>OX377613.1:38664828-39896221 GCA_947397855.1 Thelaira solivaga
AATGTGTGCAAATATCCATCAAAGTTAAACTAAAAGGTTATTAACATCTAGTGAGAAAATATTTAGTGTTGACACTAAAAATATTCTATAAATTGTGTATAATGTCGTTGGCAGGTACATTAAACTTTTTAAAAAAAAATTTTAACAGCAATTTTGAAGGTTTAATTATAGAAAAATTCTTTATCTATTGTAAGTGATCCATGCAACCCTTGCAGCAGGATTCTGTTGCCTTTAATTTTTACGTGAACTTTAAGCATTTAAATTTGTCATATTTTCGATTATAGATATGACAACTTTAATAGCAGCAGTGGTGCCACATTATCCATTGTAATAATAGAAAAAATTTTATTTGTTTAATATAACTAAAGTTAACTATAGCTATTTAAGACCTTATTGGCAACTGGTAACAATGACCTTTAATATCATGGCCTAAGGATCATAAAAATATTTGCAAGAGTCACAACAGTTGATCACCTGAAATAATACAAAAAGCTAAAAATTACAGCTCTTATGCACTAAACACATTCGAGACAGCAGGTTACCGACTACCGTTGTTGCTGGCGTCAACTTAGACTAATTTATATTTTCGTCGGCAGCAATGAACAATTTAGTGCTGCCAGTATAATAAAAAAAGAGCGTTTGAAAATATTTAATTTTATTTGAAAATCAAAAGGTGTTACAGAAATGACTCGAATTGTTTTTACATTATCATATGTTATAAGTATATCTAAATATATACATAAATGAAAGTGTGTTTATGTTTTTTTTTTTTTAATTTGAACAAATAATTTTTTTTTTCACATATATTAAAAAATTGAACGTGGCACCACTGAAATATGCCTTTCTATAATCAACAGCTATGTATTTACATTCCCAAACAATTGCTGCTGCCGCTTCTAAAATAAATAAGTAGCTGGCTATACGGCGACATTACTAGCTAACGTAATTTGTAGTCGTGTAGTCGGTAGCCTGCTGTTTCGAACCTGTTTAATGCATTATACCCTGTTCAGACATAAAAGTTAATGAAGTCAATTAAGTTTTAAATTGTGTGACTGATTTGGGTGTTCACACATATTCAATTAAGTTTACGCAATTAAGCATTTGACAACTGAAAACATTGTGACATTTTATAAAATAAAAAATGAAAAGAAAGTCAAATTAAAAAAAAAAAAAGTTTTGAGGGCAATCTAGTGATTAACAGAAATTAGTAATTTAAAAATTATTTTCAATAACAATTTTACTTCGGCTGCCATTTCCTTTTTATGACATTTATTTTTAAATTTGTTTACTTTTTCTGTTTTTAATACTGAAAATATCAACTTTTCTCACTTTTGAGTTGATATATAAGTGCACAACAAAGAGTTGTATTTTCATTGTGACTTCATTAACGTGCAATCAATTTTGAATTGTGCAATTATTTGATGGAAATTTGTATGGTAAATTGAGCTCAATAAAGGCGATAATTGCGTAAAATGCTTAATTGCTCAATTAACGTGTATGTCTGAACAGCCTATTACTGTCACATGGCGGTCATAGAAATTTTCATTGCAGATTTGAATCAAATACTATATTGGTAAAAAATTGTTTACTAAAAAAATTAAATGAATCGAATTCAAGTAAAGCTTCCAAAAACATGTAATAAAAGATAGATAGATAGTAAACTTCATAAGCCTTCGGGGATTTTCCAACACTATAATTTCAGTTCTTCAAATGTAAAAATGCAAAAAAGTACTCTTGGAATTTTTTTTTTTTTTTTATTTAAATTACTAATCAATTAATTGGAGCCATAAGCTTGCTATACTCTTAAAAAAATTCATTCAAGATTTGTAGCAGAAATGTATTATTTGTTTCAACAGTAATTATTGTATCAATAGTGAACTCAGCTTATGTATTTATTTTCATATTATGTGTTACATAATGAATATTCCACAAAATTCATATTTCATACTCCTAAGTGGCTTAGAAGCCAAAAATTTTTGTGATTTAATGTATGTATGCATTTTATAAACATCTTTATATGTATTACGTTCTTATAGGGTGTCAAAGTAAGCACACATTTTCATGGCACAGCTGAGGGGATGTGTTTGTGTAATGAATTCAGTTCACAGTTACCGAAACTTCTGCCTTATCTTCAAAAAAGTAAGGCTTGGCCAAAATCCCCACCAGACAGTTGCTCCTTATGGGGGCATTTGCTGCTCATGGATTGCATGAGGATTTTCTGAGGCCCAAATTCAACAATTTTGTACCTTTATCGGAGAAGATAATGTTTTCACCTTGCCTCATTGTCCAATCACAACTGTCTCACAAAATATGTATTTTTATTTCAAAATGAAAAAGTACACTCTGACTAAGACAAACTGCACTATTAGTAAGAATGATAACAAATGATATTTTTTGTAATTAAAAGTTTTAACTGAAACGAAAGCATGTTTTTATAAAATAAAAATATATGGTCGTTTGTATAATAAACGGTCAAAAAGTAGTTTTTATTTACAATCACAATTATTTAACATTTCGTATTATAGTTCACCGATGAATCGATGTTTTTGGCTAATACCACGGATACCCTGGATTTTTATTTTTTATTTTTCATTTATGGATTTTGATCACATAAAGAAGTTGACTTTCTGAATTAAGCATTCGAAGTATTTCATTGTTGGAAAAAAGGCTCGTCCACGAAACACTTCAAACTCAATTTATTCATGTGGTTAGTCTTTGGTGTCCATAACTAAATGGTGTAAAGAAGTTAAGACCAAATTTAACACATTATTATGCGTATGTAAATTTTTATGGTTATTTTGCGGCTGCACAACAGTTTTTTATATTCAAAAATTTATTTCTTGCCATTTCAATGTGACATTTTATTTCTTTGTTTTCTACCCAAAATTTTTGAAGTGGTATTATTAATAAACTTTCCATTAACTTCTACATACATATATCCTTTTCAACTTTTTCTAAAGCTAGTAGAAATATATTTTTTACAAACATAAAATTAAAAACAGTGGAAAAATATTTTACACATAATATAAAAGATATTGAAATGATTTACAAAGAATTTTTATAAAAATTCTAAAATAATTTAAAAATAAATTTTGCTTCAAAAGTGACAAATGATCGATTTGTATGCAGAATATCTTGACGAAGAAAATGTTAAGTCTCCTATTTCATATAAATAAAAACTAAATAATTTTCTTAATTGTATAGACAAGTAGTTGACAGAGTTGTAAAATTTTTGCACCTTTTACAAGAAATATGTTGAAAACGTAAAGCAATTTTGTTTTTTTTGGACAATAGAACGCAAACATTCTTAGATGGCAGAATATTTTTGTTAGAAAAGAAAACGCCATAAATGTATCAAGAACATATAAATCATCTGTGATAAGAGATCTACATTATCTTAGTTTGTTTTATATGAAAGTAATTACAAAACTACTTCATATTCACTACATAATAGTAGTGGTGCTATTGACTCATATACAAAATTTATATTGCTGTAAATGACTGCAGTCTCAAACACTTCATGACTCTAGAGTAACACTATACGAATCTAAGATGATCTGCTTTGCTGTGTGAGCTCTGGAGCTTATGGCAGAGCACTTGACATAGGACTCTCATTTCGACTTCCGGATAGGTCTAATATTTTCTAGGCGAATATACTGCCCATCAAGGCGGCATACAAATCTCTGTACGATAGGAAGATCAGGAGTGCGGTAGGCTCCCCTGGCACTTCAATCGAATGTTAAATCTTCTGCTCTAGTGGGCCTATGTAAGCCTGCGTTATCCAATCTGGGACGTCAGGCTTAGGTATCTTTGGTATGGATTCCTGCACACAGTGGCTTTATCGGTAATGAATAATCGAATGATTGGCTAATGCTTTCTCGAACATGGAGACTTTTATGTCAGTGACAATCGCTCTATTGCTTAGTAGTATCAGGAGCAGCATCAGATGGTGGATTCTACAAAAGTGTGAAGTTGCGCGTCACTTAAAGATAGAAAGAAATATGAATAGAAAGGATATTTTCAGACTGTTATCTGTGATAACTGGCCACTGGACGATCGGCAAGCAGGGTAGCAGGTTGGGACTGCCCTTCAACGAAAGCTGGCGCAGCTGCCGGTCACTCGAGAGTGCGGAAAAAGTCTTTCAACTTCTCTGCGAGTGCCCATCTCTTATGGCTTCGAGACAGAAATGATTTCTCGTGCACATCTGATAAATGAACTACCTGAGATATCGGGAGTAGGGTTTTAGGGGACCTTCTCCGATATCTTAAAGTCTAGGTCACTTCACTACTTCATAGTTTTGGCGCAATCTTGCGATTCTATTTAAAGGCCGTCAGGCCGCCACGTAAACCAACCAACCAACCTCAATCAGACCCAGGAAATTATTACAGTTAACAACTAAAATTAGCGGAGCAGAGCTCTCACAGAATTTATTAGATCTTGGTTCCAGTAATTATTTTTTTTTTTCAAATCTATTGTATCAGCACATAAAATGCAACTCTTTCTTTTTTCGGCAAAGCTAATATAACAATACACTTTTTAAAAATAGCAAAAGTAGTGTGGTAATTCATATCAGCTCATAAGTTCCTTGTACCATATTGATAGAACACTAATCCAGTCAGTGTTGTAATTCAAGTTGTAAAAGGTGATTTTATAAGAACTATCGGAAATTTAAAAAAAAAAACACATAAAATTCAGAAAAATGCATGAAATATTTATTTGGATCGATAGTTGGGTCGATATAATTTAATGTTTGAAGATTATTTCATGCAAATGTTGGCCGCGGCTGCGCCTCAAATGGTCCATCCGCTTAGTCCAATTTTGGCATACTCTTTCCAACATTTCGGCCGGTATCTCACGAATAATGTTGGCAATGTTGGCTTCCAGTGCGTCAATCGAAGCGGGCTTGTCCCTATAGACATTAGCCTTAACATAGCCCCACAAAAAATAGTCTAGAGGCGTTAAATCGCACGATCTGGGCGGCCAATTGACTGGTCCCAAGCGTGAAATAAACTGTTCACCGAACTCGCCTCTCAATTGGTCCATTGTTTCGCGTGCTGTGTGGCATGTGGCACCGTCTTGTTGAAACCACATGTCATGCAAGTCAAGCTCTTCCATTTTGGGGAAAAAAAAGTTTGTTATCATCGCACGGTAGCGCTCACCATTCACAGTAACGTTGTGATTCGCATCATCTTTGAAGAAATACGGCCCAATGATGCCGCCAGCCCATAATCCGCACCAAACGGTTGTTTTTTGTGGATGCATTGGTAGCTCTTGCAATGCTTCTGGCTGCTCTTCACTCCAAATACGGCAGTTTTGCTTGTTCACGTATCCATTCAACCAGAAATGAGCCTCGTCGCTGAACACAATTCTTCGATAAAAAAGTGGATCTTCATCTAACTTTTCAAGAGCTCATTCACCAAAAATTTGGCGTTGTGGTAGGTCGTTTGGCTTCAATTCTTGCACCAGTTGTATCTTATAAGGCTTCACACCCAAATCCTTCCGCAAAATTTTCCACGTAGTGGAGTAACAGAGGCCCAATTGCTGCGAACGGCGCCGAATCGATAATTCACGGTCATCACCAACACTGGCCGATACGGCTGCGATATTTTCTTCAGTTCGCACTCTACGTAAGCGTGTTGGTGGTTTAATGTCCAACAATGTAAATTTGGTGCGAAATTTTGTTACAATAGCCCGAATAGAAGCCTCAGTAGGTCGATTAAACTGACCATAAAATGGAAGAAGCGCGCGATGAACTTTCTTAACAGAGCACGCATTTTGGTAATAAAATTCAATAATTTGCAAGCGTTGTTCGTTTGTGAGACGATTCATGATTAAATTATAGACCAAACTGAAGATGTTTGACAGTGACACAAGATACAAAACGTGCGTGAGCTGTCAAAACTAGTGTTGCCAAAAAGATAATAGCAAAACAATCACTCTTTAGTTCTGGAAATATAAAAATAAACACGAAATTATAAAGCTACTCTCGTGAAATCATAGTTATAATTTCTCCATTTTAATTAATTCCTATACGAGTATGTATGTAGTATGTCTTAATTTAAATGTAGCTAATTTTGAATTATTCATGCCAGTTTAATGTGGTAAATCTTATAATTGCACAAATAAATGGATTTCATGTCTCGTCAATCATTCCCATAATAAATACTGCACTCTTGCTGTTGTTTTAATTAATTTCTGTTTCATTGAACTGCCATTAGTTCAGATACTTAAAGGAATTAGTTTTTGATATTGTCTTTTTGTTTAAATATAAAAAATTAAGTAATTAAGCAAAGCATATATAATATATAATATATATAAGGATTTGTCATTACGTTTGTAATTTCTACACCATACACCTTATAAATTATATATATATTCTAAATTCTCATAAGTAGCGGAGGCGATTTAGCGATAATCGTCTGTCCGTGTGTATTTTGAAATCAACTTTCTGAAGTCTCTAGAAGACCAATAGCAAACTGACAACAGGAATTTCCAACAAATTGACGTCCTAAACTTTTCTGGAGATCTTATAAAGACTTCAGAAAGTTGATTTCAACATACATACGTACAGACAGTCAGACGGACATCGCTAAATCGACTCCGCTACTTATATGTTTTATAGGGTGTCAAATGTACGGTGTAGACAAACTTATATATTTCCTTTTCCCTTTTTTGTGAAGGGTATAAAAAGTAATTGGAAGGTACTCAAGCTATGCTTTTTTTAGGCTTTAGTGTCTACTTATTTGTGGAAACAACAACAAACAAAAAGCGTTTTTCTTATATGTTTGTCGATAAAATTCCTATCCGCAATAAAAAGAAAAAATTATGTATAATTGTAAATAATATTTAGCATTCGTTGTATATTTTATTGATTTTTATTTATGCGTGTGTACATCCGAGTTAGTGTAAGAATACAAAAATATACTCGCGTTTGTGTCTGGTTTCCTATATTAATATACATATGTACATACAATATAGTGTATCGACATAAAAACATGGTTTCATTGCCAATTGCGAATATTTCTACATTAAACTAAAATAGCTGATGTTTATTTTCATTATTATTGTGTTGAGTACGTGTGTGAAAGTTATTTGCACTAGAATTTTAAAAGAATCAAGTGTGAGAGTACTAACCATATCATCATATCCAATAAATATCACTGTAATTATCCAAATAAACGTTTACGAAAAACGAAATTTCTCCAAAAAAGAAACTATCACTTAAAAAAAAAAAAACAAAATGTCATAACAAGCATAGTGTCAGGCTGAGTGAAATCCTTGTTGTTTTCTTGTGTTATGATTTGAGAGTAAGATTTAAGTTAATACCAGACATACTTTGTTGTAGCGAAAAGAAAATGTAAATTTCGATGTAAAGTATTAAAAGAATATAAAGGGTGGTTAAATTTTATTATGATAATATGGTATGGTTCAATTATGTATGGAACATACTGTGTTAGCGAAATATTAATATATTTCACTTTCCACATTCTTTATTAATAGCAAAACCATAGAAAAAATTAAATGAGTGAAGATAAATATGCCGCGTTAAATATGTTTTAACGTAAAACCCGAAGTTTTTTAGTATTTTTAAATATTTTCAGTATTAATGGCTTATTTATCAAATACGTCTTAAGTCATTAAAGATTAAATGTTTTAAGCAATAGTTTAGCGGAGATCATCTATATTTGTAACCAACCAATCAAATATTCATATATTACTTTGGATATTTTAAAATTTGTTTTATTTTTTTAAATTTTTATATACTCCAGTGCTGTTGCTCTGAAGGGTTTAGGCAATTTCCGTTTTGCATCATAGAATAAAAATTACGAAATTTCAAGTAAATGTTAAAACACTTCCAGAAAGCGTAGAACTCACAAATTTCATTTCAGTTTGGTTTCAGTAAGTTTCTGTTGCCAAAATGAGGAAAGATAAAAATTTCCTCAGAGTATGAGTACTGGGGTTGGAGGGAAATTAAAAATTTTTTAAAAATAATGTGAAGTTTTTTCTGAGTACTTAGAATATAGATTACAAATCTAGACGACCTCCCTTATAAAATGATATACATCTTATCTCGTAATCTTCTATGGTTCGTTCGGAAGTTACTTTGGCTTATTTTTAAATTTTTATATACCCCAGTGCTGTTGCTCTAAGTGATTTTAGGAACTTGCCGACGAACCATTAAATATTGTGAGATGAGACATATATCATTTTAAAGAGGAGACTGTCTAGATTTGTAGTCTACCGCCAAAAAAATTTATATAGAGTTATTTAGGACTATTTTAAAAATTTTTTTTGAAATTTCCACACCCCAGTACTGTTGGACTCAAGGATTTTGGCAGTTTTCGTTTGCATCATAAAAGAAAAACTACGAATTTTTCAGAAAATGTTAAAACACTTCCAGAAAGTTTAGAGCCTACAGATTTAATTCCTTTTTAATTTTAGTAATTTTCCTGCCCAAAAATTCCTCAGAAGAAGAGTACTGGGGTATGAGGGAATTTCATAAATTTTTAAAAAATAATGCAAAGATTTTTCTGAGTACTTCGGTGACTACAAATTTGGTGATGACCTCTTGTTTCAAATGATATGTGAACCAAACCGTAATATTCTATGGTTCGTTTCCAATCTATTAGAGAAATCAACGTATTTATGCACATTTGTATCTTAGTATGTCAAAAATACTGAAAAGATATTTACAAATACTAAAAAACATAAAGAATTACATGAAAACATATTTAACTAACCATTTTTATATTCACTCACTTCAAAAAAAGTATGTAATTGAAACGCATACTTTGTTCAGCTTGAGGTCGTGTTAAATATAAAAATTTATTTATTTATTATTGGAGGGAAATATCAAAAAAAAAAAAATTTTATAATACGACTAAAATTAACGAGTTCTAAGAAACAATGCTTTCTGAGAACCTCATTTTTAAAAACAATAAAATGTCTGCAGGCACTAAATTTTTAAATTAATAAAAAAAGAAATTCTAAGAAAGATATTAAATAGAAAGAGCTGTTTAAGACTACAAAATCTCTCTTTTAAAAGTCCAAAACAATGCTCTACTCTAACTCGGTATTTGCTATGTCGTAAATTAAAAGCAATTTGAGCGTTTTTATCAAGATCTCGAGCATTGTTTCTGTAAGGGGTAATTAATATTCCTGATAAAGGGTATGCTGAATCTCCAGCTATCCATTGCTGTGAAGAAAAATACTTCTCCTTTTGTTTAAATAATGAGCTATTTCTATATATTCGGGCATCATGCCAGCTCCCAGGTTGACCAACTACTAAATACATGTCGAATTTTACGTTTGTAGTCGCAAACTACTTGTGCTTTTATTGAATATATGTGATTTCTGGAAAAATATGAGGTATGATATTCAATTGGCGACTCTGCCAGTTTAATCTCTGTTTCATCAATATACCCAATGCAGAAAGGAAGCTCGTTAAATGTATCCGATACTATTTGGGACCGTTCAGTCTCATTGGGCCAGTAAATAAATTCCTCTTGTAAGCGCAAGAAAACTTTAAAAATTCGCTGTGTTATTATGGATATGGTTCCGCCATCGCCTACTCCAAATATAGTTACAATTTTTTTTCAGGGATGCGCTTTCTCCTGATGATCCCAGCCTGAAAAGTACTATTGCTAGTCGCAGTTCGACAGAAAATTGCCTAGAAGAATGCGCTCTGTTAAACTCCACATCGTGTTTTATTAAATCACACAATAACGTGAATTGATTTCTATCAACTCTTAGCATTTGCCGGAATCTATCCTCGTCCATTGTTGTCAAAACAATATTCCGCCAAATATGTGATTTAGGTACATCGCTGAAAAACCCTCGACGGCACTCTAACACAGCAGATACATTTTCTACCAGCTCATCTAAAACTGCTTCCACTGCATCATCATTAATTTCCATATCTAGATATAAAGAAGTGATATTGAATGAAATTTGAATAGAATATTTCATACCTTCGTTGAATATAATTTCCTCAGCAGCTTCGTCTATTAAAGATGTCCGTATTCGTACTATTGTACTCAAGGAAATAAAAACCACGCATACACCCATACACTCTTTTATTTTTCGTGTTTGTGTGTACAAAGCATTACGCACATGACCGTTAAAAAATTTGAACAAAAAAAAAAAAACAAAACAAAAGCAAAGCAAAAACAAAACAAAACAAAAACTAATGAAAATCGGGAATGCCGGTTGTGTTTTTGATTTTTTTGGTCCATTTGTGGACCGATATATCTGATTTTTTGCACAGATATTACGGCAGTTATTTGTAAAAAAACTGCGTACCACGTTTTATTGTCCGTCTTGTAGTTTAGATAAATTACGCAAAAACCCCACCAAAAATGGTAAAAAAAATAGAGGTAGTCGCGATTTTGGACTCATAGCTCAGCCATTTATGGACCGATTTAGCTGAATTTTAGTCCATATGCTATGAATATGATATCTGAAAAAACTGTTTATAAATTTTTTTATACTTTATATAAAAGACGCAAAAAAAAAGCAAAACTTTATGAAAATCTAAAATTTTCGTTGTATTTTTGATTTTTCTGGTCCATTTGTGGACCAATCTTTCTGATTTTTTTGCACAGACATTACGACTGTTATTTGTATCAAAACTGTTTACCACGTTTTTTTGTCCGTCTTGTAGTTTAGACAAATTACGCAAAAACCCCACCAAAAATGGTAAAAAAAGAGGTAATCGCAATTTTTGACGCGTAGCTCCGCCATTTATGGACCCATCCACTTGAGTTTTGGTTATAATACTATGAATGTGATGTTTAAAAAAACTGCGTACTACTTCTTTTCAGTTTAGATAAAAATCGCATAAAAACAAAGCCATAATTTATGAAAATTTAAAATTTCGGTTGCATTTTTGATATTCCTCGGCTTATACTTCAAGCAAAAGTGCATTCCACGTTTTTTTTGTCCCCATCTTCGTTTAGACAAAATAGGCAAAAAACCCACTCAAAAAATGGTCAAAAATAGAGGTATTTTCGGTTTTTGACTCATAGCTCCGTCATTAATGTACCGATCTGGCTGAATTTCAATAGTAATAGTCTTACAGAAACAACTGAACGATATCACAAGTTATATATACACTTCTTACTTACAGTGAAGGGTATAATAATATGATAATTATATGGTTAATCTAAGACGCTAAACATAATATGGTTAAAAATAACTAGAAATATGTTTATCGTAATCATAATAATGTTTAGATTCTTCAAATTAATAATAATATTTTTGTGGAGAACACACTATGTTTGCGGTGACCATATTCAACCATCTTTTTTCTTTCCGTGCATGTGAGATAACATGGCCATTGAATCTGTCGAGCAAAAGAGCCATTGTTTCGTTAGCTGTGTGGCAAGTGCCACCGTCCTGTTGAAACCACATATCGTCCACATCCATATCTTCCAATTCGGGCCTTAAAAAGTTCGTTATCATCTCACGATAGCGAACACCATTCACAGTAACTGTCGATGATGCCGCCAGCCCATAAACCGCACCAAACAGTCACTCTTTGTGGATGCATTGGTTTTTCGACAATCATTCTTGGATTATCATTCGCCCAAATGCGGCAATTCTAGGTGAAAATGTGCCTCATCACTGAAGATGATTTTTTTCGAAAATTTATCGTCCACTGTTGCCATTTCTTGTTACCATTCTGACCATTGACGTTGTTTGGAATGGTCAAGAGGCTTTAGCTCTTGAGTCAATTGCACCTTGTAATCGTGTAAATGCAAGTCTCTTTAGCCATAATGTTCATCAACGACGAGCGTGAGAGGTGCAATTGTTGGGCATGACGACGAGTTGAGGTGGACGGCTCTTCAGCCACACTATCGCGAACAGCAGCAATATTTTCTGCGGTACGAGCTGTACGAGCATGCACTAGTGTTTTCACATCTCCTACAGACCCGGTTTGCTCAAATTTTTGCACGATTTTTCCGATTGTACGCACATTT
Source organism: Thelaira solivaga (assembly GCA_947397855.1). Taxonomy (NCBI): domain Eukaryota; kingdom Metazoa; phylum Arthropoda; class Insecta; order Diptera; family Tachinidae; genus Thelaira; species Thelaira solivaga. The sequence continues at coordinate 38,676,810 of OX377613.1, forward strand.
AGACGATTAAATTGACCGAGAAAATCACGAAGTGCACGATATGTATTTTGATTTGAACGCCCATTTTCATAATAAGCCTGAATAAGTTTAACGCGTTGCTCGATTGTGTATCTTGGTTCAAATTGAATTAGTCTAAAATTGAGAAATGTCAAATGAAATGCAGAAAAAAACTTGACGTTTAGGTGTGGTTCACATTCAACATCGGCCCTTAAAATTTAACCACCCTTAAGCGAGAGTGTACACATTTTCCATTTACAATTCAGAAAGCATCAATTAAAATTCAAAAAGAATTAAATGTAATTTAGAGAGATTTATCAACAATATATTACTTATTTTCAAAATCAAATATAAGTTTTTAATTTCAGAATAAGACGGATGTCAAATAATGAAATAAAAATGAAAGCGGTTAAATTCATAAAAAACATTTATGTTCAATAAGAGCTTATCAAGCTTTTATTATACACAATATCTGTGCTAATAAGGAAAAATCTTGACTTGTTGTCGCAATTGACTCCATAACTTTATTATTGTGGTGGGGTGATATAGACCACAATTACCGACATTACAATGAAAACCATAATATTATATTAACAACTTTTTGAATTTTCAAAGTTTTAGTCCTCTAAAATATATGTATTTATATAGAATTTTATATTGAAAGAGACAGCCGTGTCATTAATTTATAAAAAGTAGCTTCTTGAACTTTTCAGTTTTGCTCGAGCATACTCACTACTAGTTATCATGTTTTATAATATCATATTCTTATTGTTTTCCTACCTCAATTATTTTCTGAAGCGGAATTGACACTTTCTGAATTGCAAATGGAAAAGTTGTAGTATTTGTGTATGCATGCATTCTTCTATATTATAGATTTGTGTTACGTTTACATATTGCCTTTTTGCGCAGGAATAAATAAAACCAAAATATAAATTATTCTTTTCTTAGATATTAAATAAAAGTATGAAATTTAAAAATTATTACATTTTTAAAGAAAGACTTGTTACTTGAGTTATTACTTATTAGTAACAAATATTTAAAAAAAATATTTTTTTAGTTATGAAATACATTACTTTGCAGTAATTACAAAAACTTATAATAAGTTCGCCAGTGTCGAGTCTAATATACCCTTCACTGTAGTAACCAAATATTCATATTTTTAAATTAGCACATTCTTGTTAAACATTAAAAATAAAAAAAATATTTCCAATGAAAGGCAAATATTGATCAAAATAATTTTCTTTGAATATTTTTTGTTAATACTAAAATAAAAGTACTGTATAAAAGCGAGTCGACGAACAGGATTACAACAAGAGAATATAGAGACAGAGAACATGTAAAAAGACACTCTCTAAAGTAGTAACAGTACAGAGTAGAAGTAGTAACTGTTATAGTTCTTCGATGAAGAAAAAAGTTGTAAGTTGTTAGAGGACGATCGTGGAAGATGGTCGGCAGACGGAAAAATGAGTTTTAATAAGATTTTAAGAAAACCTATAAAATAAGAACGAACATGAACAAGTTTTAATTGAAGCTAACTATAACGAAATAAAAATACTTTAAAATAAAATGAAAACGTTGCGTAAATAATTAATTTCAAATAAAGAAAATCAAATTAACGGAAAAAAATCTAAATATACTTACAAAATTCTTTTTGGCATTTCAAAAATACATATACGCAAGTATGAATAAAGGATTAACTAAAGGGTGTTTTTTATAGACGTATATAAGTTTAAATTGCAATAAAACAACGATGGATTATTCGATTGACATGAATTTTATTTATTCGAAAGATAATCTTGTGGCATTACATTTTAAATATGATTTCTGGCATATGACCGCCACGGCTGGCTCGGATGTAGTCCAATCTGGACGTCCAATTTTCGATGACTTTTTCCAACATTTGTTGCCGTATATCGGCAATAACACGGCGAATGTTGTCTTCCAAATGGTCAAGCGTTTGTGGCTTATCCGCATAGACCAATGACTTTACATAGCAACACAGAAAGTAGTCTAGCGGTGTTAAATCACAAGATCTTGGAGGCCAATTCACAGGCCATAGGGACGAAATGGGGCTTAAATCCTTGCAACGTTCACTGACTATTCAAGATGGTGATTCAGCCCATCTTGTTTTATGCAGTCGTGGTGTGGTGGAAAGCACTGAACACGACTACGAACCGATCCCAATTTGAGAGGATTTTCAGATGCATGGCCACCTTGATTACAGTTTATCTACAAGCTGAGAAATTGGCACTATTTGCATCCGTGCGATTGCATGCGGCGCGGGAGTGGAACCATAGATCATGGGGACATTCGGGCATAATTGGTACTTGGGGGGATATTCCCAACCTCATTGACTATGTCACTCCAAGACCATTCCTACAGAGGAACTTCGGATTCACGATTTTGGACGAAACGGGAATCTCAATGGGGTCTTCTCCTACAGGAGAAGATCTGAATGTCTTTACCGATGGCTCCAAGAATAATTATGGAGTTGGAGGTAGAGTCTATATTGAGGAATTTGCGATTAGTATATCCTTCAGACTCCCTAATCAATTCAGCACTCTACAAGCTGAAGTGATGGCTATAAAGCAAGCAGCAGACTGGCTGTGGTATCATGGAGTATTTGGCAGGAATATTCGAATTTATACCGACAGTCGGACTGCAATCAGGTCCTTAGCGGGTGTCTATTCGACATCCCAACTAGTCCAAGAATGCCGCACATCCTTAAATAGAATGGCAGAGCATTCGGTAATCACCCTCATTTGGGTGCGTGGACATGGGACTTCAATGGAAAACTGCAGGGCGGATAGCCTGACGAGGGAAGGGTCGAGGCTGCCAGAGCAAGATGCCAATGCGCCCTGTGGCATCCCTCTATCGGTCTGTAAAAAAGAGATCGATAGCATATTCTTGCGAGAGGCACAGTCCAGATGGAGAGACGAATGGACGTGTAATACGGCGAGGATGATCTGGCCTAGGCTAGATAGCAGTCGCAGTAGGGATTTGTTGGGGCACCAAAGAGCCCGATTGAGAAATGTGGTGGCTGTAGTAACAGGGCACTGCAATTTTGGCAACCATGCTAGAAGAATGGGTTTGCGTTATAATAACTACTGTAGAAGTTGTCAGGACGAGGAGGAGGAGGAAACTGTGGAGCACCTTCTCTGCCAGTGTCCGGCCCTGGAAGAGCTTCGCATGATCCACTTCGGTGACCGACGCCTGCAGGGTCTCACTGCAATGTCGAATGCAAGTGTCGACATGATATATGGCTTCATTAGAAGCAGTGGTTAGTTTGTGTGACGGACTCACTCACTTTCTTTCTTTCTTTCTCTATCTTCTTTCCTCCCCTTCACTCTGCTATGACTATCTCTATACAGGTATCACAAAGGAACCACGTCAGAAGACCCATGTGAGCCAAGCTCTTGTTTTATTTCTTTCGGGCGACCTGTTAACCTAACGTCACGTGAAATTAGGCGGTCACCAAATGTGTCTTTCAATAAATCGATTGTGGCACGAGCTGTGTGACATGTTGCGCCGTCTTGTTGGAACCACAGCTCCTGGACATCATGGTTGTTCAATTCAAGAATGAAAAAGTTAGTAATCATGGCTCTATACCGATTACCATTGACTCTAACGTTCTGGCCATTATCGTTTTTGAAGAAGTACGGACCAATGATTCCACCAGCCCATAAAGCGCACCAAGCAGTCAGTTTTTCCGGATGTAACGGTGTTTCGACAAACACTTGAGGATTAGCTTCACTCCAAATGCGGCAGTTTTGTTTGTTGACGTAGCCATTCAACCAGAAGTGCGCTTCATCGCTAAGCAAAATTCGCTTATGAAAATCGGGAACAAGCGCAATCTCGCTTTGGGCCCATTCGGGCACTATTTGTAAGCGTTGTTCAGGCGTGAGTCTATTCTTGATAAATTGCCAAGCCAAACTGAGAATAAATCACTTGACAGCTGTTAAATCGGTAACCATCTTGAAGAGTAATGCCAAATTAAAGTTCTATACGTCTATAAAAAACACCCTTTATAATATGCATAACCCAACTGAACCTACTGTCAAGATTGAACGAAAAGCCTGTCAATTGCTTAAATAATTTAAAAGAAACTTTTAAGTGCCTATAATGTACTTATGAACTTTCGTCACAGTTGCTTATCTAGATAATATTGGTACTTTTTGCAGAAATATTAAATTCCTTTTTGTTTAATAAATAAACTAAAACTGTACACAATATGATCCTAATTAATTTATATCATACCATGAAGATATAAGGATCTATTATATTTTTTATTATTTTAAGAAAATTATGGTATCAAGCCACCGAAGTTTGGCTCTTTTTTGTTCGTGGGTAAAATTACTAAAATATGCAAATGTGCGTCAGTAAATAAACAAAACAGAAATTTCAAATATTATAATTAAGTGAAATTAAGAAATTAAAATTCGTGTAATAGATAAAAAATTAAAACGTTTGAAGACAATAAAATTGTTAAAATGTGCAATTGAAGGCATTTTTTATTTATGCATGTAGATATACTAAATGTAAAAACAGCTTATTCCGTACCGAACGTACGATCAGTTTCGCTGACATTTGACGAAACTATCTGTTAAGTCTATCATAGCTTGCCATGTACATTTTCTGTGTAATCGCACAATTTTTTAAGCTAGCTAATGCTTATTATAGTTAGGCCTTAAAACTGCCTGCACACATTATACCCAAGTATGGCATAAAAATTTCCATTAAAAAAAATCAAAATATCTTTCTATTTCTGATTTTTTAGGACATTAGTTTTTCATAAATAAGGCTGTAAAACAAAAACCAAATTTTTCACTTCTACTTTAAAATGCTTCAAAGAGAAAAATCTTAAATTAAATAAAAAATTCTTGTGTTTTCCATTATTTGCTAACAATTTGTTTTTGACATTTGAAAAATTTTAAACAATTTAAATTGGATATTTCTTGACATACACAACAAACACATGAAATTATAGATTGGATATATTGTTTGTGACTAAAGCGAGTATGTCAACAATTTGAATAGATTTATGTAGATTTTTTATTAAGTTGTTCGTGCTTTGAAGTAGTTAAGTAAATATTTGCTAGATAAGTCATCTTGTGAGTAGACAGGTTAACTTGAGCGTGTAGTGATGGATGATTAGTTTAAAATCAATTCTTTTATTTAATTTTAATTTAAAAATCCTTTGACAAAAAAGGATATATTTATAATAAGATGAAAAGGCGATAAGAAAATCCCCCTAGGAATTGTTATTCACAATTGAATTCAGTGTAAAAGTATAATAAAACTATGGTAACGAGCACTTTCATAAAATATATGAAATGCGTTTATTTAGAAATATAATTTTTTCATTCGCTAGATAATAAATTTTTTATCCATATATTCTTTGAATCTTTTCATTATTGAAATATATCCATTTAGACTGTTTACTGGATTAACGAAATCATCAAACAAGTATTATTAAAATATTTCATTAAAGTACATAAAATGTTAAAGTGAAAAATATAAAAATAAAGACCGGTTCTTACAATTTTGTAGGTTTTATAGATGAAATAGTCATATCTGAAAACTTTGTTAAAAAGAACAAAACTTTCTTATAAATTCTTCAATCAAAGTACAAAAATTTTACAAATAAAAGGTGATTTTATAAGAACTATCGGAAATTTAAAAAAAAAAAACACATAAAATTCAGAAAAATGCATGAAATATTTATTTGGATCGATAGTTGGGTCGATATAATTTAATGTTTGAAGATTATTTCATGCAAATGTTCCATCCGCTTAGTCCAATTTTGGCATACTCTTTCCAACATTTCGGCCGGTATCTCACGAATAATGTTGGCAATGTTGGCTTCCAGTGCGTCAATCGAAGCGGGCTTGTCCCTATAGACATTAGCCTTAACATAGCCCCACAAAAAATAGTCTAGAGGCGTTAAATCGCACGATCTGGGCGGCCAATTGACTGGTCCCAAGCGTGAAATAAACTGTTCACCGAACTCGCCTCTCAATTGGTCCATTGTTTCGCGTGCTGTGTGGCATGTGGCACCGTCTTGTTGAAACCACATGTCATGCAAGTCAAGCTCTTCCATTTTGGGCAAAAAAAAGTTTGTTATCATCGCACGGTAGCGCTCACCATTCACAGTAACGTTGTGATTCGCATCATCTTTGAAGAAATACGGCCCAATGATGCCGCCAGCCCATAATCCGCACCAAACGGTTGTTTTTTGTGGATGCATTGGTAGCTCTTGCAATTCTTCTGGCTGCTCTTCACTCCAAATACGGCAGTTTTGCTTGTTCACGTATCCATTCAACCAGAAATGAGCCTCGTCGCTGAACACAATTCTTCGATAAAAAAGTGGATCTTCATCTAACTTTTCAAGAGCCCATTCACCAAAAATTTGGCGTTGTGGTAGGTCGTTTGGCTTCAATTCTTGCACCAGTTGTATCTTATAAGGCTTCACACCCAAATCCTTCCGCAAAATTTTCCACGTAGTGGAGTAACAGAGGCCCAATTGCTGCGAACGGCGCCGAATCGATAATTCACGGTCATCACCAACACTGGCCGATACGGCTGCGATATTTTCTTCAGTTCGCACTCTACGTAAGCGTGTTGGTGGTTTAATGTCCAACAATGTAAATTTGGTGCGAAATTTTGTTACAATAGCCCGAATAGAAGCCTCAGTAGGTCGATTAAACTGACCATAAAATGGAAGAAGCGCGCGATGAACTTTCTTAACAGAGCACGCATTTTGGTAATAAAATTCAATAATTTGCAAGCGTTGTTCGTTTGTAAGACGATTCATGATTAAATTATAGACAAAACTGAAGATGTTTGACAGTGACACAAGATACAAAACGTGCGTGAGCTGTCAAAACTAGTGTTGCCAAAAAGATAATAGCAAAAAAATCACTCTTTATATCAAAAATATTTCCAATGAAAAAATTTTATATATAAACCATTACCACCCAACGTGAGAAATTTAAAAAAGGCTACGCCTGAGAAATTTTATAAAAAGAAAAACAAAAACAAACAAAAAATTCCTCGTTACTAATTCAAACAACCAGTGCCCAGTCAGATACACTTTTGCATATTGATTACACTTTGTGTAACAATGTGATACAAATTAACTTATAAAGACATTTTAGACAAATTGAATTTGTTGCAGAGACTTCCGAAAAATTTTAGAAAAAAAATTAAAAAAACTTTTTTTATTGGTTGAGGGAAATTGTTTGTTAGGGCGGATTGATATTGAAGCTACCTAGCGCTAGATGACAGCACAAACACAAAAACTTTTTTTTAGAAGTTGCGATCTGTCAAACGTCAGCTGTTAAAATTTCACCCAAATTCATCGATTAGTTTATTTGTTGTAGTCGTTTGAAGTAAGCAACTTTTGTGTTTCTTGAAAAATGGAAATAAGTGAATTTCGTGTAGTGATTAAACACTATTATTTGAAAGCGAAAACGGCAAAAGAGACAAAAGAAAAGCTCGATGAACATTACGGTGAGTCTGCTCCATCAGATTACATGGTAAAACATTGGATTGCTGAATTTAAACGCGGCCGAACAAGCACTGCAACAATACCATCAACAGGAAGGCCAAAAGAGGTGGCTACTGAAGAAAATATCATGAAAATCCTCGATATCGTTATGAATGATCGCCGAGTCAAATTACGTGAGATTGTTGAAATGGTAAACATATCATATGAACGTGTGTTCAACATTTTGCATTAGCATTTGCATATGAAAAAGCTATTGGCAAGATGGGTGCCGCTTTTGCTCAGTGTCGAATAAAAACGAGTTCGACAGACCACTTCACAGCGGTGTTTGGACATGATAAAGCATAATCCTGTTGATTTTTGGCGTCGATTAATAGCTGTTGATGAAACGTGGGTCCACCACTGCACACCTGAAAGCAAAAATCAATCGCAACAATTAGTGGAATCTGGTGGAAGTGCTCCGAAGAAGACGAAGACAGTGAAATCGGCTGGAAAGGTTATGGCCACTGTATTTTGGGATGCACACGAAATATTGCTCATCGATTATCTTGAAAAAGGATCCACAATCACAGGAAAGTATTATCGTGCATTATTGGATCAACTGATTGATGCAATCAAGAAAAAACGACCACATTTAAAGAAGATAAAGTGCTCTTTCTTCAAGACAACGCACCGGTTCACACAGCATTAGATACAATGCTAAAATTACGTGAAATACACTTCGAATTGGTTGATCATTCACCTTATAGTCCAGATTTAGCTCCTAGTGACTTTTACCTGTTATTAAACTTGAAAAAATGGCTCGCAGGAAAAAGAATCATCTCAAACGAAGAAGTAATTACCAAAACTAACGCGTATTTTCAAGGGTTCCCAAGATCGTATTATTCAGATGGTATAAAAAAGTTGGAATATCGTCTTACTAAGTGTATTGAGCTAAAAGGAGACTATGTTGAGAAATAAATGGTTTTTGAAAAAAAAAAAATGTTCAATATTCAAGTTAACTTATTACATGCGAGTACATAAAAATATTTACATAATATGCTTTACAAAACACATGAGAAAGTTGGTAAAAATGTTATTCACAGCAGAACTCAAAACATTTGGACCCACTCATGTTGTTCTTCTAGGGTAAAGCATTGGTCACAAAAAATCCGCCCACTTTACAAAAATAACACTTGAAATTAAAAAATAATTTTTTTTCTAAATATATTCTTCGTTATTGTGTAATAATATGTAGTCAGTAGTAATTTATTTGAATTTAAGCTTGATTAGCCATGGAAAATCAAAATTTTAAAAGAATATTATGCACAAATGTCTTGAAAATCCGCTGCCAGGTCATATATCTTATGTTGCAGCGAACCGTGGATATGCCGATACAAAATATGTACAAATGCACAAAAATGGAATTTGCTAAAAAGATCAGGGTTTTATCGTCTCTTCAAAAATTATAACAGAAATTAAATCAAAGGATGGTTGCAGAAACGATTGATGCCTCTAATTAAACGCCATCACACTCCAGCAAAATTTTAGACTGATTGTGCATCTTGCCATTACTCAAAAAATGCCATGGAATGTTACCAAAGAAGTAAGATAGATTTAGTTTAAAAAATACATGAACTCTCCCAACTATAGCTTCGGCCAATTAAACAATACTGAACTATTGTCAAAGTCAAATTAACGAAATGTGATACTGTTGTTTCTGACGCCAAAAATATGTTGAAAATTTAAAACAAGTATGCAGTGGAGTTAGATAAAAATGTTGCGCAGCAGTTAATGGGATCCTTTAAAGCAAAAGCAAATAAATTTGTAAGAGGAAATGAATTGTAATTTATTTTTTAATATTTTCCGAAAAAGAAATGAATTATGCAGATAGTTTTTTAATAGCTTTTTATTTTCAGTACGAGTATATATTAAATTACTTATGCCAGCGGATTTTATATGAAAAAAAATTTACAATATTTTTTAATCATGTTGATCAGATTAAAATTTAAAGCGGACACCTTGTCATATAGCCCAGGTTTGGAAGCTAAAACATTAAGTTAAAACTTTATTTCAACTAAAATAATTTTTTTAGCGTTTATAAATTATTTTTTGCTCAATATATTCCTTTATCTTTACATATAAAAGATTAACGTTACTGACTGACTGACTGACTTATCATCATCACCCAGCACAAACGGCTAAAGCTAGAGACTTGAAATTCGGTAAGCAGGTGCCTGTCCCAATGCATAGGACGAATAAGAAGAGATTTTTGGAAATTCGAATATTAAGAGGGTAAAAAAGGATAAAAACGTGTAAAATTTAACTTCTTATATCTCCGGAACTACTACAGATAGAGCCAAAATTCAAACTACAAAATATTGTACTTTTTCGATATTTGTACATTTGTGGCATAAAAAGGGTAAAAACTAATGCTGATACGTTTTTTTAACCTCATTTACTTTTCAAAGTAACAATCACAGCAACAAAAACTAAACTGTATTCTTCTCTTCTTAAAAAGGTCTCAAATGTGTATTGGCACTTTTTTAAAATTCGAGCAAATAAGGAGAGAGATATGTGCCCCTTTTTACTATTATTTATTTCTAAATATGTACCACAATGTAAATTGATGTAGCATATAAACATTTTATTACTAATTTGTAGCACCCAATAAAAATCAATGGTAAAAAAATTGTTTTAAGGGAGAAAAAAGAGTACCAAATGGGAGATATATGATTGCTACTCTATATTTAAATAACTTTAGTGGTATTTTTATGTTATGTTCAAATCTAAAATTATGACAGTAGTATTAAGCAGTACTGAATGAAATAAGGAATCGTAAAAGGGACATTATGGTACTTTTTATTGATTTTAACGGTACTTTTTGATTTTTTAATGAAAACGAAACTAGAAGTAAAAGGCTAGCCTCAAACGGTTCTGAGCAACGTGAAAAATCCTTAAAGTGACAAAATGGTACTTTTCAATAATTTTTATGGTACTTTTTGAGTTTTTAATAAAAACGAAACTAGAAGTACAAGGTTAGTCTCAAACGGTTCTGGCAAAGTGAAAAATCATTAAAGATACCTTTTAATTTTATTTGTATTCAAAAATTTAGAACTTAAATTAAATAGTCTACAAAGAAATACGAAATTATAATAGCGACAGTATGGTACTTCGCTGACGAAGTAGCGAGTTTATTAAATAAAAATATCAAGCAAAATTTTTCATCAATCTTGTGTTCAGAATAAAATATTTAAAATCTTTGCCATAAAAGTACCAGCAAATTGTAAGCTTTAAAATCATATTTCTTGAATTATGACACTATTAAAGTAAATGAGCGAGATGTGCATATTATGAAACTATCTTGAGCAGATTTTATGATATTTGCTGCACTAAATATTGTTAAACAATAAAAAAATTTTGCTGTAGCTCAGCTTCCTTCACGGGATGTGTTTTTTTTACGGAATGCAAAGTTTTAATGTATTACTATCAATATAAGTGTTAAAAGCTTGAAATCGTATTAAATATAACTTTAGATTCTGACTAGTATTCAAAGTTTTAAATTCAATTGCTGGATGTCGATAAACAGATTTCGTAAGTACTCTACAGAGTATTAAACACATGAGTAGCATTTTGGATTTGACTTGGTTTTTGAGTTGAAGATTTGATTCAGAATTTGACTTTTTTTAAACAGCTTCAAATACCCCTTTTAAATCTGTAATAATTTGAATTCATACTGAAAAAGCTGAACTAAATTTATGTACAGTTTAATTTGCCTTTGGCATTGAACGAATTACCAACGCAAATATTTTATTTCATACTTAATCGTAGCATGTTTTCTTTACAATTCAAAAAAAATATTCAAAACTTTTTATTTTTAAATGAAAAATTACACTCTTAGATTGTGGACAATTTTGTGTAAATTAAAACTCGGATTTTTATTTTACACACATGATCCAAAGTGAAAATAATATTCAGCCTAATCATGAAAAAAATAAGAGAGCAATTTTTCACTTTTCAGTTTTACCTTTTCTTTCCTTTTTTTCCTTTTTTCATCATATAAAAATTCTTCGATGTAAAATTTTTTTGTTTAACTAAAAATTTTAGGGAATATTCTATTATATAATAGTCAATCATAAAAAAATATAAAATTCTTTAATTTATATTATAAAATCGTGTAAAATTTTTCTGAATCTTTTAATTTCTAAACTGAAATTTTTTCAATAACTTTTTTTGCTACACAAAGCAGGGGCAGAATTAAAAAAAAAATCAATAATTAATAGTTATTTTAGAAAGTTGTATAACTTTAAAAGAAAAACCCAAATAAGTTGTATAATGTGATGGGTTTAACTTGTATTAAAAAACACTCATGACATAGTCATGAATTCATTCTATATCAAGCAACTCGTATCTCAATTTTTAAATTTTATTATGTAGAAACATTAAAATTACGATAGTTTTCAGTCGACAGCAAATTCGGTGATTTGGGCCTTAATTTGGTTAATGTGCTATATCAATACGTATAGAAAATTTTTATGACAAACACTAAATTTTTTTTTAATTTTTCATGTAAAATTGCTAGATGGATTATTCGTTTGTATTAGGGAAACACATACATTTATTTATTTCGTTTTTTAGTACAAATAAATTCAGAATAAACATTTTTTAATACTTATTAGTAAGTTTTATTTGACCTTTTTCCTTTTAATTAAAATGGCTATTTTGTTAAGCTTGAGGTCTTATTTTTCAAAAATTTATTTAATTAATCAAATTGATTAATTCATATCCTGAAGAAGCTACAAAAATTGGAGCGAAATATCGATATAAAAATAAATTTTTGAAAAATAAGACCTCAAGCTTAACAAAATAGACATTTTTTAATACTTTAAAGCAATGGCCGAAGCTAATGTTTTTTTTTAAGCGTTCTTGCAATGGTAATTGAACTAAAATTTAAAAATTAGCAAAAATGCTTTAAAACTTTGGGAACTCGTAAAAAATATCTAAATTGAAAATAATTTTGAATTAAATTGAGTTATTTTTAAAACGTCCTACAGCCTAGCTAGTGATGATTTCAGCTTTAAGAAGATTTTAAATTACAATTACTCGCTTCAATTTAATATTGCTGGGTTATTTTATAATTTTTTTCTAACATATTTTTTAGTTTTTTCACTCAAATCTATCCAAAACAAAATATCCAAGTTGGTTTTAGGGGAGTGAAAAATAGTATTATGGTTTTCCATTAAATGATTTTAGCAAACAGTTTAAAACATAAAGAAGAAAATAAAAAAAAGGAATAAAAAAGTTTTGCCACATTTTCAAAAAAAAAAAAAAAAGTGATGACTCTCATATTGTTAGAAAAATGAACTAAAAAGTTGTAGGTGCAAACTGCGTGTACAAACAATTCTGTAGTGCAATCAATAACAATTTACTTTGTTAGTTTTTCAAATTTGCAAGTTATACAAAGTTTCTCTAAAAAAATATTTGTGCATACTGCCTTTAGGTCAAATAATAATCAACAAGTAAAAAAAATACGCGTTTTTGGTCTTTATAAAAGAGCTGCTGTTTATGTTTGTGTGTATGCTTGTGTGGAATTCTTTTACATTGAAATAATTTCCTTGAGTAAATCTAATGAAACAAATTCTTTGATTCAATGAAAGAGGTTAAAATTTATACGTAAGAATTCATTAATTACTCTAATGAATACTTCAGTAAATTATTGAAATATTTTCATAGGATAAGAAAATATAAAAGTTAGATTAAACAGGTCGCCCAAAAAGAAAAGAAAACAAGAGCTGGGCTCACTTGGGTCCTCTGACGTGGTCCCTTTGTGATACCTGTATAGAAGAAAATAAAGAAGAGGAAGGATAGTAACAGAAGAGTGAAGAAGATAGAGAAAGAAAGTGAGTGAGTCCGTCACAAAAACCAACCGCTGCTTCTAACGAAGCCATATAGCATGTCGAATATGAATAAAAACATCCGTGGGAATTTTTTTCCCTTTTCTCCTCATGTAAAGACAATAAATTTCAAAAATCTCTTGCAAAATAAGTATTCAAATCGGGCACCTTTAAGATAATAGAAAATAAGACATTACGCCTTCAGCAAGTAATTTCTCTGTTTACTAAATTCCGTATCTAGATTTACACATGTATGTTATATGTATACCAAGAATACTAAAGGGTGTTTTTTATAGACGTATAGAACTTTAAGTTAGCATTACTGTGCAAGAGGGCGACCGATTTAACAGCTGTCAAGTGATTTATTCTCAGGTTGGTTTAGCAATTCATCATGAATATACTCAGGCCTGAACAACGCTTGTAAATAGTGCAATTTTATTTAGAAAATAATGGTTCTGTGCGGAATACGTATAGCGCACTACGTCAATTTTATCGTCGACAAAATCGTCCATCAGAGCAGTTAATTTGATTAACCATGGAACGTTTTTGATAACTCGCATCCCCAGAGACGCCGTACGGTGCGTAGAGAAGAAGCTATTGCTGCTGTAGAGCGTAGCATTGAGGAAGACCCGAATGAGTCTATCCACCATCGAGCACAGGAATTGGATCTGTGTTCATCCACTTTATGGATCCAACTCGTGCAAGAATTGAAGCCAAACGATCATCAAGTAAGTCGTAGATTCGTCGAATGAGCCCAAAACGAGATTGCCGTTGTTCCCGATTTTCATAAGCGAATGTTGTTTAGCGATGAAGCGCACTTCTGCTTGAATGGCTACGTCAACAAACAAAACTGTCGCATTTGGAGTGAAGCTAATCCTCAAGTGTATGTCGAAACACCGTTACATCCAGAAAAACTGACTGTTTGGTGCGCTTTATGGGCTGGTGGAATCATTGGTCCGTACTTCTTCAAAAACGATGATGGCCAGAACGTTACAGGCAATGGTGATCGGTATAGAGCCATGATTACTAACTTTTTCATTCCTGAATTGAACAACCATGATGTCCAGGAGCTGTGGTTTCAACAAAATGGCGCAACATGTCACACAGCTCGTGCCACAATCGATTTATTGAAAGACACGTTTGGTGATCGCCTAATTTCACGTTTTGGACCTGTGAATTGGCTTCCAAGATCTTGTGATTTAACACCGCTAGACTACTTTCTGTGGGGCTATGTAAAGTCATTGGTCTATGCGGATAAGCCACAAACGCTTGACCATTTGGAAGACAACATTCGCCGTGTTATTGCCGATATATGGCCACAAATTCTGGAAAAAGTCATTGAAAATTGGATGACCAGATTGGACTACATCCGAGCCAGCCGTGGCGGTCATATGCCAGAAATCATATTTAAAATGTAATGCCACAAGATTATCTTTCGGATAAATAAAATTCATGTCAATCGAATAATCCATCGTTGTTTTATTGCAATTTAAAGTTCTATACGTTTTTAAAAAACACCCTTTACATGAAAATATTATTTGACAGCGGAAATACATATATTTTAAAGTCTAATTAAAAACTGATTATGTGGACTGAAAAATACTTACTTTAGTTACTTTGCGAAAAAAAAATACCTGGTAGATACGATACTATTATTTTTCTGGTAGGTGTCAAGTACAACAAGAATCTGTTTTTGGAATTTAGAGTTACGGGTAAAAAACAGGTTTTACGTACCTTCATGCACTTATAAATCAGCAACTTAATTGAATATAAACCGATTTTAAGTTTCTCATTGGGGCCGTTCGAGTGGTATATCGCTTTGAAGACGATTTTACACAGTAAAATTTTTTGACAGAGATGACATGAATCATCTTGTACCATACCAATTTAATGTCTCCGTTGAGTCCAAAATGTTCTGTTCAGTAGATTTTAAAGTCATTTCTGCTAAGTTTTGGAATAGAAAGCCTTAGGCCTAGGTCGCTCGGCACAAGTCTTTTTGATTACCGCATGTCCACTTGGGGTTTTTCAATAGTCTTTGAAGACTTTGTTTTTCTCTTTCGCATAATAAATCATGTATAGAGTAATGATTTATCCTGAAGAAAATTAGTATCCGCACTAATTTTAATCCGATAGCCTGCAATTTCGTTGCCTAGATACAGTTCCAGCCTCCGTAACTATATATGCTATAAATTTTTTTGACAAACCATCAAGAATTTTATAGCATTCTTCGTTCAGCTTTGATAGGAAAAAGCTATCAAGTACGTTTGGAGTCAATTGGCTAACCAAAATATCATGAGAGGAATATAGTTGTAAGGTATGAAATATATTCCAATACGTTTCTCCAAAATTAGTATTCACAGATGATCACTTACACTCGGCTGGAGAAGTTTAGTATTTTATTCATCTTGCTTGAGATGGCGAGATGTGAACGGTTCCAAAGTAGTGACATACATTTGTACATGTTCCTTTAAACTACAAGATGTAGGGAAAAATGTCTAGAGAATATATCCAAAGGTAATGTAGTACACATCCTATTTGCTCTTGTTACGCAAAACATGCTATCTACCCGATGCACCTTGTTTCGTATTATTTGAACTTGTAGTTATTTTAGCTTCGCCTTCCTTTAGCCCCAAACTGACTACTTCAGAAGAAAAAAAGGAACCCCGTTTTGTTTTTTTATTGAGGCGGTCTGTGCAACTACTCAGGAGGTATATTTGACCATTGGTGCTATTGTAGTTCATTTTATATAGTAAACATTATCTTTTTCTATACAACCGTCACATGCAAAAGTTAGTTAACGCTTGGCCGATTATGTACAGTAAAATTTTTCCTAAGTTAGCAACTTAACTAGAATACCTCCTAGATGGTCTCAGATATTACCTGACAATGTTAAATGTAATAAAATGGCTTAAGAAATGTATTATTGCTGATAAAATTTTATTTTAACTGAAAAAAACCATGTTACTACCAGAAAATACAAAGAAATGCCATATGTTAAAAACCGCACATGAGGGTAAGCAACGAAAGTTTTCTTGAGGATGAGATGAAGCTTAATTAGAATTACTAAATTTCGTTTTGAGCCATATACTCGCTAAGGCAACGTCGTAGAAATGGAGTGTGGATCAAGATCTGTTCTCTCGCATTCATATCTTTAATCAAGACACTTACTATCGCATGAAGAAAAATGCTTATTTACTGGCCTAAAGATGATGCAAAGAAGTACTATAAAATATGAAAATAATTTCCTAAATAAATATCAATAGTCCTGAATTTTCCATCGCTGATAAGAACACTTTTTTTGTTGAAACAAACTCGCATTTTGAGGTAATTGAATTTATTGTATCCAATAAATGAAAATAGTAAAACCAAACATAAACACAATTATGAAAAATGTCATTTCATGTAAATACTTGTAATTAAATTAAAGCAATTGCATTTTCTATAAATATAATCATTTACTATAAAGCCGGCCAAAGCATAAAATTTATATAAACGATAAAAATGAGATTATTTAACTAGACTTTTTTAATCAGTGTTTAACTAGTATATGGTGTAATCATCCTTTTCATAGAAATAAAAAGTTTTTGTAGTTATCTTACTAGAAAAATCAATATAAAATTGTTCTTCTTAATAACAATTGTACAGTTTAATGGTGCTAACACTAAAGAGAATATTAATTCCACATTGTTACTCATTACATTTGTCAACACTATAAAATTTTTCAAAGACTTTGTATTTATTTTTGGTTAAATAAAGTGTGTTGATTACGAAAATACAGAGATTTTTTTGTAAACAACATAAATCCGTGAAGTGTTTTGACATGTCTGCGGAAAACTCCCTGGGTATAGACAGGAATCGAACCTGCGACTGCCTCATTGGCAGCTTAGTACAGTATCCACTAATAACATACATACATTGAAGTAGCTCTAGTTTTTAGTTTTCTGGCAGGTTGAAAAAAAAAAATTATGACTATTTATACACTTTATTTCATACAGTTACTGATTTGAATTAAAAAAGTGCTTTTAAACGATTTTTTTGATTAAGCGTCCGACAGAGATTTCAGCACTAATCAGCGATTAAATGTATGTCCTACAGCGTTGCTATTTTAGCCTTTTTAAGGCTAGATTTAGCCTTTTTCTCACATTTAGCCTCAAAATTTCTGATTTAGCCTCTAACTGTTTTCTAGCCTTTTTTGTTTCCAAAATAGCCTTAAAAAGCCTTTTTTGGAAAAATGAAAACAAATCATATATTTATAAACAAACTGAGACTGAAACCAAATTAGCTAAATTAATATTTTCGATAAAACTTTCATATATAAATTGATAAATTGGTTGAAGGAAGGCAATTTCATAAGTAAAGAAAAGTATTTATCTTCTAGCTTGTAAAATAAAAATTCTCTTTATTCCTAATTGATTAATTAATTGTTCCATTTTGTATTTACTTACATATATAGTACTACCGTTTAGTAATGTTGAGGTTGCTTTGCTTTTGAGTATGATAGAGTAAGCGAAATATCAGAATAGAAATCGCATTAAAAATCAAAAAATTAGTTATTACTTAAAATAATTTTACATATTATTTTTTGACAAAGAAGTTGAAAAATAATTGAATTCGCTTATAAGTATTAAAACCACGTGAAAAACGACATTATTTTTTTTTAGTTTTTTATATGTCTTTTTGTGTTTTTTTATAAAAATTATAATTTAGATTCTTAATGAAATAAAGAGTTAAGAAAGTTTTGAAATTTAAGCTGTAGCTTTTTAAATTTTTTTTTATCTTATTTATTTTTCTATCTCCTGACAACGCTGATTACTTGCCTTAATAATGTTCTTCCATTTTAAAAATATCTTTAGTTATTTATTTATTTCATCTACAGCGTTACATTCTTACAGATTACTATATACCGAATTATAATATTTAAATAAAAGTAGCTTAAATAAACTGTAGCTTAAATTAAAATTGGTTTAAGAGTGCGAACACTATGCAATCGGTTTGCACCATAAAAAAAGCTAAACTAAACAAACAACTAAAGTTTGGATGAAAAACACTGCTAAAATAAAGAAAAATTATAGTTTTATATAAAACTTAATAAGTTAAAATTACACGAGCATACTTTAAATGGCTTAAAAGCACTTTTTATTAAAAAATATTACACATGTTTGAAGTGATTTGTGGTTTTCAAGTATACTTGTGCAGCCCTTTAGGTAAAACCAAATTACAAAAGCGTTAATACAATAACTGGAGTTTATTTCGCATTGCAAATTTTAATAACATTAATTTTTAAAAATTTACTGCGGCTTAGGTAATGCAGTACTCTCTATGTTTAAAAAAATAAAAATAAACGAACAAACAATTCAGGATTTTGTTTTTTTTTTTTCTGATAACTTTGGCATTATCGTTGGTTCAAATATTTAATTATTTAATACGCAAATTTACTTGAAAAAAAATATACATGAGTGTTTTGTTTATTTTTATTCTCTTTTAAAGCAACTGTGATTGTACAGGGTAGCGCAGAGTTTAAATGGTTTATAACTTTTTTATTTATGCGATTATTATAATTTTTTTTTTTTAAATACAGTATATCATTTGGGAATTTTTTGCAATTAGCTTTGAAAAATGATATCCTGTAAGTGATGTCCATTTTCTGCTTCGCACATACGAGGTATGATAAAAAAATAACCGTTATTTTCAATTTTTTCAAAAAGTATTTATTTATTCATCAATAACTATTTTGTCTCCGTCAAAGTATTCCCCCTCAGATATAATACACTTATGGCAGTTTTTTTTCCAATCCGCGAAACACTTCGGAAACGCGCTTTTTGGTATCGCCAACAGCTTCTGTTTTGATTTTTCTTTTATCTCCTCAATCGTAGCAAAGCGCTTTCCTTTCATCGGTGTCTTCAGTTTTGGGAACAGAAAAAAGTCTCAGGGGGCCAAATCTGGTGAATACTGTGCCTAAGGCATGATTACGGCGTTGTTTTTGGCCCAAAAATTACGAACAAGCGACGATTTTTTTGGTAAAAATTCAGCAATTTTGAAACAATCTTCGCTGCCGTACGTTTCATGCCTAAAACATCCGTAAAAATTGCTTGGCAAATGCCGAACGATATGCCAACATCATCAGCAACCTCTCTAATAGTGATTCGTCGATTATCCAAAATCATTTTCTTCACTGCTTCAATGTTTTCATCGGTTGTTGACGTGCTCGGGCGACTAGGACGAGCATCGTCATTGACATCTTCTGGGCCTTCCTTAAACCGTTTATACCACAATTGAACTTGTGTTCTGCTCATAGTAGACTCGCTAAACGCCACAGTCCAAATTCCAAATGTCTTTGCACATTTAATTTAATTTTTTACGCAAAACTTAATACAGTTTCTTTGATCCATTTTTTGAAATAGTAAAAAATCGAAGAGCACACCAAAACACGACTAACCTTTTTATCTGTCAAAAGCAAAAAGACAATACAAAATGGCTGATATTGTCAACATAAATAACAGACATGTGTACCAACATAAAAAAAAATGCGAAAATCGAACATACACACCTCACGAAAATTGAAAATAACGGTTTTTTTTTGATCATACCTCATATGTGCTCTTTTTAGCATATTTCTTATGTGCACGGTAGGTGTTCTTCCTGCACCAGGAAGGGTTCTTACAGACTAGTTTTGCGCAGTACACGAACGAACTATTCACATTGTACTATTCACTTATTTGAACTGAACGAATTAGTCCGTGTTTTGAATTCCTATAGTTCATTTCCTTGTTCTTTATTTTAAACGAACGACCTATAAATAAACGAACAAACTAAACTTAACCGAAAATAATGACGAAGGAACGAAAGTTGCAAATAATTTTTTTTTACAAAAATGGTATTTAAAACAAATGAACTGAAGCAGAGAAATTGTATTATACGTACTAAGAAGCTTAATTTTAAGATTTTAAAATTAAAACTTAATTTTTTATTTAGCCATAGTGACTAAAGTACTTTTTGAATTACATTAAAAAAAATAAATCGAAAACTAAATTTAAAAATTTTTCGAATTTGGTTTTGTTGTTTTGCTTTCTATTTGCGTAAAAAATTCCTTACAACCCCTATTCGGTATCATTTTACATAATAAAGAACGTTCAATGACAATCAAAAGTATAAGTGATAAGATACAAAAGATAAAATGAAGTAAATGAACGAACTATTCCTTTTTAATTTTTGAACTCAGAGGAGCGCTCACAATAATGAATTACGAAGCACAAGTCTATAACAGACCCATTTTGACGAAAATTTCCAATCAAATGGTTTATTGCTGACGCTGTGAGTGCAATGCGCACATTAAAATGACGACGATATGCACGCTGTGTCAACACAATAGACTGTTGGTTTGAAAAATAAAATTCAATTATTTTTGTACGTTGTTCGATCGTGTAATAATTCATAATTAATTCTCCAAGTCTTTCTCACAAAATGCTGAAAAAAAAACAAAGAAAAAATAATAGCTAAATAAGTTATAAAGAATTCAAACCATATAACTCATTCTGCACCACCCTGTGGAAGGGTGAATACCGCTTTTAATTTAAAACACTATAAGTGGCACAATGTTATAGCCAATGATACGAATTAAAGAGATCATATCGGATAAGATTTCATCAAATAACGAGGACTCTGGTTCTAATTGCAACAATTAATTTGGCAGCTGGTTTGATTAGTATAAGAAGTCACGTACACATCTAAGTGTTTGCAGAAGTTAAACAATATAGTATAATAGCATGTTCACACGACGAGTTTCAATGCTGGTTTCGCTGTCTGAACCTCGATTGTGAAAATTTGCGTTCAGACGACACATAATGAGTTTCATTTGACAGTTGCTTTGTTTTGTTTTTTGTTGTTTCGCATTTGCCCGCGTTTGTTTTTTAGTTTTGAAATGGATAAAAAAGGTAAATTTTAATATATAAATATATGTATTTTTAGAAAAAATAATAATTTATAAAAAATTTATTTATTATTTCAAATAATTTAATATGTTGTGTTATTTATTATGTTTATTTTTATATTTAAGCAATTTAACACTCTTTCTTTTGTTTCTTACTAATACATTGAAATGCTTGCAAAACAATAATATTTCTTTGTTTACAATTTGTTTTGTTGGACAGCTAGTTAAGATAAACTAGCGATAGAAACTAGTGATGATACTAAATTTTCATGGTTTCGGCAAGAGTTTCAAAATGAAACCTGCAGATTCGCTCACTTAATTTTGTATGGCGAATCTTCCTGTTTCATTCGAGATTGGGATGTGAACCCTCGAAAGAGAGCGAACCTTGTCTCGTCTGAACATACTATAATCAGCTCTTATTTGCCTCCGCCGCCGATTTTTTCTTTTGGCGGCCAGTGTAATCTATTTTGTCTTCAACATTTTGTAGCTTTCATAGCCTATAATGCTTGAAAAGATTATTTCAATGAACAACATAAAATTACCAACCACTACTTTCTAACAGCCAATCAATCAATAGTTTTAATGCAATTAAAAAATAGTTAGCATATCCTGTAAAGATTTCTTTTTTGACAATCTTTTTTTACAACATGTTTGAAATGAGAGTTAAGTATCTATATCACCAAAAATACGGACAATATGTCTCTTATTCCTAGTTTTATTATTTTTTTTTTTCAAAATAAAAATAGTTTAAAAATTTTAAATTTGAAAATACTTTTCTTAAACAAACCAAATTACTTTTCATTAACAATTAAAAGCTACCAATTTCATTGCAAAGAAAGCAAAGTGACAATGTATGCGCATGTATGTATCAGTTCACTTTACTATTGTACATACACAAACACACACAAACATACATACCAGGTATGTAAATGCAACAGAGTCTCCGTAGCCTAAAGTATGATTTATAGACGTTGTTCCGACATGATTGTTTTATATTTAATTAGGTCAATCAAATGCCATTTTATTTTAATTCACCATTAACCATACCTTTCACTTTTATTTTATTGTACGCAACCTTAAAGAGAGTATTTTTTATTTATTTATTAGTAGTAAATATATGTCACTTCTACTTGTAAGTAGAAGCTTTCTAATTTATCAAGAGAGGGTGCTTATGTGAGTGCTGCTAAAAAAATTATATATTGCAATTTTTGGCCTCAGTGAGTGGGGAAATAAAAAATGTGGCAATTACACGATGACCCAAGAATAATAGGAAAAAAAGTAACGCCTAAAGCAAGATATTTCACTGTTTACAAAATTCAGCTGTTGAGTGTGTCGTCAATCTAGACTAAGAACCAAATAAAAGAGCTTTTGGTCTCCTTTCTTTTATGAAAGGTGTTTTTTATAGACGTATAGAACTTTGAATTGCAATAAAACAACGATGGATTATTCGATTGACATGAATTTTATTTATCCGAAAGATAATCTTGTGGCATTACATTTTAAATATGATTTCTGGCATATGACCGCCACGGCTGGCTCGGATGTAGTCCAATCTGGACGTCCAATTTTCGATGACTTTTCCAACATTTGTTGCCGTATATCGGCAATAACACGGCGAATGTTGTCTTCCAAATGGTCAAGCGTTTGTGGCTTATCCGCATAGACCAATGACTTTACATAGCCCCACAGAAAGTAGTCTAGCGGTGTTAAATCACAAGATCTTGGAGGCCAATTCGCAGGTCCAAAACGTAAAATTAGGCGGTCACCAAACGTGTCTTTCAATAAATCGATTGTAGCACGAGCTGTGTGACATGTTGCGCCGTCTTGTTAGAACCACAGCTCCTGGACATCATGGTTGGTCAATTCAGGAATGAACCGATCACCATTGACTGTAACGTTCTGGCCATCATCGTTTTTGAAGAAGTACGGACCAATGATTCCACCAGCCCATAAAGCGCACCAGAGTCAGTTTTTCTGGATGTAACGGTGTTTCGACATACACTTGAGGATTAGCTTCACTCCAAATGCGGCAGTTTTGTTTGTTGACGTAGCCATTCAACCAGAAGTGCGCTTCATCGCTAAACAAAATTCGCTTATGAAAATCGGGAACAACGGCAATCTCGTTTTGCAGTAAAATTGCACTATTTGCAAGCGTTGCTCAGGCGTGAGTCTATTCATGATGAATTGCCAAACCAAACTGAGAATAAATCACTTGACAGCTGTTAAATCGGTCGCCATCTTGAACAGTAATGCCAACTTAAAGTTCTATACGTCTATAAAAAACACCCTTTAAATGGAACAATTAATTAATCAATTAGGAATAAAAATCATTTTTTTGTACAAGTTAGAAGCCATATGCTTTTCTTTATTTATGAAATTACCATCGTTCAACCAATTTATAAATTTACATATCAAAATATTACTTTAGCTAATTTCGTTTCAGTCTCAGTTTGTTTATGTATGATTTGTTCACATTTTTCCAAAGAAGACATTTTTCCAAATAGACTTATATTTTAGGATCAAAAAAGGCTAGAAAAAAGTTAGAGGCTAAATCATAAATTTTGAGGCTAAATGTTAGAAAAAAGCCTAAATCTATCCGTAAATGGCAACGCTGCTGACAGCCTTGGTACTCCTAAAGCTATTTTTAGATTTAAAATATAGGGTTGTTCGGAAAGTAATTTCGTTTTTTTCTCGACAGATGATTTAATTTTATTTTTTCGAATCAAACTTCACACTTAAGCCGTATAATCATTATATGTTTTGAAAGCTGATATTGTAAAAAAGATGAATTAATTCTATTCAGTAGTTTTTAGTTGGTGCCCTTTTAAATATGGAGAGCAGCATTTTCGTCATATATTACTTTTTTACCATAGAAAAGGTAAAAATGACGTTCAAGCCAATGAGTTGACAGTACTCCAGGGCCAGAAGTGGTTTGCACAATTTCGATCCGGCAATTTTGATGTCGAATACGTACGTTCTGTAAAGCCGGTTAAAGCTAATACAGGCATTAGTTGGTGAAAATTGGCAAAATAACAAGACGTAAGTTCGGTGAGATTTTAAATTTATCGAATTCAACTATTTATGACCACTTGAAAGAAAATTGTCTTTCATTTTCTAAAAAAAAAAAAAAAAAATGTTATTACTTTCATATATATAGAGTAGAACACTAAATAATGTTCGAGTATTATTATTTTATATAGTACAACGTACTTTTTCTTTAAACAGCTTTTTAAGTTTAATATACTTTGTTAAAAACTTTAAAATTGTTAATTTTATTTAAACCTATTAAACTTGTTTCTTGTTTCTAATTTAATAGTCGATTCTTCCTTCATTTGCTGGTTCCTTGGTTCACTGAAACGTTTTTTCTTTTATATATTTTTTTTAAACTTACTGGATACTTTATCATTTGCCTGAAAGAAAAAAATAAAATAAAACTAGTGTTTATAGCACAATAATTTTACCGTATCGTCTGTTGTGCTGAGTAATGGTTTTATTTTTAATTATTTGCTTTAGCTCTGGTATACATATTGCACTAATTAAAATTATATGCAGCACTTAACCAGTTTTACTATTACTTTTTGTTATTCCTTTGCTGAAGCAATTTCTTCTCACCGCATGATATTAAAAAAGGAATTTATAGGGAAACGAGAATATAAAACTAAAGCAGTTATTTTTTTTTCTAAATTTTTCAAAAAAAAATATATATATATATATATATATATATATTGTACATTGAAAGAATTTAACTACTACAAGTAACGAATATTTAAAATATAAGATAAGGAAATAACTAAACTAATTGCTGCTTTTGACGAAGGCATGTAGCTCACCGAACCCAACAGTAGAAACTGCAGAAATGTTTTTTTTTTCTTTTTTTTTAACACCCAAGGTCCAGGCAGGGATCGAACCTGCGACCCCCAGATTGATAAGTTAGTACGGGGGCACCTTAGACTAGTGCCACGCATAGCGCTCACCAATTTAAAATTCATGCTAATTCTCTACCAAGGAGTGTCTGTCGTCTTCGTTTTGACAATTTGTACATTATTGGCGCTACCACATTTGCTAATTAAGCTTTTAATACAAAGTTTTTTATGCTATTTAATTATAATTAGAAAACCAACAAATTATTTGGAATCGAAAAAAAGAATATAAGTGGAAAAAATAGAATAAGTTTGTTCAATGATAAAATGTTGGTTGGGAAGTGTGTTTATTGAGTTTAATGCTTACTTTTATTATAGTTTCTTGTTTGAACATTTTAAACTTTTTCTTTAAATAATTAATCAATTGCATGTAAAGTTTTATTACTTTATAGCCCAACATAATTGGAGTTAACAAAAGAATATGTACTTGCTAATGAAAATTGAAGTTTTACTAATTAAAAAAAAAAAGCTGTTTAAAACTTAAAAAAGAATTAATACATTTAATAAAAATTCTTTTTTTTTGTAATTTCCCAAACCCGTCTGCTTTATTCTAAGGAAAAAAATTTATCTGATTTTAATGTTTTCTTTTTTTCAGTGTATATTTGCATTTTTATGACATGCTTCTATATTTATTTTTCAGTTTTTCCTTACTTTATCTATACTTAACTTATGCTACAATAATTTGCAATTTTAATATTCGCAGTGGCAGAACCAACCAGCGTAACGGCCGGCATTTTTAATATGTTGTTGCATTTTCAGTTTTACTTTTTTCCTAATTTTTTATTTTGCAGGCTTTTATAACAGAAATCCCGTTTTGATTAATGAAGTAGAAGGAAAGCATATAAAATAAGAAAAATTAATATAGAAACTAAAGAATAAAAAAAAAATTAAACTACTAGTTTTAAGTTTAGAATTGTTTTTGTTATATATTTAGAACAAGGAAAATTTCTGTAAGAATTCTATATAAAGCAGGTTTTACATCTCTATAGAGTTGCATATGCGATAAAATTTTTAATTTATTGTATTTAAAGTAAATGAATTGGAAAAGTTAGCACCATATGTTCTACATAAAGTAGAATATTAACATGTGTGGCATTCGTTAGAATTGATTATAAAATATTCTTAAAGTTAAGAATAAATATATGCATGAGCTAAAACTTGGCTAAATATTTAGCACTTAATTGTGAATACAAGAGAAATTTAATAATTGACGGAAAATAAATAGATTTTTTGTTACTTGTACAGAAAACCTCAACATATATTTGCAAAAGTAATCCATAAAAATATTTTTAAAATATTGTAAACATTTTCGCAAAACCATAAAAAAAATTAATTCGAAAAGGTTGTCTAAACATATTTCGAAACTGTAAACGCACAAAGCAGCGTTTCAAATACAAAAGCTAAGAAAGAAAAAAATCTGGTTAAATTTGGCTATGTCGATTGTAATAGACCATTCCCTGTGGTATTTAGAATATTCGTATTCTTAATTTTAAATATTAAAAAAATATTAATTTAATTTTTAATAAAAATGCAAATATTAATTAAAATAGTTTTCTTTCAATACCAATTTTTATTGTTAATCTTAAAATAAATAATTCATTTCAGTTTACGAAAAAATCTATCGTGGGATACTATTTTTAAATCAATAGAATGTCTGTAGGTACTCAATTTTTAAATAAAGAAAATAAGTTATAGGAATGCAAAATAAATTTAATTTAATTTTATTTAAAATAATTTAAAAAGGTTTTTAAACTGAACATATTTAATTAAATATTTAATATCAAGTAAAGAATTTCAAATTAACTACAAAAATCAAAAAATCCTCTTTAAATAATATTTCTGTATTTGTATTTCTATTGTTGCGAATATCACTCTATTGTAACGGGCATTTCAAATCTTTAGTTTAGCTGAGGACCATCTACAAACTTCTAGAAATTTGTATCAAGTATAGAACAACAAGATAAATGAAAACGCTTAATCTAGCAAATTCTAGAACTAAAGTTATAAAGCTTATACACTAACCCAGATATAAATAAAACACAGCTCACACACAACCATTACACTATAAAATTCTACGAATTAACATAAACACTGAATTGCTACATTTACACATACATAAATACGATTTCTTATGAATAATAAAACACAGTCATACAATAGAGTGATTTTTGTAACAATACCATTTCTTATGCTGAGTACACACTTAGAAACATGTTCCGTAAACTTGACGTGTTTCCTTCCGTAGTGTGTAGTCATGTTTATAGTTTATTTTCGAGGTTTCCAAAATATAAAATTTTTTTTTATATTTTCTGGCTTGTTGGTTCCATAGTCTGTTGATGTTGGTTCCATAGTCTGTATCGTTGTTTACTGTTTTTACTTGTTTAGTTTATCGAAGACAAGCAAGCTGTAAACATGTAGGATTTTGTCGAGCGCTGAAAAAAATTAATTAAAATAAAGAAAAAGAAAAATGGCGATTGAAAGAAATGAGAGTTGGGTAAATTTTATTAATTTATATGAAAGTTTACCAGAATTATGGTATAATAATATCTGTTATTTCACTAAGCTCACCACTCATGTTATAATACAAAATACAGTGGCTTACTTGTTGGTTCCAGTGTGTATATCAAACAATAAAGCCTGAGCGAAAAAGTGTTCCGTAAACATGTTTACAAGTGTGTACTCAGCATTATGATTTTCGTAATAATATGTTAAAATAAGAAAGATACTGTTTTGGTAAAGTTCATACTGCATTTGAGAACAGTTTCCATTCAATAGTAATTAATGATGGCAAATTTTTTTCTGCACAAGAAAGGGGCTCCGCATTATTTACAGGCATCCCTGTCAACATAAATTGCTGCAAATGTGGTAAATTTTATTGGAAAAAAGTTATAAGTATTGTTGTTATCAATACTGCTAGAAACTTTGTCATTTGATCCAGAAGAATATGCTAGTTTTTTTTTGCATTTGTCTAGTAAAATATTAATATTGAATATGAATAATTACAATGCTTATGCTTCTTTAACTCATTTTCTTTTATACTAGAACACTTTCAGAGCAAACTTTTTCTTATACTCTTAAAAGTCGGAAGAACTAAATATTTCCGGCAGTTTCTTTTTCTATTGAAAATAAAAACTAATTTTTGTGCATTGTGCTTGTTTTAAATAGAAATGTACGAAAGAAGCTTTCGTTTGATTTAAAGAAATAGGCCGAAGTAATAACAGCTGCACTAAAAACGATAAATTATGCACTGCCAACGTATCCGTAGCCAACATATCCAGTATATAACTAAAACACTAAATTAAGATTGTATATTTATTGTGCAACAATTGATTTAAAAACTCACGATGTGAATTGTAAATAAAATAAAAAGTTTTCAGTGAATTATTTTAATAGTTTTTATTATGATAGAAGGATCTATGACAATTATGTGTGAAACAAAATATCTGCCAAATGCTCGTCACGGCTTCTGAGACATAAGGGAGGTTCGATGTTGTTAATGTGACGAATTATCTCATGCTTTAGCTCTTGAATTGTTCTTTACTTGTTGTCGTACACTTTTGCTTTTAAATATCCCTAAAAGAACGAAGTTCAACTATGTCAAATTACATGATCGTGGCGGCCAATATAATTACACGGTAATTGAATTTCTCGTGCAAAGGAGCCATTGTTTCGTTGACTGTGTGACATGTGGCACCATCCTGTTAGAACCACATATTGTTCAGCTCCATATCCTCAATTGATGGCCACCATTCCCGGCAACTACTTATCCGACTTCATTGTCGAAGAAGTGAGGCCCGATGACGCCCCCAGCCCATAAGCCGCACCAAACAGTCACACTATGTGACATCGGCTTTTCAACAATCGCTCGTGGATTTTCATTTGCCAAAATTCGGCAATTTGGCGTGTTAACGAACCCACTGAAGTGAAAGTATGCTTCATCGCGGACCAAAAAAATCACGAAGTACACGAAATTCATTTTGATTTTAACGAGTAAAATCGTAAAAGACTTCAACAATCTTAACGCAGTGCTCAATTGTGTACCTCCCCATGGTTGAATTTGTCAAACATTGAAACAAATAAATATCAAATTAATTCGGGCAATAAACTTGACGTTAAACATCGTTCATTATTGTTGGACCACCTTTAACTTTCTAAGCTATAGTTTAAAAAATAGTTTGTTATCTTTGTAAAACTTTTCTTCTTCTTACTAGAACAGAATTTAAGATTTTTGAAGTATGAAAACCACTCAAATTTACATTCTTTAAAATATATAACAGCTTTTGTATTCAAAAATAAATCACATCTTCTTCTCAGGGGAGGCCAATTTAACTTTACATATACAGTGTTAATCATACGAGTAGAATTTGTTTTATAAATGAAAAATGCATAATATTTTTTCATTGTGAATGCAGCTAAAAATCGTTAGTACTATTTGTTTGTTTTTTTTTTATTGTATATTTATGAGCTTCTCTTTTATTTATTACTTTTTGTATAGACCTCGTATCCTAATGAAAGTTTAATTGCACGAAAATAAATATGAGAAAAAGTTTGAAAGTAGTTTTTATGTATATCAATGGGAGTGTGTGTCTGTGTTTGTATTAATGTATGTGTTTTTGAAAATTTTGTTTGGCATACAAGTGTGAGTTTTTTTTTTTGTTTTTCCACAAGTTTTAATATGTAATTATTACTTTGTCAACACCATCATACGGCTCAGGTAGTATTTTCGTGTTTTTACTTCTTAAGTTAATTTTTTTTTACTTTTAATACTCTTATGTTAAAATATGCGAAAGCAATTTTTAATTTGTTTTCTTAAAAACATTAAACTTAAAAAATACAATTTTTAAAGCTGGAGAGTTAAATAAATTCTGTTTCTGTTAATTAATTATTTAAATAAAAGTGTTTTAATTAATTAATTATCTAATGTCTTATATGTTATATTGTAAATAGTTGAAATTTGTCACAAATATTCAGGTTGATAAAACATTATCAAATGCAAAATTTTAAAAGTTTCGGACCAAGAATTAGTGTTCTTTCCATATATCCTGAAATTTAAAAATGAAAATAAATTGCTATATATACAATAATATGTCAGAAAGTTACAAAAGTGTTATGGGATATTTTCTTTTTTTAATTTACCACGAAAGATGGGTTATGTATAAAAAATCTAGTTTACTAAAGAATTGCCATTGCGCTACGGTATGTTACTAAAAACAGTGTTGCATTTAAGCGTACATATCTGTCGCACAACTGTACTACAAATATATCAACCATTATAAAATTTATTTGAATTTGAACTATAACACACATACGCAAATTTCAGATTTTTCTACTAAATCTATTTGGTGCACACACTGAAAGAAAAACCAAAATGTTAAGCGGTGTTAATACAAAGTGGCCCAAAGAAGTCATCCGATGTTGTTTGGCTCTCATTTTTCTATAAATGAAAATAAAACTCGGTTAACATGGCCCTATAGCGCGCACCGTCCACTGTTTTTGTTTGACCAGCCCGATGACTCCTCCAGCGTGAACAGCGCACCATGCAGTCACTATGAGCGGGTGTAATGGCTCCTCGTGCATCACTCGTGGATTTTCGGTGCCCCAGAAGCGATAGTTTTGCTATTATGATTCGTGGGGAGTGTATCGCTCCAGGGCTTGTTCACTTGTATTCTACATCTGTCTAGTTCACAAATGTCAAAACATATTTGACATTGGCCGCCATTTGCAAAAGGAAGAGCATCTTCCAATAGGGTGATTTCTTTTAGCCCACCTTGTACAATGAAAATATAATATTTCATTTATGTAACGAAATTTTATTGTTCACGGAATGAAATTGCCATACAAAATATGACACTATTCGCAAATTTTTTTTTTTTTTTTGATAACAGAGTTGGTTTTCAATATTTTCAAATAAATAGAATTCACATACTTGTTTTATGTTTCATGGAAGCTGCTCCTATCTTTAGTGGATTAGTCCATATGGATATACTCTCCCTCTTAGTATTTGCTTATTGTACTAAGTAAACAATTTTTTAATTTTCCATGAGAATATCATGGATAATAATTAATTTAGCAAGCCAACATAATTGGAATTCAACACAAAAAACGATAAATATTTGTTATATGCACAATTAAAATATTTTTAATTTTTAAAAAATAGAACAAACTAAAAATTAATTTCTGCTTGTAGACTCATAAAATTAAAAGAAAAATAACCAAATTTTATTAAAATCGATGCACTTTATCTTATCGCCAACTAAGTGAAGCTTTTGATATCTGGTGCAAAAAAGTTTTTAAATTAATTAAATTCAATAAAAGCATATAAATCTTTTATTGAGTATTTATTTCGACTATATAAGAACTAGCTGTTTTTACCGTGCCTCGCCCGATTCTTAACTATCAGAGTAATGTTAAAAATTTGGTTTTAAATTAGTAAACACTAAATAATTTAAATTAATTTACTGAAAAGTGAACATGACCGACATAGAAGGCTCATGATTGGTTTAGAGTATGAAAAATTTTTGTACTAAATATCATAAAGATCCATTGGAAAACAGGGAAACATACAAACAGAAAATTAATTTTATTTAAATAAATTACACTGGTCAACAAAATTTTGTAACAAGAAAGGTACTTACCAATTTGGAATTATCTAAATACCCTCATTTTATCACCGTATTTATTTTGATTCCATCAGTTCTAGTTTTCGTGTTACAGCTACTACCCGTAAAATTTAAAATTAACCATTTTTGTTCCACTTTTGCATTCAGAGATTTTATTTATGTGAATAGTATAGTGTTTTTTTCTATTTATTGAGTTAAGCGACTGTTAAATAATGTCAAGAAAGTGCAAAAATGATCCTGACAGGTTTTGTTATATTTGTGGTAACATTACTTTTAAAACTCAGCGAAGGAATTTGACACCATTAGTGACTAAGCTATATGAACAGTATTTTGGCTTTGCCGTCGGACAGCAAGACAAAGCGTGGGTTCCACACATCTGCTGTGTTACATGTGTGGGTCTTCTTACTGGATGGGCGAGGAGATCTCGATCTATGCCATTTGCAATCCCCGTAATTTGGACAGAACCAACGAATCACTCATCTGATTGTTATTTTTGTGTTACTGATACGAAAGGTATCACAATTAAAACAAAAAATAAAATAACAAATCCTGACCTGCCATCTGCTAAAAGACCGATCCCTCATAGTGAGGAACTACCTGTACCAGAACCACCAGAAAGTTATGGACAGGAGTGGTGACGGCTTTTTATATTTGAAGGAAAAGTTTCCTAAATTGAGTGAGGCAAAAATTAAAGAGGGCATATTTGTTGGCCCACAAATCAGACAATTGATGAAAGACGACATATTTAAAGAAAAACTCAGTGATTTGGAAAAATCTGCTTGGGAATCTTTCATGAAAGTAACTTTCAATTTTCTAGGAAATCACCGATCAAATGACTATAAAACTATTGTCGCGGAGCTGCTATCTGCTTATAAGGCTTTGGGTTTAGACTTTTTTCTTGAAAATTTGGGCGCCGTAGGCGATGAACATGGTGAAAGATTCCACCAAGACATTTCTACCATGGAAAAACGATACCAGGGCAAGTGGAGTCCACGTATGCTAGCGGATTACTGTTGGACATTACAACGAGATGTACCTGAAGCAAAATACAGCAGAAAATCATAAAATTTTATTTAAATTAATACTGTAACATGATAAAATAACTTACTTTTGTTAACAAAATCTCAAATTTTCTAAATTTATATAACATCAAATTACAAAAAAACTATTCGTATTGGAAGCATTCTAATTTTATTTATATTATCCATATCCTTGTTCTAAACATAGCAAGACAAAAGTTTTCATGTTACACACAAAAAGTTTTTTTTTGTCGACTAGTGTTATTTAAATTTTATGATTAGCCTAATAAGCTAATAAATTCGTATATTCACTAACGTTTACATTAATCTTGAATTAAGTTTTGCTAAATGAAAAAATAAAAATATGTATACTCGTATATAAATAGAACTTAAAGTTTAAAAAATTTTCTATATACATTCATTCATTAATTTAATACAATTAAATTAATAAAGGATATATGAATAGGCAAAAAAGCAAATTCTTTACTAAAAAAATTTTTATTTGTATTTATTAATGACATTTTTATTTTTATCAAACTTTTTCCTACAATTTAAATTTTCAATTTACTAAACGTACTCAGTTATTACAATTCATCAAAATAATTTCAAAATGATAATAAACTAAATAATAAATCATTCATTTTATAGATTCTATAATTTCTAGTAATTCTCATAATTTCTTTTTAAGATGTTGGCGGGATGCAGTTTATCATTTTATTTATATATAAATATATATATATTTTTTTTAAGTGTTTCCTCTCATTGATTTGGTAAAAGGGTACTCATGACAGTTTTTACAAACAATTTCTGTTGCTATGTTATGCAACATCACATCGAAGCAACGTGATACCCTGCACAAAGTGAACATATCCCTCACTTCCTGTGAATCTTTTGGTAGCAACCACAGTTTCCACGTGCACCCCCGAAATGAATCATATCAAATACCGGTCACAGAATCCGGCATGTGGCATTCATGTCTGACCTAGTTCATATGAAATATTCAGGAAGTTGAACAATTTAGACGCTTCAATTTTTGTAAATTATTTCGTTCATCGTTCACTGACTTTTACTGTTTAGTAGTCTTGGGTAGTACACGAACTAACTATTCCCATTAACTTATTTGCAGTGAACGCATCAGCCCGTGTTTTCAATTCACATAGTTCATTTGCTTGCTCTTTATTTTAAATTAACAAATGAACTAAACTTGAACGAAAACAAAGACGAAGGAATGAAAGTTGCCAGTTCTTTTCTTTTCCAAAATGGTATTTAAAACAAACAAGCTGAAAAAGAGAAAATGTATTATCCATGCTAAATAACTCAATTTGAAGCTATTTTAATATAAAGCTTTAAGTTTTTTCTGCTATTTATAGTGGCTAATAAACTGTTTGCATTAAATTATTTAAAAACAAATAGAAAAATTTTGTAATTTTGTTTTGTTGTTTTGCTTTCTATTTTCGTAAAAAAATCCTTTCAACCCCTATTCGATATCATTTTACATAATAAAGAACGTTCAATGACAATCAAAAGTATAAGTGATAAAGATACAAAAGATCAAATGAACTAAGTGAACGAACTATTCCTTTTAAATTTTTGAACTAAGAAGAGCACTCAATAAAATGAATACTCGTATCTAAAATTTGTTTCAGTTAAAATGTAGCAAAATTTTATTGCTAGTTAATTTAAAATCACATATGCTTATGGTAAATTCAATAATCAGTTTCAATTACATATCATTATAAAGGTATTACGGTGTATAAGAAGTTTGTCGCCTTACAGTGTATGAAGGGAACGATGAACGAAAATTAAAAATCATCGTTCAGTTTTCGAAATGAACTATGAATGATTAAAATGACCTAAGTTATTGAAAAATCTGAACGATTCAGTGAAATGAACGATTATACCCTAGTCTACTTCATGTTGTGTATGTAAGAAGACCAAACAACGAACCAGGGGTTGGAATGAAGTTCGGTCTACAGACTCCGCCCTTTCATTGTTCAACCATTCGTACAAGTATAGAGCCTCACTGGTTGGACCCCTAAGGTATGCTTCTGCCAGGTTCAAGCCCATAGCAGCTTAGGATGCTGGCGCACCCTTTTACCCGCGGCTTGCTGATACATCAAGGTGGGGTAAAATATCAAGAAGACACACCCCGTAAACAGTGAAAACAATGCAAATGTGTGAAAAAATGCTTCATTTTGCGCAACACAACTCCATTTACCCTAAAAATGGCTTGAATAAACTTTGCTGTGTATAAATATAAATATTTATTAAATGAATCAAAAACGATAAATAGATTTTCATCTGTTAGATAAAGTAAAATTTGCCTGATTTTATTTAGGGTTTTTGTAATCTTATAGCATTGATTTTGATGTTTGCCAAACAACAATTAAGCAAATTGATAAAAGGCACTCACGAACTACTTAAACTTTCTCAGTATATTTGCAAAATGCTAATTTTCATTAATAACGTTATGAATTGCCCTAATGTAAAAAATACTCTTTGAGTTTCTTATATTTTTTTTGTTTACATAAATCGCAACAAAAACAATTTTATAAATTTTTAATCAGCATTTGAAAAACAAGAGAAATAAATTAGAAAAAAAATATTAACTCTTCCGTAACGTTTCATTTTGAATTATCTATATTAAAAATTACATATTACGATTAGTTAAAGCAACGAATTATTATTTAAAATTAAATTGGAAAAACTGTTAAGTAACCTAACTGTGTAGGAGAAGAAATTTATGTAAGTGTTGGATATATTTTCATTGTTTATAACACAAGATGTTCTATTCTCTTTCGTTTTTTTTTCTTTGTGCAGGTTTTTAAATCAACTTTTATATTTATTATTTAGAATTTAAGTAAATTAAGAAAATTTTCTTTACAAGTGAAAAGTTGCAAAGTTTTAGCTGTCACATGAGTAAGCTTAATATTATACCCCAGCAAAAAATAGTCCTTGCTTGGATGTTACTTTATAAGCGATACAATAATGAAAATAATTTATAATAACGTATTTATTTATAAGGCATAATTTTCTGTTCGTTATTAGGCAATAAAGAGTCTTCAGTTACCAGCATTGCCGCTTTTTAATATCAATTTTTTAGTTTTTTTAAGTATAATTAAAAAAAATTTTCCAAACCACTTTTTTAAGCAAATTATACCGTCATATATTTTATTCACAGCCTATCCATTCCAACAAAAAATTATTTAAAAAAAGCAGTAAAACTAAAAAGTCACTGACTAGTGTGTACAATATTAAAAAGCACTAAAAACAGTGCTAAAAGCTCTTAGGGGACAATGCTGGTAGTTAAGAGGCATTAATTTGCCATTCAACCCTTTCCGCAACAATTCTCTGTTGAGCATGAATGGTTGAGTTTTTGTTTTATACTTACTTTAATGAAAGAAAGACAGTTCAATAAATCTTTGACAATGTGGTAAAACACTTACGTCTCATTAAGCCATTTTAGACAACTAGAACTTTATAAGCACAAAAATTTTTCTAATACAATTTTGTCGATTTATTTTTTTATTTTATTGTAATAGTAATTTAAAGTTAGGGCTAGAATATTAAAACGTTCAAAGGGTTTGACGTTCCCACACAAAATTTTTTTTGTGAACTTTAAAAATTTTCACGATGTGGACAAAAATATTTATTTATGCTCTTATCCAAAAAAATTAATTTAGACTTAAAATTGAATGCTATAGAAATTTTTTTTTTGAATAATTAATTTTTTATGTTGTAAAAAAATGTGTTTTATAAACGAATCCCCTGTCAATGCAGAGTGAACCATGGAATATTTAGCAGGAATATTCGCATTTATACTGCCAGTAGAACTGCAATTAGGTTCTTAGTGGTTGTCTATTTAACATCCGTTCTGGTGGAATGACTACTCTAGAAGTTGTCAACACGGAGGATCAGCGGAAGTTTTAATTTGGTGAGCGCTACCTACAAGGTCTCACTGCACTCTCGACTATAGGGGTCCGCATGCTACTTGGCTTCATTAGAAATAGTAACTTGTTTAGGTGCCGGACTCGTTTTCTTCTTATTCTTCCCTTACTACTTTCAATCTTCTATCCTTCTTCACTTTCCTCTTATACAGGTATCACAAATTGATCTCATCAAAGGACCCAAGCTAGCTCCCATCTATTTTCATTATATGGGGTGCCCTAACCTAACCTTTATACGCGATAATAATATAAATTCGGCTGCGCCGAGTCTTACATATATACTCTTCACTGTGTTAGTCAAATATTCACATTTTTCACTTTACAAATTCTTTTTAAATATCAAAAAAAATTAAATAATTGGAAAGACTAGTTTACTAAGCTTGAGATCATATTATAAAAATGTATTTATTTAATATTGGAGAGAAATATCGATATAAAAATAAATTTTTATAATACCATCTATAGATTAATAAACTAGCCTTTTCAATAATAAAAGGTTAAATAAAATTACAAATAAAAAATTATATAGAAATAAAAACAAATGACAATAAAAATATTTTTTTGAGTACCAATTTTTTTATTAAACCTAAATAAATAATTAATTTCTGTTTAAGAAATTAGGCTTATAACGTTCATGTCCGACAGAGTTCATGTGATCTATTCAGAAGCTTACATTTTTTTAAATTATTTAGTTCATCGTTCACTAACTTTTGCTGTTTAGAATTAAAACCGTGTACCATGTTTTTAAGTCAGTTTCATAGTTTAGACAAATATACCAAAGACCAACTCAGAAAATGGTTCGGCTGAATATCAATAGCAATTACAGATTTGTATGCTAAACTTTTCTGTACGTTACCTAGCGACTTCATTTAAAAAGTTGATTTCAACGACAGGACGGACAAATAGACAGACTGTGGGACAGATTGGTAAAAGAATTCTAAAAACCAGTTTGGTAGTTTTAGAGTTTATCTATTACAAATAAAAATGTAACAAATATAGACAAAAAAGTCAACACGACATACGAGTATCTTTGTATAAATCAAAAAATTAGCTTACATTTTTTTCAAATACATCAAATATCCGCCCAGTAGATACGTTCCAGAGGAACATTTAAAAAAAAAAATGTTTTTAAAAAGGACCCAAATCATTGTATTTAATATCAAATGAAAGAAATCGCCATTTTAGTGTTTTTCTATGAAATAATTAGAGAATATCGCTACAAGTGCGTTACTCGATATCGCATTCAATTTCAAATTATCAAGTGTCGGCTGTATATTTATTTATACACACATATAAGTTTACATTCCTTTGTGTCTATACAATTTTAGATTTTCATTCATAATAATTAAAATGCCTCCTCATATATACAGACATACGAGTATATATATAAAGAGAAAGTGTTATTTGCTCTTTTGTTTTCTCTGCATTAGGTAACTTTCCTGAGAAGGTCCAAGTTCTCTTAGTTTTTTAATTTACTGTTATAGAATAGAATTGTATTCACTCTCGGTCTCATTTTGTCTCTAAAATAATAAAATAACATTTTGGAGAGCATGAAAAGCATTTTAATGCGACACAAGACAAATAATAAAACATCCTGATTTTACAAGCACAGTAGCTATTATTCAACTGTTGCAGCAAATACAAGGATACCAGTGGCTGTAGACGGATAAATGAACATTTAAAATTACTCGTACGTGAAAAAAAAAACAAAATAAAATTAAGTAAGAGCGATTTACTATTTGTATCAAGTAACATAAGTGTAAACTAAATTATGGCAATAATCCCTAATTTACTCGTATATAAACTGTGAACAGACAAAACTACAAAAAAATGAATTAAAAAGCATAATGAAATTAATTAAGTAACAAGAAATGGAAAATAAATGAGCAAACAAATATTATAAACAGAAATTGAAATAGAAATAAATAAATAAAAGTATAAAATATATATATATGTATATACAAATATGAATAACTATTTATTTATAATATAACAAATATTTGAATATCGTTTGTGAATATTGAATATATTGAAACATCATATGGTGACAAAAATTCTGTTTTTTTTAGTTATTTGAAAATTAAATTATTTGAAAAGTAGCACTTGGCAGCAAAATAAGGTTTTTTCACTGAAATGTCATATAACTTTTGTAACAAAGAAGGTGCACTGAATTAAATGAAAAATTATTAAAAAATACATCACGTCGCGGACCCAAAGTTCATCCTAATGAGGTAGGTGACATAATATATGAACTCTTATATTTGAAACTTGTAGTCCACTTATAAAAAATAACGAGTTAGCAATAATTTTACTAATCTAACTAAAATTATCACTAACTAATTTAAAAATAAATCGGCTTATACCACTTTCAAATAAAAGGTGATTTTATAAGAACTATCGGAAATTTAAAAAAAAAAAAAACACATAAAATTCAGAAAAATGCATGAAATATTTATTTGGATCGATAGTTGGGTCGATATAATTTAATGTTTGAAGATTATTTCATGCAAATTTTGGCCGCGGCTGCGCCTCAAATGGTCCATCCGCTTAGTCCAATTTTGGCATACTCTTTCCAACATTTCGGCCGGTATCTCACGAATAATGTTGGCAATGTTGGCTTCCAGTGCGTCAATCGAAGCGGGCTTGTCCCTATAGACATTAGCCTTAACATAGCCCCACAAAAAATAGTCTAGAGGCGTTAAATCGCACGATCTGGGCGGCCAATTGACTGGTCCCAAGCGTGAAATAAACTGTTCACCGAACTCGCCTCTCAATTGGTCCATTGTTTCGCGTGCTGTGTGGCATGTGGCACCGCCTTGTTGAAACCACATGTCATGCAAGTCAAGCTCTTCCATTTTGGGCAAAAAAAAGTTTGTTATCATCGCACGGTAGCGCTCACCATTCACAGTAACGTTGTGATTCGCATCATCTTTGAAGAAATACGGCCCAATGATGCCGCCAGCTCATAATCCGCACCAAACGGTTGTTTTTTGTGGATGCATTGGTAGCTCTTGCAATGCTTCTGGCTGCTCTTCACTCCAAATACGGCAGTTTTGCTTGTTCACGTATCCATTCAACCAGAAATGAGCCTCGTCGCTGAACACAATTCTTCGATAAAAAAGTGGATCTTCATCTAACTTTTCAAGAGCCCATTCACCAAAAATTTGGCGTTGTGGTAGGTCGTTTGGCTTCAATTCTTGCACCAGTTGTATCTTATAAGGCTTCACACCCAAATCCTTCGGCAAAATTTTCCACGTAGTGGAGTAACAGAGGCCCAATTGCTGCGAACGGCGCCGAATCGATAATTCACGGTCATCACCAACACTGGCCGATACGGCTGCGATATTTTCTTCAGTTCGCACTCTACGTAAGCGTGTTGGTGGTTTAATGTCCAACAATGTAAATTTGGTGCGAAATTTTGTTACAATAGCCCGAATAGAAGCCTCAGTAGGTCGATTAAACTGACCATAAAATGGAAGAAGCGCGCGATGAACTTTCTTAACAGAGCACGCATTTTGGTAATAAAATTCAATAATTTGCAAGCGTTGTTCGTTTGTAAGACGATTCATGATTAAATTATAGACCAAACTGAAGATGTTTGACAGTGACACAAGATACAAAACGTGCGTGAGCTGTCAAAACTAGTGTTGCCAAAAAGATAATAGCAAAAAAATCACTCTTTATAATAGTTCATACATGAATTTTAATTGAAAACGC
Source organism: Thelaira solivaga (assembly GCA_947397855.1). Taxonomy (NCBI): domain Eukaryota; kingdom Metazoa; phylum Arthropoda; class Insecta; order Diptera; family Tachinidae; genus Thelaira; species Thelaira solivaga. Next base: position 38,717,337 of record OX377613.1, read on the forward strand.
TTCGTTCTACTTGACTTAAGAAAGATAAATACTTTAAGAGTACTTAAGTATATTTTTCTCTAGAAAAATAAGTACTTTAGATCTACTATAGACAAGTTAAAATGTACAGGGTCCGCCAAATACCCTTTTTTTTTTGAAAATGCTATAAAAACATCGAGTGTAGCTTTGGCACGTAGCGCCGTCCTGTTGAAACCAAATGTTGCCAATATCCTCCTCTTTAATTTTTGTGAACAAAAATTTGTTCAACATGGCCCGATAAAGCCACTGACTGTAACGGCCACTCCTTGCTCATTTTCATTTTTTTTAATTTACCACCAAAGTTGGGTTATGTATAAAAAATCTGGTTTTATTAAAGAATTGTCATTGCGCTAACGGTATGTCCTATATGAATACTACAGGGTCTGCCGAATAACTTTTTTTTTTTAAAATGCTACAAAAAAAAACTGCTAAATATTTTCTCAAATTTCTTTTTTTATTTGAAAGTACAATCCTTCCGATTAATAATGGAATATAATTTCATTCAAATGGCTGCCTCGGCTGGCCATGCAGTAGCCTATACGATCGGTCCAATTTTTAAGCACATTATCGACTGTGTGCAACTGTATTTCACCAATGGCTTCACGAATATTGTCCTTTAAAGCGTCAATTGTCTCTGGCTTGTCGGCGTAACACTTATCTTTGACGGCACCCCACAAATAATAGTCCAACGGTGTCAAATCGCAGCTCCGAGGTGGCCAAACGACATCAGCTCTGCGGCTGATAATGCGATCTTCAAAAACAGGGCGCAAAACATCGAGTGCAGCTTCGGCTGTGTAGCACGTAGCGCCGTCCTGTTGAAACCAAATGTTGCCAATATCCTCCTCTTCAATTTTTGTGAACAAAAATTCGTTCAACATGACCCGATAATGATCGCCATTGACTAACGGCCACTCCTTGCTTATTTTCGAAGAAAAATGGCCCAATTATGCCTCTGAACCAAAATCCGCACCAAACAGTGACTCGTTTTGGGTGCGTCGGCTTTTCAATGTATGCGTGCGGGTTTTCTGTGCCCCAAATGCCACAATTTTGCTTGTTTACATACCCGCCAAGAACAAAATAAGCTTCATCTGAAAAGATGATTTTTTTTGGCAAAATCCGCATCTTCTGTAAGTCGATCGCAGGCCCACTTAGCGAAGCGAAAACACAACCATATTCTTTCAGCGGAAGGATAGAACTAATTACCTGTCAAATCAGACATGAGCTAAGTGTTATCATTCACGAAATAAGCAATAGTTGAAAAAAAAAACGGTCGATGGCGGACGATATATCTTTATCGAAAAAGTCGATTTCAAATTTAAAATACACTGAAGTTGTTTTTAAATAATTTAGAAACAGAAAATCAAACAAACAAAAAAATATCCTGTCATAAATAAAAACTCCAAATAAATTATAAAATTTTTTTTTAACGGGTGGTCCAAATGAGACCTAGTGAGCGTATTGTAGTCGTTGTTGGAGGTCTTGCGGTAGAAGCTGTTGCACAATTTGAACTTTGTATGGATAGATCTTAAGATCCAGCTTTAAAATTCTCTGTAATGTTGTTCTGGGTATACCCAATTTCCCGGAACGCGACGAGTTGAGGCAGCTGGATCATATGCAACATCCTGTTGCACAGCTTCCACGTTGTCTTCAGTATGAATATTTCGATGAACACCTCTCAATTCAATTTTTGTGTGTAATTTAAGCATTTATCTTAGTAGCTTTAGATACCAGATACTTATACATTGTCCATTTTGACATAAGGGTAAATATTGTATTGCTCGCTGATGATTCTACATAAATCTTCGGGGGTCTTGTTGTAGGGGCGTTTTGAAGTTTAATTAAAAATTTTTGTTTTTCTATGCCAAAATGATCTCTGCAGATTATTTAACAATGGCGAAGAGCCAGCACTGTAATAATCTAAGTTTAACCCATTTTTGTTACTTAGGGCATCACTACTTACAACGTTTGACATGGCAGGCAAATCACCCAAGGAAGTCCTTGAATTCTTAATGGATACTACACCTAGGGAGGATTTGAAACATTGTACTTACAAAATATCAATTGCAGGTGACTCTTGCCGCTAAAAATTCTAATCCTAATGTCGTTCGCCAAATCTTAAAAAAACACACACACACCAAATTACTTACACTGTTTTTACACCAAGAAGAAAATGTACATTTTTAAGCTCAATTTTCAATTCTAACCATTTATTCCATATGATTGCCTACTATATTCGTCTTCAACACAGTATTGTAAGCCTTATGTCTTTAAAACTGGCTCCTAATAGTTCAGGAAATAATTTCTCCTCGTATAAAATTATGTGTAGTTGAAAGTCTTGCTCATAAAGATAGAAATCGTGGAAATTTGTTTAAAAACTCCAACTCATAAACATTAAATAGCCAGTATATCAATATAAACAAGCCTTTTATATCAACTCAATAAAATAATTACAAGTAATTATAAAAATTGCACAAGTATTTACCTTAATTAAGGTAAAAGTGTTTGTAAGTGAAAGGCCACAGTAATTTTTATGTTGGTTGCATTTATAAACACAAATATGTTTGTTTGTTTTAAGTAAATTGAATCAATGTTTAACTTTTTAATAATTTATTATAGAAAAAAGCTTTGACACTGACAAAAAAATTTTAATATTCTGCATATATTTTTTATAAGTTTTTGGGCCGTAATAGCACTGCAATTGCAATGATCTATTATTTCGACAGTCAAGAGTCACGTCCTCGTTGTGGGTTTTATTTTATTTATGGAGGTTTTTTAGATAGCTTATTCTGTATGCTTAGAACATGCTCTGAGGTTTCCTGTGTCTTTTTACACAGACGACCACAATTTTACTCTTGTGGTAATTAAATTCTGCTGAGATTTATGTTAGAATAGCGTTATGTACAACAATATTATCAACTGAAATTAATGGGTATAAATAAAGTTAAACTAAAACATTTTGTTTTATTTAGTGTGAACTGAAAACTGTACATAAAATGGTATGTGTTTGGTTTTTAACTGTGTGTTCCATACCATCCCCAAGCTCTGCTTTAATTATCCCTTATAGAGACAAAATTTAAGTGTAACAAAAAAAAAAATAATAGAAAAGAGAAAAATGGACATAACAACCGTAAAGACCTTTAATGTATTTCTAAACCTAAAAGTTGATTAAACAATAAAAATTGTATTTAAATATTACAACTTTTGAATATAAATTTACTTAATGTTTGTACAATTAAAAGGGTCATTCAAGTACTTTAAATTTATTGATTTGCTTGATTTATGCAAATGTGTTTAACGAGAAGCTTAAGAATCATTTCAACGGTTGACTTATTTTGTTGATTTTATAGCCAGCTTAGAAATAAAAATTTAAATTTATTTTTGGGGTTGTATAATTGTAAAACTTTTGTTCTTTTTTTTTATTTTGAACTTTCTACATTTTTTAATAGGGGAATTTCCATTTTAAATAATTCTCCTTCTCTACTATAAATTTACATAAATACCTTAGAAAATGTCGTTACATATTGCTACATCATTTATTGTAATAGTGTCATAACTCTATTAGTCAAATTAGAAAATTTTGATTACAATAACTAATTAAATTGTAGTCACTAGTTTGAAAAAAAATTATGAATGCAAATGCTAGATTAAGAAACTTGTTACTTAAGTTATATATTTAGGATTAATTTTACTTTTTTTAACTGAAATTAAATAGACATTCTCTTACATTTAATTAATGTTTCTAACCAGTCACCAAGGTAGTGTTTTAGATAGTGCCAATGGATTTTCTCTTTTATATTTACTTTAACTTCTTCACTTTTGTTAATGGAATTTAATTTATCAGACAATTGTAGACTTGAGCTCTGTAGTTCATTTTAATGAGCGCTCTTCTTAGTTCAAAAATTAAAAAGGAATAGTTCGTTCATTTAGTTCATTTGATCGTTTGTATCTTTATCACTTGTACTTTTGATTGTCATTGAACGTTCTTTATTGCGTAAAATGATATCGAATAGGGGTTGAAATTAATTTTTTACGAAAATAGAAAGCAAAACAACAAAACAAAATTCGAAAAATTTTTAAATTTAGTTTTCGATTTCTTTTTTATAATGTAATTCAAAAAGTACTTTAGTCAGTATGGCAAAAAGAAAATTAAGGTTTAATTTTCAAATTTTACCATTTTTGTAAAAGAAAATAATTTGCAACTTTCGTTCCTTCGTCATTGTTTTCGTTTAAGTTTAGTTTATTCCTTCATTTATAGGTCGTTCATTTAAAATAAAGAGCAAGGAAATGAACTATAGGAATTCAAAACAAGGACTAGTTCGTTGAATTCAAATAAGTGAATAGTACAATGTGAATAGTTCGTTCGTGTACAATTGACTAGACAATTGAAAAGCTTTAACAATTTCAGGACCGCCTCATCATCATCATCTCAATCAATATCTTTCTATAGCTCGTCTATTTGGGAATGAATTTCCAAGATCTCATATATATATATGTAAAGGGTTGAAAGAGTAGATAAAGAGTATATAAAAATTAGATAATGATAGATAAAAGTGCTTAAAGTATAATACAAGAAATAGAGTTGTTAGTTGTCAGTTGTAAAATAATGATCGTGCGTTAAGTCGGTAAAAGAAGAACGGTTGATTTACTATAATAAAAAAAAAAGTTGATAAGTAAAAAAAGAAAGAAGAAAAAAAGGTTGATTTATTCTATTTAACAAAAGTTTATTAAAGAAAAAAAAAAAAACAAACATTTAAAGTTGTGCTAAAAATTTATCAAGAATTTATTTAAAAGTTGTTCGTACAAACTTATCTTTAAAAGTAAAACCTTTTCTTTTAAACAAAAACCTTATCATTATTATTAACATTTTTATTTAAACAAATTAATGTGAATTAAAAAAAAAAAAAAAAAAAAAAATTTCTAGCATTTCATTTAATCAAATTATTACATATATATATTTATATAAATCAAAAGGTAAACAAATGAATAATGAATAATGCATTGGCAACATTGTACGTGATCTGACGTGAAAAATTTCGTGCGAGTATTTATTTATTTTTTTATTGTGATAATTATTGACTTAATGCGAGTGTTACACTAAAATATATATGTTTCACTAAAGTCTATTATCTGTTCTTGTAAAAAAGTTAAAAATAAAAAGGCTTTAAATATTACTAAAACTTTCGTAAAAGTAAATAAAAATATGTAAACCGGTTAACGTTAACCAACAACAACCACATTAAACATTATTTATACTTACATACACAAGTCATTTTCAAACAACAACAACAACAGCGAAAACAATTGAACTTGTTGCACAATAACGCAATATTAAAGTAAACAAAAAATACCTTTTTAATTAAACGATAATATACAATAAACTTTTAATAATATAATATAATAACAATATAATATAATAATATAAATAAAAAAATATATATAAAAACTATTTGAAATAATCATTGCGAGTCTTTCACTTTTATCAAATTATTGTCAATAAAATAAATATACTTGATCACAGCTGGTCCTGATTTACTCAACGGGCCATTACACATCTTATTTAATCTCATCTTTATTACCCAGCAAACAAAGTCTTTCTACTTTATGTCAATGATGAATTGCTTAAATGCAAACTGTAACGTCACTAGTAACGATCGAATGATCTCATGTTGGCTTTGCCTTGGCAGTTATCATTTGAAGTGCTCTGCACTGAAGGCACGTGATGCCGATGCGCTTAACGACCCAGCGAAATCACTTCACTGGACTTGTCTTCGCTGTAAAGATGTTAACGTTGATTTTTACAGATTTTTTAAAAGTCATAAAGATGACTTTGACCAAATTCAAAATGAATTTTCTTTGATGCAAAATAAACTCTCTATGTTCGGTGAATTATTTACAAAATTCACGAAATTGGACAAATTTGCTAGAGCTCAAGATGTAATGTCCTCGATAAATAAAAATCAATCTGAATTACCATCAACGGGAAACACCACCGAAAATATTAATTATGCCCCCCTGTGGGATCTTCATCTCTTAATGTCATTTCCCAACAAGCTGTTGGTGGATTATCACTAAATGTTGATAATGGTATGGAAAATGTAAATTTTTTGGATGCGATTTCAACACCGGTGATGTCTCCGAGTATACAACACAACGATGCAGGCCTACAAAATAATTATCAGGTTGCAGGCAATAGTCAAACCGTCCTTAACCCTACTCACAATCCGTTAAGAGCTGTTCCACCTAGAAGAGCTATTTTTGTTTCTCGATTAGCTAGTGATACTACGGTCAATGATGTAGAATATTATATAAAATCAAAGATTGGATCTGGAGCTGATATCACGACGTTCAAGTTTAACTTTTCGCAGCCAAGAGAAATATCGTCTTTCAAAGTCATTATTCCTGACAACTTTTTTGAAGTAAAGAGCAGATTTCAGATTTCTGGCCTATGAACACATTAGTACGGGAGTTTACATACAGGGAAAGACAACATACAGCCGTTTACTTACCCTCGCGTGCTACCAATCTTTCAAAAAACTAAATGTTGATTCTAAATTATCCTTAATTTACCAAAATGTTCGTGGCCTAAACACTAAACTATCTTCTCTGTACATCGAAAGTTTCAGCTTTAATCATTCTGTTATAATTTTTTCTGAAAATTGGCTCACTGAAAGTGTATTGGATAATGAAATTTTCTGTGACAACTATCAAATTTTTAGATGTGATCGTGGTGGTAATAGAAAATCAGGTGGTGTTCTGATTGCAGTACTGAATAGTCTTCCAGCTGAGATGTTAAATCATGATATTTCATCAAACATTGAATTCATTGCTGTACAAATAAAATTATACAACAAAAACATGTTCATTACTTGTTCCTATATTCCACCGTCATCATCTCATCTTGTGTACACTGAACATGCTAATGCTATTAAATATATTACCAGTAAAACTAAACCTAACGACTTAATGATTGTTGTTGGTGATTTCAATATGCCGTTTTTAAAATGGGAAATTTCATTGGAAGAGGGTTTCTTTATCCCAACTATCTTAAGAAACAATCTTACTATTGTAAATCGTGGCTTTATTCAACAAATGCAAACAGATATTGTATATACGGATTTTAGCAAGGCGTTCGACAAAGTGAATCATAAGTTACTGTTAAAAAAATTGGACGTTTTTGGTTTTTCATATAACTGCACTAAATGGATGGAGTCGTATCTAACAAATAGAACCCAATCTGCTCGTTTTAAAAACGCTTCTTCTAAAATGATAAATGTTTCGTCTGGTGTTCCACAAGGTAGCCACTTAGGGCCTTTGCTGTTTACGGTCTTCATAAATGATCTTCCGAACATAATTGTACATTCTAATGTCTTATTATATGCTGACGACGTAAAAATATTTCTAAGTTTAAATAAGTACCATGATCATATTTTACTTCAAAGAGACTTGGATGCGTTCCAAAACTGGTGTAACATAAATATGATGGGGCTAAATCTAAAAAAATGTAAACATGTTTGCTTTTATAGAGGTAATCACATGAATTTAAACTTTTCGCTAGGTAATCATACGCTGGAAAAAGTTGATTCTATATTAGATCTTGGTGTTTTATTGGATGCCAAGTTGAATTTCATTCAACACATTTCTATGACTGTAAATAAGGCTCGAGGCGTTCTCGGCTTTATAAAACGATGGGCAAAAGAATTTAGCGATCCGTATATAACAAAACAACTTTATATTTCACTTGTGAGACCTGTTTTAGAGTATGCGTCGGTAATTTGGGATCCTACATACAACATACATGACAAAACGATTGAATCAGTACAAAAGCAATTTCTGTTATTCTGCCTTCGAAGTTTACATTGGAATCCCCTTAATCTCCCGTCATATAATAGTAGACTCGCTTTAATTAAATTACCAACCTTAAAAAGCCGGAGAACAATGCTAAATGTCACTTTTCTCCTAAAACTAATGAATGGGGATATTGTATCCGGATTTCTACTAAGCAACATTTCCTTCAATATACCGCAACGCTATTCACGCCATTATGAGTTACTTTCTGTTGAATATTTTAGAACAAACTACGCAAATGCTGATCCGTTCAGAAAAATATGCTATCAGTTCAATAAATTAAGTAATTGTATTGACTTTTCGTTAAATATCAATGTCATTAAATGTAAAATTATAATGTATTTAAATAGTTAAACTTTATTGTATTATATGCGTCTGTAAGGATAAATTGTCCATAGACAGAAATAAATAAATAAAAAAAATATTAAATAGACCAAATACATACTGTTGCCAGCAGTATTGGGACGCTTTTTCTGCAACATACTGCGATAATAATTTTTATAAATGAATGCAATCGGTAAACGTGGGCCCAAATGCAAGGCAACACTTAAACGCCAGAAATAACGTTGAGGACCTACTCCGGTAATTGCACTTATTGAGGGTATAATATTATAAACCTGGAAAAAATGTATTTGTTTATTATTATTTTTTGGCGTGTTAATTTTTCAAAATTAATTAATTAAGCTCTTGATGTTATTGCTTACCCTACAATATGTTTCATGTACGTCATCATATTGGAAGACATAAGCGGTTACAAAACATGTAAATAAAGTCACCAGTGGCAACAGAGCTGTAACCACACAAATGTGTTGGAAATTGGCGAAAAAATGCACAGCAAAAGGATATTCATTGGGTGCTTCAGTTGCACACGTTTGCGTTACATTTGGCTGTAAACAAATTAAAGAATTTCATTTTATTATAAAAATAATTTTATACAAACATAATTTAGACAGATGAATAAAAATTATTATACGGTAAAAAATACATAAAATTAGAATTCAACTTTTTTTTTGTTCAATTATATACTTAGCTAAAGAATACAATAAAAAACAAGTATTGAATTAGTTTCTAAGAATTTTCACTATTTCAATTAGTAGCTTCAGCGGGCCATACTAGCAACATACAGAATGTTTGGTCAACGGATGGGTCCGTCATAAGTATATAAGACTAGAACCCTACTTTAGCATTTTTCCATGCTATATTAAGAAGAAAACAAGTTTCAGAGTCGAATCATAATTCTCAAAATTCATTGACGGGACACAGACAAGTTAAAGACTGGAGTACATCCCAAAAGGTTTTATGACCCAATAACTTTTACAGTCCCAAGGAATTTCAAAGGTGGATATGATAGTTCGTCCTAAAATAACGTAAAAATGTAATTTTTACTAACTATACGACCTCAGGGTCTTGTAGGGTGAGACTTCTGGTAGACTTCTTGTTGACTCCCAAAACACTAAAAAAGCTCTAAATGAATAAAGAAATTGGCTTATTTCACGGCATTGGCTGTACAAAAGCTGCTTTGAGTCACAGTACATACGACCTAACAATAGTCATAGTAAAACTTTAAACTGTGAACAAGATCTTGCAATCTGTTAAAACTTGAATTAAATGAAGGCTTCATATACAAATGTATACCGCAAGTCTTAAGAAGATGATTACGAAGTACAAATTGTATGTGTACATAATTTTTCTTTTTTATAGTCTTTTCTAAATAAAATACCAGAGAAGAAAAAGTCCTATCAGACGGTCAATTTTTGGTTACAATATCTGAAAATATTTATAAATCTCAATAGTTACCACTTGGCTTATATGCCAATTATAATTTTTATTACTAGTAGTAATCCGCAATAACGCTGAGATCTGGGAGATACAGCTAGAAACAGCGGAATAGCTCTCAAGTATTTTATAATCGATATGTGTTACATAGATTTTCTATATATTGCCACGAACAAAAGCACTTTTATCTGTCTTGTCTCCCTCTCTAGAAAAATATGAATAATTCTGAACTACATCAATTTTACTCATATAAGCTGGTAAAAAAAAAATCTTGTAGACCTCAATTTAACACTTCACCCAGTAGAGCAGAAGAGTTCTAGGATTATGAAATTATATTTCATAGCTTCCATATGGCAATATTTTAACTGAATTTTTCTCTGTCAATATAGCGAAAAGCTTGTAACATTATGCTATGCGAAAGAATGTTTAATCTGGTACCAAAAATGAACAGTTAATTGAAATAATGTTTCAAAAATATATATTCTTAAGGCTAAACATTGCAACAATAACAGAAACCACAATGCTCCTGTAATTTCTGTAGTGACAAGGATTAACTTGTCTAAGTTACTGCTTTCATTATTTCAATACAGAGAATATTAAAAAATGGCCTAACTTATCAATCCCAAGCCGTCAGAATGCCTCCCAACAGAAACAAAACAAAATGAAACTTAAGAACCTTTTTCTCGTTTTCAGAAAAAAAAAATTATTTCAATTTTGTGTTTATGGTCTCCAACTGATACCGATATTGTGGCATATTTACATTTTTTATTTCATTGATTAAAAGATATATTTTCATAATTCTTTTTAAAAGCAAATTATTAATAAAGCAATTTATACGCATAATTTGATTTTGATTAAACTACAATTAATTTCATATCAATTGACAAAAATAAAATAAAAGCAATAAGCCACCACATGCTCAAGCATACGCACACTCACACGAACATCATTGTAAATGAATTTTAGATATTCTGACTTTTAATAAATGCTGTGAAAAGGGCGATGAATATAGTTTATCACAAATAGAAGCACACTCTTTCCTTTATTAATCACAGTTGCGTTTTCGCCTCAGTAGATTTTCACATACCAGCAGAGTTGCCAGGAGCTGGAAAAGAAATAATTATAATAAAAATAAAAATAAGGCTTAAAAAAAGGCTAAAAAAACCTTAAACACAATAAAAGCTATAAAAAAGGTTAAAAAAAATTAGAGCTTACAATTAAAAATTTTATTGATCTATTATTGCAAACATAATTAAAAAGATTCTTAAAAAAACATAAAATAACAAAAAATTAAAAAATAAAGTCACTTTGACACAAGGCTGTAAATAGCATTATTTACTTAATCTTTTTAAAAAGCAGCTATTGCACAGAAAATAACTTAGTGCTTTGATTTCAATTCGATTTTTGGCTCAGAAAATCTTAACTCGCTTTATTAAAAAAAATCGAGGAACATAGAATTGTTAAACGGTACCAGCAAACTTAATACCAAATTCAAATTCATCAAATCAATAGCCTTCTGTTTTTTTATTTTTATTTATATGGAATTTTTCGAACAAAATTTTTGTTACAAGAACTTTTTTAAATTATTGTTTTTTTGCAGCCTCGTTAAGACATTTTGAATAATTTTTCTTGAAATATAAAGATACGATAAAAATAAAGCACATTTATTGTACAACGAGCAGCCAAATACTTTTTTTTCACTCAAGAAATTAACTTTTCTCTGACCAACTCATCAGCTTACATTTAAAAATGTTATCCAAAATATTATTTTAGTAAATATCTGTAATTTATTGCCAACTTAAACTTATATAAAAATTTTTTTCTACAAACAATATGACTTTCTGAAAATTTAAAAGTTGTACCAACTGAATTCAACATTGTGCAAACAAAATATAAATTTAATCCAATTCAAGTTTACAGAACAGAGACGTGAAGCATAAAATAATTGTGTTCAGAGAAAAATGTTTCTTAGCCTTAATTTATGTATAATTTGTTTTAATTAAAAAATCATTACACATAAATAAATAATTTTAGCTTTTAAGGGCTACTTCGAAAATGAAAAAAGATAGATCTTAAATTATAAATTTTTAAGTTAAACACCAGAAAAAAAGTTAAATCTAGCTTTAAAAAGGCTAAAGTGGCAATGCTGCATGATACTATACAGTTACGCAGCTTGCATAGCTAATGTGGTTATTTTATGCATAATTTAAACAAACGTTTATTTTAATAATGAAACAAAAACATTAAACTTGACATAACTTTTAATATCAGTAGAGGAAAGATGAAAAATTTAGTTAGAAATTCAAACATTTATAAAAATATTAAGCAATTTTAATTATAAGACGAAAATAAGCTGTTTTAATAAATAAATAATTAATATTCATCAAAATTGTATTCTGAAATCTTCACACATTTCACCTCATTGCATCTTAAAAAAAATAATAATTAATATTATGTTGTCGACCGTTATTTGTGGCTTTCCATACCAAAAATACATTTATTATGACATTTTATCTAGAAATTATTCTAGGTGAGATTCTTACTTACTTGGAATAAACGCTTTTTGGTTGTATAGTAAAATGTTACGTGGAATGGAAGCTTGCCTCAGTCCTGAGTGTGTTGGGCAAATTACACTGCTCAGCAGCAAAATCCTGATTTAAATAAAACTATGTGGACTTTTTGGATTTTGATGTGCTAAACTCAAATCCGTTTTCGGTTTTACTCCATCACGTAGGGATTTTTTGTATGGGCGTGGCAATTTTTTTCCACTAAATTAGTCAGGTACGAAGACATATTTCAGCCTACATCGATAACGACTTATCCTATTTTCATAAAGAAAACACCAAAAGATGCGTAACACTATTATATTTAATTTAACTCTGAATAATTTTGTTCTATATTTTATCGTTTTGGATTTATTCAAAAATTTAAGAGGGGAAAAATTTCTTTTCTTGCAAAATTCGTTATTTTTTCAGTTAAAAAATGCAATAAAAAAAGAATAAGTAATTATATTATATTTTGCACATTTTTCTGAGAGCTAAATACCTTACGAATAAAATAAGGTAAAAATCATAAAAATCGATTAACAAATGCGGATTTTATTCTCAATTTACCGCAGTTACCCAATATTGAAAGAATATGTGTGCGGTCAACGTTACATATGGTGACAGGATTACGTTAGCTTAGCAGGCAGGTAATGGAAATAAATAAAAGCCAAAGGTGTTTTATATGGTTCTTGGAATTAAAATTTTCTTTGTAATTGATTAAATTTCTTTATCTGCTTTGGATTTATACATCAATTAAATATTTTTTAAATTACAATGAAAAACTCAAATTTTTACAGCCAATATAATTTTTCTGCTTAAAATAACACAAATGCTTTGTTAGTAAATTATAACTTTTATTTCAGAAACATTGTCAAAATAAAAATTAGCTTAGTTTTATTTAATTAACATTTATATTTTTATTTTTTTTCATTGTCACTTGGAGTTTCTCGGCAAATCGACCAACAAAAATCTGCAAGCATTCCTTTTGATTCGTTGCCATTATAATGCTTTTCTATTTGTAACATATTTTGGTGAAACCTTTCACCATGTTTATCTAATACAGCACCAAGATTTTCTGAAAAAAAATTTAGATGCGAGTCTAAAAAAAGAATTTTATAGTCCACATAGTTTTATTTAAAGGAGAGCCAAAAAGTGATTTTTTGCAGAGCAGTGTTATTAAATAACAACAAACTCAGATAATCCGTACATTACCTTTAAGAATATTGTCTGGAATTACTGTCATACGCTTTGCAGCTTACAAAGAAAGGCCATTTACAAAGTCATTATGTGTATATTTGTAACCTTTTGCCGATTGAGGCTGATTTGAAAACTATATAAACTTTTCGATGTTTTTTCGAAAATGAATTCAATTATTTTAATGTAGCTACCGAGACGTGAAGGGTATGTGGGCAACGAAATGACAGACTATCTGAACACCAATTTTGTTGCCATAGAATCCTTCTGCGGGGTAAATAATAATTTTATGAATGCCTTACTATGCGAAGGAGTAAAAAGAAATTTAAAGGATTACTGAAAAGCCCAAATTAACATGCTGTCAAAAAGACTTATCAAAAATGGATTTAAACTTTACACTGAACTATTTATTGTACATTATAAACACAATTGCGACATAAATTAAATTGGTGTCGTCTCTTGCAAGAGAAAGCCTTCTGTGCATTTGTCCACCAGCTAGAAGATGCGTACTTTTCATTTTAGATAGTGGAAATATCAATACAGATTATTGAGACAGAAAAATTTAACCGCAAAATGTTATTAGAGTGCAAAATATTTACATAATTATTATATATGTGTGGAAAACCACACATAAGGGTAGACAACGTCGTTTTTTGAATATTTTTGAAAAAAAATTGTTTTATAATTTTAAATGCGTTTTTTTTTATTAAAAAATGAGGCGGAAATATCCAAGAAATGTGAATAAAATTGGTGAATTTTTTTTATGCAAATTTACAATAGAAAATAGTTTTGTGTGATTTTCAACACAAGGATGGCCCGTACCGAACCTTTTACAAACATACCTTTCGCCAGAGTAGAAATATATGTATGCACTTACCATACATACAAACGTACCAAATCTCAAAAATAATAATTAAAAAAAAAAATGCTGCCATAACCAATTAAGAATCGAACATGAATTTATTGCGGAAGTTTGTTTTTCTTACATTTTACTATGTAATTAAAAACAATTTTTGCAATATTTTTATTTTGGAAGGAAAAAAAGTATTTTCTAAATAGAATAGCAGAGGATAAAAAGTGCTGTCAGTATCGGTATGCTAGTGACGTGGGAGCGTCAGTTGGATTTTTACACGGTTCTAGATTCTTTTGCCGATATTATTTGATTTGTAGCAAAAAAGCGTTGGCAATGCAAAACAATAAAAAAAACGGATATACAAACTAACTTCAATAACTTATGTAACTACTTTACACCAGAGATATATGTATATAATGAACGAGAAAAGAGACGAACTCACGAGAAAAGGTGCGGCTTAAAACTTTATTAGATGCCTTACCATTCTGCGAGTAGAATAAATAACTTACTAGGCTTGCCTAGAACAGGAATTCACATTGTATGTTTTGCAGAGTATTGATGTGCTTGGCAAATATAAGGATCAATCACAATGATCTCTGGAGGTTATCCAACGGACATTAAAGTACAACAAAACATATTTATATTGCGCTACTGTCTAATTTGAACCCGTTTCCGTTACTTAGGATATCAATATCAATATATAGTATAAATCTCACAAGAAAGTCTTTGCGTTTTTAATGAATATATTTTTTTTTAAATATTAGGACCAGCACTCAGGGACTTAAGACCTACTCATGCAATGCAATGTGTTGGAACTAGGAAAATAGGTTATGGGAAGGAGGAAATAGGGAGTAGTGTCTGTGGACGTTCAATTTGAACCCTCTTACATCGAAAGTGGCAGGGAAAACGCATTCAGGAAGATTATTCCACAGGCGAACGGCACGGCTGAAGAACGAATTCTCTCGGTAATGTGTTGTGCGATTCATTGGCCATTCCACTGCAAATAGATGGGCTCTCCTCGAAAAACGCGTAGTTCGTATGAAGGTACAGTTTTTGGGAACATGTTCCTTAATTTCGCTGGAACACATTCCATTGTATTTAGTAGCAATGGAACAATGAAACACACCAATTGTTTAAAAAATTAATTTGTTAAAAAATTAATATATTTTCGTAAAGGGATCTCCATAAGATAAATAGTGTCGTATTTTGTTGAGCATGAAACAGCCATGTAAAGTCATTCTTTAAAGTCTCATTCTTTAACATCCTTTACATATCAATCCATGTATATTTCTCAAAATTCAAATGTGTAAATGATAAAATTAATCTTTGTGTACTAAATACATGCCAATTTTGCCGTAACAAAAATAAGTCGTAAAAAATGTTGGTTTTTTTTTACAATTGTTTCCTGTTGTTTCAATTCAATTTTTTCTAAAAGCTTTCAGAATTAAAAAAAAATTACATGAAATTTCCAGCAATGAATTGATTTCTTTCTATTTGAAAAATTTACATACTGATTGTAGTTTCAATTTCATTTTGCAACTACTATTTTTGTTCATGTTAAGGACATTCAGCATTTTTTATGATTCTGTAAAAAAACAATTTAAACAAAATGAAATTGGTGGTTTTCAACTTCATTTTCGTCATACTTAAAACAAAATAAAGCAAGTGAATTTTTGAATAGATAAAAAAAAAAACATTCAGGAGGTCTTTGCATGCAGTTAAGCCAGCCTTTTTAGCATTGCGTATGTGAAATATAAAACAAAAAATGGATAACATTGTAAAATGTAAATGTAAATGTATATGTAAATATTTGTAGCACGTGGTGTGATTATGGGGTATTAAAATTGAAAATGATGTTGGTGGAAGCCAATAACACACCTGGTTTGAGCTTATAGAAAAAATTGTTGGCTTGTTAACATAAGCCATTTTATTTTTGTGTTGTTTCTTATACTTGCAACAGTTTTAAAAATAGAAAAAAGGGACATCATCACATCCTTACGGTTTTTACAAATTTGTTTTATCATAGCAAAACATATGAAAAGAAAAAAAATTATCCAAAAAATATTATAAAAAGATTTCTCTCTATATTCAGACTACTGTTTCATGGTAGCCTTTTCAGCAGAATAGACTTTTGTGAGAATATCAAAAAAGTAAAACTAAAGAGACGCCTTTGAGTTTTAATACATTTTTATTAGCCGCCTACACACACATAAAAATTAAGGTTCTTTTTAACTTGTTAAATTTCATATTTTCATTTTACTCAGTATCATTCCATTCAATATTTAAATTACTAATATTTTTAGAAAATACAAAATGTAGAAATCGGTTTAAAAATGGTTTAGTAAATTAAAAAACTTGTTCAATGTAATGTTTTCAGACTCTATGCTAAAATCACATTGCGATCCATATACTTGACAATAAATCGCCAAAGCGGAAAATTGTAGAATGGCTCGATCAATTCAGCTAATTTTTCATGAGAAACAAAAAATTGTAAGTTGCAAGAGACAGAGATATCTTTTGTTTTTGACGCCTCTGGGTGAAGATTTTAAACAACTTCACAAAGATTTTGTATATGTACAAGATACGCTTGCTAGCTTTGGTGAACTATTTACGAAATTTTCAAATTTGGATAAGTTTGCAAATACACACGATTGTTCGTCCTTAAACAAATCATTGATTTTGCTATCAATAAGAACCACTGTTAGTGCTCCGACAACACCATTGTCTGTGAGTGTAATCTTTCAACAAGTTCTGTGCCAATCACTTAACGTTGAAAATGGTATGCTAAATAATAATATTTTGGATTCTCTTTCGCCACCTATATTATCTCCAAATATAAAATAAACTAGTGCTTATATTAGACTCAACTCATTCAGTCTCAAGCTCAGTCGGTCTCAAACATATTAAAGAGCATCTTTAATTGTAAAATAAAATCATTATCAACATCTTTTATTCTTCATTTTATCACAATTTTGTTTAATCGTAAACGCACTTTCTTATTTTTAATACACTACGAGTAAATTCTTTCTTCGTCGCATCGACGAAGCTCATTTTATATGAGAAAATAAATTATTTTTCTTTTAGATATAAATTTAATTTTATTTTTATTTATGTAACGTAAAACCTTAATACTAAATTTTATTTTTTGGCATTTTCAAAAAACTAAAAAAGTGCGTGTAGGGTTAAATGTTAAGTTTTTATTATTTTAATAAAATTAAGAAAAATTTAAGAGAAATTATTATATAAAATTTTGTAATATTTAGCATCTCCCTTTGTATGTTTGAGACTGAGTTTGATATTGTTTGAGATCAGCTGAACGAGTTGGATATAAGAACCGAGATAACAGATGAAAGTTTTGAGGTTAGAATTTTGAAAAATTCAGCGTTTTATTTGATGTTTGCAAGAAAAAGACAGATAGAGTTTGATTATTACGAATAAAAGAATGAAAATTCCGAACGTATATGTGTAAATTTTTTGTATGTAGTATGCAATTTAATAAACACCAACTTTCACGTTTTAAAATTTATGTTTACGAAATATAATTAATGAAGGTGAACATTTTTTAAAAATACTCGAGCAAAATAAAATAAGAAATAGACACCTTTTGATACTCGGTGACATAATAAGTAGTCTCTATCAAGGCGAATTCATGTAAGGTGAACTCGATTTGACAAGAAATACAACAATGAAGAAGGCATATTGTTTTCGTAAATACATATTTTTTTTTTTGTTTTCATATTTTCATTTCAAGACGAATTAAATATGTTTTAATTACAGTGAGCAAAAAAAAAAAAATAAAATAAATTGTACACTTAAAATTTTAATATTTTTGGGAATGAACAAGAAAAATCACGTATATTAAAGTCAAATAAAACAAATAAATAAGTAAAATAAAAACTAAATATGAAAGCATGGAAACTTTTGCTCAAAACTGAACATAACTAGACTTTAGTCAAATTTGCAATAGTTATTTAATTTTTTACCATAGTTGAGACTTAACACATTTTAAATTTAAATATTTTTCTCCTTTAGAACTACTTATTACTCGCTAAAATATGTATTACATGTAAACTTTTTTTAAATGTTGTATTAGTTTTCTTTTTTTTTAAACTTGTATGTAAATATTTTTAATTTTATGTTTTTAATCCTCATCGAACTGCATAATTTAACAACATTTAATGACGGCATAGAAACTATTATATTTTATTAATATATGCATAGTTTTTCCCACCAAAATTATTAAATTAATTTATATTCATGTTTTGTGTAATATCAAGCTTGCATCGAATAGAATTTGAAAATCTCATAAAATTTGTTCAAATAAAATATATAAAGGTAAAATTTTACCTTGTCGATTCGATAAGAACTAAAAACTCCTGTCAATATGCAATGAAAATTAAAAAAAATGTTTTCGACAACACGATAAAAATAGCTGTTCCTATTCTACTCAAGTAACTATACCTTGTAATAAACTCGCCTTCGTCTAAATGCTGCTAATGTTGACCTATGCTATGGTTTGGTATGTATTCAAGAACAATCTTAATCCGCAGGGATTCAATGACATGTTACAATAGTAACCAGCTTAGAAATATCCTTTCTGCTCATCTTAAGCAATATATCAGAGCAAAATCTTCCGAACAACTTCTCAAGCCTCTACCTTGTCTGTCTTAAATAATAAAAAGAGCAAGGAATTCCATGCACTAATAAAACGAACATAAGCGCTTAAAATATTCGCTTAAAAATTCAAAATATGCTTCCATAGTGCATAAGATAAGATAAGACATTCACTATTTTTTTATCATACTCTTAAGACATTTATTACAAGTTTAAATTTAAGTTCATAAATAATCGGAAAATTACTTTTTCGAAATTTGTTTTCATCAATTATCGTACAAGTGCCTCTTTTAATTTTAAAAACGAGCAAATCGTCTTGAAAATTTATATTGAAATAGGACATACAATGTCGGGTCGATTTGTATGGAGGCAAAAAAAAAATCGGTCAAATTACAAGGAAGTTCGTATTCTAGGGATCAAAATAAGAAACTTTGCCGAAGGAACTATACCTCTACAATGTATTTTGATGTTCCGACTTTTGACCCGAATGATCAATAATTTTTTTTTATTTTCTTTTCTATTACTAAGTAAAATTCATTTTTTCATTTTATTCTGACTAAATAAATTTCTAAAGAGAAAAATAAGGCCCAAAAATAAAAAACATGTCCATTTCGCTGATTTTTTCTTGTAAAGTGCCAAATATGGTGATTTTTTGAAATGTTTGTATGGGGAACCCCGCAGGGGTGGTTCCAAGGGGTGTGCATTCCAAAGTTAATGGGGGTCGGTCATACATTTTGATTCGATTGAGGCACTCTAAATGGGTCAAAGTGAGATTTTTCAAAAGTTTACCCTTCGGATAAAAAGTCGGGACATCAAAATACATTGTAGAGGTATGGTTTCTTCGGCACAATTTCTTACTTTGATCTATAGAATACGATTTTCCTTGTAATTTGTGCGATTTTTAATTCGACTCGCCCTAACATACATACTTCAAGTACATATTTATTTGTGAAATGCTTTACAGTTTATCAGTAGGTGAACACTTTTGAATATAAAAAATATAAAAATGAATACAAGTTATGCACAAAAAAATATGTAGAAATATGTATATATTTTAACATATGGAAAATATGCAATAAGAAATTGGTGCCATTTTTCAATAATTTTTTTTAATTCGGAAAAGTACTTGATCAGAACCAATTTTCAGTTACAGAGTAAAAACATGCATTTGCATGAAAATCCTTCCCATAGTATAACTGCTGATGTTACTAAACGGCACGCCTATCCTTACTAATATGGAGTAGTAGTTTTGGTTATATGTTGGTCAAAAATAATAAAAATTATTAATAAAATATTAATTTTCAGTTATTCCAATTTCGCTATGCAGGCATGTATCCAGTTTTGTATATGTGTGTATAATTCCCTTTAATATGGTATTAAAAAAATTTTCTTTTCTTTGTTTCTCCTGTTTGAAGATTTATAAATCAAAGATAAATATTTCAGCACATACACAGAAAACAACGTCGGTTATTATACTCGAATTCGTTCTAATCGAATTTTAGCAGTAAAATTCGAGTACCTCAACTGAAGTGGTCTTACAGAAAAATCAGCATCCATAAACTAATTTCCCTGTTAAATTCTTTCACTTTATTTTACTTTAGCCCTAATCATACCGAGATAAAATATTTCAAGACCTACCAACAGTCTCTGAGACACACACGTGAAAATTAAAAAAAAAGCTTTAATTAATTAAAAACAAGTAAATTTCAGCGAAATTTTTTATTAAACACATTGTTTGCCTACAAAAGTTTTTATACCATGTTCATTACAAACATTATTATAACATTCTTGACAGCATTATTTAGCTATTCGACTTTTTTTAGGATCACACATACATATAATTTAGAATTTTAAATATATTTTTTTTTTAACTATACTAAACATTTATAAAATAAAGTTCAAGAATTAAACATCAAACTGTGTCTCATAGACACATGTTGGTAAAGTTAGGGTTAAAACACATATTTAAAAAAAAATTAATTTTTACTTTTTTATATATTTTTTTTTTTTTCAGAAATATTATAGAAACTAAACGTACAATGTTTTAAGTTAAAATATTACCTTTTGTTAATACTGAATTTCTTTACTCTAATAATAGTATTGTATTTCTCTATATGAATCTTTTAAGCGAATTTTAAAAAATATTTTTATTAAGTTATAAATCGGGTGGATTAAACAATAGTAAAGTTTTAGATTCTAATTTTCTTTATGAACAAAATTTTATGGTTATAAATAATAATTATCTGCTGAATAGATAAAAGTAGAATTATTATGATAAAATATTAGTTCGAATAGTTAATATTCTGCTTAAGAAGAACTCGCTGGTTGTTAAAATATTGATTTTAAAAATATTTTTGCAGTTACATTTTACAATAATTTTTTTTGTTTTGGCTAATCATAAGAACTAAATAATAT
The DNA here is from genome assembly GCA_947397855.1 of Thelaira solivaga. Classification (NCBI taxonomy): domain Eukaryota; kingdom Metazoa; phylum Arthropoda; class Insecta; order Diptera; family Tachinidae; genus Thelaira; species Thelaira solivaga. The sequence continues at coordinate 38,738,598 of OX377613.1, forward strand.
TAATGTTAAAAAATTAAATAAAATATCAATTTTATTATTTAATTACACTCTACGACAAAATCCATGCTTTTTTTATAATTATAAGTTTTTAGACACTTTTTATGGAAAAGGGAATAAAAAACGGTGTTTTGAAAGTTTAAATCTATCGCTAAATCGGGGTGTAAAGTTTTAAGTTTTTTCAAATTTAATTATGAATTGTGACATATAGCAACTATACCTAGAGAGTTAAATGTTAGTCAAAATTGGTCGAAACATAAAGGTTTTTCACTTATAATTCTGCCACTTATAAATGATCTGAATTTAACTGACAGCAGCAATAACAAAGTTTAGTATACTAAACTTTTCGGTGCGTTGCGTAGAGGCTTTGAAAAGTTTATTTCCACTTAAACACATGTCAACACTCATCTCTCTATAAGTATCCTGATTATTGTACTTTATAGGTTAGCAAGATACGTAGTAGCAGAAATGAAAAACTTACACTTAAACCAAAGGTGAAGGTTACATAGATGGTTGTAGGACGGGTACAATGTTTTGTAAAAGCTATTGTTAACAATTTTAGAAATGTTATTGCAGTTTTTTGCTTGCCTCTTGTAAATATTTCTTGTAATTTTCTTTCAAAAATTATCAACTTTAATAAACAAAATTTCAATGTCAAAAACAAAATAGGTATTAAGTGCTCAAAAGAATCTAAATTTGTTTTTAGCTCACAGACACGCCATTTACTTTTATGAACTTAAATAAGAGCAGGAGTTGGAGAAAAATTAGACGAAAGATGTTAACAAAATATTATTTATGATAGATTTCGCAGCGACAGCCGCAATATTGTTTTTGCTGCGTTACTGTCAAGACTTGTGTTGTATTAAAGTAAAAATAATAAAAATTGTTTGCTAGAATTATAGTTAAGTGTCCTGGGCATTTTACTTAGTAAAACAACTGTAGTTATAAATATTCAAATTAGTTACTTTTCTTGTTTAAGTATTTTAAATCATTTTGTTTGCCTACAATAAAAGTATTCAAGTGTTTTTTCCAAGAATTTAGCAAACTTGAGAGTAATCCACTGATGATTCAGAGTAGCACATATATACTATTAATCTCAGTACTTATTGTGCTAAGTAAATAATATTTTCCATTTTCCATGACAATACTATGGAAAATAATGCTTTTTACATTACAAATTACGTTCATTCTTTTAATCTGCTGCTGTATATGATACAACAGCTAGTTGTTCCTTTTCATGTTTAATTAATCACTTTCTTTAACACGTTTCACAGTTGGAACATTTTAAACCCATTTAAATAAATTAAGGTAATTTTTTTTAAATAAATGAGAGAGAATTTATAACTTCTTTTTCGCTTAATTTGTAGTTGTAAATTAAATTTACTTTCAATGCTTGAATTAAAAAGTGACAATTTTTTACAGGGTGAGCCAATTTTGCTTAAAATTATAATTTTTCTCAAGAAGTAAAATATAAACTTTTTTATTTTAGGTACTCCTACAGTATTACGATTTCTCACAATATTGCATAAAATACTGTAATCGCAAACTGTGTTGAGTGAGAGACAGAAAACCTTTGCCAGCGGACAGAACATTTACAGCCAAATTCATAAAAAATATTTTTGTTTAATAAGCACTTATTAAACAAAATTCCCATAGAAAGTGTGCTTAATAGGCCCTTATTAAACTAATTTATTTTTTATGAATTTGGCTGTAAATGTTTTAAAACATTTCATAAAATGGCACATTTTTAATTTTACGAGAGTTGTACTTTTAATATAAGCAGTAGCAACTGTGGTACATTTATTAAAGGTAGTCCCAATTACAAAAACACTTGTGTAATACAATATTTTGCATGTTATTTTTGTGTGAACTACATTACTTTTCAACAACGCTTATGTTTTGATTCTACTTTATCTAATAATTGTTTTTTTTTATTGATTTTGTTGCCTATTATGATATACATACGATCATCAACTGTACACGAAAGGGTCAATCGAACGAATTTTCCTTTGGTATTATGACGCACATTCGATGAAGTATGACTATTGCGAATTAAACTTTTTTTAATATTCAAAACAGTATTATTATTGTGCTCAAGGATAGTAAAAACTAAGCGTTGGAAACGAGAATATCCTGCTAGCAGAGGTGCTAGATATTTTGGAAAATATGCTTTGCCAAATATTGATATTAGGGCGGGTTAATTTTTTTTTATGAAGCGTATAGCAAAAACGTAATCTATAGGTGATTCTGAGAAATTTTGCTCAAGAGACCATAGCTCTAGTTCGAATTTGGAGCCCCCCAAAATAGATATTTTTCCATATATACATAGAATAATTTAATTAAATTCGTCATCAAATCGGATAGAATTATAGTAGATTGCTCAATCTGGGCTTGTTTGAAAGGTCGAGAGTAATATTTAAAAAAAAAATTAAATTAAAAATGTAAAAATAGTGTTTTTTGGTTGAAACCTTGAAAATGTTGATTTTTTCAGATCGATTTTCCTACAAAAAGGAGTTCGAAAACAAAAAACTTGATCAAAATAAAATTTGTTGGAAATTATCTAAACTTTCATAATCTGCAAAAAAAAAAAAAATCTCGAAAAAAATCGATTTCTCAATTCGATGTACATATGGAAAAATATCTATTTTGAAATTTTGGGGGCTCCAAATCCGACTAAGAGCTATGGTCTCTTGAGCAAAATTTCTCAGAATCACCTATAGATTACGTTTTTACTATACGCTACATCAAAAAAATCGTTCCATACAATTTGATATAGTTCAATTATACAGATGAGGAAATGCGTCAGCCAAAAGTGTATTTTTACAATAAAAACATCAAATAAATAAATATATAAAATAAAAAAGTAGCTTAAAATTAATATTTTTTAGCACAAAAACAGAAAATAATTGTAAAATACTTGCATTTCAAGAAATTACTGCGCACAATTACGAGTGTAGGGTATCGAAAGAAAAATTTTGTTCGGCAGCAAAATCGTTGATCAAGGAATATTTGGACAGCGCATGTTCAGCTGAAAAATACACACCCAAAAACAAAACAAAATCTAAAATTTCGGTTGTATTTATTTTTGATTTTTTTCATCTATTTGTATACCAATTGCTTTAATTTTTTGTCATTTCTTGTAATAGTGTGTACCACGTTATTTATTTCGTTTCATAGTTTAGATAAAATACGCCAAAAATCCAGTCAGAAAATGGTAAAAAAAAAGAAGTAGACGTGCTTTGACCTATAGTTCAGCCATTTATGGACCGATCAGTAGCAACTGACAGATTGGTATGCAAAATTTTTTTTGTACACCGCCTATTGACTTCAGAAAGTTGATTTAAACGACTACACAGACAAATGGACATCGCTTATTTGACTCCACCATATTTAAGGATCCAAAATATATCTACTTTATAGGGTGCCCCATATACGGTATAAAAATTGTAAACTGAATCAGAAACTTATATATACCGTTCTTGCTTACAGTGAAGGGTATAAATATAATTATATGTTGTTTTAAGAAAGAAAATATTGAAATTTTCTTTAAAAAAATGTTATGTATGTTTTCAAAAAAGTTTGACTTCTAAAAAATTTTGAAAGAAAACAAGTTATTTTCTTACCGATAGTTCTGTTAATTTAATCGTAGATCTAGCTCTAGAGCTTTATTTTTTTTATACCTGTAGGTTATCCATATAAGAGCGAACTTTTTAAGCTTAGTGTAGTCTTTTTGTGCAAGTAGCAACTTAAAAATTTGGCAGCTATTGCATATGTTTATTGCGACTATTAAAAATAGAGTGTTTTGCGCAATAACAACTCGTTGGATGAAGCAAAGTTAAGCCAATGTCAATTTTTCGATAAAAATAATTTTTACAGATGAAGAGTATTTCCATCCGAATTTGGGGCTCAGAAAATCCTCATGCAATCCATGGGAAACAAATTGAATCACAAGGAGTAACTGCCTGATAAGTCCGAAATTGTGGTGACTGTGAAAGGTATTCGTTACAAGAACATTATATTGGAATTCTTGTGACCTCAACTTGACGACATGGATATAGACGGCACAGAGTGTAAAACTATCGATTTCTTGCATCATGAAATGGAAAAGTGTGCTCTTACTGTGACGCCCTATATAATTGAAAGCCTTAGCAATTGGAGCTTGCTAACTTTATTTGCTCATATGTAAATGAACTTTATTTTACTCGCCAGTGACTCTTAGCTTGAAGTTTTATTTCTTTTGTATAAAATATGTTTTAGAAGTTTTTCATATTTGCTTGGAACATGGAAAAATAACACAAAATGTTCATGGGGAGCTAAAGTAAAATTTGCTTGTTTTGTCCCCATAAAAATTGACTACAAGTTTATTGAGTAAGATACTACTTTAAAAAAACAAAAAAAAAAAAAAAAAAAACATTAGAACAATATTTAGTCTTAAAATGACTTAAGAGATAAAAGTATATTAGATAAACTTACCTTAATTAATTTTGCGTGACTTGCATATTTAGTACCTCATACCAAAGAATTCTAATTACACTTTATTCAATGAGGTGTGTTCAATAAATAAATGACGCCAAGTAGAATTAACAAAATAGTATTTTTTACTCATCACTACTTAAGCTATCCTTTCATAACAATCCCCATGAAATATGTATGCGGCAATGAAAAACAACAGCGTATGCCTTATTAAATAAGTCATTTTGGAGGATTACAACTTTAGAATCAATAAAAGTTTTTTTTATTAAATAATTTTGATTTTAGCAAAACGGTATTGTTTTCATTGCCATCTCGCTAATTATTTAATATATCGCCCCACCATAGCTTTTTACTTAAATCGGTTTAAGCCATAATATTAATCTGTATCTACGCTATTTCAATTGCTAAGACCATTAAACAAATTCATGGGCACGTTTGGTTAAGACATTAATTCTTTTAGCGACTCGGTTTTTACATGATAAAATGTGGAAAGCAAACTTCTGGGAGATATACGGTAACATCACGCACAAAAAAAGGTAGAACATATTAAATTCGGCTGTGCCGAGTCTTATATACCCTTCACTGTGTTAGCGAAATATTAATGTTTTTCACTTTGCACAGTCTTTTAAAATTTGAAAAACATACAAAAAATTAAGTGAGTGAAGATAAATATGCCGCGTTAAATATGTTTTAATGTACCCTTACGTTTTTTAGTATTTGTAAATACATTTTAAGTATTACTGTCATTAACTACAGGGTGGCCCAAATAAGACCAGCTGATGTGAAACACAAATAACTTTTTTATTTTTTAACATAATCTATTTTTTCTTTTTGCAGATTATAACTGAACTCTTGGAAATTTAAAATGAATACGTACAGTCCCCAACAACGCATTAAAATTATCGATTTTTATTATTCTTCTCAACGATCAATTGTTCTGACACAGCGAAATTATCGCCGTTTTTTTAACGTAAGATCAGCGCCCACATCTTAAATCATTACAAATTTAGTTTGCCGTTTTGAGGAACTGGGTTCAGTTGCCGACCGTCCAGGAAGAGGTGTTCATCGAAATATTAGTACTGAAGACAACGTGGAAGCTGTGCAGCAGAGTGTTGCATATGATCCATCTGTCTCAACTCGTCACCGTTCCGGCCAATTGGGTATACCCAGAACAGCATTACAGAGAATTTTAAAGCTGGATCTTAAGATGTATCCATACAAAGTTCAAATTTTGCAACAGCTTTTACCGCAAGACCCCCAACAAAGACTACAATACGCTCACTAGGTCTCATTTGCACCACCCGTTATTTCTATAGTAGTTTAGCGGAGATCGTCTACATTTGTAATCTACCAAACAAATATTCAGAAGTTACTTTGGATTATTAAAAATTTTCTGTTTTACATTTTAACATACCGCCGTGCTGCACCCCCCGGTTTGTGTCTTCTCGGTGAAATGTTCCACCTTGATGAATCACTATCCGGGGTCAATAGGTGCACTAGCACTTGGAACTGCCATGCGTTTGAATCTGGCAGAAGGATACCTTCGGGTTCCACCTAAAGGATACCTTCGGGGTCCGACCAGTGACTCTCAACACTGGTACCACGGGAACCGGTTGCCCCACAGAGAAAGCACAAACGACCGAGCAATGGGTTAAAAGCTGATGCTCACAATTAAGATTGAACAATGAGTGCTCGGAGTCTGTGTACAGAACTTCGTTCCAACCCCACGGGATTTAATGAATGATGTTCTGGGGACAACATCCCTGGTTCATTGTTTGGTTTGTGGACTTCGTGCACACCCAAATGCTCGGACATCGGCATCTGTGACCGGTTATTGGTGAGGTCTCCTTCGGAGGTTCACGTGGTGGCTGTGGTTGAGACCAAAAAGTACGCTGGCAATGGAGTTCATGTCACCTCTGGCAGGGTGGCATGTTCTTCGATGTGCTGTTTCATTGAAACAGAAAGTCATAGACACGGGTTTTGGATCGGCCCAATTCCCTTAACAAGGGAGGTGTGTGTGACATGGCAGAAACACACATAATTTGCTCCCTGTGTCCTTTATTGGTCACAGGGGCTATAGTATTAGGCATGAATACGGTGAGATAAGGCCTTAGCGGCAGGTGCTCACCTAAATCATCTATACTCATACCGCCGTGCTGTTACTCTTAAGAGTTTTGGCAATTTCCATTTTCCATCATAAAATAAAAACTACAAAATATTCCGTAAATGTTAAAGCATTCCCAGAAAGCTTTCATTTAATTTTGCAAATTTTTGTACAAATTTTTAAGCCAAGCATATTTAATTAATTATTTAATTATCGACAAAAATCGAATGGACTCTCTTTCAGAGAGTTATACTCAAACTCACTAGCATAAAAATAAAACCCACGAGCATAAGTTATATTTTTATGCTCGCGAGCATGAGCATTATTTTGTGCTTGTAAGCAGTACTCGTGCTCTCGGGCATAATTTTTTCTCTACCCTGGTAAAAACGTGACACTATTATAAGCTTGTGATTTCGTTTGTACGGATGGGTCACCTTATATTTGGGAGTGAGTTTAGCGATGTTCATCTGCCCATCTGTCTGTGTAGGCACTGACTGATGTCAGTGCCTTTGGGCTTCATAAAACTGGGCTATTATAGGCCCATTCCTTTGAATGGGTTTTTTGCTTTTTTTGCCTTAAAGATAAAACGAAAAAAAAGTGGTGTGCTGTTTTAGAAAATTCATTTAAATAATTAAATATTTCATTGAATCAACGAAATGTTGATTAGTCTAAAGAAAAGTTATCATTGGTTGAAAAATATTTAATTATTAGTCAGTGCAAATGAACTTTCATTCCAAGAATTTTAACCACCTCACTAAGTGCATTGAGCGTATTTTAACTTTAACAATTTTTAAATTTAAAGCATTTGCTAACATGAAGAAATTAACCTTGAATGAGTTCAAATTACATAATAGCCTGTAGCTAGAGCGATACTAATCACAGTGTCTTATATTTCTATAAGTTTTAAGCATTTTATTCTCAATGCTAAAGCATAATGGTATTAAGTTTGAGCAAAGTTTTGATAAACCTCACTCAAACTTCTCTTTAAGTAGCATCAAATGTTTTAGTGCAAAAAGTTTTTTTTAATATTATGTAAATAATTCAAAACACTTTTATTATTACCTACAACTTTTGAACAACTTTTACTAGTATACATATACATACTCACTGTAGTAGCCTGTAGCTTTTTTTTTAAATTTATTTTTTATATGTTTTAAGCAAGTGTATATTAAAACTTTTATTGACCTCTTAAGCAAACAGAGAGCTTGCGTAGTGTTATATAATAATTTTCCAATAAATTTAAAAAATTTAATATAATTTTAACTAGAAAAATCTTTAAAAATTTATTTACACTAAAAGTTTTTGCTTAAATAAGATAACATTAACTTCTTAATTTATTTTAAAAATACAATACCAGCACATATTCCATATACATACAATACAAGCATGCAATCAATATTCTTCCTCAGAAAAATAAGAAAAATAATTAAGATTACTTTCAATTAGACAAGTTTTCATGCGATTTAAATGAATGTGGGTGAGATTATCAGTTAGACAATCACTGGGACCCAAAATATGTAAAGCGATTTGATCTTGACAATCGAGTTTGCCGTCTTTATTGCAATCCCTTTTATAACGATCATAATAATTGCGTATTACTGTGGCCGAACAATGGTCTTCATTAACACAAGTTAGATAATCTGAAAACAAAAAAAAAATTTATAGAATATTTGTGAAACTTTCATAACTGTAGTTGCTACAAACTTTCATAATTTTCAGTAGTGCTATCTAATTCTTTTGAAAAATTATTTTTTTTTTGCTTTTAAATTTCTAATTATCGTGCTATAACCGCCAAAAAGAAGCTTAAACAACGTCATATTCGATTTTCGGTTTTTGTAAAAATCACAAGAATGAGAACATTTGCATCGCTTTTTAAAATTTCATAGGCATAGGAAATACCGTTAGAATTTTATAGCAAAAATTTTAGGTTAAGTTCACACTGCTTGTTGATTTACAGTTTGCTTACCTTCTCCTGCAAAATTTTATAACTTTTGGTTAAGCTTTTTTGGCGGCCATGGCTCGTTATAATTATGGCAATTTAACTTTTGATTGTTTTAAAATTTAATTCTCAGAACCCAAGTTAATTTCATTTAAATGGACCCACCTTGATCTTCATTATCGGTGGTGCCTCCTGTTATTGTAGCCTTTCCACCATGAATCCAATACATTTTTGATATTCTATATAAACCGCAAGGATTTCCTGAACCACAAAATGTAGATCGACACTGATTTACTGTCATGCAAAGACATCTCAAACAGGCATTTGTATCTTGTTCAAGCGATTTTATTTCATTTTCAGAATTTTCTTCTATATTATCCTCTATTTGATCTATCATTTCATCCGTATTAAAATTGATATCTTGATTCTTATTTTCATAAACGATTTCTTTAGAATATTCCATTATGTTATCAACTGACTCCAGTCGCTTAGAGCTTATGGAGAATTCTGTTGTTACTCCTGTTGAGGCTTCTATAATGTCGTTGTCTGAATCAGTTAAATCATACTCATTTAACCAGGTTACAGTCTCTGAGATTGAATAAATAAAAATTAAATTAATTAAAATTAGTGTAGAGTGGTTAGCTAAAGAAAAGATGGCAAAATATTAAAAAATACATTTTATAAAATTAAAAACAAATTACCTAAAGATTTAAATTTATTTTAATTAATGCATAATAGTAATTAGTATGAAGCAAATATAATTAAAGGGTTCCTATAATTAAAAATAATCCTTAGTAAAAATGTAGGAAGTTGCAGAAATAAAAGCTCCATTAATTATAATACATAAAATCAAAAAAGTTAATAATAATAAAAAAATTATATATTCTTAATTATACCTCTTTTGATTTTTTTTTTTGATATTTGGTTTTTAATTGAAAATAATAAGATTAGAAAAATATATATTTTTTAAAAAATTTATTTTTTAATTTTTCAATAAATAGATTTAAATGTGATATCTGCAATATCAAGTAGATTAAACAGCACTATTTAGTATGGATCAAGTCATAAGAACTTTTTCAAAAGATTTTTTAAGCAAAATTTATATACACACGCAAAGAAAAAATATGGTTGAGGCAACCATATTCTGGTGGAAACATAGTATGGTTAGATTTATGATTGCACCCAACCATATATATTTTTAAGTCAAAGATATTAAAAATAGCTTTCAACTGCAGATGTTGCGGTTCAACCCTCGGTCAAGGCAAGAAATTTTTTTTAATACATACATATTTTAATATGAATTAAAAAAAAAAAAATTTAATTTAAATTTTTTGTATAAATAAAGTTTTTCTTATTCCATTGATTTTTCTTTTCTATCAATTTGTATTTATTTATTACATAATACAGCGGGTTTAAATTTATTTTTTTAAATTTTAGTTGACTCTACCAGGGTTCGAACTTGTGAACACTTAGTTAAGAAGCATTAACTCGATACCCAACCACTTCAGCCACAAAACTCAGTTGAGTTTGAACGATTAAGTTTTTGTTTTATACTAAATTTATTTATATGGTTGCGGGAGAGACAAAATAGAAAACAATTTACATTCAACCATATTTTTATCATTATTATGTTTGCTATGAACATATTTATGATTTCAAGTAAAATTTTATTAAACATAATATGATAATTAAAGAGTGATTTTTTTGCTATTATCTTTTTGGCAACACTAGTTTTGACAGCTCACGCACGTTTTGTATCTTGTGTCACTGTCAAACATCTTCAGTTTGGTCTATAATTTAATCATGAATCGTCTTACAAACGAACAACGCTTGCAAATTATTGAATTTTATTACCAAAATGCGTGCTCTGTTAAGAAAGTTCATCGCGCGCTTCTTCCATTTTATGGTCAGTTTAATCGACCTACTGAGGCTTCTATTCGGGCTATTGTAACAAAATTTCGCACCAAATTTACATTGTTGGACATTAAACCACCAACTCGCTTACGTAGAGTGCGAACTGAAGAAAATATCGCAGCCGTATCGGCCAGTGTTGGTGATGACCGTGAATTATCGATTCGGCGCCGTTCACAGCAATTGGGCCTCTGTTACTCCACTACGTGGAAAATTTTGCGGAAGGATTTGGGTGTGAAGCCTTATAAGATACAACTGGTGCAAGAATTGAAGCCAAACGACCTACCACAACGCCAAATTTTTGGTGAATGGGCTCTTGAAAAGTTAGATGAAGATCCACTTTTTTATCGAAGAATTGTGTTCAGCGACGAGGCTCATTTCTGGTTGAATGGATACGTGAACAAGCAAAACTGCCGTATTTGGAGTGAAGAGCAGCCAGAAGCATTGCAAGAGCTACCAATGCATCCACAAAAAACAACCGTTTGGTGCGGATTATGGGCTGGCGGCATCATTGGGCCGTATTTCTTCAAAGATGATGCGAATCACAACGTTACTGTGAATGGTGAGCGCTACCGTGCGATGATAACAAACTTTTTTTTGCCCAAAATGGAAGAGCTTGACTTGCATGACATGTGGTTTCAACAAGACGGTGCCACATGCCACACAGCACGCGAAACAATGGACCAATTGAGAGGCGAGTTCGGTGAACAGTTTATTTCACGCTTGGGACCAGTCAATTGGCCGCCCAGATCATGCGATTTAACGCCTCTAGACTATTTTTTGTGGGGCTATGTTAAGGCTAATGTCTATAGGGACAAGCCCGCTTCGATTGACGCACTGGAAGCCAACATTGCCAACATTATTCGTGAGATACCGGCCGAAATGTTGGAAAGAGTATGCCAAAATTGGACTAAGCGGATGGACCATTTGAGGCGCAGCAGCGGCCAACATTTGCATGAAATAATCTTCAAACATTAAATTATATCGACCCAACTATCGATCCAAATAAATATTTCATGCATTTTTCTGAATTTTATGTGTTTTTTTTTTTAAATTTCCGATAGTTCTTATAAAATCACCTTTTATATGGTTGATCTAAGACACTAAACATAATATGGTTAAAAATAACTAGAAACATGTTTATCGTGATCAGAATAATGTTTAGATGCTTCAAATTAATAATAATATTTTTGTGAAGAACACACTATGTTTGCGGTGACCATATTCAACCATCTTTTTTCTTTGCGTGCAAGTATAATGTATAAAGAATAAATTTAAAATTTAGTACTTTTTTATATTTTGTAATATTAATTATATCCTTTTTTTAAATATTCTTTCAATTTGACTTAACCTTATTATTAATTTTTTGTTATGGTTATTATCAGAGCATGCACTTAAAAATACAAAATATTAGACTTGTGCTCCGTAGTTCATTTTAGTGAGCGCTCTTCTTAGTTCAAAAATTAAAAAGGAATAGTTCGTTCACTTAGTTCATTTGATCTTTTGTATCTTTATCACTTACACTTTTGATTGTCATTGAACGTTCTATATTATGTAAAATGATATCGAAAGGAAAGGAATTTTTTACGCAAATAGAAAGCAAAACAAAATTCGAAAAATTTTTAAATGTAGTTTTTGATTTCTTTTTTTAATGTAATTCAAAAAGTACTTTAGTCACTGTGGCTAAATAAAAAATTAAGTTTTAATTTTAAAATCTTAAACTTAAGCTTTTTAGCACGCATAACACATTTAGAAAATTCACAAAGTGTAGCATTCGTCCTAAATTTATGACTGTTGTAAAAATTTTGTTAGTATTTATTATATAAAAGAGATTTAGGACATTACTACTTTGCTTCCTGTGTTTTTTAGTGTGCTATTTAATCAGCTGTTTTTTATTGACACAAAAATAATTTCCCCCATTTTTATGAATTCAAAATTGAAAGCAAAATTTAAATTGATGCAATAAAAAATTAATAAAATGGACAACACAAGGAAATATTGAGGTAAGTTGTGTATTTACATATAAATTTGACGTTTAAGCGAGTGTATTCTTTGGCAATATGACAGGCCGTTCACAACAGTACTATTTTATCTAAGTAGTAATTTATAACTTAGCCATTTACGACAGTTTGTGAATTGACTAATTTTCTCTGTTTCAGTTTATTTGTTTTAAATAATATTTTTGTAAAAGAAAATAATTTACAACTTTCCATCTTTCGTCATTGTTTTCGTTAATGTTACTTCATTCGTTCATTTATAAGTCGTTCATTTAAAATAAAGAGCATGGAAATGAACTATAGGAATTCAAAACACAGACTAGTTCGTTCATTTCAAAAAGGGAATAGCACAATATAAATAGTTCGTTCGTGTACTACCCAAGACTACAAAATATGCACTAGTTCCCTTATGCAGAACAAAAAAAAACCATTCATTATTTTTCTAATCACATATTGTGAAGATTTATTTATTAAAATAATCGGAAAATTACTTTTTCAAAAATACTTTTATAAATATCTTTTAGATCTAGTGAACGACTCAAAATGTAGACTATGAAAGTTAAATGTGATGTGCTCATACGCAAATGTGTTGCCATACCTTACAAGACTATGTTCCCTGTCAATGCTTACGTTTACAACATCAACAATTAATTATTCCGTAAAATGATCAAATTGTCTAGAAAAGATATGTTGAAGTAATTAAAAAAAAACAATGTTTTTTATAAAAATTTTTCAGACGGGTTGATAGTTTTCAACATTAATACAGCTGCAAAATTAATACAAAAAGCAAAATAGAAATGTGTGAAATTTTCTTCATACATACTTCAAGTACATAAAAAGAAAAGAAGAAGAATAAGGGACTCTAAAATGCTGCCAAATTCATAGATTTTTTTTATTTATAAAAAATTTTACAGATTATCAGTAAAGCGGGTTTCAGACTATTGCATTTGGTACTAATACATGTCAAAAATCCATGTATTAAGTAAAAATCCAATAGTGTGAAAACAATATGTTAAGCGAGTGTGGTGAAATACTTAAGTAAATATTTTTGGAAGTATTATGGGTTTTGTCAATTTTAGAATTTTTTCTAAGCTATCACACTGTTCATTTTATCAGGGTTGCTTTTGTACAAGCAACCAAAGAAAAAACTAAAAATCAGCTGTGAAATTATTTGCCGCATTTTGTATTTTATTTCAAATGTGATGGTATAAAAACAGAAAATAATTTCCTTTAGATTTTTTTGCCAGTCTATTTGATTTGCATCTGATTTCGGTCTCACTCTATCTAATGAAAATATTAAAATACTCGGTATTATAATGTGAAACCCGCTTGAGTGAATACTTTCGAACATTAAAAATATAAAAAAGAATACAAATTATGCAGAAGAACTTTGCATTTATAACAAATTGATGCCATTTCATAAATGTCATTTTAAAGTGGTAAAAATTTTATATAAAAAATGGATACGAAGAGAAGGCGCTTTTTAATTAATCCAGATATTTTTTTTGTTATTGATGACGAATATACCTTTTCAAAATAGCGTATCAGTCAAAAGGAACAGAAAAGTTAGATTCCGGTGCTTGCATCAGCCCAATATTGAGAAGATGCAGAATAAGCTAGATAATTGGATACTGTTCGCCCTCTAGCAAAGCTAAGTTGGGTATTAGGTTCAACAAAAGTATCCATAAATATTTTATAATAGTTACATTAATAAAGTACAAATTAAAATAAAGTTTTTAAAATGACATAAAAAAAAACTGAACTGCATTTTTGTCACATAATATTTTAAAGGGTGTTACTTTAGAATTGTACGAAATTATGAACAATTCCAATCAAAATTTAATTAAACAAATTATTGATTATTCAAACAACAACACAAAAGAAAACAAAACAAAATGTAAAATAAATATTTATTCACCATAATATACGAGTATTCACATATTTTAGTTGATTCTATTTTATTTAATATTAAAACTTTAAATGTTTTTCTTTCTTTTCACTAACACAAAACATTTTTTCCAGTTTTTTATTTTCTGCTACGTTTTTTTTACTTTCTTGTTATTCAAATAATAATAACAAATTTACATACCAACACCACTGGTTGGTTTTATACGATCACGATCAACATTAAAACTCATGCGACCCAAATGTGTTTTCTGTCTCAAGTGCAAAAAGATAGAACCGACAATCAATAAAAACGATATAACTAATGCGATAATATAAATACAGCGCGTTTGGTCTTTATTAAACGGCATCATGTATGTTTTTAAGACAAAATATGAGAATTAAAAAAAGAAAGAAATCTGAAATGCACCTAATAATACACGCACATACACTTTTAATGACAAACTTCAACTATAGACTGAGATGTTTTTTCAATACAGTTCGACCAGCAAAATATATATTTGTAGCTGATAAAATATGTTTGTTATTGTGTGTTAGTGATAACCTCTCGTGTATTAGATAATACGATTATAGGGGCCTCTATAGACACAACAATTAAGCTGCTCATACATGTATTGTTTTTTTTTTTTTTTTTTTTTTTTTTGACATAAAAAACAAAACAAAAAGGAACGTGTTTGCATTTCTTTGAGATTTTGTGAGCTGTTCTTAAAAACCCTTTAATAAATGAATTCAGTTCGCTTAAAAAGCTGCAGTAAGCATTTTAAAATTTTGAATTTTGTTTTAATTAAACAACTATTTACAAGGCAAATATCATTAGTGTAAAAGCCAAAAGCCTACCCCCTAATTGTCACCCACCATACCTGCTCATAATAGTTTTCCAGAAACACCAAGAAACGTGTCTTAATTGAAAGTCTTCAAAATTATTATAAAATATTCCAAAAATTCTTCTGCTTTCTAATTAACTAATATTTTAATCAGTGATAATTTAATTAACATAATCTTTTTTGACTGTCATAAAAAGATACATAAAAAAACACACTGAAATTTCAGCATCATAGAAGACACAAAAATTAGCATTCAAATCGACAAGGTGTTAAAATGTCTTAAATATTAAAACACGTACGCTCTTTATTCGTTTATACAAAATTAAACGAGTAAAAAAACAATAAATTGAAAAAAATTTTATTCAAAAAAGGGGAATAAAATTTTGTTAATTAAATTTGTGGCGAAATGATGTTTAAAATGAGAGACAGGTATTAAAGTATTAAATGCAAAGACCGCATATAAATATTTTACTTTTATTTTTCTCTAGCGAAAACATTTACACCCAGTCTACACTAGCAATAAATATTGCAACATATATTGCAGAAAATGTCACGCATAGAAAGTATATATGAAGACCGTCTTACTGAAATAACCGCTTACTCAATTTTTTTTACAAAAGTTGACTTATACCATTTTCAAAACCGAGCTAAAATCAACTGTGTCGAGTCTTATATACTCTTCACTATGTTAGCCAAATATTCATATTTTTCACTTTCCACATTCTTCTTATATATAAAAAATAATTGAAACGCTAGTTTATTAAGCTTGAGGTCGTATTACAAAATCTTATTTATTTATTATTGGAGCAAAATATCGAAATAAAAATAAATTTTTATAATACAACCGTTGAGTTTAATAAACTAGCCATTTTAATAAGAAAATATCAAATAAACTTACAAGCCAAAATTTTAAAAAAATAAATAAAATAAATGAAAAATATTGATAAAAATAATTACTTCAAATTTTAAAATATATAATTAATTTCAATTTACCTTATTTTTGAAAGCAAAAAAATGCTTGTAGGCACTAAATTTTTAAATTAATAAAAATCGAAATCCTAAGAAAGATATCCAATATGAATGCAAAATAAATATTATTTAATTTAATTTTGCAAAAAAAATTTAAACCGAAAATTTTTAATTTAATATTAAATAAGAACTTCAAATAAACGCCATTAACCCTCATCTCATCTTTGTGTTGAAAACCACACAAAAAAATTTCTTTTGTAAATTTGAAAAAGAAAAAATTAAACAATCTTATCAAAATATCTTGACTTCGTCAGCCCCATTGTTTAATTATAAAAAACGAATTTAAAAATTATTAAAAAAAATTTTTTTCTGGAAAAATATTCAAAACATAACCTTCATGAGTAGTTTTCCACACATATGTAATATCCATGTATTTTGCACTCTAATAAAATTTTGTCGTCAAATATTTTCTGTCTCAATACTCTACATTGTCTAAGATGCTTATTTCACATCTTCCAGCTTGTGGACAAATACACAATTTGTGCCTTAACTTTCCTTTTTCTCTTTCGCATCCTTTTTCTCTTTCTCTTCCATCCTACTTGAGACGGTGAGAAATGGAGAGTTACAGAAATACAGACATACTGAATTTGTATATGATTTCTGTAAGTGACGAGTTGTAGGGCAGTGAGTCGCGAGAATACTAAAGGTAACTCTAAAACAGACTACTCGGCGCATCTTGTTGCGGATTATCTGAGCTAGTTATTATTTTATTTTTGCCAAAGTACTTAGGAGGCAAGCGATGATACAAGTGATCCCTTTTATCTTTTCTTTATCAGGGCGCCCTGTGCTACCTACCCAGAAAGCATAAGTAACCATCGATATCATTGTAATTTTGTACAATCACTCAATAATTTTTGTCTTAAAACTCACATTTAACTATACAGATTTTTGAATACATAACTCACTCTTAACGCTTAAATGTTTATTTAAAGTTAGATAAAAATGTCTTAATAAATTTATTATTGCTGATATAAATTGATTTTATCCAAAAAAATACTATGTTACTACTAGAAAATACATAGAAATGCCATATGTGTGGAAAACAACACATGAGGGTAGACAACGTAAGTTTTCTTCAGGATGAGATGCTTTTACACTCAAGGCATTTAAAAGACAAACATACGAACTTATTTTTGTGTAAGATCAATTGACCTGTTTCGTATGTATGTACACACAGCTTAAAAATTTCCAATTAACACAAAATAAAAAATAATTAAATTTAAAATTTCGGGTGTATTTTTGATTTTTCTCGGCCATTTGTGGACCAATTGCTCTCATTTTTTATTATATCTGATAGGTAGTTTTTTTTTATCCGCTTTCCAGGTTAGACAAAATACACAAAAAAATCCACTCAGATAACGATCAAAAAGGATCCGATCCGGCTAATTTCAATAGCAATTGCAAGACAGAAACAACTGACAGATTGGTATGCTACACTTTTCTATACGTTGCCTGGGAATTCAGAAAGTTGATTTCGACGACTACACGAACATACAGACTCTGCTATTCATAAGGATTCAGAATATATGTACTTTATGGGGGTCCAGTGTACGCTGAAACGGAATCACCAACTTATATACACACTTCTTAGTTACAGTGAAGGGTGTAATAACATCTCATATGTTTATGTGCATTTATAATAAGAGTAATTAGTACAGGACTGCACAAGCATACTAGAAATGGCTTACAAGCACTATTTAATATAAAATATTACACATCTTTGTAGTGATGTGTGGCTTTCAAGTATGCTTGGCAGACCTTTAGTAATTATGTTAAGAATACGTCCGAGTTGTATTTACAGACGAATATGTCTCTCAAAATTTGTTTTTTTGCTGTTAGTGTGACCACATGTATACAAAAATAATACATAATAAATGAAACTAGAATAATAACACTACTAAGCACAATTTTTATAAATTCTATTATGCTTTAAAATAGAAAAAAAAATTTAATCTATTTTCATGTTCACCGCATATGGCCAACATAAATTTGTTTTATTTTTCCCGACGAATGTTTAGGGCGTAAAGTTTTTCTTGTGTCCTAGTTGTGCTTTTTGCGTTACTTTTTAAAATTTATATTTCTTCGCGGTATGTCTTATGGATAAGTTGGTTTAGCGGTGGCAGCAGATGAAAAAAATATGCTGTAAATTTTATTGAACATTTAAATAAAAAAATTAAATTGGATTGCTCATCTTTGCCTATTAATTACATTCAAACGGTGAGTTACGTTTTCTGAATAACTCAATATAAATTAAGCAATAAGGAATAATTTTCAGTTATTTTAACTACGTGTTTGCTTTATTTCTGGCATATTTATTGCTAATCGGTAAAATTGCGTAAAATGTGTCAAAAATACGCGTAGACATAAAATCACATTTGATTTCGTTACACAATAAATATCAGAAGTGCTAAGTTTTGCTTCACACTCAGCAGTGACAAAAACATCTGTTTTTAGTTGTTTAATTAAGAAATTCACTTAATTAACTTAGTTCTCTATACAGTTAAGACACATGAATGTAACTTTCAAAAATTGAGGATTTTCATTGTGTAACATAGTTAATGGGAAAGAAAAACAAATCTACTTGTGTGGATACAATAATTCATTTAAAAGTTTTTATTGTGTACATGGGGCAAAAACAAGTTGCGCTTATTAAAAAAAAAACTTTGGTAAACAAAAACGAAAACCTATTAAATGAAAATGGGTGGCCTGGGTTGCAAATGTTAAAGTTAAAATATGTTGTAATAGTACTTTAGATTCTAATTAACCGTTAAGTAGATGCAAGAGTATGCATTGTGAGACTAAAATTGTTTCAGCCAAAAGTAATTGCATAACTTCCTCTAGATGATGATACTTACCAACGATATGAGTTTGACGCATGATTAAATTGTGACCTTTTACAAGCAAAAAAAAGTTTGGATAAAATAAAATTCTTCAGTTAAAATTAGCATTTACAGTGAAAAAAATTAATCGAAAAAGTATTAAATTAATTTTTTTAATAAAATTAAAACTTAACAATAATTTTAGTAAAATTCGATCTTATAAATGTATTATTATTTTATTTAATATTTTTGAGATCTTAAGCTTTATTAATATTAAATAAAATTAAAATTTAACAAAATAATTATCTTTAATTGTGCTTATTCAAAAATTCAATTGGGTTATTTAAAATTTATTGTTTTCTTCACGATATTTGAAATAAATTGCTGGGCTTATTTCTAAATTCCTACAGCTTGGTCGCAAGTGTCGAGCAATTATAGTTAAGTAGGGGTTATAAGATAAGGGAATAAACAGAAGAATTAGTTTATTCTTATTAAGTTAACGTTATAAGGAATAGGGTACTTACAGGTTTATTGTAGGGTTTCTTATGGGCGATGAAGCACAGGTAAGTAAACCAAAGGTATGTATGGCTTCTCAAGATTTATGCAGATAGGTACAGTGTCCAATTAACTCTATTGGTAATATAATTTCACAAGTAAGAATTTATTAATTCTCCAGTTGGGCTTATAATTCAGTAAAGGTAAGTAGGTATAATAGTTTTCTGTTTTACAATTTTTTTTTCTTAATTTCATATATAATTATTATTATTACATCACTTGATTTTTTAATTCACAATCTTAAATTATTTAGAGACACAGTTCATTTATTTATATAGGTTTTGAAAATTTTAAATTCTTAGATAGGTTCAATTTTCTTTTCCATAATTAAACTTTAGAAATTCAATTTCTTTTTTATTTGAGTAAAGGCTAGTCTTGGGTAGTACACGAACAAACTATTCACATATTTAAACTGAACGAACTAGTCCGCATTTTGAATTCCTATAGTTCATTTCCTTGTTCTTTATTTTAAATGAACGACCTATAAATGAACGAACGAACTAAACTTTAAGGAAAACAATGACGAAGGAACGAAAGTTGCAAATTATTTTCTTTTACAAAAATTGTATTTAAAACAAATAAACTGAAGAAGATGACATGTATTATGCATGTTAAAAAGCTTAATTTTAAAATAATTAAATCTTAATTTTTTTTTAACCATAGCGGCTAAAGTACTTTTTGAATTACATTATAAAAAAAGGAATCGAAAACTAAATTTAAAAAATTTTCGAATTTTGTTTCGTTGTTTTGCTTTTTATTTTCGTAAAAAATTTCTTTCAACCCCTATTCGATATCATTTTACATAATAAAGAACGTTCAATGACAATCAAAAGTATAAGTGATAAAGATACAAGAGATCAAATGAACTAAAGGAACGAACTATTCCTTTTTAATTTTTGAACTAAGAAGAGCGTTCACTAAAATGAAGTACGGAGCACAAGTCTAGTAAAGGCCAAAGAAGAATGATAAGCCCTTTTCATCGCGTTAATAAATGGCCGCTTAAATTAATAATAAAGGGTGTCCCAGCAAGAACGCAAAATTTAAATTTTAAATAAATGACTGATGCAGCAATTGAATTGTTTCTCTGGCTGTATGACATGTGGCGCCGTCTTGTTGAAACCACAAGCCCTCCACATTCACGATACCTAACACAATTGACTGTTTGCGCTTGACCTGTCTCATTTTCATAAAAAAAGGTCCAATGATTCCTACAGCCCAAAAACCACACCAGTGACAAGTTGAGGATGCATTTGCTTATCGTGAATCACTCGAGGATTTTCCTCACCCCAAATGCGACAATTCTGCCTATTGACGAAGCCATCAAGATGGAAATGGGCGTCGTCACTGAAGATGATTTTATCGGCAAAATCAGCATTTTCATGTTGTCTCTCCAATACCTAATTAACGAACTCCCTTCGCTGTCCATGGTAATTTTTTACTAACCTCGTACCTCTACTAGCAAACAATAACAATTGTTCAAATGTCAAACAATGACACTTCGAATGGCACCAAATTTAAATCTTGCGTTCTTGTTGCGACACCCTTTAGTTGCTGATTATCGGCCGTGGTGAAAAAAATAGAAATTCAGCGTTGCAAATGGCTTTAGTCATCATTGCCATCGTAGACGAGAGAAGAAAACTTAAAAGTAAATAATCAAGGTAAAAATGATGCTTATAAAATAACCGAGCTTAAGTTACTTTATGCTCGTAACTACAATTCATTTTCGTTAAAAACATTGATAAAGAAGAGTATTAAATATTGAAAGTATTGTAAAATAGAAAAAAATAAGGTTTATTTCTAAAAACAGCTACTTAGGTAGCTAATCGTTTTCACCAGCAGGTCTCTAGGAGTCGATTAGCCTTAGCAGCTTGTTAGCACATAGCTTATTTATAACACATTTTTCAACTCTTAAATGTCAAGTTATATTGTCACATTGTCCAAAATTGTGTATTTTTTTATTTAATTTATTAGTTCCCTTTTGTATATAATTACCTTCTGTATTTTTAAGATAATTTCACGGTTGCCAATTAGCAGCAGTGAGAATGTATATTTTGACCAAACACTGTGCTAACTTCGTGCTAACTTTTTTTTATAAGTTTTTATTTAAATTCACTCAAATATTTTATATTTTCCAGTTCAATAATAAATAAAACAAAAAACTAAAATGAAACTTGCTATAAAATAAATCAACAAGCACAACTTTTGCAAGCAATTCTACTAAACAAAAATTTAAGCCACCGATAGATAACTGCCCTTCCCACCCCCTTTGAAAGCAAAATACATGCATAAATTGTAGCACACACGAAGCTATAGAGGAACGAACAATTTACTATTGAAAAGTTTATCGTTAGTTTGTGTTGCTTAAAAAAAGTGGGCAATTGCAAGTAGATTACAATGGGATACCAGTAGTGGCAGTTGAAAAGTTTATTAAAATAACTGAAATTAAAAAAAGGTAAAAACACAACCGATATTAAAATTAAAACCAAATTTGCTTTGAATGAGGTATTAAGTGGTTCAATAGAAAAAACGGTTCTATGCCAATATTAACAATAACAAAAACAGCAACAGTTAAAAGCGCTTGACATAACGCAACACTTAACTACTAACACTTATTGTTGTAACTATTTGTGTGTGTTAGTGTAAATGTAATGGTAGTTGGCCGTAAAAATAAATAAATTAATTCTTTATCAAATCGTAAAAGCAAAACTGTAAAAGTTTTTTTTTTTTTTGTTGGCGCAAACAGGATACATTTGTTTCAATACTTAAAGACAATAGAATTTATTATTTATTTATTCCCAAGTGATTCATGTATTTAGAAATAAATGCTGATGATAACTTGAGTGAAATAGCAACAACAACAACAACTATCACAACAAAAGATACAACACAACATACAATCAAGTCAGTTATTTAACTATTTTATGCCTGTACAACGGATGTCAATATGATTCGTTGCAAAAATTGGTTTTGTGCTCGCAACAATAACAATGACTATGCTGAGGCTCTCTTTGGTGATACAAAAACCACAACACATACTATAGCCGCTACAACGGATACAATTACAATGTCCAATATGGTGCGACAACAACAACATCAGGTTAATGGAAAAATAACTGGAGCAGCAACAATAATGAGTAATAATGTAGCAGCACAAGCAATATACAATAACACCGCAATGACAACAACAACAACAACAGCAGGAACAGGGTCAGCAATAGCTAGAGCAACTAGTACAGGATTAATGCATGGACAAGTAACTAACACAAATAGTATCAGTAACAGTTCTACGGCAGCTGGTGCCAATGTTGTTACATTTTTAGATGATGTGCCCAGTGGTAGTAATGGGGTTGTTCACACAACAACACGTTTAATGAATGATACAGATTTGCAACAACAACAGCAGCAACAACATTATCAATATGATCATCATACGTCTGATGACTTGGATGTTTTAGACACAGATGAATTTTTGGCAAATCATGTTGTCAGTTCGGCCATGCTATGTGATGACACACTACCGACTTCAAAAAATTGTTATCGTCTTGTGGTACTGGGGTAAGTTTTATTTAAAATCAAATATACAACCAAAATTTTAATTTTTTTATTAATTTCTCTTTTATGGAAATTTTTAAGGTGCATAGTGTGTGTGTACACACTCCTATTAATGAAAGAAAACATTCATATGCATAACACGAAACCAGTGAATCGGTTTATACAAACGTGTGTATGTATGTGTGTATTAGAACTACGAATACAGAAATCTTATTGAAAGATAGTTTTTTATTTGCAAAATGTTTTAAATTAAATAAAAATTTTCTTAAATTTTTTTTTTAATTAAGTATCTACAGACATTTTATTGCTTTTAAAAATAAAGATCCCACAACGGATTTTGTTTCTTTTTTGAATGAAATTAATTATTTATTTTAGCATTAACAAAAAAATGTGTATATAAAGAAAATTATCTTAATCAATATTTGGCATTTCATTAAAAACCTTTTTGATATTTTTGCTGAATATGTAAGAATGCGCAAAATTAAACATATGATTATATGACTAACAAAGTGAAGGGTATATGCATAAGTTTCAGAATACACGAATTTAATTGATTGATTTATTTATTTCTATTTAATTATAGGTCTTCACGTGTAGGAAAATCATCAATTATAGCACGGTTTTTGGGTAATCGTTTTGACGAAGCCTACACGCCAACAATAGAAGATTTTCATCGGAAATTGTATCGCATACGTAATGAAGTCTATCAGTTAGATATTTTAGATACTTCTGGGCATCATCCTTTCCCAGCAATGCGCCGTTTGTCATTTTTAACGGGTAAGTGTTGTATACAAATTTATTTGCAAATCTGTATCCAATTATGTTTTTTTAAGAGTATTAAATGGTAGATAAGGTTGTGGCCTTTATGCTTTACTAAGAGTTCTATTAAAAATAAAATGTTGAAACACGTACAAAAAATATAATAAAAAAAAAGTATATTAAATAGCAGAGGAGGGCTAAAAGTTTTTTAATGGTTTACTGACTTACACCGGAGATGATTGAAGAGCTAAATCTAATGAAATTTAAATTTGTTTGTTTGTAATATTAAGTGTTTTTTTTTCTTCAGTTTGACATAAAAAATTAAAGGCCATTTTAAACAAAAATATTTTTCATGAATATGGCCGTAGCTCGTTATAGGATCTTTCCTTTTTTTGGTTGGAGAGGTGTATCTGGGGTTCCATATTTTTTTAAATTATAAATTTTATTTAATAGAAATTTTTAAAAATGACGGATAAGAGAATACGTTGTTTAAATGATGCGGGCAATTTTTGTGTTCTTTGCAAATTATCATAAATCTATCACTAAATATTCGCAAAGTACAGAATTCTTGGGTGTTAACCGTAAGCTGAATTCACCCATTCTTTCTAAAGAAAATTTATCTCCGAATACAAATTTTTATATGTACTTTTGGTCTCTCTTTTTGAGAGAGACCAAACATGAATTGGTTTAATTTTACATTTTGTTCCGCATAATGCTCTTAAGCATTTTTAAGAAAAAGTCGTAGCATTTGTATACAAAAATGATACATTTGCTTTGGCACTCTCAATATTAAACAGAGAATTTTGTGTGATATGAACAAAACGAATATAATTTGCTTCTTAGGGAGCCTGACCGTTAAGCTTCGCATTCCCGAACCCACCCGGGTGGGATTTTAAATTTTCAATCAGTGGTAACTCACACAATTTTCGCAAAAAATGCTTTCGACTCTGTGACTAATTTTTTTCTTTTAACAAAAAATGTAATCTAATTAATTTTAATAAATTATCTTCTTGGATTTTTTTCAACTTTTTAATTTTATCTGCGTCGTTTCCCGAAAACCTACCTGGGTGGGTTATAAGTTTGTACATTTTAATTGTTGTTCAACAAAAAGATTAATATTTTAGATCTAGTATATGTATTCAGAATATATTTAATTTTTAATTATTAACAATAAAACCGTATCATAAATTATATATAGAAGGTAAAATAATATAAAATTCACATTTGTTTTGTGTAAGGTATGCATTACCTTATTCGTATTTACAGTACGACTATCTAGTTTTTAGCAGATTTTTCCTTTCAGAATACATGTAGCATCTTTTCAAAAAGAGTATGTAGTTTTTTGTTATGTTTCTGATTAAATATTTATGTAACGTTGAAAAATCGCATCCTTTTACTTAAAATATTTAAAATAAGTTAAATTCGGCTGTGCCGAGTCTTATATACCCTTCACTGTGTTAGCCAAATATTCATATTTTTCACTTTTCACATTCGCATTAGAACTGTTATTATAACACTAGCGATCAACTCGTCAAAAAAATTTTAATGAAAAAGACTCAATATATTAACTACTTTTTATTGAAAAATTTGCAGACGACTCGATTGCTTGTGTTATAAACACAGCACATAAATATAAAAAAATTTATATAATGGAAATGTCTAGTTTATTAAGCTTGAGGTCATATTAAATATAAAACTTTATTTATTTATTATTGTAGCGATATATGGATAAAAAAAATTTATTTTTATAATACGATCTCAATAAACTTCAATAAAAAAGGTCATATAGACTTACAAATAAAAAATTAAAAAAGAAACAACAAATATTGATAAAAAATTTTTCTTCGAATACCTATTGTTTTATTAATACTAAATAAATAATTAATTGCAGTGCAAGAATCTAAAATTAACGAGTTCTAAGAAACAGTCTTTTCTGAGAACCTCATTTTTAAAAGCAATAAAATGTCTGCAGGCACTAAATTTTTAAATTAATAAAAAAAGAAATTCTAAGAAAGATATCCAATAGTCATACAAATTATTTATAATTTAATTTAATTTTGCAAATATTTCTAAAGCTTCTTGAGCCAAACATATTTAATTATGAACAAAAATCAAAAAAAATTCTCTTTCCTAAAGATGTCTGTATTCGTAATGTTATTGCACTCAAGGCATTAAAAACCACACACACATGCATACATTTTTTAGGTTTCATGTTTGTGTTTATAGAGAATTACATACATACATGACAACTTAAAAATTTCCATAAAAAGCCAAACAAAACTTAATGAGAATGTGAAAAAATATCGGTTTTTTATATTTCTCTGCCATTTGCTGACCGATCGCTCTCTTTTTTTGCAGAGACATTACGAATAATATTTCTGTTAAGCCCGTTCATATAAATACTTTTTTGACCGTTTTGACAAATTACGCAAAAAACGCATCAAAAATGGTAAAAAAAAGCTCCGCCATATATAGATCGATTTAACTGAATTTTGGTTCAGATACTAAAAATATGATATCTGAAAAAACTGTTTACTAATTTTTTTTTAGTTTAGATTTGTATACCGATCTTTTTAATTTTTTTCACATACATTGTGGTTGTTATTTGTAATAAAACTCTATCCCAGGTTTTTTGTCCGTTTTGTTTGTTAAACAAAAATTCTACCAAAAATGGTAAAAAAAAGAGGTAGTCGCAATTTTTTATTAATACCTCCGCTGAGTTTTTCTCCAGATACTACTAACGCAATGCATAAAAAAACTGTATTCTACTTTTTTAGTTTAAATAAAATACGAAAAACAAAGCAAAGCAAAAATTAAAGAAAAACTAAAATTTCGTTTGTGTTTTTCATATTTATGGGTCATTTGTAGACCTAGGGTTCTCATTTTTTGCACATGTATTACGACTGCCATTACGTTTCGTTGTTTAGACAAAATAGACAAAAATGGTCAATTGCGGTTTTTGACACACAGCTTCGGCATTTATGAATCGATTTGGCTGAATTTCAATAGTAATAATATGACAGACTACTGACAGATTGGTTTGTCATACTTTTCTGTACGTTGCCTAGGGACTTCAGAAAGTTGATTTAAACGACTTGACGGAGAGACAGACAGAGATACAGACGGACATCGCTAAATCGACTCCGCTATTCATAAGGATCCATAATATATATACTTTATAGGCTGTCTCATGCACGGTGTAGAAATTACAAGCTGAGTCACAAAGCTTTATAGAATCGACCCACTTGAGTGGGCTTGGGGGCATTTACGTAAAAAATATTAATCTTCCCGATAAAGGTTAAGGATCATTCTTATAACATACTTATAAGGTATCAGATAGTTATAATTAACTTTAGCTAAAGTAAATGACAAAGTGATCAATAACTTTTTTCCATTTTTACAAGTTCTCAATAAGATAAATATTATAATATTTGTTATGTGGCACCATTGCAATATCATATCTTCTTTTGCCAATTATTTTTCAAATAACTAAGAAATTCTTTACACAAACACAAACTTATCTTTAGCCTATCATACACTTTTTAGTTAAAGTCTGTTTGTAATAAACAAAAAGCATTTATTAATAATAGCCTTAAGCCTTTTATTATAACCGATAATAAACGAAACCAAAGTTCGTGTCTTAAGTTTTTGGTTTTGTTTTTATTTAAGCGCTGCACAAGCATACTTGTATTTTTGTTATAAAATATAGCAAATGTTTGTAGTGATATGCTTGTACAGCCCTTTAGTTGCATATATTTAATTGTAAGTATGCACTCCCTGACACAACTTTTTGAAGTTTTTTACTCCTATAATTAAAAATAATAATTTTGAACTGAAGCTTACACTAAAGCATAACTTAGAGCTTTAATGAAAATATATGACGATATAATCATATAAACATTTGTTTTTTCAGTCACAGTAACTGCATGAAATAAATTGTATAAAGCAGTCATGACTTTTAACCTCTCCTTAAATTCAAAACTATAGCTGCTAGTAGAAACGGTGTACCGTAGATTAGTGGATGGTGAAAGGAAAGAGGTTTTCTCTAGATAAGTCAAAAAGTGTTGAAAATTTGTGTAGTTACTCAAAAATAAAAAGCATATTATTTTTTTTTTATATTTTAAGTACAAGACGCCCCCGAAAGCTTACTTTATCTCTCACATATCATTTAACGATTTCCCTTTTTTGGTAAAATATTTGAGTAATCTGAATTACCTAAAAGCAAGTACAATAGAAAGGTTTTCTTTTTCCTGATATATTTATACCAGTATAAGAAGGAAAAATGTTTATTTGTATGAGTTTGAAAACTTGAATAGGTACAATTTTTCTTTTTGTTTTTCATTTGTGGCTGTTATTTGTGTATCATATTGTTCAATAATAACAATTTTATTAATACAGATTCTGAAAGCCTAAAGGATTGCCTAAAAAAGTATTTTTGATGTGTGCAATGCCATAAAAAAAATTTTTTCTGAAAAATGTAGGCATGATGTGACTAGTGGCAGTGAACTGTATTATGCGCACTTGACTGATGACCTAATTAGTGAATATACATACATATCTCTAAATAGCTTAGAGAAACCATAAAAGTGAAAAAAAGTATTTAAAAAATTGACAAATGTTAATTTTATTAATAAAAACAAAGCAGAACGAAAAAGCACAGGAGTTATTTTTCTAGATATCGAAAAAGCTTTCGATTTCATCTGGCATGATGGACTTGTTTATAAATTAAACATATTTGGATTTCCTGTTTATTTACAGAAAATTATTAAAAGTTTTCTAGATTGCCGTACTTTTATTGTTGCCGTTGAAAATCAGTTTTCTAGTGAACGTCTTATTCCTGCGGGACTGCCGCAAGGATCTGTGTTGTCTCCTACACTTTATTCAATATACACGTCTGATATTACAATTCGCAAAAATCACGAAGCTGCTTTTTATGCTGGTGATAGCGCTCTTATCTGCTGTGGTAAAGTTTCAAATTCGAGATTCATTAAAAGTCATACAGAAATACTTCGATAAATGGAAAATCAAAGTAAATGATAACAAAACTCAGGTAATAATGTTTCCATATAATAAGTCTCCAAAAAGAGTTCCGACATTAAGTTTAATTTCACGAAGAATAATTATCCCCTTAAAGGATGATATAAAATATCTGGGAATAACTCTAGACAAAAAACTAACTTTTAAACAACATGTTCAAAACACTTGTGAGAAAGCAATCAAATGTGGGCGAGCAATTTATTCCTTACTCAATAGGAGATCTAAACTGAACTTAAAGAACAAAATTATGTTGTATAAAATGTGTATCCGTCCGATAATGACTTACGGTTGTCAAGTATGGTTTAGCAGATGTGCTAAAACACATACTAAAAAGCTTCAAATAATTCAAAATAAAAATCTTAAAATAGTACATAACCTTTCTCTAAGGTTCTCTACAGAATTGTTGCATAAAAAATATGATTATAAATTATTTAATACAATTGCAAGGGAACTGACGCTGTCACTTAATGAAAGATGCAGAATGTTTTCGTTTGTATCAATAAGAAATTTGCTCAACAATCACTACTAATTCTTTTATTTAAAAAAATTTAAGTT
This sequence comes from Thelaira solivaga, assembly GCA_947397855.1. Classification (NCBI taxonomy): domain Eukaryota; kingdom Metazoa; phylum Arthropoda; class Insecta; order Diptera; family Tachinidae; genus Thelaira; species Thelaira solivaga. The sequence goes on from OX377613.1 coordinate 38,768,054, forward strand.
AGTGTTTGTTTTTAAATTTCTTTTTAACCTGTAGCAAGTTTAAGGTTTTTTCATAATACTTTTCCTTACCCTTGTGATATTAAAAGTTTCCTTATTTAATTATTATGATTTCTATTGTTGTAATACTTTTTAGTAAAATCTCATAACTATGTAAATATTACTTAAGATTTGTAAATAAATAAAGAGAGAAGAGAGACTTGAAAGCCGCACATCACTACAAACGTATAATATTTTGTAATAAAAAGTACTTATAAGCCATTTCAAGTATGCTTGTGCAGCCCTTTAGTATTTAGGTAGTAGGTTACAAAGCCTTTAAAATTATATTTGTCCCATCCCGAAATATTCTTTGGTTCATTCGGAAGTTGCTGAAATACCTCAGATCAACAGTACTGTGGTGTGTAGAAATTTCAAAAAAAATTAAAAACAATCCAAAATAATTTCTGAATATTTGGGTAGTAAGTTACAAAGCTACTAAGCTACTACTACAAATATATAAAGAATTATTTAGTGATGTAAGACGTATTTGATAAATATGCCATTAATACTAAAAATATATTTACAAATGAGGAAAGTGAAGGGTATATAAGACTCGGCACAGCCGAATTTTACTTGTTCTTATTTTTATTCATTGTTTTAATTGAGCACAAACAAATACAACATAAATCAGTGCACATGTTTGCGCTGCTTTTTGTTTGATTTTGTTTCATTCTCTGAAAACTACAAAACAAATGCAAACTTTTCGTTTTGTTTATTTTCCAACTCTGTTTTTAATATAGACTCTTCCACTATACTGGTATATCTTATAGAAATATATTTTAGTATGTTTTTATCTCCTTAATATTCGTCATATTTTGTTATGCTCAAACATGTTGTTGCATTTTTTCTTCTTTGCTTTTTGTTTTAAAAGTCCTATTTAATGTGTTCATTAACAGTTTGTAATCTTGTGTTAAATATTTCTCTTAAAAAATGGATTTTTTACATTTTATTAGCACATGTAGATATACTCGTAAGTACGCATATAAAATTTTTTTTTGTGATTTTATAGCCTGAATATAGATATGTGTCATGTCTATATCCACGTTTTATTATTTGAGATTTACTTACGCCGTAAACAATTTAGAGAAGACAACGTGACTTGACCATTGGGCCTTACAAATAATTGAAAAACGAATACATAAACAAGTTATAAATTTTTTAAAATTTAAATTTTGTGTGCGAAAGAGGGTGATTGACTAGATTAATTTTAATGATGTTTCTGGTTTGAACTGTGTTAAATTTTTCAAATTCTTTTTAGAATATTTTTTTCATATAAACCAAAAATATTTGTAATAATCGCACTTATTACATGTGACGTCGTCGACACTACAGGATGTTGTATAATCTGGACGAATTTTATTCGGTATTTTATAAGAAAATGTGACGTCGTTATTTTGTTGTGCAAACAATTATTTTGTCGTCGTAGTTTTTTGTGAAGAGTTGAAGAAAAATAAAATTTCCAAAAATTTAAAACTCATATTTTTTTAATACTCGCGCGCTATTTTTCTTTATTTTATTTGATTCATAAAATGTTATAGATTATTTTTATGTTTTTAATTTAATTTTTTGTTATTTTTTTATGAAAATATGTATATTTTTCAGAAAACATTTCAATGAGCTTGTTTCAGTCTTTGTTGTAAACAATACTTTACCTCTTTCTGTTCTGCCATGGTTACAAAAATACGAAATATTGTACTTTTCGTAACGCAAAAGAAATCAAGTCAATATATTGAAAACTTTGCAAAATAAGACCAAAAAGGTAATTAGTTCTACGAAAAAGTGGTCGAAAAGAGGCAGTAGTAGAACTGGTTATTTTTTTGGTCAAACTTGCTTACTTCTCAAGATATCGCCTTAATTTCTATTGCCTTGAAGAGATAAACGTATTGGCTTTAAGTCGATATTTTTTTTTGTGGATAGTGCAAAAAAAAATTAGACTTAAAGCGAATACGTTTATCTCTTCAACGCAATAGAAATCAAGTCGATAAATAATTGTTTTTATATTAATATTTCGCTTCATGAAATGAAAATGAACAACAAAAATTAAAACATCGTTTTTGCGTGCCAGTTTGTTCTTCATTTTTTTCTGACAATCTATAGTTACAATTGTGCCGAAGACTGGAAAAGCAAATTACAATTAGTAACCAAGCAAGCATCACCTAATATGTCGTTTTTTACTTTCAAAAAGAACTTCAAGAAATTTCTGTTCAACCTAGAAACTTAATGATTTTTTTAATTTTATTAATACAATCGTCTTTTTTTTATAAAACAAGAAATATCATCAAATCGGTTTTTGCAAAATTCAAATGGAATACCCTGCTGTTTAAGTGTCTGAGTAAAATTTGAAAGTTAAAAGAAAATGATGTGAGCAGAAAAATAAATAAAGATAAAAAAAGCATTTTGTCGAAATATTTAATGCACAAACATGCCGGTATACTTATAATCTGGTGTTTAAATAAACAAATTCGTTTAGTTCTTTATTTGTTATTTTTTATGCGAAAAACTGCAAAAATCGAATTGTTAGTTGATTGTGCATGTATAATCAGTCAACCACACAAAAGAACTATTTGAGTAAAAATCGAACACAACATTCCTTTAAATCATGTTCATGTGTATATTTGTGTTTTTTTATATTTGTATTTTGCTTTTTAAACTCAATTGTGTCGAACAGTATAAAAAACAATCAGTTTTTAGTCGTGCCTCAAACGTGATCAGATGTGCATAATTTTTTGAGCGTTGAATAAATCATACGGACTGGTTTCAGGTCTTTGATTCATATTTAAAATTGTCTAGTTAGTGCCCCTCTCATCAGTTTTATTTATTTTTATATAATTATTGTCTGTTTGATTTAAAAGCTAAATTTTTTCATAATTTTTTTTGTCTTGTTGCTATTGCTGTTTGTTAAAATTAATTTAAAATTATATAATTCTTTTGTCATTCTTGTAACATTTTTATAAAATTTCACTTTTTGATGTAACACACTCTGCATAAAAAATATTCTTAACTTTTTTTATTTGCTGATGCTTAACATTTTCTATTTAAAAATGCAAGTATTTGCTTTCTAGTATTTGTCCTACACTACAAAGAAAAAATTTAAATAAAGTGAATAAGGTAGTGATAAGTTTGAAGTTAAAAAAATAGTGAGCTGTATCCAACAAAAAAATTCTGTGAGAAATTTTCTGAACTTTTACATATTGCAGGTATAAGCACAATTGAGCATCGAAGTTTACAATAAGAAATTAAGTTGCTCAACTAATGTGCTCTTCTCTAAATCTGATAATTAAGTCGTGTGGAAACTTTTATGAAATTTACTCAAAAATTTTATATTTTATATAATATATTGTTAGCTTTTTAAGATTATGACCGTTTAGGTTTTGGTTTTATAAAGTATAATTTTTTTTGGATATTAATTTAAATTATGTTAGGATATAAATGTTGTTTGATACAAAGCGAACTAATTGGATATCATATCTATATAGACTATTTCACGAAAGATATTAAGATATTCAATGCATTACTACAATGCATTGGAGTACTCACTCACTAAATGAGAATTTTGTGAGTAAAAAGTTCAAATGTTCAAATAAAAAACTACAATTTCAGTATGCAAAACCCTCAACAAACATTTTACAAAGATGTTAAAGTTCGGTTTGTAAGGGGGCCAATCGAGCTCATTAATATTTTGATTGCATAGCCATGACTTTATCACCAAAGCAGTATGCATTTTTTGCATTGTCATGCTGGAATATTAACTTCCAAAAGACAAAGGGAAAAACAACTTAAGTTTTTATGGCAGAGATCCGAGCTTTGCTATGTACTAAGCAATATCTATGAAGCGACCCTTGTGGTACCGGAATATAAATTTTTTAGAGACAGCTAAGCATGTGTAAGTGCATTAGCAGGCTATTCCTTCATAACGCGGTTGCCTTGTGATTCCTACAAGCTTTTCGATTCTCTAGCAGAGATGAACATGGATTGCTGGAGAGCCACAGCGGCAGTGCAGTAGTCAAAGAGACTCAGAAGTTGTTTTAAACCTCAGCAGAAATGACATCAAACTCTACATTGACTGTTGACGGGGCATTGTAGACTAAACTAATACATGAGTTATATATATTGGTGTGGTACAAACGACTGCTGTCAAGAAGGACAGAAAACGTCCGTTAATATATTTTGTTAAATAAATAAATAAATATTATTTAAGCTTTTAGGTCTTTTTATATATATTTTAATTATAACGAAATTAGTTTCCAATGTTTCGATATGGCTTCGTGCGTCTTTGTCAAGGAAAACAAGTTTATGAAATGAAAAAAAATTCTTTTCTTTGAAATGTAACTGAAAATTATAATATTAAAAACTTTTTTTATATATTTTTTAGAATATGTAATAATTTCAATTTGGAATTTAAAAGTTTAACAAAATATTAATCTTTATTTAATTAATTAAAGTGTAGTATTTGTTCTTATCAGCTTAACATCTGATAGATCCTCCATCGGAGGACAACAAATGTTAAACTGATTTTTGGAATAAGACGGGATATTTAGGGGCTTGCTACACTCCTGCCACGGGTTGGCCCGGTATTGCAGTACCGCCGGGATCTCGGTATTTTATTTTTTAGAATATTTAAAAAAATTTAATATCATAATTATAAAATTATTTTCCTTGAAAAAGACACACGAAGGCGTGTCGAAATATTGGACATTAATTTAATAATAATTAAAATATATATAAAAATTTCAGATAAAAAAGGTCAAATAATCAGGATTAATTTTTTGTTTAAAATTAAAAAGACAATATTGGTTAATATAATAAAAGACCTACAAGTCTCAAAAGAAATGATCACTCCACTGCAATTCATTTGTCGTTCGTCAATGTTAGAAATAGAAATAAACATACACTGAGCCAAAAATCGAGTTGCGGTATTAACAACGTATGTGGTCAGTTTGACACCATCCTGTTGTCAATTTAGTTGACAACTAGTGTTTTCAATTTTTTAACAAGCGTGTACAAATCGACAACGCTTGTTTGTCAACTTAGAATATAAAAGCAACGATTTTACTTTTTTGACAAGTCACGTTGTCAAATTGGTAACGAACGTTGTAAAAATGATACCGCATGTTGTCAAGGTTATTAAATTGACAACGCGTGCTGTCATTTTGTTGACAAACGGTGTCATTTTGACACCAAATAATGTCGATTCAGAAGTAGTATCGTGTCATTTCAATACCAGTATGGTGTCAATTTTGCAATGCTATGTTGTCAATAATGTGTTGTTAAAACAACACCATGCGATGTCAAAACGAGCATAAACGTATTTGATACACTATTGATACCGTTTGTTGTCATTTTGACAACGGATGTTATCATTTTTTCTCCGAGTGTATCTCATAGCTCGTTACGCACGACGAATTTTGTACAACGCACTGGTTGTGAGCATTTTTTTATACGGGTATGTATTATAAATACATAAATGTGTTTTACTTTAAACGACGAATATTCGCAACTATAAATTCGCAGTTTTTAAAGCAAAAACTTTTTTTTTTTAAATGCTTACCATTTATTTTTAATGAAAACTTTTGCGCGGTTTAAATTCGTCTTCAGCTATTCTCTTTTATCTCATGGCTTGTTTATTTTAAAATTTGGTATATTTTTTTTCGTCAGAATTTGCATATATTTCTTTATTTTTGAACATTAAAAGTGCTTATACTTAATTTCTAGCATTTTTGTATATTTTTCGCTTTTAGAAGCTGCTAATAAATTATGAAGAAGATGAACGACTTTTGAACATATAAACTAATGAAAAGTTATTTCACATAATTAATGATCAGTCTGATATCCACATTTGTGAAGGCCATTTAAATTCTTTTATGTACTTTTGGGAAAAGTCATTTCTAAGTACTTCTGTATTCGAAAATAAAATTAAAACTATTTTAAAGAACATATTGAATTGTAATTAAAATAATTAAAGCTCAAGAATATATATTAGCAATTATTCTTTTTTTGGTTATATATTTACAGGCGATATATTTATACTTGTGTTCAGTATGGATTCAAGAGAATCCTTTGAAGAAGTTGTACGTTTGAGGGAAAATATTTTGGAAACCAAATGGGCTGCTCTGAATCCCGGTTCGGGCTTTAAGAAAAAAGCTTTACCAAAAATACCAATGATATTAGCTGGAAATAAATGTGATAGAGAACAAAGGTAAGCAAATGCAAAACTAGTTGTTATTCTATATCTTAAATATTTATAAAAATATTACAGAACTGTGCAGTTGGATGAAATAATGGGTTATATAGCTGGCCAAGATAATTGTTGTGTTTTTGTGGAATGCTCAGCCAAACAAAACTTTCGTATTGATGACTTATTCTATGCTCTGTTTACCGCCTCCAATTTACCTCTTGAAATGGCACCTAACCATCATCGTCGCGTCGTTACCGTATTCGGTGCACCCTCACCACTACCACCCCACTCGTCTATGGGCGGTTCAAAAAAGAATGCTTTATCAATTAAGAGACGATTTAGCGATGCCTGTGGTGTTGTTACACCAAATGCTCGTAGGCCCAGCATAAGAACCGATTTGAATTTAATGCGTTCAAAAACTATGCAAATGAATGAAGGTGATGGTAGTGTGGCCCGTAAAAAATGTGTAATTATGTAAATTTCTTAGAGCAAATATCTAGATTGTAATTTAGCATATAAAAAACAAAATGCACAGGCAAAAAAAAAAAAAAATATTGCACAAATGTAAGTATAAAAGACATATTTCCATATTGTGATAGTAGTTGAACAAAGTAACATGTGAATTGTAAATTTTGCAAATTTAATAAATTAAAATTAATAATAACTATTTATACATACAGGCGTTGAAAAGGAACTAAAATAAATATAAAAAATATATATAATTATTTTTTATGAGATTATTCAAAAATTTATCATATTACATATTAAATGAGATTTAATGTTATATTTTTTATTCAATATCAATAATTGACAAAAAAAAAATTCCATCAAAACACAGCAAAAATTTGTTTGTAATAAAAAAGCCACAAATGATGCGCCCGTCAAAAATTTTATTTTATGTATAAAAATTTTATTAGTGTCGGTTTTCACAATGAAAGTTTTTTTTTTTTTTTATTATTGTTATTTATTATTATTGAAACTTTCTATAAGAAAATTACAATAAGTATCCAAATCTTAACTGTAAAAACAGATAAAAAAAACTTAAATAATTATTACCAATGTAATTACTTGTACTCAAATCTTAAGAATAAAAGAAATATTCTACGGTTAAATGAAAGTTATATTACAAAAATTCGTAGCTTGTAGGCAAGGGGGGTAAATAGTGCAGAAACGTACTTGAAATTCATTTTATATTCTGATACGTTAAGCGGTCAATACGCGACAACAGCATGCACGTTCAAGCAAATGATTGAGTTCATTAGCTGGAAATCATACATAATATTTATACCATTAAACTGATACAATATTAATTTCATTAAAGAATAAATACTGAAAAGATCGCTGTAACTTGTTGGCTTTAAATTGTAAAAGTATTCAAAATATTAATTAATAAATAAATTGAAAAACAAATAATAATAAAAAAGAAAATGAGAAAAAATAAAAACAAAAGAAAAACGAAAATGAAAGTGGCTTAATTTTCAATAAATAAGAACGCAAGTCACGCTTAGAAGTATTTCTGCAATTAATTACTGTGTATTTACTTCAAATTTCAATTCCGAAGCGTGATCTACTTTTTTGTGATTCTTCTGTCAGCTCTTAAAAAAAGCCTACTTTTTTTTGTTTAAAAATTGTAATATTTTTTTAATTTTACATCGGATACAAATGACACTGAAACTTGAATGTATTTTCAATGCTTAGTATTCCTATGATATCGCTAAAGCGATTTGTATAACACAAAATGCCCATCCACCACCAAACCAGTAGCATAACCGATTGTTTGTCATGCATTCTGTGGGTAGTGAACTAACCTATTAATCTGAGGGTTCTATTCCTGCCTAGATCATGGGTGTTTTCGTTAGATAAGCCAAGAAGGGATTGTTAAAAAATAAAAATTCTACAAAAAATAAAATGATAATAAGCAATCTTAAATACTTTCGTTGTGAAAACAGAAACCTATTTATTAAATTTTTAATTAAATCAATTAAATTAATTATGAAAGTTTAGCATTTCTTTTTTTCGGAAAATATATTTTATTGCTTCAAATAAAAATTTAGTTTAATTTTGTAAATTAAAATATTAAATTGACACCACTGTTTTTTGTGCAGTTTGCGTATCTTTGGTTTTAACTATTATTTTATAAATATTTTATTAAATAAGCGTAATAACAATATTATCCACATACATGTTGTAATAATTTAACATAATTAAAATTTGACTTGCTGTCGCTAGTGCTTTGGTTTAAAGATGGTGGGCCGATATATTCCAAAATAAAGAGATGCCAACAAATCCAATACTGTTTTCCAGAATTAAAATAATTTTATAAGAAAAAATATTAACGTTTTAAACTTGATTTTAAAATAAAAACACTTATTTTTTTTTAAAAGCTTTGATTTTTTTTGTCGAATTGTAAAGAAGACATGTTTCGATTAAGTATGGAATAAAATATACGCGCCGCCAAATCGTTTAATGTTTAATACAAAAATATTAAGTCAATAACAATTTTTTGCATTATCTTCTTCGATGAAGAGTATTTCCATTTGAATGGGTTGGTGAATACACAAAATAGTTGAATTTGGGACTCAGAAAATTGTTATGCAAAGTCATGCAAAGTCTGTTGCGGACTTTGGTCAGTCCTTACTTTCTTAAAGATGAAGACGAAATTGCGTTGACTGTAAACGGCATTCGTTACAAGAACATGATAAGGTAGTTTTTGTGGCCATAACTGGATGGCATAGATCTGGACGACATGTGGTTTTAACAAGACTACGCATGAAATAATTGATTTACTGCATGAAATGAAAAAGTACTCTCTTACTGTGACACCCTTTGGTAGTATCTCTGCTGAGTATCTCTTAATTTATATAAAACTTAAACGATAAGGCATAAGAATTGTCATTATGCCTTAACGAAAATATAAATAAAAACTTTAGGTGAAGTGGCTTCGAATTATAGAATCTTGAGCTTAGGCATACATTTGGCGAATAATTTTTTTATATATAAATATATACAAATATTTTTTTTAAACTAGTGGTTACGCTTATTTCGCTTGTATTATAAGAACTTAACTTAGAAAATATAAAAAAATAAATTTATCCAGACCAATTATAAATATTTCTCATTAAAGGCTTGTTTTTTGGTAAAAAAAATTTCTCAAATAACGAAATTTTCTATGACAGAAAACGGGTTAATTTTAGTCATACTAAAAGAAAAGAAAAAAAGCTTCCAATTAATTTTTATTCACAACTGCTTTGTTTAAATTATTTGTTATTAGACACTTTGTTAATATTTTTATTTCAGAAAAGTACTTTTTAAATTAATAACAACAAATTTTCTTTATCAGTTTTTATAAAACAGTTTGAGCAATAATTTTTATAAAAAAATATGCATTTTTATATCAAACATACAAATAAGATTTCTACTCAAATATAAATAAAACAATGTAAAAAAAAGAATGAAATAAAAAAAAAACATAAAAAGTTTATAAACAAATTAAAATTATAAAAGTTAAAAATACTGTATTTGCCTTTAATTCAGCAAACACCTAATAAAACTATTTAAGATTTACATACGAAAGCTATAAAATTATAATATTTTTTTTAAATGATGGTTTTTAAAGTCCACAGAAATTTTTTAAATAAAGTTGAGCACAAATGATATTTAGAAAAAATGTTTTATACAAATTTATATTTTTCACTTTATTGCCAATTGAAAGCTTAATTGTGATAGTTGATGTAATTTTTTTATTTGGAATGATAAAAATTATTTAATTAAAGGACTAACGATCTAGCTGTCTATATACGAGTATGTCTATAATGCATATTTAAAACGAAAATATATCAATTTACTGCCTTTTTTTATTTTGTTAAAAAGAAAATGAGCCATAATCATATTAACAAAAAAATACATTCATTTCGTACACTTTACGCCGACTCGTGACTTTCGTTCACCGTTCTTAATTATTGTTTTAATGGACTGCTTCAGTCAAATTCTTTGGTTTCATTTGCTTGACATAACCCAATAAAAAATAGTCTGGTACAGTTAGGTCAGGTGACATTGCAGTCCAGCGGAAAGTGGAGTCTTCTTGGGCAATTTCAATAATTTTTTGACAAAATTTTAGACGAATAGTCAAATCTAGAGGGAGTTAAACCCTCCGCCTGCCAACTCTAATTTGCGCCGATAAGTTTCGAGTCGAAACTCTTGGATTTGCCTGAATTGATGATTCTACAGGCGTGATTATATCTTGAACCCAAACAAAGGGATCTCGATAGTAAAGTCTTCTTCCGATGCTCTCAGATTCGGAAAATAGCCTCATAATAGACAATCTACCCGGATTAGTGCCTTCAAGCTGTCGCCTAAATTCCCTTTTGACAGAAATGAACGATTGCACTACTAATTAGTTACTGCAACCAAATATGATTTTAAATTAAGTAGCTTTTTTAATGTTTAGACGTACAACATAATTTTGTTAGACCCAAGCTATTTTAAATCAAATTTTGAATGTTTTAACTTTAAACAGTAAAATTCAGTGAACGGTGAAAAGTGTAAAACGTAAAAGTCAGAGCAATCAAACGTAAGAGTCAGTGAACGATGAACATTTAATTTGCCGAATCGATTATTTGAACTAGCTAAAGTCGTTTTATTGTGTCACTATAATTATGATCCAATTTGATTATCTTATTACTCAGTTAGTTCGTCAGTTATTAAATAGTTTTTATTACTAGTTCTTTTTAAGAAGTTTAAGCTTAACATTTAAGATAAATAAAATTCTGAAGTATTTAATTAAAATAAATTTATCTACCAGAAATACATATATCACTGAAATATTAATAAATTTTTTACAAAATATCACCTAATTTGCATCAATTGCAAAAAACATATCTTAAGCAACAAAAATCACATTATTATGAATAACACTTAAATCTATGCCAATATATAATATTCAAAATCTCAACTCTATCTCACCGAAATATAATAGTCGATATTTTTCTTATTTATACAAATTTAACCATTTAAAATAAAAACTAACCCGACCAAAAAAAAAAAATTTTTAAATTTTTATAGATTTACAAAAAAAAAAAAAAATTAAATTTAAAGCAACTATGTCATACCTTCAACAACTTTTGCTCTATTCCTATTGTTTATAATCATAAAAAAATATAAAAAAAAAAATATATAAAAATGTTTTTGATAAATCATTTGTTTAAAAGACAATAATTTATTTATGTAATTGTAATTTGTTTAGTAAGTTTTTATATAGTTAATATATCATTTATATAGTTTTAAGTGATGCAATTATTTATGAAATTCATTAAAAAGTTTAAAATTTTGTATAGCAAAATTCGTAAGAGAATTTTATCATGTAAAGTTATTTAGTTTTAGTTAAAAAAATTGTTATTAATTGTAAAAACAATTACATAAAATTTTTCGTTAAAAAAAAAAAAAAATATAAAATAAAAAAAACTAAGTTAATATAAATGAATCGGTGAAATTTCTAATACGGCTTAAAATAACAAACAACATAATATATATATTATATTTCTGGTCTATAGAGTCATATGTACCACGTGGTAGAAAATAGAAGTAAATAGGCCTATTAAAAAAAATCTGTTATAAAAGTCATAAAATCTTATTTTCACTTTCTATATAAAGTTTTTTTTCTTACACACGATTTCGAAAATAACAACAAAATACTAAAAAAAAATTTTGTGTTCCATTAAACTATCGCTCGATTATACAGAAATAGGTTTGTAAAATTTTTTAATAATTTTTAAAACATATTTGGAATCAGAAAGTTTAACAGAAATTATTTTTTGGTTCGTAATTCCAAATATGTAATTACATCCAAAAGAAGAAGACGAGATTAATACAAATAAAATATTTTTTTTCATACGTAACATGTTGCTTTGGAGTTAAAGTCTTTTATTTCCTTGTTTTAATGTTTGAAATTTTTTGTTTGCCTGTTGCCTCAGTTCTCATTTAGTCAGTTTGTTTAACAATATAAATATTCAAATGTTTTGCCAGGAACTTATAAAGCTTGGAAAAATCCCCGGAAGATCGGAATAGCTACCGTGAAATGCTTTCCATCTTAAGTAGTACTTATTGAACCAAGTAAATAGTTTTCTATTTTTCATGAAAATATCATGGAAAATACTGAGTTAAACAAACGAACATAATTAGAATTCAGCACGAAAAAGATTAATTTTTGAAGCTTTATTATAGTTTCCATCAGATTAATCAAAAATATATTACAGTTTTCTTTCTATAATATTTATTTGAAAAACAAGAAAAAAATAAAAAATGTGTATTCTGATAATTTAAACGAATACTTATTGTCTAATCTGCGTGTTGAAATATCAAGTTGAAATTTACATTTGCATTAGACAAATTGCAATATGCAATGCTTGCTATGTATTTACAACCTTGAGAAATAAAAAATTGGCAGCCTGTTATTTAATAAAATTTTAAATTAAATAGATATGTATGAAAACAAATAAAAAAATATTTAGTAACACCGCTGCCGAAAATGCTGCTCCCAAAGAACATATCCCATGACTAATCAAAAATATACTGGTACTAAAAGCAATATACAGTGACTTGTGAAAAGAGAACTTATCATGAAAATAATACCAAAGAATACGTAAGGAGTACACAAGCTCTAGTTACTTTACACAACGTACATGCATTCAAATATGTATTTTTTCAAGAATATATAAATATAAATATAAGTGTTGTTATTTTTTTGTACTTGTACTTTTTTGCCGGTACCCTTTCAATCATTTACGGTTATACTTAGTGTCATTCGCTTTGTACCATTCTTTCAGCATCAATTGCAAGATTAGTTTAGCTGGGATAATATACGGCACTGGTACAATATAGACTAATCGTATAACCCGTCTGTTTGGATTAGCTCTAGACAATGTCACAAAGTATGTAAATAGTTGGAATTGACCCCTTCCTAAAACACCGCAATATTAAAGATACTAGTCTGTTACATGAAGAAGGCCAAAGCAAATACTGATCCTTACACCTTGTGACTAGCTCCTTTTACTTTTGTTTGTATTCGTTTTCGATTAAGTGTGATAATTATGAAAAACTCTGTTTTTTTCTAACTGCTGTAGTTTTTAATTTATGGGCAGATTGATTTCTTTTCATACTCGAAGCTTTTGTCTTAAGCCATTTACTATGACCGGTAATAAAGTTAGTGATTTAAGTTCTTTAATCATAAAGGACACCAAAGTCTTCCTCCTCCGCGCAGTGTTGAATATTTTTGTCATTCATCTCAATCAAAAAACACTGTTTTCATAAAATTGTGTTTAATATTTGGAATTCCAAAGCCAATATAAAATTTTCTATGCAAATGCTATGATTTTTTCTTAAAATTGTTTAAATTCTGGTAGAAGAGTTCAACAGGGATGTCAAACTTCATATAAAAAATTTGTATACGGAGATAAATTCTCTTGAGAAAGTTGGGGTGAATTCAGCATAAGCTGTTGATTGTCAGTATTTACTACCAATTATTCGGACAATCCCTTGACCTTGATAACCTTTTGCCTTGCTCTTCATTGTAATGTCTTAGGTTTTCAGGAAATCGATCTAAGTGAGAAATTAAATAGATTAATTTTATGCTAATGTTATAGAATAAAACCTTCCAATGAAACAACATATCGTTAATAGTGCACTGATTTTTGAGTTACAACAAAATTTTGAATCACCAAAATGAAACATTCTCAGGCATGATGTTCAAGTGATCCATCGAAAATGGCTGCTCTCAATTTTTCATTACTCAGTCCAGAAAACTTTTTCGAAAGATAAGCAAAATTCTTATCACACTTATTTAGGTATTTAAAAAATTGGTTCATAATATGAAGGTTAACTAAAGGTGGTCATTTTGCTTGCCAATAATTACTGATTCTCCAGCAGCCACACCGGTTTATTTTTTAAGTGTAATAAATTTACGAGTAGTTTCTTTTCTACTTACACCCTGCCACAAAGGAACAACGCAATTTTGGCTTCCATTACTTTCCATTATAATATTTTTAAAAGGTATATGCACATAAAAATTATACAAAAATTGCTTGAATCATTGAAACGACGACATCGCGAAGTTTTAATTTTTATCACTTTAAAATTAGATAATATGGGTTGTCACTTAAAGTTCGGGTATATTGAAAAATCTTAAAGTCTTGAAAAAAAAAACCAGAGCACACTGTAATTAATCGAAAACGAGTCCAAACACTTAGGAAAATTATATAAAGTAGGAAAAATATATTATCAACTGTTTTAAAAAATATCTTGAATATGATTCAGCAGGAGCATGATCAAATTATATTTCATTCCTAGAGTCTGAATATGCTACTACGAGTATTTTGTTATCTAAAATACATAAATGACTATCTAAACTTTAATAAAAATGTGTTTATTGAATAAAACAAAATTGTTTATTTATATAAGATCCGGCTATAGTATTTTTGAAGAGGTGAGAACAGATAAATTAAAACCAATCCATTAATAATTCAAGTTTATATAAAATTGGCAGAAAGAGTTTTAGAGTTATTGATTGTAATTAATTAATAATTTTATATTTGAATATATCACAAAACTATGAAGCAACCAAGGCTGTCAATTTTGAGTTAAGATAATTAAAAAAATAGTTTTTCGTTTATTCTCTGTAAAAAAAAAGAAAAATTTATGCATTGGCCAAAATATTAATTCACAGAGAACTTTTGTAAAAAAAAATACAATTTTGCATTCAGTTCAAAATAGTAGGAAAGAAAATAAAAACTATCGTATGCCCTGACAGCGTAGTTTGGTGTATAAAAATTTAAAATAATAAAGAAAAGTGAGTGCACGTGAGGATAAATTTTATGCAATAGTCTTAATGGATTTCACTTATCATTTACTTGAGACAAAAATGAAATTGGACCAAATAAATATATTTTTAAATTTTATAAAAAATTTAATTTATAATGTTTTTTATTACAAACTTCTTACTCAGTGTATATACAAAATAAAAGAAATATATAATACATACATATTTTTATAAAGAATTTTTATAAGGTTTTATTATTCATACACAGAGAAAACAGCTTCGGCTGTGAAAACTGAAGTTGCCACCAGTCGATAATTGCATTTTTATTTGTACTCGTAACAATCAAAATTGGAAGAATTTAGTTCTCCCAATAATATTTTGAGCTGTATTACAGAATTTCTATTGTCATAACTAAAAACCCACTTGTCATAACTGACTTTTTTATTGTTAACTACATCATAAGCGAAATTTTACGAATATCGAATATATTTTTATTTTATACATTACTTTGTATCACTATAGATTACTCGATCAGTTCTTCTTTTTGCAATTAATTAGCAAAAAAAATCTTGCTTTAGAAGCAATATACTGCAGTTTGGGATGCAATAGAGTAAGGCAATGGGCTCCAATGTGTATTCTCACAAGCAAAAAATAAATTTTTATTCAGTTTTGTGCTTGCACAGAGGCATTAAGTATGTCATAGTTTTTGTGTAACTTTTTCGAACGACAATAGTTTTTAAATGTAAATACAAAATTCACAAGAACAAAATAGTTTTTAATTGTAAGTATTTACCAAAAAAATTTGTTTTGTATTATTTTTGCAGTTGCCACGTAATTTTAATTCAAATTTACAATTTTTTTTATTTTACTTGTTCAGAGATTTTGCTAAGAAGATGTAAAAAAATAACTACTCATCAACCTTTTCTTTTTTGTTTGAAAAATTTTACACATCCGTATGGGTAATTTAGATTTAATTTATAAAACAAAAACTAAAAGTGTGTATAATCAAAATATAAAATTAAAAGGTTTCTTTAAAAAAATTATTCTCAAAATTAAAATCTTATAACTAGATAATTATAAATTTTAATTTTTATTGAAAATTAAATATTTTTGACTGAATTGTTAAGAAATTAAAAAAAAATAATAATAATAAGACAAAATTAAAGTTAAATCAGTTTGTTATTGAGTTAATATTTCGAATATTGTTAATAAATAAAAATTCTTTTTTAAACTTTATTTTAGAAATCAATTAAGTATTTATTTAAATAATATTTAAGTATTTGTGAAATAAATAAATACTCAAAATAAAAAAACGGTAACTTTTTGAAAATAATAACAAAAAAGAAAGTAAAAAAATTTAATAAACTATATTAGCCATATTTGCATATAATAATAAAATTATTTGAAATGGTTTTAAAAAATAAAATTTGATTGGAAAACAATATAAAATTGTTTTAATGAAAAGATAGAAAAACAAAAATATACATAAAAAATATGTACTTAAATAATTTCAAAAATTAATTAATGACAAATTAAAATATAATATAAAATAATAAAAAAATATAATTGAAAGCCTTCTGTTTTTCTTAATTACATAAATAAATGATGAGATTCACGAGTGTTGAAGGGTCAGTTTTAAACTATAATATATCATATTTAAAAAGACACGTAGAAATACGTACGAAGTATTTTAATATAAAAAGAATGTAGACAAGCTTAAACAGTCATTTAAAAAATAATCATGTTCTAGTTAGCCACCGCTTTCGATATCGAATAAAATTTTTGAAAATTTACCATTTCGATTTCAATGCACTCGACGTCAAATAAAATGTTTCATAAGTTGAGATGATAGCATTGGATAGTGAGCCTTCGATCGAGTCCAATCATAGCAAGTATCATTCTATAGCAAACCAGCTATCGTGACCAAAACAAATTACTTTTTTAACGAGCATGGTAAACAAAAAGTTTATGGTGTTTTGTTTATGAAAATCGGATGAGCCGTTCTCGAGTTATTCTGAAATATGTCTTCGTGCCTGACTAATTTAGGGGAAAAAAATCCCTACGTGATGGAGAAAAAGCAAAAACAGATTTGAGCTTAGCGCATCAAAATCCATATAGTACACATAGTTTTATTTAAAGGAGGATTTTTATTGTCCCTTTTACGGTTCATAATTTTTATAACGATTTGCTGGTGCTTGAAAACTTGTGATATCGTTTTTAGTTCAAATAATTTTTTGGTTGTTTTAAGTTATTTATATGAAATGAATAATGAAGTTCAGATTAGCAAAGTAGATACATGTGGTGCATATGTGAAAAGTAACTAGTCATAGAATATGTCACCAGACTAGTTCTTAAAGTATAAAGACTGACACTCGTTTTATTTTTTTAAGTAATACTCTAGATATTTCAGCACAGTGTTGTAATATATAGGACATCCATTACTAGTATTTATAAATATAATTCATGATGATATATAGATAACATTAATCTAAATATATTTGTTCTACGGTTGTACAATATTAAAGCAGTCGGGCAACTGATTTTAGGACACTAGTTCTAGAATAGTAAATACATACGCACATAAGCATAATGGCACTTGTTGTGTTATAAGTTTTCTTTTCAATATGTTTCTTTCACGATATTTGGATTTTAGCGCCTTTATATTTCTGACAAGTCCTGCAGCATGTTCCTTTGAATCAAATGCTACATCGCTTTTCACAATGTAATACAAGTATACGATTAAAACCCAGAAAAAAAGAATTTTGCTAGAGACGAGCAATCGTTTTAGATGCCAAATAATTCTTATTTTATATATTCATTCTATTATTAATTAAGTTCATGCTCTATAGAAAAAAAGAACAATTTAATTTTTTCGACTTAATTCACACCACTAACTAAATTCGAGCCAGGGAATGAATCTACAGTTAAAAGAAATTAAATCGTATTCCTGTTCACACACACAAAAGCAAGTTTCCTTACATTAGTGATTCTCGAATGCAATAAATTTGAAAATTAAAACAAGTTGGTTCTTGTAAGAGAATTTTGTATATTTTAAAATGTTCATTAAAATTAAAACCAATCGTCATTTTATGTCGTGTTTAATGCTTAATGCTTCTATAAAAGCTGAAAAATTTTTTTTTAACGTATGAGAATATGCATTGATGCATTAGAGTGTCATAGCAAAATACAATACATTGCTTTCAGTTATCCCTATTGCTTCTAAGTGAAGAGTGTTTTAGCAGTGACGTTATATTATATTCAAGGATAACTAAGTTAAAAATGAAGGTGGTAAATAGAACAAAAATAGTTTCAATCGCTATGGTATGAAGAACGAAATTTTATTTTGTCTTCTTTGAAATAATTTTACAATTTCTATAAAAATTTCTCAATTTGACCATAAAAAAAAAGTTTAAAAATTTAAATCCTTTTATTTAGGAGCAAACGGTATATTTCGCAAACCAGAGCCAGTTTGAAATAACTAACTGTAGATTTAAAATCAATGCCCAAAAATAATTTACAAACAGTCAGTATAAAAAGCTTTTTATATTTTTTATTTCAGCTCCAAACCATGTCATATCATAACCTGTTATTGTTGTGTGGGGCAGCATGTTAAGAAAATTAACATCAGCAAGTTAAAGTTAAAATTTTTCATAATATTTTAACAGTGATAAATTCTGTAAAAATTAATAAATATACAAAGTACACCATTTAAAACACAGTATTTTAGCAACCAGGCTACTAATTATTAACAAAAAACATGGTTTCAAATATGGAGTAAAATATTTCTTTTTTAAATTTCATTCGTTAGCGAGTAATTATTTAGGTCAGTACTTTCGAAGCTTTCGATTATAGCTTACGGTAACGAGTGTACAATGGAACATTATCTGTTGAATTTTCTCTCGTTAACTCTACAGCTATCGAATACAAGCTTGCTTTACTGGTTTATGAAAAAAAGATGTGCAAATTTAAACCTATGTAAAAGGGAAGAATCACTACATAGTATAAAGCAAAGTCGCTTCCCGCGTCTATCTGTATGTATGCTTAGATCTTTAAAATTACACAACGGATTTTGATGCAATTTTTTTTAAAGATAAAGTGATTCTTGGAAGGTTTAACGTCACAAATCCGCCCGGCAGGTAGCGCTATAGTCGGTATCTGGCTTATTTGCCTACTACCTGTTTTTACCCGGTCTCGCACAGTTTTTTACTCTATGAGTACGATTTCTTAGTGTAAGAAGATCGAATATATAAAAATTTTAAGGCAAGACAAGGTTGCGGGGTCAGCTAGTAATATAATATTACAATTTTTTTTAGACAAATATCAGTAAAAAAACTCAGAAAGTATAAAATTTAATGAAAGTGTGTCAGAGTGGAAAATGGGCTACATTTTAATGTAATTTTTTATGACTCTAAAGCTAAAAAAGTTATAACAGATTTTCTAATTAAAAGCAACATAACCGATTAATCTAATTTTTCGGTTTGAATTATAACTTTGATATGGGTTATAATATCTTATACCCCTAATGCAGTTCACAACTCAACTCAGTTTGGTATACTGAAAGTCAATCCAACTTTCACATGACCAAACTGCTTTTTGGTATTGTGGTGCACAACTGCTTTTAGTTGAAATTGTTATGGCATTGGCAATTTCAAATACAGAAAAAAATAAAAATTTATGTCAAAATTGAGGTCATCAAAATAAATTAAGCGTTATAAGTTCTTTTGGGAATGTAAAAAAAATTCAAATTAATATATTGTGGACTTATTATATAAAAATTAAAGCCAAAACTCTCATGTGGACGTGCTACGTATAAGAAGAACAATTCGTGGTAAGCCTCTTGGGTTATTTGGTGTGGATTAAAGGGATGCACAACCATACTTCAAACAGCTTTCAAGCATCATCCCTGATTTCAAATACTGATTGCAAGCACTGTTCTATGGCATATCAAAAATGTTTTGTACTGCAGTAAAAACACAAAACTGAACATAAAAATAACGCAGTAGAACAAGCAACATGACAGCAGAACTTTATATAACTTTGCATACTTTCACAGCCACATGCTTTGTTTTATTAATGGAAATTTTATACATGCGTAACGGCTAGTACATACTATGCATAGTTTAATTTGTTGTCACAGCTTTAAAACAAAATTTTGTCTTAAATTTCTACTGCCGTACAAAACACAAGTACTGTTAGAACTGTAAAAAAAAAATCAAAAAGTGTCAATACTTATTCTCTTGCGTCATTTTTGCACAGCACTTGTTGGTCTACTGTAAAAAGGACACTACAAACTGTGTTTTGCTCTAGTGTCCAGTAGTGTATCGTTGGGCTTGTGTAGCTCTTTAGTGTGGTATGATACTGTTATACATATGTAGGTGCAGGTGGAAATGTGCACTTATCTAGACGTATTGGCTCAGGTAGGCACGCTTGGATTCCGGCCGGAAAGAGGCAGTAGTAGAAGTAGTTATCTTTTTGGTCATAACTTGCTTAGTGTTCAAAATATCGATTTGATTGCTATTGCGTTCAATAGATAAACGTATTGGCTTTAATTCGAAATTTTTTTTTTGGGGATTGTGCGAAAAGAAATTTTTTCGATAAAAATTACCTCTGCTTTTTTTGAAAAAATTATAAAAAAAATTTTTCGCACTATCCGCAAAAAAAAAAATGCTATTTTGAAAATGAAACAAAGGTAGAGGCTAAATCATAAATTTCAAGGCTAAATGCGTGAAAAGGCTAAATCTACCCTAAAAAGGCTAAAATGGCAACGCTGGTTGTGAACCGCAATAGGGGCATTAATAAAACTTTTAACATAAGGCAGAGTGTGCAATGGGCTATATTTTAGTGAAACATTTTTTAAAATCGCTGTAATGTTATAATAAGAAAATGAAATTTTCAATTATTTTGTTTTATATAAAATAAGCTTTTTTTTGCTTCGTGTGAGAATAGTATATTTTGTTTAAAACAAAAAGAAATCAAATGGGCAAAAGCTCTTTTTTGGCCACTGACTAGAAAGCAAAAAAATTTACTACTCGTACATAAACGTAAATTAAATAGGTTTTGTTCATTTATTTTAAGAAAAAAAAGACATATTTTCTTTTTATAAAAATATTCCTTTAGTATTGATAATATTAAAAAAATAAAAAAAATTTTACAAGAATTTTCAAAAGGCTTACTTTGTGTTAAAAATAACCCGGGTAACGTAAGTCATTATGTTGAAACTTTGGTTCTAAAATATAAAGATTAAAAATAATATGTAAAGAAATTGGTCTTTTTAAGGTTGTTTTCAACGTTGCCACGAGCTAGAAAAAAGCTATATTTTCCTAAAAAAAAATAATAGAAAAGACTAAATCATGCCGAAAAAATAAGGTATAAAAAAGTCAAAAAACTAATACTTAAAATTTTAAATTTTCTTAATTCTTTATTACAGTAAGAAGCTTATTATAATTTTTATAAAAAATTCCCAAAAAAACATGCAATATCAAAAACTAAAGAAAATAATGTCGTTTTCCACATGGCTTTAAATATTTATAAGTGAATTCAAGTAATAATTAATTTTTTGATTTTTAATGCTATTTCCAGTCTGATATTTCGCTTGCTTTATCGTACTCAAAAGTTAACAACCTCAGTATTACTAAGCGGTACTACTAGATAACTAAATACTAAATGGAACAATTAATTAATCAATTAGGAATAACATGCATTTTTATTTTACAAGTTAGAAGACAAAAACTTTTCTTCTCTTATGAAATTACATATCAAAGTTTTATCGAAGATATTACTTTAGCTAATTTGGTTTCAGTCTCATTTTATTTACGTATAATTTGTTTTAATTTTTCCAAAAAAGACTATTTAGGGCTAATATAAAAAACAAAAAACCTAGAAAAAAAGCTAGTGGCAAAATCAGAAATTTTGAGACTAGATGCGAGAAAAAAAGTCTAAATCTAGCCTTAAAAAGGCTAAAATGGCAATGTTGGTTGTTGGTGGTAACTACTAAAACCCGTATGACCAGCAAAGTTAAAAACAAAACTTCACGAAAGCTTTAGAACAAAATTTTATAGAGTTGTGTCTGTAATTTTGTTAAAACTTAAATTATTTAATATTACGCCAGATGGCTGGCTGTATGTTTAAAACAAATAAACTTTTGGCACCTAAAAAGAAATGCAAGTGTTTTTGTTTTGTTATATAAAATTTTAATTGATCTATTAATATGCACTCACGCACTAGTTTTGAATGTATTAAACCTTCATCTCATTATTGTGTTGAAAGCCACACAAAAGAATTTTCTTTCGTAAATTTGAAAAAGAAAATATCAACCAATTTGATCGATATTTTTTGCTTTTGTCGGCCTCGTTATTTAACTATAAAAAACGCATTTAAAAATTTTAAAATATTTTGTCTGAAGAAAAATATTCAAATGTCAATGTAATTTGCACTTAACACCGTTTTGTCATCAAATATTTCTGTATTCATAAATAAATTTCCCAACCAACATTTTAATATTTAAAACTATATATTTGTAAAAGAGAAGAGAAGAATAAAAATAGAATATATAGTTTTCAATATTAAAATGTTGGTTGAGAAATTTATATTTATCCACTTACTGAGTTTTTTGTTTGAATATTTGAATCTTTTTGTAACTATTGATTAATAATTCTTATTTAGTCAATTGCTTTTACAATATAAAGGTTCTAATGTTTGCAAGAAACGTTGGGAGTAACCTACTGAGGATTCAGAGTAGCGTCTGATGAAATGGTCCATATAGGTATGCTATCCCCTTCAGTACTTATTGTACTGAATAAATAACTTATGAGAATATCATGAGTAAAAGAATAAATTTTAAAACCAACACAATTTCTGGAATTAAGCACAAATAAAGATTAATAAAAGATCTTTTTTATACATAAAATTTAAATAAAATTTTTTTTTAAATTCATACTAAAATTATTTTTAAAACTGATTATATAAAATATGTATGTATTAAAAAAAAATAAAAAAATTAAAAAAAAATTCTTGCCCTGACTGAGGGTTGAGCCGCAACATCTGGAGTTGAAAGGTATTTTTAATATTTTTGATTTAAAAATATATATGGTTAGAAGCAATCATAAATCTAACCATACTATGTTTCCACCAAAATATGGTTGCCTCAACCATTTTTTTCTTTGCGTGTATTTAATTTCAATTGTGGCATCATATTATTTTCTCAAAATTCATCAGTTCACTTCAGTGTACTTTTCTGACTTAAAACCACAGAAATTTTTAGATTTTACGTTTTTCAGAGTACCTATTTAGTAATTTCAAATCATTATCGTAAAAGTTAAGTTTTCAGAACATTTGCGATAAATTGAATTTTTTTCTGAGACTTTCTTAAAAACGAAATTCTTAAGAAAAAAGTTTTTGGAAAATATTCACAGTTAGATAACTGTTTTCTAATGCAGTATAGGATTTGATTTGACTTAAATTAATACTTACCAAAAATTTTAGATGAATTAAAGAGTTATGTATAATAGACCAAAGAAAAACCATTTTTTACCGATTGCTTCTTTTTGTTTTTGATATTTCTTGCGGGAATACTTTCCGTGATTCGTCA
Source organism: Thelaira solivaga (assembly GCA_947397855.1). NCBI lineage: Eukaryota > Metazoa > Arthropoda > Insecta > Diptera > Tachinidae > Thelaira > Thelaira solivaga. Next base: position 38,791,661 of record OX377613.1, read on the forward strand.
AAAATATACTGACTTGAGTAATTTAACTTATCACGCAAATAATACCAATATGGCATAACAAGCATAGAAACAGTTCTTAAATTCACAGAAAATATTATTCAATGAAATTTTCCATAATTCCTGTAGCAAAACAGTTCAAAATAAGATTTAGATAGGACCCGCTTTAATTCAAGAACAAGGTCTGAAACCACATATTTGGACATGTGGTTTCAGACTAGTTTCCATATAATAGGTGCATTGTACTCGCTCGTGCTTTAAGAGTTTAAAAGCAAAAGCAAATAATGAATGCACTTACAATCCACAATATTCTCCAGGTTATCACAAATCCTGGATATCGGATATTCAGACAAAACGTGTGGAATAGACAAAATAGTATTGCAATGGGAACAATTTTTCGTTCAGCTCTGTTGTAAAGGGGTTGGGTGTTAAAAATAGTTTTTGCAACTCTTAGAGGAGTTATAAATATGCATTCGCTACTACTAAATAGTTCATTATATTTAGGCCTTGCATGAATGGGATGAAGTTGATATTACGATTGAAATACAAGGAATGTGCGTAACTTCAGTAAGGCACTGTGCATTTTTTGCTCTAACGTCTGCAAATTCATTCAATTCAATACCCTTATGCGAAGGAATTCATAAAATTTTTATTTCAGGTTTTTGGCAACTTCATAATGTTATCATATAAACCACAATTGTTTTTTGCTAAGCACTAAGACTCTCAGTAGAGATGAGAGTTCTACTTTTCTTCTTAATACTACAGGATATTGCAGTATTAATAGCCGTTAACTCTTTAAAAATGGTACGACATATAATAGCATTCTATTAATCTGTTCAATTACCGAATACGTTCAAATAATATTTTTGAACGAGCCATCTGTATACGAGTATATAATTTTATCAACAGCAAAAGAGTAAATTTTTTGTTGAAGGAATTTCTTAAAGACAGTAGGACTAAAGGTGTTTCTATTGTAAAATTAGTTTTTATCCAAAACAATCTTCATCCGGCTTTTTTGGTAAGAGAATTTTTTAATTCTTTAGTCCCAGATAATTTGTGATATATCGGAAATTGTATTATTGCTCCGAATTTTGAGATATGTCCAAAAATCTCATGAAATCCGTCAGCAGAGATAGCGATAGCCTTTGATGGCATATTAATGACTTGTTTCTCAAAAATATATTCGAAATTTTGATAATCAGCTTCAAGCCTTACTCGTTCACGTGGGGTTGTTTTAATAACCCAGATGTAGATCTGTAGCAATTATTCATAGCAGTATGTAACACTTTTATTTTATTTTTTTCTTTGCAATATTGAAACATTTATTGAGAATAAAATTTAAGCTTTTTTTGTGTTTCAATACTCATACTAATGCTACTTCAAAGTTAAATAAAAAACTTCTTTTATTTTTTTCCATTTATTTGTTTTTATTTTAATTATTAATTTCTTTATTTTAATTATTTTCTTAGGACTAGAATTGTTGCTTAACAAATAAACTGAGTATTACCACCTAATGATGCTTGATGACTTACAATTTCAATTTATGCATTTAAATTATTATTATTTTTTATTTATTTAAATACTTTCTTCTTTTCCATGTTATTTATTTTTTATTTTGCTGTGATAGTTTTTCAAAATATAAAAAATTACTAATAATTTAACAAATTAGGATTTAAAAAGATGTTGGCAGACAAAAATTTTACACTATTTAAACATTTTAATAAAAAAAAAGTTATGAAATTGATTAAAATTAATTGAATTAAATATTTAATTGATTTGAGCATATCTTTTACTAAACTTAGAAATGATCATGTTAATTAAATGATTAATTGAGCTATTATTTCTTAAGTGGACTTATACCACTTTAAAAAATTACAGTTCATTTAATTGTAACAAAAATTCACTCAATTTGACAATTCTTTTAATTGAAAAGTTTCTAAATTATATCATTTCATTCATTTAAAGGAAGTTGATAATTTTTAAGGAGATTAATTTTTTTTTTTTGGATTTTTGTTACCTATTATCATTAGATTCTAAACTACAGGCTAATAATAGTATGTAGTTGTGGTAGTGTAATGGTAGTCGTATGCATGTTAATATAGAGGAAGTTGTAAATGTATATTTATTTGGGTTGGTTTTAAACCGCGCACGTGTTTGTTTTTTTTTTTTGTGTTTATGTAGTAGTTAGGTAAAACATATATCTTTCTTATAATTACTGGTAAATAAATAATAAATTTATTTTAAATTATATATTCATTATTTATATAAGTGTTTGTGATTGTTGTAAGTGTTTGTGTACAAAATATGTATGTATTTCATTTCAAATTGGTAGTCTATTGGAAAAATGTTCTCTTTTCTTGTTGTTAGGGACGGGCAGAGAGATATATTTAAAGAGAGACAGGGATGGTGGGGATGGAAGAAAGGTTTTAATTAAACATTTCAGTGCTATTGTTATTTTTGGGTAAAATTTTGCTTATTAAATTATTTAATAATTTTTTATATATATGTAAAATACATCTTCCACTTTTATGTTTTTTAATGTTACGATTTGTTTTCTTTTCCTTTTTTGTTTATAATTTTGTGTTTTATTTATAATTAATTTGGTTTTTATTTATATTTATTTCGTATAAAAAAACTTAAAAAACTGTATAATTATATTGTTTAAATAAATAATTGAAAAATATTATATCTGTGTGTAAGGTGTGTGTGTGTGTGTAGGTGATTTTGTTTAATATGAATGTTTACTTGTATGCATGTACTGACTTTATTTACTTCAATTAAATACAATTTTTTTTATTATTTGTATTTTTATTTCATCAGATTTTTTCTGTTCATCTGCTCATATTTATTGTGTTTTGGCTTACAATAATTAAATTAATTTGAAATGTTTTTTTAGTTTTAATATTACACACACTGTGTGTGTGTGTGGTTATTTGATCAAGCGTTTTCACAGCAGGTTGTTTATTAGTTTTAGTTTAGAAATTTTAAAATTTATTTATTAGTCTAACATTATTATTTAGAAAAAGTCATTAAAAGCTTGAAATATTAATTCGGTCGTAATTTAAGAAACACATTTTCGCATTCCATATCGCATAAAATTTGAAAAAATTTAGCTTTTTACTTGCGGGCATTAGTGCAAGAGACCGCAATATATCATTGTGGTATTTATTGAACATGAACGTGTAGCATAGCACAGTGTAGTGCCACAGAATGTATTAAAAAAATCTGATACTTCAATCTCGATTTTAATCAAAACATAAACTAATAAGAATTTTTGAATAATTTAAAGTAAAGGTTTCCTGTACACTAACAGGCAACAACTTCTAAGACATGGATTATGCTATTTATTCTACGAGGAAAGAAATATCGATAGAGATGCAAATTTCAATTATTAATTTCTGACGAATATTTAACACTGTTACTTTGAATTAAATTATTTAATTGTGAATTCTGAAATTATCTATTGTGAATAAAATATGTTCTTGATTATAAGAAAAAAATTTTAATTTTTTAGCATAAAAAAAATTAAACAAAGAAAATAAAAATTAATTTTTGATAAATAAATAGAAAATATTTTGGAAAAATAAAACAAACAAAATTTTTTTTTTTTTTTTACAATTTATCTCGGTACTAATTGTACTGAATAGACAATAAGGGAATTCACACAGTAGTCACAAAGTCATATGTTTTAAAAATAAAATAACTTATTACAATAACACGAATAGGGAAAAGAATAAATTTAAAAAACTCAACATAATTGTAATATGCGAAATCTATGATGTGGTAATACTTATATGATAGAGCTGATAGCACAATTTGGGAAAACTACCCATAAGCAGAATGAGTAATTAAAGATTTTGCTTCCGCTCGCGGAAAAGAGTAAATAATTAGTTCCAATAATATTTAATTATATCATAAAAACCGAAATATCGACACGTAAATGAATAATTCTAATTTCAACTTAAACCTGAAAAATCTAGCCGTTTTTTGTTAAAACAAAAAATATCAAAGAAAATAAATACTTTTAAAATATTATTAGTATATATTTTTCAAGCTTAAGATCTCAATGAAATTTTTTTTTGTTTTAATTTTCCTATATTTCGACTTTATTTTGAAGGTCTTCTTCAGGGAAATTTATTATTATAATAATAAATTTATAAGATGGAATAATTTACTAAATATTTAAAAAAAGATTTAATACAATTATTTGATCTTTATAAATTTTATAATAATAAATATTTTTGCTTTATATTCACCTTTCGAACACATCGAAGTCGAAATATTGAAAACTATAAATAAAATCAAATTTTATTAAAGATCTTGAAATATATTTATTATTATATGATTTCTAAAAGAAAATATTTTTGTGCAAAAATTTGCTGAAATTGGCTTATTTTTTTTATAATTTTTAAGTTATTCATTTTAGAAAATTAGATTCTTGACTTTAAAAAGTATGTTTTCTTTTATATTTTACACATAGAGTAACTTAATTGTCTCGTTTAGGAAAAAGTCTATTGCATTGTTTTTAAGAAATCAGGCTCTTTACCAAAAAAAACAAAAATAAAATACACGTAGATTTTAAAATAAAATTTAAGAAAAAAACATTATATAAAAAATTTTGATAACGTTTACTTTGAAGTCTACGTTAATTTATAAAAATAGATACAAAAATTTTTTTTAATTATTACTTCAAGTTTGTATATTTTTAATTAATCAGTGCAATTGTATTTTAAATTTATTACATACGATACCAAAATTAAAAGTTATTCGTTGAAGTGGAAAAAAATTTAAGTAAATTTTTCACAAGCTTTTAAGAAGACAAAGATGGTGCTGCACTGGACATGGAAACCTTAAAAAAATTATTATTGAAAAACAACGCTGAATTCACCAACTTGTTTTAAAATTTTTTTTTTTTTTTTTTGTATGTACAATATTTTTTGTTACCTAGTTTTAACTCTCTCTTTATGAGAAATACTTTAATCTACATATAAATAAAAAAAAATTTTTCCAGAACAAGTGGATGAATCTAGCCTTAGAAAGCTCGGTGAGTAATTTGAAATATTTTGTCACAGTTTTTATGTTGTCAAAATACAGCCCCTTATGCCGCTTACTAAAAGGAAAGCGCTTTTCTATGAATGCGCTGAAAAAGTTAAAGACAATCAGACTAGTACGAAAAATGCTTTGAAAACTGGAAAACTGCTAACGTACGTAGTACATTTGATATAAAACCGAATAAAAACAAGTTTTGATTTAGAAGCAAAACGACGATTGGAAGCAATGTATTGCATTTTGGTATCCAACAGAGTAAGGCAATGTGTTTCCATATGTATGCCCACAATCTAAAAATATAATGATATTCAGTTTTGTGCTTCCACAGAACCATTAAAAATGAGTTTAGAGTTAAATTTAGAGAAACTTTCACAAATTTTCATTTTATGATAAACGAGAGCATCTTTAAATAAATACGACATAGAACAACAATATAATTTACTGTAAGAATATCTCATACATCAAACAGAAGAAAAATTATAAATTTTTATCACATTTTATACTTCCGAGAAGAACTAACATAAGGGAACGCTCAAAGCACATGCGTCGACTGCCTACATTGTGTACACGTAGTATTTCTTGAAAGTAAAAATAAAATTAAAAACTCAATCAGAGCTTTTGAAAAAAACAAATGAAGTAGTTTCTTGTTTTCTTTTTTTCTATTGAATCTCAATTTAATGCATAAAATGAGCATTGTTATTCAGATACAGCCATTGCTTCTAATTGCGTATGCTGAACAAAAATCATGTCTTTTATAAGCGATTCTCTATCGTTGTATGGGCAATATTTATATTTATTAAAACCTGCATTGTTAAGCATTAAACACATTCGACACAGCAGACTACCGACTGCAATATGTCAAAAATAGAACACATGTATTTATATGTAAATGATTATTTTCACGACAACACAACAGCACGACGGCACGACGGCAAATGCTGTTGTGTCCATTTAAATATATTTCTATTTTTGAATGCGGCAATAAATGTCAATAAATATAAAATAAAATAAAAATGTTAAATAAATTAGTGCTTAAACGTATTTTATTCTCAAGACATAAATTTTATTCTGAAGAAAGAAAGGAAAAAAAACAAAATACAATTAACTTTAGTGTTATTATTGTTTTTAAGCATTTTAGGAATGTCGCAGCCGCATTCAAAAAATTTAATTATATTGCTGCATTGCGACAATTGCTGCATGCCGCACTCTCTTTCGTATCCTCGTGTAGTCTGCTGTATCGAATGTGTTTAATGCTTTAGTTATTACAGTGAATTTTTTTATTTTAGCCAGAAAATTAATTTAATTTAAAAATATTTATTTTATAAAAATGTTCATTAAAAACTTTCCCTGCTGTGATTTATTTTTGTTAAAAATCTTAAATGGAAATTTGTTTGTTTTTTTATTTCTAGAATATTTATTTAATTTTTTTTTTCTTTTGTTATACTAAAACTTCATTATTCTCTTCTCTTTTTAAATGGTAGTAATTGTTTTCATTGAAACTTAAATGCATTTTTATCAAGTTCTATTAATTTTGTTTTAATTACATAATGATTATTGTTTTGTTATTTTTTTTTATTATTAAAACTAATAAAATGCTAGTGTAGATGCACTCGTATTTCTATAAATTATATTAACTATTACATATTTGGTTTTTTTTTTTGTTAATAAAATATTACAATATTTACAAAAAGTTTTATTTAATTTGTTGCTTTTTTTTCATATTTATAATTTATATTTATTAAAAATATTGTTTTATTTCCGTTTTGAATTATTGTTATAAATTTCCTTGAATATTAAGCTTAATTAAATTAAAAAAAAAGATAATAAAAATATTATATTTTTTATACATACTTATAAAAAACTAATAGATTTGTAAGTCAAGTATGAGAAAATAAATATGCGGCAATATAATTTTCATATATTTTTGTTTTTAATTAACAATTACTCGGTAGTTGGTATTTGTTAAATTTTCTTAACTAACATTTAAAAAAATAAGTTTATTTTGTTTATTTTGGCAATGCCGGTTTTCCTTTGAAATTATTAAATTAAGTTTTTATCTCTTTATGGCAATGTTTGAAAATTTCATTCGTCGTAAGTAGTTGTTTTGTTTGTTAGTTTGTAAATCTAAAACTTAAGTTTTCTAGAAGTGTCATGTCATGTAATGCAGTATAAAACAAATTTTCATTCTGTTCATGTGTTTTGTGAAGTTATATTCTAATTATATTTAGTTAAAAATGATGATTTTGGAAGTTCAAAAATAATTTATTTCAATAAGTTTTGGTTTTACTTCAAGTCAGTAGTAGACGATTTAAATGCTGCTCATATGCCTCAGCTGTATGGAACTCTACTTGACTGAAAATATTAAAAAATAGTTGAAAATAATTAGTGAATTTTATATGGTAAACTAACCCCCTTGTCCAAAAAAATTAACGCAGACTTTAAAGTCAACGTTATCGAAATTTTTCATATAATTTTTTCATAGATTTTACTTTAAAGTCTACGTCAACTTTTTTTGGATAAGAGCATAAGTATTTATCAGGCCTTTCACACATTCCGATCGCATTTTTTATTTTCTACAGACGCCGATGAAATTTTTTTATTCTAACAAATGATACTTTTATCGCAAATGGTAGTTTAACAGATATTAAAACAAAGCAAAAATAAGTAAATTGAAAAAAAATTATGCAAATAAATAAATAGTATCGATAAAAACAAATATCTATGCCTGGCATTTCCATAATTGATGCAATGGAGATTATGGAGAAAATTATTATTTTTATTATTATTACTAGGCCTTATGAACTACGATCAGTTTTAGGTCTCGAATGAAACTAATTACCTTATTCACTGAGAGCTGTCTTACCTGTCTGTTAGTCAACAAGAACTTACTTAGGACGGACAGTCCCAAAGTACATACATGTTCTGTGGTTTCGTCAAGTAAACCACAAAACCTGCATTGTTTGTTAATAATATTCCCTATCTTACACTGGTGGTATCTAAGGAGCAAAATGCCTAGTAAGCCATGGCGTTAGTATTCTGAGGTTTTTTTTTATTGAGTGATAATAATTTCTGAGATGTACTCGCCGATAGTGTGATGAAGCGCTCTGCTTGTCTAGGTATAATCATCGATTCCCAGTATTTTGAGAATTTTAATTCGATCCTGTAACCAGTTTTCTTCTTAATGTAGACTAGAGCAATACCAAAGTAGGGTCCTTGTCCTACAAACGTACGACGATCGTCTCTGTTACCAAGCAGTCTACCTGCTCGTTACCAGTGCAGCCCTTATGTCCACCAACCCAACATAAGTAGAGCTTGTTATAGGTCCTAAGTTCGTTCAGAGATTGCATACAATCCATTACAATGGCTACTTTTAGCTTATGTAATTGTAAGGCAATCATTACTGTGTCACTGTCTATCGTCAAGTATAAAGTCTTCCCTCTAGTCCTTGTTTAGAACATATAAGGATAGCTTAAATTACCGCTTGAAAGATCGTATGGAATTTGAGCATGTGAATGCCCCTCTGAAAGATCGAGCCATTTTCCTCTTCGAAACAGTTAATGAACTAAATTTTGTCGGCCTCAGAAATTAGGACTTTAAAGTTCCTTTTTATCTCCAGAAACCCTAAGGTAGAGTATAATTATTACCGTAATGAGCACTTACAGTTTCCGTGAGGAATTTCTTAAGATAATGGTTTCGTTCGGAAAAAATTTTTAAGCATTCATATAGATCCGCAGTTATCAAGGAAATTAATTATCAATATAAGATATTTTCGACTAATAAGTCAGTACACAAATATATTTTTGCAATTATTTAAAATTAGCTTCAATTTATTTTTGTAAAAGCTGAACTCATTAAAAAACTCAATTTCACTTGGAAAAATAAAAGTGGCTTCATTCCAAAGAAATTTTTCGTTTTTCATTTTCTGTAGAAACTACTTTCGATTAAGCTTCTGTGAAAGGCCTGTATATTTAAATGTAACCAAAATTGCTTAAATTGTTTGGGATTATCCTTAAGTTTCGTTAAATTCCTGTCTTAACATTTGACTATTTATATTGATGCACCAATTGCCTAGGGATTTGATGGATTTCAGATAATTTATTATGTTACTATTACTTTTAAAAGAAAAAGTTTTTGCTTATACAAGGTAGTTGAAAACGGAGTCAAACTTGAAACTCTTGGAAAAACCTTTCAATATTTTTTTTTTTTTTTTGTAAACTTAAACTGATTTTAAAAATATTTTTGTGATAATCTCTGCTTCAGAATACATTTTTATGCTTACAAGTTTACACGTTTTTCTACTAGAGCAACTAAAAATGTTTCTGAAGTATTTTAGAGCACTGTAAAAGTGCACTTCCTTTCTTTAATTTCATAGGTGTATCGTTATTTCTTAAATTCAAGAGGTGACGTGATTTGTGTCAAATTTATCTGAAAACGGTTTGTTATATTTATATATAAAGAAAATACGAAATTTCACATAAAAAATATTTAAAGCAAAATAAGATAAAAACTATAAGTTTCGAAATATTAAAATATATGCACAATTTTGGATTGTATTTCCAATTAAACAATGCTTCTTCATAGCAAAAAAAATGCCATTTGGGTACAGCAATAATCATTCTTAAGTCAAACACGACAGAAAAACACTAGCTATCTCATATGGCAGACAACATTTGTTTTTAATAAAGTTTGTGGTTGGTTGCTGTGTGATATATTTATTTAATCTTGAAAAAAAGCGGTGGATTTTTGTCGACTTCTATTTCGAAAAACTTTTGAAAATGAAAAAGTTCTTAACTCAAAATAGTTTTCAGTTGAATTTGTAAACTTGTATTTTTTAAAGTAAATTTACTTTAAAAAATAAAAAAAAAATTTTAAATATATAAGCGCGTAATTTTTTTTCTCAGGCCCGAAATTTTTTTTTTTTTACAAAATTAAAATAAAATATATATGTAGTATATTAAAATAAAGATGACCAATTTTTTTTAAAGCTGAAATAAAAAACATATTTTTAAACCTAAAATTTAAATGACAGAAAAACCAATAATATCTTTTTATTTTCTATTTAATTTCAAAATTTATTCTACAAATATGGTCGATGATCTTTAAAAGCAAACTATAGGCCCATAAAAAATAAAATACAAGTAAAGACATTCGTTACCATATTCTTTTTTTTCCATTTAGAACCATTGTTTGTTGGGTATTGAGAGGTGTTTGTACATAAACTATTTGTTAACACTACCATTCATTCATTTGTTGTACAACGTTTTTGGGAATGTTGTACAGGAAAGTATATTTCATATCCTGCTAAGGAAACTGATTTATATTATTATTCGTTCGAGTTATACAATCAAAACTAAAGCCATAATATAAACGACAGCAAAGTGTGCAAATAAGTTCGGTGCTTTTACCAAATCAGTTATATGTTTTTAATAAGGTTTTTGGGGGGATAAAGATATAATAAGACGTATTATTATAAAGAGTGATTTTTTTGCTATTATCTTTTCGGCGACACTAGTTTTGACAGCTCACGCACGTTTTGTATCTTGTGTCACTGTCAAACATCTTCAGTTTGGTCTATAATTTAATCATGAATCGTCTTACAAACGAACAACGCTTGCAAATTATTGAATTTTATTACCAAAATGCGTGCTCTGTTAAGAAAGTTCATCGCGCGCTTCTTCCATTTTATGGTCAGCTTAATCGACCTACTGAGGCTTCTATTCGGGCTATTGTAACAAAATTTCGCACCAAATTTACATTGTTGGACATTAAACCACCAACACGCTTACGTAGAGTGCGAACTGAAGAAAATATCGCAGCCGTATCGGCCAGTTTTGGTGATGACCGTGAATTATCGATTCGGCGCCGTTCGCAGCAATTGGGCCTCTGTTACTCCACTACGTGGAAAATTTTGCGGAAGGATTTGGGTGTGAAGCCTTATAAGATACAACTGGTGCAAGAATTGAAGCCAAACGACCTACCACAACGCCTAATTTTTGGTGAATGGGCTCTTGAAAAGTTAGATGAAGATCCACTTTTTTATCGAAGAATTGTGTTCAGCGACGAGGCTCATTTCTGGTTGAATGGATACGTGAACAAGCAAAACTGCCGTATTTGGAGTGAAGAGCAGCCAGAAGCATTGCAAGAGCTACCAATGCATCCACAAAAAACAACCGTTTGGTGCGGATTATGGGCTGGCGGCATCATTGGGCCGTATTTCTTCAAAGATGATGCGAATCACAACGTTACTGTGAATGGTGAGCGCTACCGTGCGATGATAACAAACTTTTTTTTGCCCAAAATGGAAGAGCTTGACTTGCATGACATGTGGTTTCAACAAGACGGTGCCACATGCCACACAGCACGCGAAACAATTGACCAATTGAGAGGCGAGCTCGGTGAACAGTTTATTTCACGCTTGGGACCAGTCAATTGGCCGCCCAGATCGTGCGATTTAACGCCTCTAGACTATTTTTTGTGGGGCTATGTTAAGGCTAATGTCTATAGGGACAAGCCCGCTTTGATTGACGCACTGGAAGCCAACATTGCCAACATTATTCGTGAGATACCGGCCGAAATGTTGGAAAGAGTATGCCAAAATTGGACTAAGCGGATGGACCATTTGAGGCGCAGCCGCGGCCAACATTTGCATGAAATAATCTTCAAACATTAAATTATATCGACCCAACTATAGATCCAAATAAATATTTCATGCATTTTTCTGAATTTTATGTGTTTTTTTTTAATTTCCGATAGTTCTTATAAAATCACCTTTTATATATTTCAGAGACAACATGAACCATTTGGTTCAGCTCAACATACTGACTTCAATACAATTTTTTAAATTTGCAAAACAAAAATCAATTTTATACTGGGATCAACTTAGGGCCATTAAATATAACATTTTATAAATCAATAAAAGCAGGTTGTATCTCAACAGATAATTGGTTTGTAGTTATTAAAAATACAATTTAACAAAAAAACTATTTTCTTGTGTTGAACCATGGGATAATTATACAAAGTATACATAGCATAATAATATTATTTCGTAAACAAATAAAGCAAAATGAAAAAAATTTTGATACGAGTATTCAAGTCTAATAAAACACATGTAGACTTGCTTCCACTTGATATAATTACACTATGTATTGAACTTTACAGGTGAATTTTTAAGCATTTGAAGTTGCCATAATTTCAATTATAGATATGCCAATCAGCGTTGCCAGGGGCTAGAAAATAAGAAAGCTAGATTGGCTAAAAAGCTAAATCTCAAAGCAAATTACAAATTAAAATCACAAAAAAGAAGTTAGAAAGAAGGTAAAAAAAATGTTGTATTGAAAATATAATTACAAAGATTAAAAACATAAAATAACAAACACATAGCTATAAATAGCATTATTTACCTAATCTTTTTAAAGAGTAACTAATACGCAGCAAAGTACTTAGTACTGTGATATAATTCCGATTTTTTGTCTTAGAGGACTTTTAAATCACCTTATCATAATAAAAATCGAGGAACAGCAGAATTACTAAGCGCAACCAAAAAACTTCAATGAATTTTATCAAATACTTTAACATCTCTTTTTTTATTTATATGAAATTTTTTATAACAACACTTTTCTTGCAAGAGTAGTTTCTGCAGCATTATTAAGCCATTTCGAATTATTTTATCTTGGAAAATAAAGCTACAATATGAAGTATATGCTGAAAATAAAGCATGTTTATTTTATAAGAAGCAGCCTTTCTTCACTCCTGAAATTAACTTTCCTCTGACCAACTCATCAACTTGCATTTTAAAATGTTATTCAAAATTTTATTTTAGTTAATTTCGGTAATATTTTGCCATCTCAATCAAATATAACATTTTTTTTTCTACAAACAACTCGACTTTTTCTGAAAATTTAAAAGTAGTATAGCAACTTAGTTTAACATTGTGCACAAAAAATATAAATTTATTCCAATTCAAGCTTGGAGTTTACGTATAGTTTATGTATAATTTGTTTTCAATAAAAAAACAAAAGAAAAGTATTAGACATAAATACATAATTTTAACTTTTTCAAGGCTATTTTGAAAACGAAAAAAGTCTAGGCTAAATCGTAAATTTCGAAAATAAATGCGAGAAAAAAGGCTAAATCTAACCTTAATAATTCTAAAATGACAACGCTGATGCCAACTGCAACAGGTATAGGCAACACATTTTTTTATTTAAAAAAGAAAAAGAAACAAAATTTCAAAAGCATTAAATTACTTCATTATTATGAATATAAATGTCAAAAAAATATATATGTTTTTTCATTTTATTTTGTTTCATTTTATTTAATTTAATTTCATTTATCTATTTTCTTGAAAATTTACACATAAACATTTTTGTCAGTGCAATCACATTGACAGTGTTTTATTTCTATAACTGAAATGAAAACGGCCTAATTATAAAGCAACTGAAATTCGACTGTGCCGAGTCTTATATACGTTTCACTGTAGTGGCCAGATATTCATACTTTTAACTTTACACGTTCTTCTTCAATATTGGACAAAAAAATATTATAAATAAAATGTCAAATGTTGATTGAAATAATAATCTTAAAAAAATAATTAATTTCAGTTAAAAAAATTTTAAATCACGGAAAAATTAATTCTAAAATCCTTAACGAAATGCGTAATGTATGTCCCGATTTCCGAAAATACGACATCGGCTGTATACAAGCGGGTGTATGTGTGTAATGTAACTACGAAACAGAAATCTTATTGAAAGGGGATTTTTTCATTGGTGCCGTTATTTAATTATTAAATATTTATTTAATTTTATTTTGCAAATATTTTAAATGAAATGAAATTTAATTTATTTTGCATTCTTATTGCATATCTTTCTTAAATTTATTTTATACTTAAAAGTTGACGACCAACAGTCATTTTATTGCTTTTAAAAATAAGAAGCAAAGAATTGATTTTTTTTTTTTGTGAATGTCGTTAATTTTAATTTCTTTAACTGAAATTTGTTTTAGAATTAATAAGCAAAAAGGTATTAAGGAAAAATATTTTAATTAATATTCATTTCATTTCATTCAAAATCTTTTTTTATTTATTTATTTATTTTTTTTTTTTTTTTTTTGTTAAATATTTAAGAAGAATGTTCAAAATTAAAAGTATGAATATTTGTCAACTACAACGAATTTAACTTGCTTGAGTTTAAAGTTTAGCAAGATCTTTCTACTTAAACACTAAAGACGTTTTATTTTTCAAACCTACGAAGAACAATTTAACTCAATGAGAATTATTCAAACATTTAAAAATTTAATAAAAAAGATTTTAATTCAAAATCTGTAGCAATATGGAAAACCGCCTTAAAATCTCTGAAAGTTTTTAATTTTAATTTTTATTATTCATTTCATTTAATTTTTTTTTATAAATTGAATATGTAGACGCACACCCTTTTACATTTCGGTTGACGATTTGCTATTCTTTAATATTATTGTTCACATACTAATTTCTTTCTTTGGGTATAACTACATACATGTATACTCATATATTATTTATTTAATGCTTGTGTGTGGGAGTATGTGTGTGCTTTGTGCTATATTGCAGCACACATATAGATGATTGAGTAAAAGTAATAACAATTTTCCGGTAAAACGAACATATTAAACATTCTTGTTGCCAATATATTCAATAAGAGAAACATAAAGCGATTTCTAGAGTATTGAACAAACACAATAACTTATTAATTTTAAGAATTTTAGAATGTTAGTAACAAAGTTAAATAATAAGAGGAGTGAAATCCGAACAAATATTGTTGAACAATTTTATTTATACACGCACGCACATGACTATATGTGGATACTCGTAATTATGTTAAAGAAGATAACAAAAGAAAAAAAGGAAAGAAAAAGAAAATAAATAAAAGAAAAAATAATTAAGAAAAGCATGTGCTTAAAAAATAATGTTTTCCACAGATTTTTTTGCTTTTTTCTTGAAGATTTTATCGCTTGTGTAATAGTACCAAACAGCACATTGAATAACGATAATAAAAGGATTTCTTTTCAAAAAAATAATAAAAAATTATTTGTTTTGATCATTTGAAATTCTTCTTTTCAATAAGAACATCCGAGTACTAATTTCTATAAAAATTATTTCAGTTAGAAATTTCCATATTACTGTGGAATTTAAAAAAAATTAATTCGTATAAAAGTTAAACTTTCGGATAAGTTTACAGTGTTTTAGAATCAACGTAGCGCTTTACAAAGTAAGCCTTTCAATTAACTTTTCAGGCGTGTGTGGTGAACTGTCTCAAGAAGTTCTTATAAAAGCATGGAATAAGATAAAAAAAAAGTTTGATGACGAGTATGATAGGGAAGACGAAATTCCACTCTCTGAAATGATTAAACAAAAAAGTGCATACAACGATGCACTTTAAGAAGTTCAATAGCGGAAGTCAAAGTTGGGGTATACTGTTGACATCAACATTAATGGAACCAATTTAAGAAATTTGTTAAAATGAAAACGGTGGGTAAATCATTTAAAGTGAATATTTCGCAAGTGGTCGAAAGCATCAGTACCATGATAAAATAGTTAAAAAGTAAAAAAGATGCAATCAGGTATCAGATCTTGAAAAAAAAACAAACAAGCCTTGACTGCTTCTTTAGACCACTCCTTATAAATTAATATTTTTTATACATGAAAACTAATTCAATAAATAAAAATTTAATGCCAACAGCAAGAATAATGACAAAAAATCAATACACAATGACAATTTTTATTTCACTCTTTATTTTTTGCACACATTTATATCAAAAATCACTATAATAATGAATTTCTTTATATTACCGTTCTTGTTTCAAGTTCTGGCGATTTGAAATCATAAAAAGGGTTGAGTGGTTTTAAAGTTGAGTTTTTGTGTTTGATTTTAACTCAGCTTTCATAAAAAACGTAAAACAATAGCCACAATTTGAGCCCTAGTTATTTGCCTCCAAAAATTTAAACAGAAAGAGCAAACTTTACATTAAAATCACCTGCAACTTTAGATGATTCAAACCTTAAATTAGATTTGCTTTTGTCATTAATTTTTTATCCATGCTGCAGTAATTACAAGAACATCCGGCTTTAGATACTTTTTTTGTATGTACATATGAATGGATGTATTTCAAATTATTATTTCATATCTCTGAGTACCATACATCTGTGTAGGTGCATTTACCCCTAACATTGATTTAGATGTATGTATACGCATACAGCCATGCGTTTTTCTTTATCTTCTGTTATAAATAACTGCGTTGATTTCGTTATGGCGTGTTAATTTCAGCCTTATGGTCTGCTTGTCTGTATTATTTACGATGAATTTTAAAAACCCCTTTTAGTTCAAGGCTTCCACGAAATCTCACTAAATGGGTAAGGGTAAATAATGATTGTGCAGTAATTGATAACGCAATACCAAATTAGATTTCAAATCTACTTCATTTTCTGACTGAACTTTTTTATGTCGATTAGATTTTGTATTTTGCGTTTTATATACTACCTAACACTCATTCAATGACCTAGTTATGAGCTGCTCTATAATATCAGTGTTTTAAAGTAGAGACAAGGGCAATAATTAAAACCGAAAAAGAAAACGAATTTATTTACCGATTTTATTTAAGAAGAACCTTCTGATTCTCTAAACGTTTAAAATCGTATTAAAGCACAACTTAAATAAAGCTTTAAGCAAATTATTCTGTAGCTTTTGTCAAAGATAGTAATGGTTTTGCTTTACTTATAAGCGGTTTATAAAAGTTTTCTCTTGAGAGGTTACATTCAAATAAGATATTGGAATAACAAGCATTTGTTAGTTAAAGATAAGATCTAGGGTATGTTATTTTATTATGATCAAAGTAAATGTATTTTTGATTTTAGGTAGCTTTAATTTCAGGGTTATAAGGAAAACACATTCAAGTTGACTTCAAAAAACTTACTTTTTATAGCAATTAACTTATTAACTTTATTATTGTAGCTTAGGGATCGTAGGGTAATATTTATATGTCACAATTAACGAGATGACAATGAAAACAGTATAGCTTGTTAGAATGAAATAATTTTATAAGAAAAACTTTTTATGCTTTTAAAGTTGCAGCCATCTAAGATAACTTAATAAGTCATATGCGGCTTTCCATAATGCCCTAGAAATTAAATTAAAATGTTTTTTTTAAATACTTTTTACTTTAATTTTATAGCAAGAAATCTACGGAATTTTTCATTGAAAAAATGTATCAAAACCGGATAATTACCAAATAATAATTTTAGAAGAAGTATGAAAACTATTGCTTAAAATAATCACGGATTCAGGAAGGCTAGAAAATAGCTGTGAATTATTGAGATCAGCACCAGCCTTTTAAGTGGCAGCATGGGCCAAAGAACACAGGTAGCAATTTATATACCTCGAAATACGTTTTACAAGTTCACTAATTGTTGAGGAGCTGAGCCGATCTAAGACCATTTACTGTTACAAGGAAACAGCAGTTGAGGATAAGTCACCAAGACGTTTTTTCATGCCTATATTTAAGTTGTAATGCGCATTCATGAAGGAGATTTTAGCAATAAGTGTTCACAAAGTCAACCCCTTCTTCACTATTCAGAAATTACCACTTAGAAACACAAACATCATCATGTTAAGTCTATAGAGAAGAAACGGAATTCGGTCTGCGATTTTTTTTACACATAAGACTAAGGAACATTAGATTTTAAACCATAAATACACTGACGCTACCTTAGTGAAGCTAGTGGTTCAAAAAGCACCATTGTACTAGATTAATGGTCAAAGGCCGATGGTGGCTTTTTGCCACCTTGAAGTCCTTATTAACTCAAGGTTCTAAAATTGCTAAGCCAGATAATTTTTGTCTGGAGGATTACACAAAAAAGAGAGACTATACCTTTGGCGCAGTGTCTTGAAAAAGAGAATATCAAGAAAATTTTAAAATCTTTCAAACAAGTTTGTTTTTATTTTTATATTTTCCCTTTCAGTTCTTTTTTACAACTATTTGTATAAGTGTATTTCTGTTAAGCCCATCTACATGCATACACATAAATATAAACAATAACGCATAAAATTACAACTTCCAGCTTAATATATACACACGGCAACAATGTCATTTGTCAACATTTATCATAGATTTCTCTACATGTTGATCCCTTGGTATTTCATTCAATTGCATTGTAATTACATTAAATAGTTTTATAGCCCAATAGCAATAAGAAACATAAGTAACATTATGCATGTAAGTGGAGCAGATATTCGATTAGCTTACCTGTCACTCAAATCACGCTTTTTTCGTCGATCCTGTGAGAGTGCTTCAACACATAATACTATTAATTTACTATCGCATGTAAGACGCTCTTGGTCTAGTAGTTTGTTCCCCAGCAAATTGCTGGCATATCCAAATTTATCTCTTGCACCAGAATGCCAAGCATCACAGTATGTGTCAATTGAACGTTCACCATTTGGTAAAGCACCATGCCATACATGTTTTTGTGGCCTAAAATTATATTAAAAAAATAAAAATTAAATTAAAAAATGTTAAAATAGAAAACTTTAATTTGTTTACAAACATAATAAATATTGATTAAATATAATTTTTTTTATAAATCTCAGTGAAAATGTTGATCACTGTAAAGTTCATCTGTACATCCGCCAAAATGCAAATAAAAAACAAAGTCGAGAACAATTGATAAATAAACAGGCTTGTGGATGACATTATGATTGAAAAGGTTTTAATTCCGTACTTGCAATCCTGATCGAATTCATTTTACGTTATACAGACTCCAATCGAACTTGTGAAGCAATTGTCGAAATAAGCGTAACCACTATGTCTACTACATACGAGTATACGATTATATATTTTGAAGAAATATGCGCTTAGACTATTTTAATTGTTTAACTATGTTATTTCATTTAATTTTATGTAATATAAGTCATGTTAGACTAAAAAGTATTTGCTAAAAAGTAGTAGTTACGCTTATTTAGACCAATCAGTCTCTCGTCTTTCCTACTCATCGATATACACATTAGGCAGAGACTCGGCTGTGATAACTGGTCACTGGACGATCGGCAAGCACGGCAGGTGCGAAAGTTTTCGTTAAAGGGCAGTCCCAGCCTGCTGGTCACTCGAGATTAAGAAAACAGTCTTTCACCTTCTCTGTGAGTGCCCGGCTCTTATAACTTCGAGATACAGATTTTTCGGTGCACATCTAATGGGCAGACAACCTGAGATATCGGGAGTAGGGTTGGGGTACTTTCTCAGTTGTATAAATGTCACGGGGTGGATCAAGGTCACTTTACGGCTACATAGTCCCGCGATTCTAATCAACCATAAAGTATATTTATTCTGGATCCTTATAAATAGCGGTGTCGATTTAGTGATGTTCATCTATCTATTTGTCTGTGAACTTCTAAAGTCTCAACATGTCAACCTATTGTGTTATTGAAATGCAGCCATTGTGGTTTATAAATAACGAAGCTATAAGTGAAAACCTTGACTACATCTATTATTTTACTATTTAGCTCAGTGCCTATCAAATAAGAAATATGCACAGCTTACATAATTGTTTACTAAGATTGTTTAAATATGATGTTTTGCTTGAGTATACTAATCATCAGTGGTCAAAAAGTGAGCTAAGTATGATATTTCGGTTCACAGTTAACCTGGCATCATCACTACATAGTATAAAATAAAGTCGCTTTCTCTGTCCCTATATCCCTATGTATGCTTAAATCTTTAAAACTACGCAACGAATTTTGATGCGGTTTTTTTTAAATAAATAGAGTGATTCAAGAGAAAGGTTTATATGTATAATCTTGGAAGGTTTAACTTCACAAATCCGCCCGGCAGGTAGCGCTATAGCCGGTATCTAGTTTATTTGCCTACTACCTGTTTTTAGCCGGTCTCGCACGGTTCTTTACTCTATGAGTACGATTTCTCAGTGTAAGAAGATTGAATATATAAAAATATTAAGGCAAGATAACGTTTGCCGGGTCAACTAGTAAATTATATTTTGGGTTTGGAAAAACTTTCTGTATATTAAAATCAGAATTTTTTCCTTATCTGTAAGCATCGCCATATTTTATTATCATATTCCTAAGTGCTAAAGTAAATGGGCCATAATGATAGTCACAAAAAAGGAAGCTTTAATTAGGAGTTGATTTTCGTTTATAAGAATTTAATGATTTTAAAATCGTTTATAAAAAGATACCGACTTTAGTGTGACTATGATTATGGGCCAATATGTTTATGTTTAAGCACTCTCTTAAAGCACTGCAAAAGCTTTGAAAACTAATATTGCAAGTCTGTACAGAAATTTTAATATGGGAGAGTATAATAAAAAAAAGTCATATTTTTCATTTCTGTTAAAGCTGTACAAAATAAAAATTTAAAAGAAACAGTTATTTTTGTAGGGATTTACATACGTAACGAACTGAACCTCTAGAAGTCAATAAATTTTGTTTTCTACGAGTATATACGAAGAAATGTATTCTCAGGTTATAACAATTTCAAGATTTCAATTCAAATTAAAACTAAAATACTTTTATTTTTATACAGAAATCCATGCCACACACACACATACTGGAACATGCTTATAATATGTAGAACAATTCTATTTTACAAATACCCTTATACAGTAATCATGAATGTATGAGTGTGTATGATAATAGATATAACATACGAGTATCAATAGAATATGCACATTATTTTAAATAATTTATTATTGTATAGTGAGTTCATATAAATAAATTTGAAATAAATGCAACTTGAATGTGTATTTACCTAAATGATGTCAACCGCATGCAAACCACACAGGATTTTGAATATGAATACAAATCAATACACACAGGGACTTTAAACTTTTAAAGAAATTAAATGTTATAACAAAACAAGACGAGGTTAAATCTGAAATGCCCTTTAGAAATAACACTCTTTGACAAAAGTGTGCATTGTTTTAAATAAAAAAATATTTGCTTTTCAGAATACATTTTCAAACAGTATGTAATTTTTATGAGAGTAAATTCATTCGATGATATATATTATTCCCAAGAAAGCCTTACCTTTACTATTACCAACTTGTAATACGCCTTTTGCTTAAAACTTATTTAACTGAATTCATATTTTTCCACTTAAAAATATAATATATATATGAGAAAAGAAAAAAGGAAGTAGAGTTTAGAATTTAGAACAACATTTAGTAGCTACATATGTACTTTTTTTAACATTTTAACACCAGGGAAGGAATTTAAAGCTGTGCAATAAATTTTTAAACACAGAGACGTGGTTTAAGCTTTCCATACTAACGCAAAACTTTTCTTGGCCCAATTATGAATAAAAAATTTCGTAGGGAGTTTTTTCTTTTCTCCTATTGTAAATAAAAATTCTCAATACTTTTAAAACTACGGGAAAAAAAAAGGTAAATGTATTAAAATGTAAGCACTGTTGGGAAATTACTGAGTTCGATAGCGATCGAAATTTCAATACAATTTAAATTTCGATACATATCGAATATCGTAATTTGGATCTTGCTTTTAAAAATATATTTAATTATGTATTTATTTAATATTAATTCTAAGATTATAATTTTTACGAGGACTGATATCTTTGACCGTTGGCTCCCTGCGCCAACGAATCGAATCTGTGACTCCCAGATTGATAGACTAGTACACTATCCCCAATTGACAGGGCATCCTGCTTTTAAAATTAAAAATAAGTAGTCGAAAAAATGTACATTTATATATCAAAAAGCAAAAACAAACAACCACTTCAACATTTACTACAAATTAAGCTTTTGGTCTTGGATATTTTAAAAACACCTAAGGAGCGGGGCGCAGAAATGAAGCTCAAGTTAATAGGGTTTAGCAGATATATTAAATTTCTGCTATTTGCCTTATTGGTATGAAAGGTGCGCTTGCGAAACTCTTTCCATTTAGCTCCAGGAATTGCATAAATACCTGAACACACAAATTTATGAAATATTTTGGTGAAATGCATGCAAAGACCACAGGTCTAATAACCGTATTCGATATAGAGTAAAATTTATCAAAATTTTTTTATTTAGTATCATTTCACTTGATAACGACTAAAATGTATCGTAGTTTGATATGACGGCTTTTGATAGTGAGTTTTCGATCGAGTCTAATCTTGGTAAAAATCAATCGTAAGCATAACAAAAAGTTTTGAACTATGTGACTTTTATTTATTTCCTTCAGTGTAAGTAAGAAGGGTAATAAAATTTTGTGATTCCGTTTGCAATTTCTTCACCAAACATGGGACACGCTATAAAGTATATATATTCTGAATCCTTATGAATAGCGGAGTCGAATAAGCAATGTGCGTCTGTCCCTCCTTTCATTGAAATCAACTTTCTTAAGTTTCTGTCAGTTGATTTTGTTTTTCAGTTGCTTTTGAAATTCAGCCTGATCGGTCCATAAATGGCAGAGCTATTAGTCGAAAACCTCGACTGCCTCTATTTTTTAGCACTTTATGAATAGCTTTTTTTTTTTTAGTATTTTGTCTAAACTAATAAGCAGACAAAAAATGTGGTACGTAGTATTACCAGAAATAACAGCTATAACGTCAAGAGAGAGAAGATTTTTTTGGATATTTAAATTTATTTAACATTAAATATGTTTGGTTTAAAAAAATGTTTCCAAACATTTAGATAACATTAAATAAAATTTTTATTGAATAGATTTCTTAGAATTTTTTTATTAATATAAAAATTAAGTGCCTGCAGACATTTTATTGCTTTTAAAAATAAGATTCTTTTTTCTTAGAGACTGGTTATGTTAGTTTCGTGAACTGCAGTTATTTATTCATTTTCGGAATAATAACGAAATAGGTATTCAAAGAAAATTATTTTTATTAATATTTGTCATTTCTTTTTTTTTTTTTTTTTTCTACATATTTTTTATATGTAAGTTTATTTAACCATTTTTGATTGAAACATCTAGTTTATTTAGCTTTAGCCGATATTTCGCTCCAATAAATTTTTATACTACAACCTTAGATAAGCTTAATAAATTAAGCCCTTTTTTTATAATTTTCTGTTTTTTTTTTCTTCTTTTGACATTTAAGAAGAATGTGGCAAGTGAAAAATGTGAATATTTGGCTAACATTGTGAAGGGTACATTATACTCAGCACTTGAATTTAGCTTGTTTTATTTTTATTTTAATAAGCTTTTTTCGTTTTGGGATTTGGTTCTTTTCGAAAAAAATAATATTTTTTAATAATAATTTTTATAACACGTAATTTTGGTAATAACTGTAACTTGTCACTGTGCGTAATTGTGATAAATGTAATTGAAATATAATCTTTTATAAAGTGAATAGATAGTTTTTTTTATATTTTTATAATCTTCACAGATTGTCATTATTTATATAATTACACACAAATCGAGCATGCATTATACGAGTATACTGCAAGTATAATTCATTTTTATATATTTTTTTTTTCAACACAAAAAAAAGAAAAAATTATAATAATAATAAAAATCAATGTACATCATATAGTAGATTCTATATAAAGTCCCTGGAGTGTTGTTTAGAATTTAAGTAATTTTCTGAAGAATAATTTACTGTTTGTTAAAGAAACAACTTAAAACATTCAAATAGTTATAAATACATGAATATTTGTGAGCCTGTATGTAGGTATGTATTTTCAACTAATTTAAATTAAAATAGTTTCGCTTAAAATGCTTACAGTTCATTGAAAAGAAGCTATTTAATTAGAAAATAGAAATATAAATATAAGAGAAAATCAAAAATATATGATTTCATATTCAGTTGCTGTTACATTTAAAAACACCGCGACCTCTCTATTGTAAGCTCAATGTCCAACTAAAACAACATAAGATTCCGCACGACTTGATGTTGTATTCATTTTAATTTTGTAGCTCTTCTGGGGCGAGTATGCCACTGACTAGGTAGTGCATTATGCTTTTTTCCACAGGTGGACCAACTCACAGAATGTGTTTCCTGTCCTTCCGCATAAAAATGTTTTGCATCATCATGTTACATTTAAATTTATTTCGAAAAAATTGGATTTGATTTTGATTACAAAGAGTTGGCTTACAAAAAAAAAGGAGTTTAGAAAATATACTTCCCACTTTCTAATTTCTGTGTTGTCTCTGCTTAATGCTGTAATTTGGAAACGACTTCTTTAGTTATGGCATCACTACCTACAAACGCCTGACTTATCAGACAAATCGCCCAAGGAGTTTTTTGAATTCTTAATCAATACTAGACTTGACAAAATTTATAGCTTGAGCGTAGTGTCACAATAGCTCTATTCTGGCTGCAGTAACCAGGTGATTACTTCCCACTACTGACTTTAATTCTAATCTAGTTTCTTAATTAGAAATTTTCATATGTAAATGAAATATATAAAAATATTTTGGGGGGAAAAGTATTTTTCTTTTGATTTCCGATCTCTCTTTTATTTCAACAATATTGTAATAAATTAATTTTCTTTTGATTTTTACTGTGTAATATAACTGCGGCGATACTTTATAACACTGAAATACCAACTTTACTGACTTTGAGTTTCATTTCCTCTAAAATAAATTTAATTAATATTGTAGATGGTAATGCCAGTGAAGTTTAACCTGGACCAATGCCATGCAGGATGCAACTGGATTGTAGGAATTACTCTAGCCATACATAACTATATATGAAGTTTTCTATTTAAAATATAATTTCACATTTAATGGGTATGAAGACGTGTGTTTTTATTTTGTATGTTTGTATTTGCCTGTGACTATGAAATTTAATTGCTACAACAAAATACAAGTTAGAAATGTTGTTGAATTTTGACTTATTTAACTAACTTTCACATATGATATGTAGATATATCCATGTACGCTTGAAGCAACTTACATGTGTACACATGCATATACACAACAGTTTTCAATAACATATTTATTAGAATGCGTATGTTATATTACAGTATTCGTATCTATAAAAATATTTAAACGAGATGTGTTGTATAATAATAGGAATTTTGAAAGCGTAGATTGGCTTTGCAACGAAAATTCTTTGATATGAAAATTTTTTATAAGCAAAATCTGACAATTTTAACTCAAAATTAATAATTTTTTTTTTTATTTTATACAAATTCATTGAAAAAAATTCTTTTTATTAATTTACAATTTAATAATTTATTTAGGCTTTAAATCAACAAAACAAAAAAATTTTATTACAAATTTAAGACCAGCATTGTGTAAAAAAGCCTAGAAAATACTACAAAATGCAAAGAAATAAAAAGCTAAATTTACAATTAAAAAAATAAAAATAAAATAAAATAAAAAACCTTTTGCACACATTGCTCTAAATATTTACATACTGATGTATGTATAACACTGAAATATACTCGTATGTATCAACTTAAACTGTTACAGTTGCCGATCACCTGAGAGTAAGGAGAGTTTCTTTCACCATTTCTAAGAGTGTATTGCTTTCTAGATACAAATTTCATGGTTCACATTTTATGAACAGATTTCCTGAAAATTTCATATATATTTAGGAGATCTTCTCAGATATCTTAATGCTACAGTGTGGGTCTAGATCACTTTATTATTCAGTTGTTTTGCCGTGTAGATGGTTCAAAACGGAATCTTGAGATTTTAATTGATAAGCGTTAGGCCGTCACGCAACTACCTTTCTTATGACCAATTAATTAACTAACATTTCAAAATTTTCATTTCATTTCATTTATTTATTTATTTACAATAACCTAGCATGTATAGACCAAAATCGGTTAAAAAAATTCTACTAATAATATAAGTAAAACAAGTTAACATATATTAAATAAAGCTGAAGAATACTCTTCAAATATAATATTAAAGAATAAGTAAAAATTTTTTTTTTAATTATTAGCAAATTTAAAAAAACCATAGAGAAAAAGGAATGTTGCGATAATAGTTCTAAAACCCAAAAAAGAGAAAAATATAAACATAGAAAATCGAAACATAGTGAAGTAGAATTACGAAGTTGAAAGTATCAAACGTTTTTAACCGGTTAGGTAGCGTATTAAAGGCACGAATTACTCTGACACAAAAGGATCTCTCTAGTAATGTAGTAAGTCTAGATATTAGCAACTGTTTATTTCTGGTAGATCTACTAACAGCAAAGGGCTCAGCTAAATATTCAGGTGCATGTAGCTTATATATTTTATAAAAGTGAGTGAGGTTCCTAAATCAATAAAAGAAAGGCCCAGGAATCGAAAAACAAATGGTGATACATGTTGCCTCTAACAACTCGATTAAACACCAACTTCAGTTTCCTTAATACAGTTCCATAATATATTTCCAAAACATATAAAATAATAGTCATTATAATACCATAACCCACCTGTTTTTTTTTACGTGTAAAGGTAGCATTAAGTCTATGCTGTACATTTTGTTCAAACAAGTTGACCTTCGAGACAACAGCATTGATGTGGCTCTCAAATGTTAAGTTAGAGTCAATAATTATACCAAGATAATTAAGTTTATCGGCAAACTCAATAGAGTTACAGTAAGTTTATTATCAGAGATCCATCTCAGCAACAAATCAACAGTGAACTTTATCATATTCTGCAAAACGTCAGGGCAATGAGCCCCTAAATAATAACTGTACATTATCAGCGAAAGAGGATGGAATGTACATATTGCAAGAAATCTGACTGAAAAGTTCATTAATAAATAGTATAAAGATAAGAAGTCCAAGTACAGAGCCTTGAGGCACTCCACTATGAACTGGAAGCACAACTGAACAGCTACCACCACCAAAAACATATCGGTTTCTGTCAGAGAGATAAGAATACAACAACTTACAAGCAGAGCTTGAAAAATCAAAAAGGATATATAATTTTTGTAGTGAAAGTTTATGACTGACCCTGTCAAAAGGCTTGGACAAATCTAGTGATGGCAGTATACAAACACCATCATCAGATAAACCATACCTAATAAAGTCAGCTATTCTAGTAAACGTTTTTCATCAATGTGACGTATTATTTGTATTTTCATTATATGCTCAACCAACTTTGACAATATCGGCAATATTGAAATCAGCCTAATTTTTCAGAAGCACCACTATTTATCCGAAATATTTGTTTAATATTTTGCCTTCCAAAGCAAATGTAACATTTTTTTATGCAAACAGTGTGACTTTTTCTGAAAAAATTAATAGCCGAATAGCACAATCGAACATTGTGCAGACAAAAAATAAATTGTAAAACAAATTCTTTTGTTTCCCTCTGAAAGAGAAACGCTACACAATTAATAACCGAATAGCACAATCGAACATTGTGCAGATAAATAATAAATTGTAAAACAAATTCTTTTGTTTCCCTCTGAAAGAGAAACGCTAATTGTGTACTTATAAAAAAAACTAACAACTCACTACTTCTTCAGCGAAGTAAAATATTGCCACTATTATAATTTCTTATTCCGTTGAAGACCCCTTAAAGTATTTAAAAAATTAAATAGTACAATTAAAATTAATAAAAAGTACAATTTCACTTTTTAATGATTTTTAACTTTGCTCAGAAACGTTTGGGTATAGTTTTTTAGTCCTTGGGTTGTTAAAATAAAAAATCTATTTCATTCAGTACTGTTTGATTTCACTGTCACAGTTGTAGGCTTGTTCATAACATAAAAATACCACTAAATATAAAAACCATTAGTATTTCACAATTTTGTAACTTTTATTCTCCCTTAAAAAACTTTTTAAAATTAATTTTTATATTGGTGTTACAAATTAATAATTATGAATTCTAATTCGCGATTGAACGTTATCATTTGTTATCAGTTAAACAATTCTATATTAAACTCACATTGAAAGAAATATACTGAAAGAATTAACAGTGATGCAGTTATTACAACAATAATTATTAATAACAAAATAAGAGAATTATGTTTTGCAATGTTCTTGAAATTGTGATAACGGATGTTTTATCATTTATAGCATTGAAAGCAATAAAACTAGCGTATTACTATGCAATACTTAATTCAAGACTTTTATTTTTGCCTTAAAATATTAAAAGTTAAAAAATAACTTTTATTTTTTGAGTAAAATAATAAACGAAGATAGAGAAGACAGATAGAGAAAGAAAGAGAGTGAGTGAGTCCGTCACCGAAACCAACCGCTACTTCTAACGAAACCATGTAGCATGTCGACCCTTACATTCGACAGCGTACTGAGACCCTGCAGACGTCGCTTACCGAAGTGGATCATGCGTCGCCCCTCCAGGGCTGGACAACGGCAGAGAAGGTGTTCCATAGTCTCCTCCTTTTCCTCGTCCTGACAACTTCTACAGTAGTCGTTATATCGCAATCCTATTCTTCTAACATGGTTGCCAAAATTGCAGTATCCTGTTACTACAGTCACCACATTTCCCAATCGGGCTCTTTGGAGTCCCAACAAATCCTTACTGCGACTGCTATCCAGCCTAGGCCAGATCATCCTCGCCATATTACACGTCCATTCGTCTCTCCATCTGGACTGTGCCCTTCGCAAGAATATGCATTCGATCTCCTTTTTACAGACCGATAGACTGATGCCACAGTTCGCATTGGAATCTTGCTCTGGCAACCCTGATCCTTCCCTTGCCAGGTTATCCGCCCTGCAGTTCCCCATTGAAGTCCAATGTCCACGCACCCAAATGAGGGTGATCACCGAATGCTCTGCCATTCTATTTAAGGATGTCCGGTATTCTTGGACCAGTTGGGATGTCGAATAGATTCCCACTAAAGACATGATTGCAGTCCGACTGTCGGTATAATTGCGAATATTTCTGCCAAATACTCCATGATATCACAGCCAATCTGCTGCTTGATTTATAGCCATCAATTCAGCTTGTAGAATGCTGCATTGATTAGGGAGTCTGATGGATATACTAGTTCCAGACTCCTCAATATAGACTCCACCACCAACTCCAGAACAATTCTTGGAGCCATCGGTAAAGACATCCAGATCTTCTCCTAGAGGAGAAGATCCTATTGAGACACCAAAATTTAAAAATTGCGAAAAAAAATTCTCAAATTTACTTAAATGGTATAAATAGCATTCAAACGGTCTCAATGTTTTTTGCAATCTTAAAATCGGTTGGTATTTAACCAAGTTATTGGTTTATAAGTGTATTAGATTTGGCTGTATTAGATTTTGTTGTACTCGACAGCGCCCACCCGAAAAATAAAATCACTTCCCAGGTTTTTATTTTGTCGCACAGTGTTATATTAAATGAATTTCTATTTTTACACACCTCGTATATGAAAACGTTTCAAACATATGTTTGTGTAACCGATTAGCAGGTGAGTATATTTGTACGCTTAAGCGTTATAATGTTTACACATCGACTAATTGCATTTTGAAATTTATAGCTTTGCGTACTTGAAAAGTCACAACAAGTCCATTCAAACACATGCACACAAAAGCAGAAACGTAAAACATTTTCAAATGAACTTTAACTTTTGTGCATGATTACTTTAAAAGAGTAAGAATACTAATATTTATAAGGCAAAAACCAGTACCATGAACGTTCCAAATATTCAAAGCATTATTCAATTTCGTTAAGTTTTGAATATCTGTGAGTTGTATTTATACAAAACTTGCATAGATGTATTTCAGTATGTGAATTTGTGTATTTGTTAGTAAATAAATAATGTGATTTTATAAACAAATGCACTTGGCAAAATTTTTGCATAAGCTGAAAAAAAATTTCAATTAAAGAAGTTTTATTTAGAACGATCGCTGTAAAGATAACTAGTTAATGCAAATGGAGGTATGAAGTGGAATTACAATTTGAGTTTGTTTCAAGGGATTTAAGACATTTGATTTTACATTTTTTTAATTAAATGATCGTTTTTATTTTTTGTAATTTTGCCAACTTTTTCCCATCCAAAATAAAGTAAAATAAAATTTTGTTTTAAATCCGCAAAAACGAAACATAGAGTAGTTATGAGATACTTTCGATTAAAATATTTTGATTCGGAATACAGCACAAGATTGTATAATTATTATAATATTTTTGATCAGTTTCATAATGTATATTATGTATTTACAGTGAAAAAAATTTGTTTCATAAAAGCAATGAAATAATTTCATTAAAATAGTTTCATTGATTTAATGAAATGTGTTACCTTCACATATTAATTATATGTTTTCAATATGTGAATGAAAGTAATGAAAGAAAATGTTTATATAATTTTTTATTGATTAATTAATCCACGAAACTAACTTTTGCTTTGGAAAAACATTCATATAATAAATATATAAATTAAATTAATTTTTCGTTTGTTTGTTTATTCGCTTAACAAGTATTCGTTTTTCAACAGATTTGTATAAAAATTGGTACATTTGGACCGGTCCACTTTTCAGCGATTTTCACTCGCCTCTGTTCAAAAAGAGGCTGAAAATATGCTTTGAAATATTTTATTTACCACTTTGTTTGGCGCCTTTAATGATAATGAACAAAGATATGATCCACTTTATAAATTGGTGAATGTGTGTATTTATTTGAAAGGTTCTTAACTGGTTAGAATTCTATTTGTAAGCCAACTCACGCTGGGCTGGATCGGTCGGGATCCGGAAAAAACATCTAGTATGAAATAAAATTCTACACATTTTTCATAAAATATATGAAATAAATTTTCATATCTATAACTTTCAATCGTATATTGAAGTATCAGTTCATATATTTTATGAACTAAGTTCTTTTAGTGTAATTCACAGTATTACAGTTTATTTCATTAAATTTTATCCTATAACATATTTGGTTTCCTTTATACAAAAGAAACACACAAGCATACATTCACATACATGCAAAAATTTTAAATTTGTAATAACTTTACACTCGACACAGAGGTTTCAACACAAGTCAATAATTTATTTATATACATAACTGCACTACAAATGTTTATTTTTTGTAAACAAGAAAACGAAAGAAGGGAAAGAAGAGCCAAGATTTTACTAATCAAACATTACCAAGAGTAGGACAAGCTAAATGAAATAGGGCGAAGTCCATTAAATGTTATTAAATTTTAATATTCATTATATTGAAGAGTTTTGATGCGCTCGCATCAAAGTCAACTCTTAAATAAATTAATATTTAATTTATAAATAATTATATAATTGTATTGTAGACAAGAGCACAGCGCTATTCATGTTTACTTGCAGACACCCGAAAGTAGTTAAAGATAAAGTAAATAGATTTTGAATATAAATTTAAAATTTTATTGCTTTAATTAATAGGAATCATTCCAAGTTAATGAAAGCAATATAAAATACTACTTACATACATACATTTTATACAAGTTATAAAACACTTTTTAAGTTATTAAAAAAATAATAATTTTTAAATCAAATCTCTACTATATGAATTAAGGAGAAAAATAATCAAACATCTGCATGTCTTTATAAATTATTTTCAAGTAATTTGCGCTTCGGAAAAGGATTTTATTCATTTGGGCAATAAATTTTTTCTATACAAAAAAATAACAAATATAATTAAATTGTTTTTTATCTTTCTTATCTTTTTTAATTATTTGTCTTAGGCTGTTTTTCTCATAAAAATATAATGTAATTTTTTATTTATTTAATGATTATGTTGAAAAATTAAATTAAATTCTGTCAGAATGGTTAGAGGTAAAAAAATAAATATTAAACTTCTTATGAAAAGTGCCTCAAAAATAGGAAAAAATTCTAACACAATTTTAAATTTAATCCTGAACAAAATGTTTCCTTTTAAAAAAACCAATGCTGTAATTTATCTATCTATAATTTTTAATTTTCTTGTTATAAATTTCAATAACTTGTAGTGTTTTCGTAGGAATATTGTTACAAGGTTGTGTTTAGTTATTAAAGAAGTGTCGAAAAAAATTTTTGAAATAAAATAATCTCCGCCATTATAGCATTTTTCTTATTTGAAGAAGACTCTTGAGAGAAGATGGCAAGATGAATTTTTAGAGATTTGCAGTAATTCACTAGAGCTGGGAGAGACAGAGTAAGTAATTTGAAGAAACTTTTTATGTCTTATCAAATCGTATTAGAGGACTACAAATTTAGAAGCCCTGAAAATTTTATTTATAAAATTATTTCTATTCTAAAGAAAATAATTGTGGAATAAATCGCCTCGCCATCCCTTATTTACAACAATAAAGTATTGAGTTAATTGCTACAAAAATCCATTTTTACTAAATTTGACTTAATCTATTTGTCCTTATTGGCTTTTCGTTTAGTAATTAATAGCATTTAAGGGCTTCGTTCTAAAATTTCACCATTGTTGCAGCTAGCAGTGTCGTTACGATGTTTACGGAGGAATCCATTCAGCGGTCTGCTTTGGAATTACTGTCGACTAAGTAGAAGGAAACTTTTTGTGATGTCTGGATATTTCTCCATAAACTCCATGGATGAAATTGAGAATGTAAGTAAAATTGTGTACACATATCGTCAAATGATTTTATTAAAGCTCTAAGTTACATTTAAAGTTTTTTAGAGGAGTAGCCAAAGGAGTCGATAATATGAGAAATTAACTAAACTTTTCGAAATTTTACATTTATACAAACAAAACTTAAGCTTAAGATTTTAATAAAAATTAATTTCCCTGAAAAAGACATCCAATGGAAAGTCGCAATATTGGAAAAAGCAATTCTTATTAATATCTTAAGCTTGAAAAATAATTGTTAATATTATTATTTTTTTTTCAAAACGATTCGATTCACAGAACGTACCACTCTAACACTTTAAGAAGAGAAAATATGGACTTAAATTAGTGGAGTTAAAAAATCTGTTATTTTCTAAAATACTCATAATTAAAATAATTATTATATTATTTCAGAATAACATTTAACGTTTGCCAATATTTTTAAGTTAACTTAAACGCAAAGCCTTAAATATTTCAAACTGTGAAAAATTGCACTAATGCCTCTATCAAATATAATAGTTCATATGTATAGATAATTAATTCATTCAACTAAAAGTTTAATCCACATAATATTTTTCTATTTAAACCATTTAATTTGTGCAACATATTTCCTACAGTTGGACTTTTCAATTTAATTCTGAAAACCGTAGTATTTTTCATTCTGTTTGTGTAAACAAACTCAGCTTAAAGTTTTTATTTTTTTAATATGTTTATATGTATGCGAGCAGTACAGATGCCTGCTTGTATTTTTATGTGGATGTGAGCGTTTGTGTGTTTCTAAACAAGTATTTGTTTAAAACAAAATGCTCCAACGCATGTTCAAGATCTTTATTGTTTAAGGAAACTGACATGAAAAACATCTTGAAAGCATCTCAAGCGTATATTGAGTATGTTGGCATCAGTGGTTAACAATCATCCATCCACAACCATTTTGCTTTTAAAAAAGATTTTATGTGGACTTGTTAGTTTTTGCCATCATACCTATATGACAAACAATAAACAAACAAAATGCCAAAATGTTGTTATAAGAATTTTCAATATTTTTGTTTTGTATCATGTTCATATAAAAAAATACTAGTATAAAAACATTTATATGTGTAAACATGTATGTACACTTAACCACTAAAACTGGCAAAAATGTTTTAACGAAAATATTTCGTTTAGTTATTTTCAATAAGGTTTTCCATAGAAAATGCATTCCATTAAAGCATAATATTTTGTTTTGAATAGAAAACTGTCAAGCATTTACTTTTTATAACACAAAAAACTCATTTCATTTCAATATATATATTTTACATGAAGTTATACTCACACATGCATAAATGTTAAAAAATCGGATACATTCAATGAATGTCATGTTATTAAGTCTTTCTGCGTATTTAGTTGTCAGCAATATTTTCAATATTATAACAGCTTAACTTTTATTTATTTATTTTTTTTTAAATAATGTATGCTTGTGTTAGTTGTTATTATGTGAATATTAAACAATGACTGTTAATATTTTTAATAGAAATTTTCTGAAAATAATTTAAGTGGTTAAATACGTTTTGCAGAGAATGTTTTCATTCATAAACAAACTATTTTAATTGAATGAAATATTAAACTGTATTTTCCAAACATAAATTTATTTTTATATTTTAGTGGTTTGCGCTAATGATCTTCAGGAATTATTTACAATTATTTAAACATTTTTTCTAAATACTTAAGGAAATGTTTTGGCAAAATTACATTAAGCTAAAATTATGGGTTTCATTAATAAAATTGTAATTTTAAAATTTTTAGAAACAACTTTTGAAAATTAATCAATAACACTATCTGAAAAATTTTCTCTTTCTAAAACTTTAAAAAAATCAAATTTGATGTATTTTAGTGTAATTATTTCCAAAAACACACTGGTATTTGTGTAGTAGCTCTGGCTTTTTAAATTTATCAAGCTACCTGCACTTAAAAAATAATGCCATTTCAATGTCGTAAAAATTTTATTTATTAGTAAATTTATAAAATGGCTATTCAAAGAAGACATCGCACAGCGTTGTGATTTCATATAAAGAGTGGCCATAAATAGAAGCATTAATTGTAAAAAGTTGAAATTTGGCAAGCATATTCAGGTTGATACAACATTACCAAATTCAAAATTTCAAAGGTTTCAAAACAAGGATTCGTGTAGTTCCCATATATCCTAAAATTTAAAAATGCCATAAAAATAAGAAAAAAAGTTAAAACTTCGTAAACAATCGTTGGATATGATATTCTTAACGGTTTGACCAAATTGGATCCAAATCAAGAACATGTCAGTCTCGAAAATGTTCTTTATCAAAAAATTAAAAAAAGAGGAAATTTTTTTAATTAATTCCGTTCACAAAACACTTAGAGTAAACTCAAAGTGTCCATAGTTTTGTTACTCTATATATCGACTAGTCGAAAATAGGAATTATCATCATCATCTAAATTAATTGAATGTAATCAATCTTAAAATTTGGTAATTTACGCTTTAAGGTTTTTTGTCTGTGAAATTTTTTTCAAATATTACTTTTAATATGTTTAAGATTGGAAACAACAATAAAACAAGGATATGTCTGTTTTTACAAAAATTAAAAATAGAAAAAAATATGTATTTATAAAACATTCAAAAATAACTTCATCACTAAATATTTCGTTTTTTATATGTAAACCGTTACCTTTTTTTAATAAATCTGGAATTAATCTTGAATTGAAATCAATAACTCTTTTTTAATTCTCGCTAAAATTTAACTTTAATGCTCGGACTATAACAATCTCAGTTTTAGATCACACTTCCTTTTACTATTCATATTTCTTTTATTATAAAGAGTGATTTTTTTGCTATTATCTTTTTGGCAACACTAGTTTTGACAGCCATTTTATGGTCAGTTTAATCGACCTACTGAGGCTTCTATTCGGGCTATTGTAACAAAATTTCGCACCAAATTTACATTGTTGGACATTAAACCACCAACACGCTTACGTAGAGTGCGAACTGAAGAAAATATCGCAGCCGTATCGGCCAGTGTTGGTGATGACCGTGAATTATCGATTCGGCGCCGTTCGCAGCAATTGGGCCTCTGTTACTCCACTACGTGGAAAATTTTGCGGAAGGATTTGGGTGTGAAGCCTTATAAGATACAACTGGTGCAAGAATTGAAGCCAAACGACCTACCACAACGCCAAATTTTTGGTGAATGGGCTCTTGAAAAGTTAGATGAAGATCCACTTTTTTATAGAAGAATTGTGTTCAGCGACGAGGCTCATTTCTGGTTGAATGGATACGTGAACAAGCAAAACTGCCGTATTTGGAGTGAAGAGCAGCCAGAAGCATTGCAAGAGCTACCAATGCATCCACAAAAAACAACCGTTTGGTGCGGATTATGGGCTGGCGGCATCATTGGGCCGTATTTCTTCAAAGATGATGCGAATCACAACGTTACTGTGAATGGTGAGCGCTACCGTGCGATGATAACAAACTTTTTTTTTGCCCAAAATGGAAGAGCTTGACTTGCATGACATGTGGTTTCAACAAGACGGTGCCACATGCCACACAGCACGCGAAACAATGGACCAATTGAGAGGCGAGTTCGGTGAACAGTTTATTTCACGCTTGGGACCAGTCAATTGGCCGCCCAGATCGTGCGATTTAACGCCTCTAGACTATTTTTTGTGGGGCTATGTTAAGGCTAATGTCTATAGGGACAAGCCCGCTTCGATTGACGCACTGGAAGCCAACATTGCCAACATTATTCGTGAGATACCGGCCGAAATGTTGGAAAGAGTATGCCAAAATTGGACTAAGCGGATGGACCATTTGAGGCGCAGCCGCGGCCAACATTTGCATGAAATAATCTTTAAACATTAAATTATATCGACCCAACTATCGATCCAAATAAATATTTCATGCATTTTTCTGAATTTTATGTGTTTTTTATTTTTTTTAAATTTCCGATAGTTCTTATAAAATCACCTTTTATATAAAAAAATTTATGCGCTCTTATTATAACACAAGCGATCAACTCGTCTGGAAATTTTATATCAAAAGTACTAAAAATATTGAGTATTTTTCATGCAAGTTTTTCGGACGAGTTGATTGCTTGTAGTATAAAAATAACACATTAATATATTTTTCTTGTAAAATTTTTTATTCAGACGCCTAACGAAACAGCAAAATATTAATAATAATACAAACTATAATTTAATTAAAAATCCACATATAAGAGTAAGCAACGTAATTATTTCTTTTTGAGATTGAGATGAAGGTTAAAGCTTTTTTGAAAAAGAAAAAGATTAGAAAAAAGTTAGAGACTAAATCATAAATTTCAAGGCTATATGATAGAAAAACATAGAGAAATGCCAATTAAAAATTTATCATATTGATAAAAAAAATTTTAAGTTAGTATGAAGTACCTAAACCAATATAACTACTTTTGATTTAATTAAAAACTGAAATCGCCTTTCGGTGTTAGAATTGAATTGAAAAAGCTTAAAATATAATCATCGTTGCATGTATACTTAAGCTTTACTTATCATATTGTTTCGCATATTAATATTGTTGGTTTCAATTTTTTTATAAGTGTGCAAATACCCCAACAAACAAACAAAATTTTCATTTATGACAAAACTCATTTTATTTAAGGTAATTCCAACCAAACATGAGGAAAACTGTTGGTTTAAGCAAAATTAAATATATTAATAACGTTCTTATTAAAAAAAAACAGAAGAAAACAAAAAATAATTAAAATTTCATAGCCACAGCTCAGAAATTTCGTTCAATATGTTAACCATATAAAATTACATTGAGTATCTTCTGCATTTTTGTTTAAGGTTACTTAAAGTCAAAGGTCTATGATTAGATTCACACAGCTTAGTACTCTTATATTGAAGGTATAGTTCAAGGGCACATCAACAAAATTCACTCACATTAATGTTAAATGGGTTTGAACAATTCCAACGAAAATGTGGTTATGAGTACGTTTGGCAATGCACCATTTCATATACTTGTAACCTTAAGCTTATTGCAATTAAAAGCAACGATCTAGTGTGCTTATTTCAGGTCTTTCAATACTCATGCACTTTTCGTCGAAATCTGTTTTATGAATCCTTTTTTTAAAAGCTTCGTATTTATTAATACGAATTATATTAAGAAATGTTATGAAACTTTTGCTTAAGTTAATTGGAAACGAAAGGTATATTTTATAAAATTTATCAGCTAACTAAATACTAATTTTGAATTGATGCAATTTTTTTGTTTCTTTTTAAAATCTTTTTTTGTTAAACGGCAATTTTTGCAATTATTTTGTGAATTAATGATTTTTTCGTGAGTTTTTTTTTTTTTGCCAATTATGAGTCAAATTTGACGTCTTTAGACTTTTTTTTGTGAGATGCTGTTAAGCACAGATCCAATACTAATACTGAGAAGCTAAATTATTGCAATTTAATCTATGGCAGTTACATAACTGAAATTATATTCCGTAATTATTGGCCATACACGCAGTGAACAACTTCTGTTGTGGGAACTGAATTTGTCACCATGCAGTCAAAGCATCAGTTGTCATAATAAAATTTTTTAGTTGCAAAAATCAAAACTCCATAATACAGTCAAAATTTTATTTCTCTTAATGCTATTTTTAGATGTATTACAGAATTGTTTTGCATTTTTTATAATATTGAAGCAAAAAATATAAAATTTTTTTTCTACAAGCTTATTATTTTGTAGCTTAGAAAGAAAAAAACTTGTTCTCTCGCCACCACTACAATAACGCAATGAAAAATATTTTCGGCGGGCTTAAGCAATTTTTCAAACGAACTACGTGGATATTTATATAGGAAAAAAAAGAAGCACAGAAATAATACTACACATTGAAACTCGCTTATTTTTTTAATTCTTGTTTATTTTATTGTATTAAAACATAAATTCTTAAAAAAAATAATAAGCAAGTCAATTTCACAAAATTTTAATATTTTTGAGTTGGTCAGCTCTTATAAAAAAATAGAGTCTATGTCAGACGTATTTGTACATGTCGTTTGTGACCAAAAATTATAAACTTTCTGTAAAATAAAAAATTTTAACAAACATGAAGAAAACATGAATTTTTAAATTAAAATACACATGTAAAAACATCTCGTCTATTAGTACCTTTAGATATACCTCTTTTAAAAAGACAACACTTCATTTGATAGACATAATGCTCTATTTCTGATTTCTCGTCATTTATACAGGGTGTTCCATAATTCAACTACAAGCCGAAAGTATGTGATAGCGCGCATGGTAACTGCTTCGCGAGTTACTGCCATTCGGAATATTTTTTTTTTTTTAATTTTGGTACCCTGCATTACTATATCTCTTGCAGTAGCTACAAATTTTTACTTTATAAAAATTTTTTCGAGGAAAATACCATTTTTTTTGGTCAACTATGTTTTGAAGGTTGTTATTGAAAACAAAAAATTTACTAAAAATTTTTGGCAAGTTGCATCAAAAGTTGGCGCACTTAGTGCCAATTCCAAAATGGTATAAAAGTTAGTTGATTGGTTTTTGCAACAGTGAAAATATTTTTTTTTTATATTAAACCGATATTTATTTTTTTAAATTAATTTAGCCTGAAACTATGCTTCGGAATATTTTATTTACTACTTTAGTTTGCGCTTCTACTAATAATGCTAGCAAAGGCATGATACAAATTCTAAATTAGTTAATGGCTGTAGTTATTTGAATAACTTTATTAAACTATTATATCCATTTAGGATTTTTCTAAAAAATTTTATCTACACTCTCTTTAGTGTGAAGATACCGACTCACGTAAAAAAAAAGACCGGGAAGAGGCTTTCCCTTCTAAATATATTTGGATTAATACTTTTGGATGGTTTATGAAGCAAATTTTAGTTAGGTACAAAAAGCAAAGATCTAGCTTATTATGTTCGCGGTGCGACTCTTCTCATTGCCGAGAGATATTCCTAGCTCACTCATAAAAATTTATCTCATGGTTGGCTTATTCATGTCGACCGTATTTACAAAAACTACCAACGACATCTATTCGTCTTCCTGTTGCAACTATAACCAGACAACATTTTGTCGATCGTGTCTACGTCATCAACACATACATATATATTTTAAAACCTTGCTTATTTCTTTAGAAAATTAATTTTTTTTTTTTTGTTAATTTAAGCTCCATCTGTACGAGTTCCGAACGTATTAGGTTATCGATTCTATAGTTTTTTTTTAACATTTAACTGATTGAATTTCTAAAAATCTCTTTATTTATGGTTGCTAAAAGAACTTATCCACCAAATTTTCAAGTTTGTAGCTTTAGCTGTTTGAGCTGGGCGTGGATGATAAGTCTATTTATCAGTCAGTATAGGTAGACTATATTGATTATAACTTTTAGTTTAATTAATTTCTTTTATTTTGTTTATGAAGTATTTAAACACATTTAATCATATAATAGAGAAAAATTAATTTTTAAATTTCAAAAGCATTAAACACGCCAGACCACAGCAAAGATTGTAAAAATTTTACACAAAATCAAATCTTTCAGAAAAATAAGTAATAAAAGGAATCAATTAACAAATTCTTAGAAAAAATAAAATTTAATTTAAATTTTTCCTGTCAATATTTCTTCCCTGTTGCTCAAACAGTGTTATTTTCCAACATACATTTAACTGCAAATAACATGAATGAATTAACAAAATAATAATAATAAAAACATGAATAAAAATTCAAACTTTAGTATTAAAAATTTGTTTTTGGAATTAGGAAAATGTAAAGATTTTATATAAAAATAAAAAAGAATAATGAACAACATAATTGTAAAACTATTTGGTATGACAGTTTTTATTTAATTTACTAACGACCATGAGAAACCAAATAGCTTAGACTTTAAGTTAGCCAGCAATCAGAATGTAAGAGAAAAATATGTATGTATGTTTGTATGCATTTGTAAATATGTACAAACCAAACAAGAAAAGATACAAGAATAGAAAATAACCTGAATTACCCAGAGAATATACAGCAACATGACTAACAAACATTTGACAAATAAAGTTGTTGCTAGACGATCTAATATTCAACGTTAAATTATGCATCTGTGTTGGTGAAAAAATTAAATTGATTGATATCAATCTCATTTTTATGTGTAAAGACTTACAATTTACCGTCGGCAAAACACATTAAATAAAAATAATACATTTTAATTCTGATTGCACATTAAGAAAAAAATAAGATTATGTAACAGGAAATTTCTTATTGCTATTGTATTGGTACTAGCAATAAAAACCCAATTTGGATGAAGGACTGTAAAAAATTAATGAAATCATTTTTTTTCTTCATTTTTATTTTTAAATCATTTTATTTCTCGTGTTCACACGAGACAAGATTCGCCCTCTTTTGAGGGTTCACAACTCAATCTCGAATGGAACAGGAAGATTCGCCATACAAAATTAAGTGAGCGAATCTGCAGCTTTCATTTTGAAACTCTTGCCGAAACCATGAATATTTAGTTTCATCCCTAGTTTCTATCGATAGTTTATCTTAATTAGCTGTCAAACAAAATAAATTGTAAACAAAGAAATATTATTGTTTTGCAAGCATTTCATTATATTAGTAAGAAACTAAGGAAAGAGTGTTAAATTGCTTAGTTATAAAAATAAACATGATAAATAACACAACATATTAAATTATTTAAAATAATAAATACATTTTTTATAAATTATTATTTTTTCTAAAATTACATATATTTATATATTAAAATGTACCTTTTTTATCCATTTGAAAACTAAAAAACAAATGCGGGCAAATGTGAAACAACAAAAAACAAAGCAAAGCAACTGTCAAATGAAACTCATTATGTGCGTCTGAACGCAAATTTTCACAATCGAGGTTCAGAGAGCGAAACCAGCATTGAAACTCCTCGTGTAAACATGCTATTACGCAAAAAATTATGATTAAAGAAGGGCTGCCAGACCAGCAAATTTAGCAGTGGTGCTATTTTGCGCAAAAATCCAACAATTTTTGGTTCTCGTCAAATTCACACATAACGTATATGTGTGACGTCCATTTTTAAAAAAACACGCACACACACTCATGATTGCCGTTGAAATTAGATCGTCTAGCACTCACTTAAAACATACAAGTATGTGTAATTCTATATGTGCTTCTCACCCACAAACGGTCACACAAATTTACATAAATTGTCCTTTTAACGGCCATTTTCTCAATGTATGATTAAAAGTTCACCCAAAATTTAACCGCAAGTTATGCTAATTTGCATTTCACAATATACGATTAAATTTTCACCCACATTGTTAAATCTAACCGAACAAATTTTGCTATTTAAAATACTAATCAAAATATTCCATCCAATATAATAATAATAATCGGCCGCTTAAATGTTGATATTTCAATCTAGAACAAAAATAAAAAACGAACTTACATATAACATTACATGGAAGTATGTCTAAATTAAATTTTACATTTTATTTAAATTTTTATACCAATTTTTTTTAATTAATTTTCTTTTTGGCAAAACTGTCCAAAAAGCAGGGAAAAATAATAAAAACAAAATTTTTTTTGTTTATGATTAAAATACCTAATTTCTTCAGTTACTTTGCTCTCAGCAGGAACTAAAGCCGATCTGTGACTTCGTGTAGAAATTTGTAAATAACATTTAATTTTTGTTGTTACAGCTTTTTTCCAAAAATATTTAATTTTTTAATTTTTCAACAAAATATTAATCTTTATTTGTGCTTAATTCCAGAAATTGTGTTGGTTTTAAAATTTATTCTTTTACTCATGATATTCTCATGAGTTATTTATTCAGTACAATAAGTACTGAAGGGGAGAGCATACCTATATGGACCATTTCATCAGACGCTACTCCGAATCCTCAGTAGGTTACTCCCAACGTTTCTTGCAAACATTAGAACCTTTATATTGTAAAAGCAATTGACTAAATAAGAATTATTAATCAAAAGTCACAAAAAGATTCAAATATTCAAACAAAAAACTCAGTAAGCATTGAACTGAATAAACAAATAAATTTCCCAACCAACATTTTTAATATTGAAAACTATATATTCTATTTTTATTCTTCTCTTCTCTTTTAATTTTTCATTACACTATTTTTCGTAAACAAATTCACACAGTATTACCATATTATCTACCGTTTTTGTAAAGTAGCCAAATGATGGTGAAACGTAAATTGGTACCCGTTGGTTAAATGGTGTCTGTTAACCACACCGACAATTAGTTAATCTTCCATTAAAAATAAAGTAATCATACATTGTGAAAATGGTCATAAGTTGTATTGTAAGTGAATAAATAACAAAAGAAAAGCCAAATTTAAAAAAGACAAAATAATATTTTCTCTGAATTAAATTACCCCTTCCATAGCAACAAAAACTTTTTTTTGTTATAGTAGTTGTACAACCCATTCAGTCTAAAAGCAAAAAAATATTCTTCAAACTATGAAGATAGCCTCACGACCCTTGCCAGAAGCTTTAAAGTGTTGCTTTTATAATTTCAAAGGTTTTAATCATAAAAAATCATCCGTCATGTCATGAGCAGACCAAAATAATTATATCTGTGTTTAGCCCATATCAAACATAAATGTTAACAAAAACGCATGTTAAATTTTATTTAAAAACAAAGCAAGTATTTCAAAGAAAATCCAACATTAGTCCCTATAAAATGTGTGTCCATTTCATTTGCTTACACTGAAGAAATAGTTCATTATTTTTCAAACAATGTCAGCGTTTAATTTAGTCTGATGAAATTAAATTTTTTATTGAATCTATGAAATATTTTATTACCTGAATGAATATTTTATTGAATTAATGAAATATTTCATTTGTCTAATGAAACGTTACCATTGATTAAGAATAATTTTTCGCCGCATGTAAAAACTATTCCAATTGAAAAGGACAGAGAAAAGGACAAACCCAGGCATATCTATTACAATGTTGTTCTTTAAACTGTTTAAATTTATCACGTAATACCAGATTTACTCAAAAGCCATGCACTCTTAAAAAGTATTAACCTCTATTTTATATTTTCTTACAAATGTAAATTAAGAAATTTTTAATGAGTAATTTATTATTCAAGCTTTAGTTAATTTTTTTGACTTATTCGATAGTCTCATAATAATTCTTAATTGAAAGTCAATTGCTTTGTTTGAAATATATAAAAAATTAATGTTACTCCCAGACACTGGATTGCTAGAGCGACGCTTTCGGAAAAATCCTTAAAGCAGCCAGAGTTACTAAAGCAAATAATATTAATTTTTCCTGCATATAGATGACGATATTTCAAAGCTCTTCGCTATATTTCAAATCTTATCGCTATATTGCCATACTTGATGAATTGTGCAATGCACAATTTTATACATGATTAATACATGTTTGAGCCGTGCGCAGCTTATTAAGTATATAATTCTAAGTGTATATTAATTGAACTGTAAATTTATGTTAATGAGTAATTTATTATTATGGGATTATCCAATAAATTAAAAAAAATTACAATAAATTACTTATTAATCAACATCTCATCCTCAAGAAAACTTACGTTGCTTACCTTCATGTGTGCTTTTCAACATGGTTTTTTCTATTAAAATAATAAATTTATTAAGCCATTTTATAATATTTAACACTATCAGAGAATTCTTAGGACCATCTAGGAGTCATTCTAGATAAGATCCGAACTTAGAAAAAACTTTTACTGTACATAATCGGCCAAGCGTTAAGAGTAACTTTTGCATGTGAACGGTTGTATAGAAAGAGATAATGTTCACGATAAAATATTATGTAGTTTCTCTACAGAGTTGCAGTAGCACCAATGGTCAGAAAAGAATCCTGAG
Organism: Thelaira solivaga; assembly: GCA_947397855.1. Taxonomy (NCBI): domain Eukaryota; kingdom Metazoa; phylum Arthropoda; class Insecta; order Diptera; family Tachinidae; genus Thelaira; species Thelaira solivaga. The sequence continues at coordinate 38,835,965 of OX377613.1, forward strand.
TAGCTTGCACAGTACATAGGATGTGTACTACATTACCTTTGGAAATGTTCTCTAGACTTATTTTCCCTACATCTTTTAGCTTACATGTACAAATTCAGTATATTTCATATCGGGATCTCAAGCAGGATGAATAGTATACTAGACTTTTCCAGCCGAGTCTAAGTGATCATCTATGTAATATATTACAATTTTCAAGTATTTGTTACTCTCATGATACGGGAGTATACATTCTTTTAAAGAGCCAAGTAAGTCTAAACATACTTGAAAGCTTTTTTCGATCAAAGCTGAATGAGGAATGCTATAAAATTCTCGATGGTTTGTCAAAAAAAAATTACTGCATTATTCTACTATAGTTATGAAAACTGGAAGAGTATTATTGGAAAGTCTAAGTGAACATGCGGTAGTCAGAAAGGCTTATGCAGAGTGACCTGGGCCTGAGGCTATTCTAAACCTTAGAAGAAATTACCTTAAATTCTGCTGAACTATTTACATAACGAGTATTGAGACATATTCGTAAATTAAAATATGTATTATATACAGGATGATTCGTCTCTGTCAAGAGAGGTAACCATAGAGCACTATCTGTACATTTTCCAAGGTTTAAAAGATGCAGATGGTTATCCTAGGCATTAGGAGTACCAAGAGAGAAATATTTGACGAAAAAATGGTATCGAAGGACGAAATCTGCATAATAAATCTTAAAAGTAGCGTTGCGATTATAACCAATAAAAGGCGAAATACTCATACATATTTCATATGTCATGTGGGTAATTTTTCAAATTTTTCTTCAGAACAAATTTTTTTTAATTTTTTAATGTGTTTTATATAATTAAATTAATTCAAATTTAAAAAAGAAAATTTGTTTGTGTGGTTTTCAACACAAAGCTGAGATGAAGGTTACGTTAATTTACAGTTCAATTAATATACACTTAGAATGTTCTTTTTCTTAAATTCTTGACTGTCTTATAGCCCTTAAGTAGTCAATTTTCTAATTGATACAATAATTCACTCTTTCAAATAATTCTTTGTAAACTTTCAATACAATAATTTTTATGCCAGAACTATAAAGTTTAAAATACAGACAGAGAAAGACATGGGGAGAAAAGGTGAACAAGAGAAATTAAAGTAGAAAACAGCAAAATGTTGACATAAAAAGTTTATACGTTAATTACTTTTGAAATTATTTTTGACATTTAAAGTTTTTAGAATATTTAATTTTATTCTCTTTTTTAGGTTTGCTTGTCTCTTGAATGAAATGTTTAAAAAAGTTAGTCATTTGTATTTGAAAATAAAAAGTAAAATAAAAATGTAATTGCTGGTCATAAATCCCAACAGATTGTCCGTTTGTATTTACTTAATGCTAATTTATGTCAGCTTTTATTAAATGTTCAAACTTCATACCACGACACAATACACACACGCACACATGAATATTCTAAAACCCGTTATTACAACTTTCGATAGTTAGAGTTAGGATTTTGTGGGGCAAATAAGCGATTTTTGATTATCCGATAAATACTTTATCGATATTTTTAATTTAATGTCAAACCAAAAGCTTGATATTTGACTAATAAAATCTTAACTTTAACTATCAGTAACTTGTATTAATGGCAGTCTAAATTTCCTAAGTAATGCCCCATCTACACTAGCAATAAATATCTTAGCTTTAAAACAATAATGTCAACAGAATAACTGTAAAGTATTGCTTATTGTTTCGTTTATATTTATTAAGGTGCGGGAATACGTAACTCACAATTTGAAAAAAATCAAGAGGCAAAAACTAAGTGCTAGACTTATGCTCTGTACTTCATTTTAATGAGCGTTCTTCTTAGTTCAAAGATTAAAAAGGAATAGTTCGTTCATTTATTTCATTTCATCTATTGTATCTTTATCACTTATGTATGTAAAATGATATCGAATAGGGGTTGAAAGGAATTTTTTACGCAAATAGAAAGCAAAACAACAAAACAAAATTCGAAAAATTTAGTTTTCGATTTCTTTTTTATAATGTAATTCAAAAAGTACTTAGTCACTATGGCTAAAAAAAATTAAAGTTTAATTTTAAAATCTTAAAATTAAGCTATTTAGCATGAATAATATATTTTCTCTTCTTCAGTTTATTTGTTTTAAGTACCATTTTTGTAAAAGAAAATAATTTTTAACTTTCGTTCCTTCGTCATTGTTTTCGTTTAAGTTTAGTTCGTTCGTTCATTTATAGGTCGTTCATTTAAATAAAGAGTAAAGAAATGAACTATAGGAATTCAAAACACGGACTAGTTCGTTCAGTTCCAATAAGTGAATAGTACAATGTGAATAGTTCGCTCGTGTACAACCCAAGAGTACTAAGTGCTAAATCAGTGCGGTAATTCTTAAATGAACAAAAAAATTTTTTTTTTATTTAGGTTAGCTGGAATATAAATAAGCTAGATTGGCTAAAATAAAAGCTAGAAATCACAAATCAAAATCACAAAAAAAGCTAGAAAAAAGTTTTTTTTGATTTTTTATGGAAAATATAATTACAAAGATTCATAAAAAAATAAAGTAATTTTCGTACATGGCTATAACTAACTTTATTAACCTAATCTTTTTAAAGAGTAGCTAATGCACACCCAAAATTTAGTACTTTAATTTCAATTATAGATCCTATAACTTAATACTAAATTCGTCAAATCCATAAACGTCTTTTTTTTATAATAATTAATTAGAAAAAAATTTTACGTTACAAGAAATTTTTTTAATGATAATTTTCTGCAGCATTACTAAGCCATTTCTAATAATTTTGATTTGAAAAATAAAACGCCGATATGAAGTACATGCTGAAAATAAAACACATTTTTCACTCCTAATCAATTTATATTTCAAAATTTTATTCAAAATATTACTTTAGTTAGTTTCAGTAATATTTGCAAGTGTAAAAATTTTTAAATAAAATAATAAAAGTAGTAGCAACTGAATTCAACATTGTGCAGGCATAATACATATTTATTGCAATTCAAGTTTGGAATTTACAATAGAAACAAACAGAGAGACGTGAAGCGTAAAATAATTGTGTTCAGAGAAAAATTTTCAAATGAAAATCATTAAACAAAAATGGATAGTTTTAGTTTTTGAAGGCCATTTTGAAAACGAAAAAAGGCTAATAAAAAAACTAAAGACTAAATCAAAAATTTTGAGTATAAATGCGAGAAAAATGCTAAATCTAGCCTAGAAAAGGCTTGAATGGCAACGTTGTCCTCAATAATTGTTAACGAAATTTATTGCAACATATTGCAAAGTATGGCAGTAACATAACTTTGACGCTTGCTGCAATATAGGTCTAAATGTATATTGCTGGCGTTGACTGTTAACGAAAAAAAAATATTATATTAATAGCCTATATAATCATTTCAACTAATTAGCCATTTCCTTATTGAATGAAATAGATCAAATTAAAATACTGAATAGTTTCAACGTATTAGGTTTACCATATAAAAAATAAAATTCTCAGGTATTATTAGAAGCAATAATCTATTTGAAGTTTACTACATAAATACATATATAATGTACAGACTTGTCACAATCTCGATCGAAAAAAATTTGAATTACGTAGTTGCAATTTCGATTGAATCAAAACAAAAAAAAATATATGCCCATTTTCTGAAAAACGCACGTTTTCAAAACGAAAAGCGTTTTGCAAAACGCCAAAGCATGTTCTGGAAAACGCGCGTTTTGCTTACATTTTTTTTAATAGAATGTGAATGGGAAAACGCAAGCTTATAAGTAAACAATTGACACACAATTGACAAAATCAAAGTAAATTTTTTAAAGTCGTATTTTTTATGGAAAAATGCCAATTTTCTTATAAATTTGGTTGAAATAAAAAGAAAATATATTTAATTTGAATTGTGCAACATTTTATTTTCTCTTTAACTCTTTGTTTGTTTCGCTTCAGTGTATGCTTGTGGTTTGAAAACACCAACATTAAGAGTTTTGCGTTTTGGAGAACACCTATTTTGCGATTTCAAATCGTAATCGCTAAAGTTAAGCGTTTAACGTTTTTCAGAACATGGGGGTTAATTTTGATAAACTGAATTAAAAACACAATTGAAAAAAATAATAAAAAAAGTAGACTGTAATATATAAATAAGAAGAATAATAAAATAATAAATTATAAGAAACTAGTTGACTCGGCAAACGTTGTCTTGCCCTAAAATTTTTGAATATTCGATTTTCTTACTCTAAGAAATCGTACTCATTGAGTAAAAGATCGTACAAGGCCGGTTAAAAGCAGATAGGAGATAAATAAGCCAGATACCGACTGTAACGGCATCTGCCGGGCGGATTTGTAACGCTAAACCGTTCAAGGCGTAGGCCAAGGACATACAGAGAAATTCAACTAAATAGGTCCAGGCGTTTAGGAAGAGTACAATGTCAAACACACGTACAGTCCAATTTTATATATTAAGAAGAAGATATGCAAGGATTGTTTATATTTAGTTGCTGTGTTAAGCGCCAATTAGACAATCATGCGCGGCATGTCAGCAGGGTGTGATGAAATGCCATCCTGCTCGTTTAATGACCAAAAAGTGTTGTTTGACATACCGCGCATGATGGCTTTCAAAATTTTTTGATATTTTCATTCGCTCTCATCATACCGTGCTGACATGCCGCACATGATCGTCTAATAGGCGATTTATAAGCAGAAACAACAGCTATGTTTGGGAATGTGATAGCCGTGCACCAAATCACTATGATGACAATGTATGCCCATCTCGTGAGTCGCGTCGCAGAAAAATTATTTTAAACATGCGTAAAATCCCCGAAAACCGGATTTTTAACTGAATTTTCAAATAAACATAAAAAACATATGACTCCAAACTGAACTTTTATCTTTATTTTTTGTTTTGTGTTCTTCAAAGCAAATTTTTTTTAATTTTATTTGTTTTCACTTTTTAATAGAAATATACAGCAAGTTTTGTTAATACTTGTATCAAAGTGGTTGTGTTGATTTTCTTCAACAGGGTGTTTCAAATAATAACTTTTTGTTTTTAAAAAGGGGACATAGAAAAATATATTTTTATGATAATAAAAATATAACTAAAACGGGATTAATAAAATCCCGAAATTCCCGGAAAACCTGGAATTTAAAAAGTAAAAAATCCCGAATGTCGGGATTTAGTTTTTCCCGAAATTACCGTAATTTTCGGGAACGGGATTTCCCATTTGGCATCTCTACGTGTTAGTGAATGGGCTGCAATATGTCCATAAAACCTAAGGCATTCGCATTTGAACTTCTTCCCAGACAATCTGGGCCTGTTCAGCGATGAAGAAGGCGAATGTTTTCATCAAGAAATGGTTGCAAAACTAAAATAAAAATGATTTCAGAATATTTTTGGTCATTTCACTGATGATGCTGAGTTAAAAACAACTGCCAAGCAAACATTTTTTAGTGAAATGGCCAAAATTGTATTTCTGGAAAAAAAAATTTTTAATAAAAAATTTAATAACTAATAAAATTTTTAACGGATTTAGAAAAAAGTTTTGTTTTACTCATAAATAAACAAATTTTAAAAATTAAATAAAAAATTTTACGTTGTCTTTATAAAAATACTGCATAAAAACGTCTTCAAAGTTGAAAAATGGCGAAAAAAATTAACACAAAAATGTGTTTGGTTGAGAAATACTCACAGATTTCTCAAGTTTACTTATATTTATACATATACTATTCAAATGGCCTCAATGTTTCTTTCTAAATCTGTTCAGAAACTTAAAATCGGTAGTAATTCAAATAAGTTACTGGTTTATAAGTGTATAAAGGTGTGTAAAATCGGTTATTAAACGTAACTCAAGATTTTGTTTGCTTAGAAAATTCCAAAAATAAATTCTTGTTGTACTCGACAGCACCTACCAGAAAAATAATATCACTTTCCAAGTATTTGCACTTCACTCATTTTTGTATCACTGTGTTATTAATGACATACATGTTTAATACGAGTACATGGGATTTCTGAATAATAAATGAATTAAATATTATAATTTGTATATAAAAAGAAGTTGAAAGTTATTATTTAAGCCCCAAGTCTTTTAAAAATACAATTCCACTTAGAAAAATGAGACTGGTTTCATTCTGAATATATTTTTCGTTTTCAATTTTTTGTGGGAGCTATTTAAGGAAACCACTTCCGTTGGGTTCTCTAACACGCCTGGCAATCTAATTTTTATATATAAATTCTCAAATTTACTTAATTTTGCCAAATTGATTCTAAATAAAGGAAAAAACAAATATATGAAATCAAAACACTGACTTAATATATCTGTGTTAAGGTAAAATCACTTAAGTCGACTTAAGTAAACACTGACTTGCTGTCGCAATTAACTCAATAACTTTATTCTTGTGGTTCAGGAATATTGGAGCGATATATTAAACAATTAACAAGATGGCAATGAAAACAATATCGCTTACTAGCATCGAAATAATTTTTAAACAAAAACTATTAGGGCTTTTAAAATTTTCGTGAAAAAATTACATGATACATTGAATCAAGATTTAAAAAAAAAACTATTACTGAATTGTTGAATGTGAGTTCATGGAATTTATATAAAACTGCATTTTATTTTTATTTAAGTATCGATTAACATAAAAGCTTTGAGAAATTTGTAAAATTTTTTTGCTTATGGAATACAATTTTAGTCAGCATTAGTTCAAATCTGCCTTTTATCTTTATACACTTGATAGTTTCAGTCATATAAAAAAATTTTCTTTCTCTTTATTTCCTTTCATAATTTCACTTTTTTTTTGTGTTGAACTTTTATTAATGTAATGGTTTCACTTTTTTTTTTATTATTAAATAAGTCTACTTCTTCAAAAACACATCCCAAGCATACAGATGCATACAAATAAACAAACTTACTAAAGCACATACAACTACTAATTTTACTACTACTATATTATGTTTTTTTTTGCATTAAATATTCTTTTATCATACATTCCTTCTGTGCTATTCTCTGCGCGTAGCCTCCTGTCTTATTTTATTCTTCATTACTATAACTGCTGCACTTAATTTACAGCCAAAGGCTGTTACGAATTAAAATTTAAATAAAAGCAAAACTTTTCCATTCACTTTTTATTCATTCATGTTTTTTCTGTTTTTTGTTTTCAAGTTTTTGTTTCGGCTCATACCGTTGAAACTACTTTCTCTTTGGTTTCATTCGTACAAATTTCTGTGTGTGTTTTTTTAATGAATTGTTAGTGTACTAGCATGTATTTGTTACAGAAAAAATTCTTATTTGTCGCATTTTGTTTAGATAATGTTTTTTCAGGAAAAATGCAAATTTTGACTTTTATCTAACTTTTTATTTTTATTTTTTGCATTTCTTTTCGGTAACAAATGGATAAGTCTTTTAAATGAAACCATAAACTCACATGTTGGATGTCAGGGTCGTACTATGGGATGAAAAACACTTCATTACTTTAGTTTTTATTATGATAACAGATTTGTTTTAAATATATATATTTTTTTAAGTTTAAATGTTAAGAAGCTCTTATTCTATATTATTAATGTTACGTTTGTAAGAGAATCAAAGAGCTCAATGCTCCAATGAGCAACTGTGTGTAAAAGACGACAAGAAAGGCAACGCGGTGTTGAAGAAGTGAGAAGAAAGAAGAGAAGCAAAAAAGCCAGGAAGTGTGTGAGGTGTGGCAAGCGGACGAAACAATTAAAAACTGAATAATAATTATGTTTTCTTTAATAATAAAATAAATTAAATAATAAATAAAATGGATGATATAAGTTTTTTTTACCCTTTTACGTTTTTGTGTGATAATTTTTTTATATTTATTTAAATTTTTTTTTTTCTTTAAAAATTTTTTTTATATTAATTTTGTGTATATTTTAGATACAAATTATTTTGAATATGATTTTTAAAATAATTTTTTTATAAAAAAATATATCTGTTATTCATTTCATTACCCTGCTTGTTTTTGCTAATAAAGGAGGACGTAGCCAGTGATTCAACGAAAGCTAAAAATAATCTTTATTCGTTAGAGCTTACGGGACTTAATTTGATCACTACCAAAATACCGTGAAGCTTACATATGGTCAGTTAATATTTAACTACTCAGAGAAAGCAACTTCAGTTGTGATAACTAAAAACTCAGTTAATTATGACAATAAAAATATTACTCGATCTGTACTATTTTTAAGAAAACAATATTTTGAATTCTATTATATAATTCTGGTTGCTACAGCTAACAAATTTGATTACCACAACAAACATTTTTTTGTTTGTATATTATTTATTTGTTGTGAATTACTTCCAAAATAAATAAATAAGGTTAGATTTTTATGGTCTAGTTATTAATTCACTATGTTTTTCACAAGTATTTTTAATATATTCCCAAACACTTAAAATTGTTTTTTTTTCAAAACTGGCTACTTATACTTCATCAAAAATAAAATCTGTATTTATTCACTGATTTTGATGATTTACGAGTTAGGACTACATACCAAAACAGATATACTTATCGCGGCTACTATTTTTTGTGAAAAAAAAAAATTCTCAAAGAAAATTATGGATAGAATTTTAAATATTAGTAAAATACATAAGGAAAAATAGTTGTTACTCAATGTCAGAAATTTTTTCGTTTTATTTTTAATGGCGCAATTAAGATTATCCTTTTGTAAGCAACAAAACCAGCTTTTAATTAACCTTGCACTGAAAGAAAATGTGTCATTAATCCATTTAACCGATTTCACTAAATTTTTTCATTGATTAAATTAAATATTTAAAAAATTATGTGAATTTCCTTATGAAGTTATTTATTTAATGAATGAATTGAATTAATGATATGTTTATTGCTCTTTTGAAGACAAAGAAAAATAATATCACTAGTTTTGTTATAGTAAGGACAATGAATGTGTCTAATCTGTATTACTTGTATAGACGCATACTTATTTAAATATATAGTTGTGTCAATGTGGTTTAAATGTGTTACGTTTTCATAGCCAGCAAACAAGTTTATTGTTTGTTAAATAAAATAGATTAGGTGAAGTTCAACAGGGTGCTCAAGGGGAAAGATGGATCCCTTTGATAGCAATAGAAAGGGACCAAAGAGAAGTAACAGAGAGGTAAATTCAAAAAATTGAAGAGAAAAAGAAAAGTCCGTTGCGACTTAAGCCACGAAGCCAAATAGCCCGTCGATTCCTGCTATCGAACGCACAGAAAGAATACTACTCGTACAGGGAGCTTACTCTCTATTGCGATGCTAAAGAAAAACCATTCGCATCTGTATGATTTTTGCAATAGAGAGTAACCCTCCAGGTAAATTTATATCTGAATAAAATATGTTTTTCAAAAGCATATGCAGTTATTGAACGCAGATATGATAGGTACGTTTGATAAAAAACTACAGGAAAAGTTCTGTTGAGTAATTAAATTTTTGTATTGTTTTCTGACATATACTATTTTTTAATCTGTAAGATACTACGAAAAAGAAAAACAAAATCGATAGTACTCGTATTATAGCTGTAAAACCATACATGAAACACACATTATGTAGCCTAATGGCCAATGGTATGCATGAATGTAGAAATCGCTGTAGGTTCATTTCATATCTTCCGGACCACTAGTCAAATGTACTAAATAAGCTACAATGTCCTGTCCATATAATTTGTAATCTAATAACTCTCTTCATAAACAAGAAGAGCAATTTGTATTAAGAACAAAACAGCCCTGAGTAGTTTGTTAATAGATTTAGAGTAACTTGGCTTTCCGTGAATGTCCTCATAGTTTTAGGGTGTTGAATTCCGCCTAAAATATGAAAGCTATTCTATATTGAAACTTATTTTCTATAATGTTACTCTATATATTTTTTTAATGGAGCGTCCTGTACAACCTAACCTAATCCTATTCTGCACCGCCATTTTTCACTTTGTACCTCTCTTTAATTGTGGATTATAACTCTTCACCATCCCCGAACCATAATATTGAAATTAACTGTAAGAACAAGTCATTTTTTGTCTAAGCCGACTTAACCGATACTTCCTTATTAGCATAGAAATAATCTATTATTTAAATCAAAGTTTCAATTGACATTGAATGCCACAATTGAAACTTATAAAAAATTTTTGGACTCTTACGCTGTAAAATGATTTTGCTGACTGGGTATGCTGGTATGTTTTCAAATATGAATTTGTTATTTTGAATAAATGCTTCCTTGACTCTCAAGAGACAAGCAGACAAATGGCCATGCCACAAAGACTTGTACACACAGACACACTCTCTCATTCGCATATAGACAAACATACAAATATAATCCTGCACATCAAACAAAACACAGATATTAAACTCTTTTGTAAAAGAATAAAACTGAAAAAGAAAATAATCAAAATTTAAAGAAACAGTTGAAATTTTCAGTAAATGGTTGAATACTTACAGGAAACGAAAGTAGAAACATTAGTTAGTACTGCATGCCGGATATGCCTGGTAAGCATTTCAACCCACAACACTTTTTACTTAACATACACACATATACATACATACACACATACATATAAATAACTTTTCATAGAAGCATAAGCTTTACATATAAATATAATTATTTTAAATTTTTATTTCTCTTTTCTATAAAACATTACACTACATTGCTGCATATTACATATTTGTAAGTGTATTTGCATGCAAATTCGAAATAAAATAGATTTATGTGTGTATGTGTAAGTGTTAGACATTTATATTTAAATGTATTTATTTTATAGTAGGTCTTGTTCAGCATACAAGCGCACACATACACACACTTACTTTTAAAAATACATAAATTGCCGAATTGTACTTTAGAAAATTCGAGTCTAATTTTTTTAACATTCATTTTTAGCTGCCCTTGCTTTTTTGTTGTTGCTGTTGTCCTTTTTTATATCTCCACCTTCTGACCTTCTTGTTTATTTGTCTTTTATTTCTCCCTTTTCTTACTAGTACTATAATGCTCTTTTATTTTGTAGTATTTATTTATTTATATATTTATTGTTTTTTGTAAAAATATTTGTCTTTAAGACAAATAAAAAAGATTTTGAATTTAATTTTGTTAAATACAAAAGTTGGTTCAAACCTCGTTAGGCTATTATAGGTCTAGTGAAAATATTTACCAAAAAGTATCAACATGTGGAATATAATGGGTCTTTGACTGGGTGTCTTTATAGCAGATTAAGTTTTTGTCATGATTAAATTCTGGTGTTAATGAAGGCATGCTTGGTTTAAAGCGAACTCTTGATGTTCTTTTTACGGAGTTCACGTACAAATTACCAGTTGAACAGTCATCCTATACCTGACTCAATTTTGGATATTTTCTCATAAATGAGGAAAAACTTTTTTTATCTTATAAGCTTATACTCTAAACCTAATATTTTCCGATATCTATTAAAGACAAGGTTAACCCTGGAATACTAACGTTATTTTGTACTATATAAATAAAAGCGCCGAAAATTTAAACTTTTTTTTTTTATTTAAAAACTATTGCTGAAAGCATAAGTGAAATTTAGTTACAATACACGTGTATAGTCACAATTAGAAAAAAGGCGTACACGTAAATTTTACGTACAATAACGTTGCAGGGTTAAGCATCTTAAAGTTATCTAGTGAGCCTTATACCTACTATCTACTTCTCTTTAAGTTCACTCATACTTTTGATAACAGATGACGCGTGAAATGGCAGTATCTATTTATAGCTACTTGAGCATATCAGTTGAAATTAAATAATTGCTTCAAAATAAAAAAAATAATTAGAATGTTACATCATAATTGTAGGTATTTAAATTTATATTAGCGGAATTCACCCTTGTTAACTGTGCAGGTCTTTTAAGTCTACCACAAAACGTATGACATATACATACATATGCTATAGCATAATAAACGTATAAGGAATGTCTCAGTACACGCAAAGAAAAAATATGGTTGAGGCAACCATATTCTGGTGGAAACATAGTATGGTTAGATTTATGATTGCATCCAACCATATATATTTCTAAATCAAAGATATTAAAAATAGCTTTCAACTTCAGATGTTGCGGTTCAACCCCCGGTCAAGGCAAGAAATTTTTAAAAAAATTTTTTAATGCATACATATTTATTTTAATATGATTTAAAAAAATTTTTTATTTAAATTTTTTGTGTAAATAAAGTTTTTTTAATCCATTTATTTTTATTTTCTTTCAATTTGTATTTATTTACATTATTTAGACATTACATAATACATCGAGTTTAAATTTTAGTTGACGCTACGAGGGCTCGAACTTGCGAACACTTAGCTAAGAAGCATTAACTCGCCACTCAACCATTTCAGCCACAAAGCTCAGTTGAGTTTGAACGATTAAGTTTTGGTTTTATACTTGTAGTGATTAATAAAGTTAAAACAATTAAATAAAACTTTAAACACTACATATATTTTTATATAAAAGATATTTTTATTAAATGAATTAAAGTTATTTTATATTTTAATTTTCAATTTAGAATGACAAGAAGTAACAAATATTTTATAAAAATTAGAATAAAAAATTTAAGTTAACATGATGAAAATTATTTTATAAAGCAAAGTATATTTTTCAATGAAATATGTACAGTGTGTATACGCCACATACTCACTTTATTTATATGGTTGCGGAAGAGAAAAAATAGAAAACAATTTACATTCAACCATATTTTTATCATTATTATGTTTGCTATGAACATATTTATTATTTCAAGTAAAATTTTATTAAACATAATATGATAATTGTATGGTTGATCTAAGACACTAAACATAATATGGTTAAAAATAACTAGAAACATGTTTATCGCGATCAGAATAATGTTTAGATGCTTCAAATTAATAATAATATTTTTGTGAAGAACAAACTATGTTTACGGTGACCACATTCAACCATCTTTTTTCTTTGCGTGTAAAAGTGCACTTTTTCTTATTAAAATAAAAAACACGTATTTTGAGAGAGTTGTGATTTTTTATTAAATTGTAAATGAGACATGTTTCGATTAGATATGGAATAAACTATCTGTCAAATGACCACTACGGCTCTGATGACAGAGCTTTACTCTCTTCAAGAATTTTCAAGCCTGGGCTCGGATCGTTACATCCGTAACGATTTTGAAATTATAATATACGAAAACGTAAAACAATTCACAATAATTGAGATTAACATATAACACACGTCAGCGGAAGATTAAACGTATTATTTTTACGCTAACTAAATTGCTTTCGAATGCATATAAAAATTATATTATATATTATATTCCTTTATACTGTCCAATTAATTGATAAATTAAAAAATCTGGATAATTATTATCTTTTAAAATATTCCTAATTATCTTTTTATTTTTAAATGATTAATTGGCAGTATGCTGTTAATTAAATTTTTAGCTGTGTTAATAATAATTCGTTTACTATGCTTAGCAAAATAATTTATTAATCTGCCAATCTACGTATAAAGTTTTACCTCTCCTAATTAATAATGTATCTAAGTATGGAAGCTTGGAGTCTAATTCTTTTTCCATTGTAAACTTAATATGAGAATCAAAATCATTAAATAAAGGGTGTTTTTTATAGGCGTATAGAATTTTAAGTTGGCATTACTGTTCAAGATGGCGACAGATTTAACAGCTGTCAAGTGATTTATTCTCAGTTTGGTTTCGCAATTCATCATTAATAGACTCACGCCTGAACAACGCTTGCAAATAATGCAATTTTATTTCGAAAATAATGATTCATAATTTTGATTTTCATAAGCGAATTTTGTTTAGCGATGAAGCGCACTTCTGGTTGAATGGCTACGTCAGCAAACAAAACTGCCGCATTTGGAGTGAAGCTAATCCTCAAGTGTATGTCGAAACACCGTTACATCCAGAAAAACTGACTGTTTGGTGCGCTTTATGGGCTGGTGGAATAATTTATCCGTACTTCTTCAAAAACGATGATGGCCAGAACGCAACAGTCATGATTACTAAGTTTTTCGGTCCTGAATTGAACAACCATGATGTCCAGGAGCTGTGGTTCCAACAAGACGGCGCAACATGTCACACAGCTCGTGCCACAATCTGTGGGGCTATGTAAAGTCATTGGTCTATGCGGATAAGCGACAAACGCTTGACCATTTGGAAGACAACATTCGCCGTGTTATTGCCGATATACGGCCACAAATGTTGGAAAAAGTCATCAAAAATTGGACGTCCAGATTGGACTACATCCGAGCCAGCCGTGGCGGTCATATGCCAGAAATCATATTTAAAATGTAATGCCACAAGATTATCTTCCGGCTAAATAAAATTCATGTCAATCGAATAATCCATCGTTTTTTTATTGCAATTTAAAGTTCTATACGTCTATAAAAAACACCCTGTATGGTATCTATGTAGTTTAAATAATTTGACTATTTTATAATTATATCCTGAAGAAGCTACACAATTTGGAGCGAAATATCGATATAAAAATAAATTTATTAAATAAGACCTCAAACTTAATAAATTAGTCATATTAATTAAAAATAAAAAGTCCAAATAAAACTAACAAATACTTAAATGATACATATAGCATTCAAATAGCCTCAATGTTTTCTTTCTAAATCTGTTGAGAAACTTAAAATCGGTAGTAATTCAACTAAGTTACTGATTTATAAGTGTATAAAGGTGTGAAAACCCGGTTTTCACACCTTTGACAAATTCCAAAAATAAATTCTTGTTGTACTCTACAGCACCCACCGGAAATTAATATCACTTTCCAAGCATTAGCATTTCATTCTTTTTTGTATCACTGTGTTATTAATGATGTACATGTTTAATACGAGTACATGGAATTTCTGAATAATAAATGAATTAAATATTATAATTATACAATTTTGAAAACTTTAGCAAATATCAAAACTTATTTGATATTCACTTGATTTATTGCGTAAAACAGCCTCATCTAGTATACAAGCCCGTTAGGGCTGTAAGACTTAAACTTGGATAGTGTATGGACCCCTTAGGGACAAATATTGCACGAAAACAGTCATTTTCGCAAGTGTATTTACTAGAGCAATCTACAAGTATTTTTGAAAGGAACACATCTCTACATATTTTGTAATAAAAAGTTATTGTAAGCCATTTCAAATATGCTTGTGATATGCTTTAGTATTTACTAAACTCCACGCATGTTCTGGTTATTTATGTCTAAAACACTATAAAAATTAAATTAATAAATCAATATAACATACGAGAAAATATTATATTATATAAAAAAAACTATTTTTCTTTCAGTGTAGCAAATACATAGGCAATATTTAGCCACTTGTAATTATTTCAGTTGCTTTTATGTAACAACTTTGTAAGCGAAATGCAATTTAATGTTTTAATAGAAACAATGACATTCCAAAACAACAGAAATTAAAAAGAAGAGAAAAAACTTTTGCCTTAATCAAATATTTCACTACAATTTATTTTATGCTCATTCTTTTTTAATTAAATTTCTTTAATAAAAATATTTGACTACTGTAAAGCAATGGTCACATTAAACAAATATTTGCACAACCAATACCTTTTGGACTAACGTGCGTTGTATTACATTAAATTTATTAAAATAATATTATAAGTTAAAGTGTGTAGTAAGATTAAATTATACTTAGTGAAAATTTCTTCAAAATATGTAAAAGTATATGTAGATGACATGGAGGGTATGTTTAATTCGACAAATATTTGCTTAGTGTGATTGTATCTTAAGAGATAATAAATGGTGCAAGAATAGTCATTATTATTTTTTTATACACGCAAAGAAAAAATATAATTGCATACGGTCCACGTAAATCCAGTTTTCTCCGCAAAAATATTAATGTTAATATTAAATATCTACACTGAGCCAAAAATCGCGTTGCAAAATCAACAACGTATGTGGTCAGCTTGACACTATCCCGTTATTGACAACGAGCGTTTTCAATTTTTTAACAAGCGTGTTAAAAATGACAACGGTTGGTTGTCAACTTAGGAAAAAAAAACGAAATTTTTCATTTTTGACAACGCATGTTGTCAACTTTTTAGCGAGCGTTGCAAAAGTGACAACAATACGTTGTCAAATTCTCAACTAAGTAGAAACCATTGTACAAGTTACAACGCATGTTGTCATTTTCTTAACATTTGTTATCAAATTTATTTTTCTTCTTGTAGTTTTTTATTATTTCGGTGAGCGTTCTTAAAATAAGATCAATCCAAATGGAAGAAACTAATTTTATAAATAATTTAAGTAAACAATTGGGTGTGACGGAGATGTTTTTGTTGTCGACAGTAATATTATTAATGAAGAAAACGAGGATTATAAAAACCTAAAGGAGTTTTTATTCCATATTGGTGTGGAATTAATTTTGATTATTTAAAAGGTAAGTATGTAAATGAAAATTTTAGAAAGCAGATTGTAAAATTTATTTATTATGTTGAGATGCTCAAGTTACTTATAAAAGTTTACCATTTTTGAAGAAGGAGGATTTAAAAGAAGCCATACCGCCTTTAGGGCTACGTGCGGAATTCCGCGAAAAACTATTCTCCTGGAAAAAAAAACTAAGGTAAACAACACTTTATATCAAATATTTAATTGAAATCACTACTTTTATTATATATAATTATTTTGTAGTGCGATGATACTGCACACAATGATGATTTAATATCTGTGCCCTCTAAAGTTGAAGAGTGGTTAAGTCGTGATTTTTTCTCTGGGTGTAAGCATTATTATGATCACAATAAGCAATTGGGGGTTGTCATAGTCATAAAATCTTAAAGTCTTATTATTTTTTCGTCATTCAAACAAAAAAGTCCTAAACAATAATGCTCTTATCCAAAAAAATTTGACGTAGTCTTTAAAGTAAAATTTATGAAAAAATTATATGAAAAATTTCGATAACGTTGACTTTAAAGTCTACCTTAATTTTTTTGGATAAGGGGGTAAGACTTTTTCTACGGTGTTTATTATTTTGTTATTAGTACTTAATAGATGTTTGAGGAGTTGCTCACAGCAGTCATATTTTTCCGTGTTTTTTTTTTAACTTAACCATACCGTAAATATGGTTATACTAAATATATTGTGATTATTATAATCTTAATATGTTTAATTAAATGAGAAAAATATGGTTGAAAGTAAATTGTTTTCTATTTTGTCTTTTTCGCAGCCATATGTTAAATGAGTGTAAAACAAACTCAACCATATCTACGACGGTAAACATAGTATAACAATTTTTAGATGCTTACAATTAACAATAATATTTTTACGAAGGACAAACTATGTTTGCGGTGAACATATTTAACCATATTTTTTCTTTAAGTGTATATAAGACTGGGCACAACCGAATTTAACTTGTTGTTGTTAATTCCTTTCTTGTTTAATATTAATGCTTTGTTTATAATGAATACTGAATGATGCTGAATTCTGCTGATTACAACAAAATTCTTGTATTACAAAAATTTTATTTATAAAGAAACAAGAATTTACAAAATATTTGGGAAAGTGAATAGCAAACAAGAATAACTAATAAATATTATACTTTAGCTCAAGTTTAAGCTTAACCGTTAAATTATTTAAGAATGTTTATGTTCTCATTGTCGTTCCTGCGGTTGTAATTTTTTTCATATAAATTTATTATTCGACTTACCACAAGGGATCTGTTAAAACACTTTTGCCACTGAAACTATAAATGCGTGGTGCTTGTGAAAAGAAACCACCTTGTCCATTAAATATGCCTTTCCATGAATTGAATAGAACATCACCTCTGGTATTTACTACTGGTAAATCACGGTCTGCGACACGTACAATAGAATCAAGATTTTGTACTCTGCAAAAGAATAATAAGAGAAAATAAACAAAAGTGCAAAAAGTTGGAAATATTTATAACTAAAATGTATAATTTATGTTAAGAAAATATTCAAGTATGCTGCTTGGCATTTTAATGGAAATAAAATACGTTAATGAATCGTTTATTAATAATTATTTTTTATATCCTTCTGCACACAAACTGTGATTGCCATTTTGATGATAAAAACATTTTCTTTTTATTTTTTTTATGTACTTAATTATGTTAATGTTTAATAAAATAAATTTTTCACACTGTTTTATCGTTAAATAGAGAAAAAATAACGCTCGTTTTCTTTTAAATAAATAAAATAATTTTAAATTCAGTATTTATTTAAGCTTCTGTTTATATTTGTTAAAGACAATATTTTAAGGACCTTTTAGTTCTGATGAAATCTAAGACCACTGCGCAAAACAACCGACAACTTTAGCGCATTTGTATAGCGTATGTTCATTGATCAATTAATTGAAGAAAATCCAAATAATTTTGATATTAATTATATTTTCCCTGTTGCCGAACTTTAGTGTGTATTGGCCGCATTAGGATTATGATATTCAATACACGATGTACTTACTCCGGCATAACATAATGCTATGTATGCTTGTAATTACGTATTTTTATTTGTTTTTAAAAATCAATTAAGAAAGTGCTTATAATAAACAAATATTATTAAAATAATCTTTTTTAAATTACTTATTAAATTTCCAAAATGTTGGTCTTCATATTCTTAATATTTAAAATTGCTTAACTTTAAGAATGACGAAAATGAAAGTTACAAATAAAACAATGACATCTTCAGTCATAACAATATTTGTCTTATTTACGATTTAAAACAATGAGAAAGCAGTAAGAAAATCAAAAGAAGCTAAAAATAATAATAAAATGAAATAATAAATGGAAAACAATTTTTATCATTTATATTAACCACTTGCAAGTGAAACTATTAAACCGTAAATACTCTATAGAGAAAAATGTACATTCACCGTTTGTTTTCTGTTGTTGTCTACTGTGATTCACAGTATTATTTGCTCATTCGATCTATCAAAAATAGCATGTGTGCACAAAAACTATGATAGTAAGTAGCGTTGCCACGAGCTGGAAAAAATAAGCTAGAAAAGGCTAAATCACGCAGAAAAAAAAATAAGCTAGAAATTATAATTAAGAATGTTAATTATGATTTTTATAAAAATCCAAAAAAAGACATGCAATATCACAAACTAAAGAAAATAAGGTCGTTTTCCACATGGCTTTAAATTCTTATAAGCGAATTAAATTTTTTTCAACTTCAATGTCAAAAAATAATATATAAATTTCCTTTATGTAATAATTTATTTTTTGATTTTTAATGCGATTTCTATTCTGATATTTTGTTTGCTTTGTCTTACTCAAAAGTGAGCAACCTCAGCATTACTAAACAGTAGTACTAAATGGAACAATTGATTAATGAATTAGTGCATTTTTATTTTATAAGTTAGAAGCCAAATACTTTTCTTTACTTATGAAATTATCTTCGTTCGACCAATTAATCAATTTACGTATCAAAGCTTTATCGAAAATATTACATTAGATAATTTGATTTCAGTCTCAGTTAGTTTATATATGATTTGTTTTCAATTTTCCAAAAAAGGCTATTTAAGGCTATTTTGAAAAAAAGGCTAAATCTAGCCTTAAAAAGCCTAAAATATCAACGCTGATAGTGAGTACCTCTTATAAAAATTTGTTTTAATCTTTTTGACAGCTTTGTACAGTTCTTTCATTTTATGAAAAGTTTCATAAAATAATAGATTCTGTGAGATCATATTTCCTTTATTTATGTCTGCTGATAAAAAGCAACAACGTGTTGCTTTAGATCTTTTTTGAAGTGCTTTTTTAATGAATGGGACAAGAGTATGTTCCAATTTAAAAGAAGAATTTTAAAAACTGTTGTTGTTTTTTTAAATCGTAAAAAATGTACAAGTCCAAAAGCCAGCACCAAATGCAAAAGAGCTCTCTATTACTAGTCATTCTCTCGGAAAAATAACCAAGCAAATCTAAATATAATATTTAGTAAGAATTTCAGTTTGGTCGAGCTTGATTTAGGACTGATATAAATTTCTACCTATTTCAGCAGAAAATAATTCACTTATTTAAATGAGAGAACCGTCACATGAACCACATTTGGTTAATGGAATAACAAATTCTCTGGCTAACAAAAAAAAATAAAAAATAAAATATTATTGTTTTGTTGATTTACAAGGCGGCTAACACAATTCAGTTTCAAGTGTAAAATTTCATATTGAACTAAATAATCCCCAAGACAATGTGCCGGAATGGTAAAAGGATCTGGATCTACATTTTTAACTCAAATAAGATGTCCATAAAATGTATACCGAGATTCACATGTCTCTAAACCACAGAAACGAGGACAAATGAGGTATACAAGGTTACTGGAGACCCTAAGAGGACATGCGACAGTCAGCAATCACAAAAATATTACGCTATTCTTAATCTCAATAACAATGTCATTACACTGTAAACTGAACTTCTAACACTGGTCTAACACAGCAGGGAGGAGGATGGTTAGTGCGTTTCTTAAAAAAAAAAACAGAAAGTGTTGTTGTTCTCCAATTTTGCCTACAGATGGAAAAATTCCGTAAGAACTACTTAGACAGGCTACCTTAAAAAAGATAATTCAGGTCGTAGTGCTATTTTTGGCTTATAAAATAAGCAAAGCAGTAAGTCGTATCAGCGTAGCGAAAATATTTATGCCATTCTTCGAAGGGAACAAATGACTTACTAGGGCTAATTCGGTCCCATTGGCAAGGGGTTCCAGAGTGTTGAAGCAATTGGCAAATATGAGGATCAGTAGAAATGACCTCTGCATGTTATGTAACGAAGAAGAAAAGACAGTGGAACAAATATTGTGCCACTGTAGGATATAAATAAAAACAATAATTCAAGCAGGCGAAATATTTTCGTACACTATCTCGCATTCTATCTGAGAATTCACTGACGTTCAACAAGGATAAGGATGAAGTCAGTCTTCTAAAAGGGTAGTGTAGATCAGCGGCGACTAGGGCTTTATCTTCAAAACCGTATGCTCCTGCTATAGAACAGCGAGAAGACAGGAAAAAACTACCCGTTTTAACGTTATAAAACTCATCGTTTATTTACTTAAAAATATTGTGAATACTGTGCACGTATAAGGTAGTGTACGGTATACGGTATAAATGATTCTCTCTACCTAACATCTTACATGAATATCCGATAGCTTAGTGACATACGGTAAATTTATTCCTTTTACTTTCGAAACAGCTCTTGGTTCATGGTAAGCTGCTGACCAAAATGATCCGGCTTCAGTATTTCCTTTTCTCTTTATAGTGTTGTCGCACTTTATAGTTTTGCGAATCATTTGTGGCCGCTTTGTTTGCTCAGTGTTGTCGACAGATCTGATTCTAATTGCTTATGTTCCTCAGTTGGGAATTTAATGCAAATTATAGATATTAAATTCAATTCATAAAATATTACCATCATGGTAAATTCACGAATAGTTATTGTTCAAAAAAAAACTGAAATAAATTCAAATAAAAAAAAAATTAATAAACAATGTTTGAGGTTATACTCAAAAACAAGAGCCCGACTTTTGGGTTATTATAGTAACAGGCATTGTTGTTTTAAATATCATTAGTATCAGAAGCATAAATTTTGTTGACTTTCAAGAAGTTCAGAGTGATGAGGGCATAAAATAATTAACTACATTGGAGAATGTGGAACAGTGAACTTATAGGCTTTACAAAAGATCACTTTTAGGTACCTAGCAATTGTTATAATAACAATAATTATCCGAAGGAATTAGGATAATTTTCCTGATTTTATTTCTTTCGATAGATACCTTTTCAATGCTACATTTTAATTTAAAAACATATATTACATTCATATAACGTTTTATTTAAAGGTGATTATTTAACATTCTGTGTAATAAATCACATGACACAACAGCTACAAATGTTTTACTAATATATGACAGTACTAGATAATGGTATTATCGCAGGAATTAACACAAATTTTAAATAATAAATTAAAATTTTAAAATATTGTTACGAAAAATCGGTCTTTTGAACCACTGTGCTATTATTCATAAGAAATTTTATTTATGTAGCAATTTTGTATTTAAGTTAATGTGTAGAGCGTGTCAGTTATAAAGTAAAATGTGTAGTATTTACATCTGTATTAGTATATAAGCTTCATGTTAGTTTTAAGTGTTCTAGAATTATTTAGAATAAGAATTTTCGTTTACCTTTTGGTTCTATAACTTGACATACTTAGAATCATGCAGTAACGTCTAGCTGTTTGTATAATGTTCTAGAATGAACTGCTAGATTTAAAAAGGACCGTTAAAGTTTCCCATTGTTACTAAAGGGTGTTTTTTATAGACGTATAGAACTTTAAGTTGGCATTACTGTTCAAGATGGCGACCGATTTAACAGCTGTTAAGTGATTTATTCTTAGTTTAGTTTTGGCAATTCATCATGAATAGACTCACGATCATCAAGTAAGGCGTAGATTCGTCGAATGGGCCCAAAACGAGATTTCCGTTGTTCCCGATTTTTATAAGCGATTTTTGTTTAGCGATGAAGCGCACTTCTGGTTGAATGGCTACGTCAACAAACAAAACTGCCGCATTTGGAGTGAACCTAATCCTCAAGTGTATGTCGAAACATCGTTGAAAGACAACATTCACCGTGTTATTGCCGATATATGGCCACAAATGTTGGAAAAAGTCATCGAAAATTGGACGTCCAGATTGGACTACATCCGAGCCAGCCGTGGCGGTCATATGCCAGAAATCATATTTAAAATGTAATGCCACAAGATTATCCTTCGGATAAATAAAATTCATGTCAATCGAATAATCCATCGTTGTTTTATTGAAATTTAAAGTTCTATACGTCTATAAAAAACACCCTTTAGATAAATCTACAGGGCTCTAGTTTTAAATGAAACGGTGTTTTCAGACTGAGTGGCTTTAACATCAATGCGGTTTTACAATTAATTCCAACTCATAAACTCTGTTTTTACCGTACAAAATGTCCTTGATAAATTCACTTTAAATGCTATTGAATTTAAAATTAATTTATGAAATATAACACTGATAATACTCGTATGCTTTTATTTACCATATTGGTTTGCGTCTCTGATAATAATGCTAGCAAAAACATAATCCGCTTTATAAAGTAGTGAATGGCTATATTTATCAGGATGGGTTTTTTAACAAATAAAATTTTATTTGTAAATGGATTTCTTAAAACCTACCGGGCCGGGCGAGTAAAAAATAAAAACCATTTCAAATATTATATTTTTTAAAAAAAAATTTTTACCAGCACCGCAAAAAAAAATAATTTCGAAGAAAACGAAGTTTTTGAACACAAGACAAAGAAAATATGTGTCTCTTAATTGTATTTAAAAACGTCTACACGTGTTATGTAATAAGTTTTGTACGAAGTAATGCATCAAATACACTTATTTTGTACAAATTGATTTGACACACTGTGTGTTAAATCCTGAATTTATGAAATTTGCAGTGTGAACGCAAAAGCCGCAATTAGTGGATTTAATGCTAAATTCAGAATTTAACTTTCACTGTGAAAACATTATAAAACATCACTGATGATGAGTTCTAGTTGAGACATTAAATTGTAAACAAGATGTTATAAACAATAAAGTGTCGTTGTGATGGTTATAATAAAATTCTGTTTCTCCAATAAGTGTTGAGAAAAGTGAACAATAAAGAACCTTATAAACTAAACGTTTAGTTGTAGTAGTGGACAAACGTAACAATATTATAAATTAAAGAATGTAAATATATCTCTATTTTTTCTAGTAATATTAATTAATATTGAAATAACTTTAAGTATTCATATTAAATATTATATGTAAAACTCTTTAATAATTAATTACTGGAAATCAATCCAATTTATTTATTCTACATATTATAATTATTATTTACTTAAATTGTTTATTTCAAGTACAAAATAAATAAATCTTGAGAATTTACGAGTCATTTCAAGAGCGCTTCAGTTCCAAATATTAAATTTTGTAAATAAAATCAAATTGTATTATATGAAAACTAAAGCTTTAGAATTGGGATGCTGTCAAAGGATTTTTATAAAAAAATTTCTTTAATAAATAAAATTTATATATATGCGTGATATTAGTATATGAAATACTTCATATTTATTTTAAAAATGTTTTCCTTTTTTTAACTCTTTTATTGCTTTTCCATATTTACAGGATATAAAAACACTTATTTTAGCAAGAAAAAGGGCAATTCAATAAATAAATCAAAAGGAATTGATGTTTTAAATGTAATAATCAATTAAAATGATGACACGTTTGTTATTTTATAAATAATAAGTATAAATCCATAATATGTACAGGCAATTTTGTTGAACCAACGAATTTGATCACCATACTGATGAAAATTAGCGTTGCCATTTTAGCATTTTTAAGGCCAGATTTAGCCTTTTCTGGTAGCATTTAGCCTAAAAATATATGATTTAGCCTTTAGCTTTTTTTCTTAGTCTTTTTTCTTTTTCAAAATAGCCTTTTTTTTGGAAAAATGAAAACAAATCATACATAAACCAACTGAGACTGAAACCATATTAGCTAAATTAATATTTTCGATAAAACTTTGATATGTAAATTGATAAATTGGTCGAACGAAGGTGATTTCATAAGTAAAGAAAAGTATTTGACTTTTAAAAGAGGAATGCATTTTATTCCTAATTGATTAATTAATTGTTCCATTTAGAATTAGAATGAGGAGCGGAAACAAGTCACCTGGTCACTGCGGCCAAATTAGACTTATTGTGACACTACTCTCAAGTTACAAATCCTCCCATAGTCTAGTATTCATTAAAAATTCAGAAACTTCTTTGGGTGATTTGTCCGCCATGTCCGACGGTTGTAGGTAATGTTGTCCTAAGTAGCGGAAACGGGTCCAAATTAGATCATTACAGTGACACAATATGTGTTTTGTTGTCTCTTCATCTTCGGGGCTTGTGGCCCCGCACTGCCACCCTTTATTTTAAACTCATCAGCAGCGTTGCCAAGAGCAAGAAAATAAGTAAACTACATTAAATAAAAAACAGCTAAAAAGCTAAATTACAAAATCACAAAAAAACTAAAAAAAAGTTAAAAAAATACAGCTTACAAATAAAAATTTTTATGATTTTTTGTTGAAAACATAATTATAAAGGTTCTTGAAAAAACATAAAATAAAAGAATAAAGTCACTTTGACACATGTCTATAAATTTATATTATTATTTACTTAATCTTTTTGGAGAGCAGCTAATGCACAGCAAAAAATTTAGTACTTTGATTTCAATATGATTTTTGTTTATAGGATCTTTAATTCGCGAAGCAACAGACTTACTAAAAGGTATAAGAAAACTTAATACTAAATTCATAAAATCCATGAACGTCTTTTTTTTTTATTTATACGGAGTTCTCTACAACAAAATTTTTGTTACAAGAAATTTTTTTGATGGTAGTCTTCTGCATCATTGTTAAGCCATTACGAATAATTTTGACTTGGAAAATAAAGCTACGAAAATAAAGCACATTTATTTTATAAGGAGCAGCCGAGTACTTTTTCCACTCCTGAAAATAACTTTTCTCTTTTTCTAGAGAAATTGCTGAAATAGGTGTGAAATCTGTAGCGATCACTGTCAGACCAGATACAACTTTACTAGTAATTTCAGGGTCACATTCCCAAATATGGTTAATTGGCAACAGAACAGATCCAAACCCGGTGTCGGGTCACATGTATGGTACACAGATGGCTCGAAAACGGTTGAGGATGTTGGATCAGGGGTATTTGATCTAAACTACAGAAAAATCTTATTTATAGAGCTGTGCCTAAGAGAGAAACTAGAAAGAGATACGAATAACGGTCACATCTATATTCACTTGGAGCGGCATTACTGGCACTCAGTGCCTTTAATATAAGATCAAAACTGGTTTGGGATGGCCTAAAACTTCTAAAAAGACTGGCATCTAATAACAGAGTTCACTTGGTATGGGTGCCAGGTCATAGTGGATATGTAGGCAATGAGAAGGCAGACGAACTCGGGGCGGCTAAAAGATTTCTTGGCCCAGAACCATTTTTCGGGCTGTCCCACCAATACTGACTGGAAGCATTTACTACTTTTAAATTCGGCTAATTTTTTCATAAAAAAAAACAAAGACGACCATAAATGTTGCTATAAATTAGAGAAAAATTTTGAATTTGATTCAGTGGTTTACTAAAAATTGATTGAAGCACAATAACGACGAAAATTTTGTTGTGGTTCCACTGCTATTAGTATGAACTTATACAAAAATAATATATAACAAATTAAGCCATAGTAAACATACAACTAACTAACTAGTGATAACTTTATTTATTAAAATATATGAAAACTAAAATCAAATCATGTTTTTGTATTAATTTGTTTGTCGCATGCTAGCGTAAGAAATAGAAAAAAATCAAAGTTCGCGGCGTATGGCCTTTTCGACTGAAGATGTTATTGTGTGTACATTTTTATTTACACAAAAGTGTTTTATTTTTGCCGACCAATATTCAGTTCATTAAGTTTATCGTACGTCACAGTTGTGTTGCTAGAATTAAATCAACTTAATTGCTAAAAAAGAGATTATATTCTTTTTATGCTCCTGACTGTCTTAGAGCTAGAGTAGCTCGTATGCATTCTCTCGGATAGTAAAAGGCAGCTATAAATGATTTAGATGGCTACTCTTAAAATTGAATTTATTTTTTGACAGCCATAAATTTTTCAATCTATTAGTAAAGAAATATTTTGCTGCAGAATGGTTGTTCTACTCTATGTTCACGAACGCTCAGGTCAAGATCACAGAATGAATGGACGCTATGGGACCGAACAGAGAAATTTTAACTAAAATTGCGCTTACAGCGGCGATATTCTCTCATTCTTGGTGTTATTGCATATGTTAAAGAAAATATGTTTCGAAATCTATCCCAAGTTGAATGTATTGACTTGTCCAAAATGGACTACTATGTGCGCCATAAAAATCGCAAAGTCTTCTATAAGTTGGGCGAATTCATGACTGATTTTTAAAGTTAATCTGAATAATTTGGTGATATTACTCAACCGTCAATCTAAGTAGAATGATACGCCAGAGTATAGTGATCATAAATATAAAGCCAATATGACAGTTATATTATTTGTTAATTCTATTAGACTTAAAAAAAGAGATATTTTATGAATACTCATATTTTCATGGAATATTTTTACCTACGTTACCTATTCTAGGAGATATTGGAGATCTGGGAGTGTGGACAGCTTATCTTCTTTATGACCTCAGGTTTTTATATTAATCTGTTGTTATGCCATTAAATAGTTTTATAGATTTCTATTTTTACATTGTTGCTAGATATACCTTTTCCAATTTCAGATAACGACATGTTTGTTTACCATTTCAATTAATTTTTGTTAGGCTACCACAGCACAACAAAACCATAAATCTTCAAAAAGGTGTTCTGTGCATGTTAAGCATTAAGAAAAAAAAAATCATAAATTTTAAAAAAACTTTTCGTAAATAAAAAAAGAAAATGTACAAAGAAAATTAAAAAAAAATATTCCTCCAAGTAAAACAGTTTCTTTGAGAAAAAAAATAACAAAACAATCAAGGAACGAATTTATTTAAATGACATTTAAAATTAGTTTTTCTGTTTTGTTTATTTATTCCACTCAACTAAAAATAAGTACGTGACAACAGCAGGCCACCAAATCTAAGACTCTGCTTATCATGTCTTGATCAAATTAAAATAATTTTATATGAATATAAAAATATGTAGGTGCTCTACAAACAAAATCCCGGCTACGTAGTAGTTCTTATTCAAATATTTATTTTTTACTTTCATAAATCCAGTCTCTGCTGGTATGTGTTCTGACTTTGAATTTTCCCTTTAACTTTTCTGCTTATTTGTTTATTTTGCATTTTTCACCTTATTTTTTTAATAGCTACAACAATCACAACTTAGAGAACAGCTGCAAACACAAATTTTTGTAGTTATATAAAGGTTTATAAGCATTAATGTGAAATATTATTGGGTATAAGAAAAAATACTTGGCCATTAATTATAGAAAACATATGCTAATTAATTGAATTTCAGATTTTTTTAATTTCTACTTTTATACTGAATTAAATTTGAGTTTTTTAAACAGTTTTTGTACTTTTTGTGTAAGTGTCAAGCGAACTGTTGTACTGAAAAGTCCCGGGCCTAACAAAGAAAACACAGTTTTTTTTGGTTCAAAATTAGCTTTATTCATCAATGTAATCTCCATCAAGAGCAACGCAATCATTCCAGCGCCGCTGTTGTTACGTTTAAACATGGCCAAACACTGCTCAGAATCATCAACACGTTCTCGTTTTTGGTTAACAGTGAGCAAACGCGGCACCCACTTTGAACCGAGCTTTCTCATAATCAACACGTTCTTTTGATATCTTTACGATGTCAGCTAACTTACGCAACTTCACTTTTCGATCATTCAAAACGATTTTGTAGATTTTTTTTTGTTTTCTGGTGTTACCGCCTCATTTGAAGTCAGCAAACCAAGGCTTTATTGTTGTCTCTGATGGAGCGGAGTCCCCATAACACTTTTCAAGTCATTGCTTCGCTTGAACGGTATTTTTTCCCATCAAGAAGCAGTGTAAAATTAAAACACGAAATTGTTTTTGATCCATTGTTTTGAAAATAACAAAAGTAGCGTCACTCTTAGCACAATAACTCACAAACTAATGAATACAATATATTGAAATTCTTACAGCTATCTTTTGAAGGTTAGTATTAACTGAAAAAAGATGACTGCAATAAAACTAGCGCCATCTATGTGTTAGGCCCGGGACTTTTCAGCCCATGTTAAGAGATGTGCAAACTTGTAAAACCAAAATTTTCAGAAAAAATGTAGTGTTCTGTATTTTTACGTTTGCAAGCTAAAATCGGTACGAAAGCATTATTCGCATAAATGTATTGAAAACAAAATCAATACACGAAAATTTGTTTTTGTTTTCAATACAATCATGCGAACGAAGTTTTCGGGCAAAACAGGCCCTATATTTTTTCTGCGAACTATTTGCTTGGGCTTTAGTTCGGTATATGTACCTATTATCAATAATATTTATATGTAATTTTATGTTATTGAAGGTACATAATATTTTGTTTGTTATTTAATTTCAGATAATTTGAAATGAAGAAAAATTAATTTTAACTCCAACACACTGGTTTGGTGGAGCGATCACTTTCGGAGAAATCCCTTTCTCCTCATCAACACTATCTGTGTCACCAACTTTTTAGTTAATGTTAAGTATTCAACTCAAGTATACTGGGAAATAGAATACGATAATTACATACTCGTAAAGGGTGTTTTTTATAGACGTATAGAACTTTAAATTGCAACAAAACAACGATGGATTATTCGATTGACATAAATTTTATTTATCTGAAAGATAATCTTGTGGCATTACATTTTAAATATGATTTCTGGCATATGACCGCCACGGCTGGCTTGGATGTAGTCCGATCTAGACGACGAATTTTCGATGACTTTTTCCAACATTTGTGGCCGTATATCGGCAATAACACGGCGAATGTTGTCTTCCAAATGGTCAAGCGTTTGTGGCTTATCCGCATAGACCAATGACTTTACATAGCCCCACAGAAAGTAGTCTAGCGGTGTTAAATCACAAGATCTTGGAGGCCAATTCACAGGTCCAAACCTTAAAATTAGGCGATCACCAAACGTGTCTTTCAATAAATCGATTGTGACACGAGTTGTGTGACATGTTGCGCCGTCTTGTTGGAACCACAGCTCCTGCACATCATGGTTGTTCAATTCAGGAATGAAATTGACTGTAACGTTCTGGCCATCATCGTTTTTGAAGAAGTACGGACCAATGATTCTACCAGCCCATAAAGCGCACCAGACAGTCAGTTTTTCTGGATGTAACGGTGTTTTGACATACACTTGAGGATTAGCTGCACTCCAAATGCGGCAGTTTTGTTTGTTGACGTAGCCATTCAACCAGAAGTGCGCTTCATCGCTAAACAAAGTTCTATTATAAAAATCGGGAACAACGGCAATCTCGTTTTCGAAATAAAATTTCACTATTTGCAAGCTTTGTTCAGGCGTGAGTCTATTCATGATGAATTGCCAAGCCAAACTGAGAATAAATCACTTGACAGCTGTTAAATCGGTCGCCATCTTGAACAGTAATGCCAACTTAAAGTTCTATACGTCTATAAAAAACACCGTTTATATTATTTGTTTTCATTTTTCGAAAAAAGGAAATTTAATTCTATTTTGAAAAACAAAAAAGCTAAATCATAAATTTTGAGGCTAAATGCAAGAAAAAAAAGCTAAATTTAAAATGGCATAGTTATGATAATTTCTGAGAAATGTGTTGTACATTCAAAAATACTTTTTTAAATAAATTTTTATCATTGGCAATCAATTCAGTTGTGACATTCAAAGTTATTTTCTATTTATATGTGAAAGAAAATTTTATGTTATTCACTACATGCGGACATTAATTCACAAAAAACTGGCTCAAAATTGTACGTCCAGAGGCATATCCTAGGTAAATAAATGCTCTAAATTATGCGCAAAATAATTGGTTAGTTTTTTTTATAATTCAAAATTTTAACTGTTACTTTCTAAAGAATTTCACTTTTACCCTTACGCAATGTAAATATATAGACAGTCCACACTTTAGTTGGTGGTGTGTTTTATAAAAATAATGTGCCTTATCTCGTATTGTGCTGTACTTGATGTTTATTTTTTTCATTATCTTTTTGTATATGTATTTGTGAATATGTGTGTTTCTGTTTCTCCTTTTTTTAATATTTTTTTCTGCTTAATTTCAGTTCGAGTTAGTATAAAGAATTTTTATTAATTTCAGTGCTTGTGTGATTACTATTGTGCACAACAATAAAGTATTTTAACAAAATGTTAATTTTAAAATATTTTTAGAAATATATTAGAGACTATATATTTCAAAAAGTACCTAGTGAGTGCTTAAAATATATTAAATTTTTTTCATAATGATGAATCCTTTTTATGTTTTATATTAACAAAAAATTAATTGTTTTCCTCTTGCAAAAAGTGAAAATAAATATCCTTTTGGATAACAAATAGTGTATTGAATTCTTGTTACAAAATGCTTATGAAATTTATTTGAAATATTTTTAAAAATTCATTGTAAAATCATTAAATGAATGGATATTAAAAAATTTAATCAATCAAATTCACAGTTGAAGAGCAAAAGAATATTGCTTTTGTATAAATTATTTAAATAAAAGTTGTGGTTTTTGTTGTAATTCTTTTTTTGCGCTGAAATGCGTGGGTCATAATAGAATTCAAGTACTAGTAACAGAAAATACTTTGAAAAATAACGTCAAAACTTTATTAATGAATATAGAATAATTAATTTTAAAATGGAAAGGAAATAACGTATGTAGTTAATATTTACGTCAATTGTTTAATATACGTTTAAGCCAGTAAATAATTCCAAAGTTATTATTCACTATGCCATAAGTATAACTTTTTGAGTAGTAAAAGTCATAGTCAATGTTGCCAGGTGATAAATCTAGCAACTTCAACTTTATCAGTCAATTTTAATGGAAATGAGTAGAATTACCATTCACAAAACTTTCTGAATCACTGACAGAAGCCAGACAATCAAATAACCATTCACTCTGACAGCAAAACAGCATTACACGTACTCAGTGCTTTCGAATTACGATCGAAACTTGTGTGGGATTGGGTGACACTTGTGGAGAGATAAGAATCTAAAAACAGGAATCACGTGATTTAGGTGCCAGATCATAGTAAATATATAGGTAAAGAGAAGGCAAGAAAAAGTGTGTATAATTGTTTCGGAGGCCCAAAATCATTCTGCGGAATTTTTTTAGCTCTAGTAATTTCAGGTTTAACGAGCGACTAGAAAACTAATGTCAACATTATTAATTGAAAATAAAAGTAGCGACAACATTCTTGCTATTTCGTTCTTAAAAGAAAGCAAATGACTTTCTAGGCCTGGCTCCGTCGTGCTACATGATTCATAACTGGGCATTGTAGAGTATTGAAACACTTAGAAAAACTTGAGAATCAGTTTAAACGACCCCTGTAGATTATGTATGGATGGCTAGAACATATATTTTGTCTTTGTAATGGTCTCCTGTGGGATAGCTTTCATTACTTAGGACATCACTACTTACAACTATCTGATATGATGAACAAATAACTTTAGACATTTGAATTTTTAATGAATGCTTGGCTAAATGAGTATTTTTAACTTGAAAATAGGGTCACAATAGATCCATTCTGGCCACAGTGGCAGCGTGACTTTTTCCCACTTTGTTTTAATTCAAGCGAGCAACACAATTTATAAGGCTATCGCAAAGCATATTCCATCAGGCACTGGTACTTAACAACAGTGAACTCAGTTTCCTAATGGGATGGTTTAGCGGATACTGTGAACTTATATATCATCAATGTAAGATAGGAAATATTAGAGCCAACCAACGTAGGTTTTGTACAAGGTATCCCAATAATAAAGCAGTTTTTCATTTCATGATGCAATAAATCGATTGTTTCACTCGCAGCCGTGGCAGGTGGCGCCGTTTTGCTGAAGAGACTTGTCGTCCAGATTCATGCCGTCTAGTTGAGATTCCAAGAACATTGTTACTTGTTATCACGAATATCGTTAACAGTAATCGCACTTTCGGCCTCATCTTTAAAAGAATAAGGTCTGACCAAAACTCACACCAAACAGCTGTTCGCTGTGAATGATTTTTCGATTCAGTCATTCATACTTAATCGGAATATGTCTTTTTACAATCCAATAAAAAATCATAACTTTCTCAAAAAATACTTGTTTTTATTTTAAAATGAAAAAATGTGCTTTTACTGAGATACCCTTTGTATATACATATACAGAAATAAGATAAAATATCACAAGTTTGTCTTTAATTAAATTCGATATTTATAATTAGTTAAAAATCAAATTAGCTTGTTTAATGACTAAATTATAAATTTTTTAGCTTTAGGGTTATTTAGCTATAAACAGACTGTAATTATTTCACTGCCAAGATATGTATGACATACTGAACTTTTCCTGCAAAGAGACTTTCTCAAGGAAAGTCAAATAATAAATAAATGAATGTGGTTTTTTCACAAGAAAGTTGACCCATTCTAAACACTACTTTTTACAACATACAGATCTGCATACACAACACAAAGCTTTTAATTGTTTCTTATATCTTTTATTTATTTTATTTAAAATATACCATTTTTATAAAAAAATGTATTTCGTTGTAAATATTAGTGTTTTGTTGGAGATAGACACAGCTGTATCATTCTTCTGCGAGAACCCTGAATTTTTAAACATTAGCTATCAAATTTGACACCTCTGCGTACCCTGTACCGAAGGTTTTATAGGTAATGTGGATATGAAATGTTTCAACAAAATTTACACAGAGCTGGGAGCAATTTTCGTTCTTTTGTTTTTCTTTTTAAAATATATCTTTGATTAACTTAATATTTTAAATATCCATTATAACTGATTTTTAATGAATATACATAAGTTGTGTTTTTGTAAGTTTCACATTTTTTTTTTCATTGATAATTTTTTTTTCATTTTAAACCACAAACATGGATGATTGACGTTAAATAATTAAAAATAACTCAGACCAAATTAATAATCGTAAAAAAGCATATGATGGTTTATTTTGGTTTTAATATAATTAACAAATAATTCCTTTTTGTGGTTGGATACGTAAGTAAATGAATAAATATTTTTAAAAATGCTTTAGTAATAAAAATATCTTTTAACGTGGATGGTGGATAAACGATCCTAAAAAAAATTATTTCATGGCAGTTTGAAAGCTGTAATAAATTAAGATAACAAGTAAAGCAAATTTTCAGCTAATTTAAGACATTTTTGTAAGGTTTCGAAACATTTCTAGTATTCAGCAGAACATGTAAGATTACTTTGGGCCTCTGAGACCCTATTAAATTTCTCATGCGATTGTTTTCCAATCTGTGCCAGATCGCTGTATTGCATGTCCTATCGTCCCTAAATTTGGAATATGCTTTACGTAAAGTTATACTTTTTATCTGCTGTTCACACACCGACAGATGAATTCCGCCGGACATATCGATATTCTGCTTTGCCAGCCTCGATCCCTGTGTTGCCAGGTTAGCTGCCCTATAATTCTCTACAGTGGTCCCATGTCCAAAACCCAGATGAAATCAATGACTAAGGCGCAAAGCATCGTGAATATTACTCGCATTACTAATTACATTTTATTATGAAATGTTTGTATACAAACTGAATTTTAGCTTGTAAATATATTTAGTAAAAACTAATATTCTTCCGGTTCATTGAATTAGTGAAAAATTTAATTTTTTTATCTATTAATTCGTCATTTGCAGCTTATTTTCTTTAACCAAGCACAGTACCCACTTGGGAGTGTATGAATTTTATTTTTTAATTAGTTTACAAAATAATACTTATACGAATACGTTGCAGTGGCCTTAATTATTTTTATTTTAGAAAGCATCCTTGCAAGAGATATAACAACTACTGCATCAATTAAATTTTTTTTTTGCATTAACAGGAAAGGACGAAAAAAAAACAACAACATAAAAGTATTCTGAAGGTATTTAAACTAAAATGAAGTGCAAACTGGAAAACATAAAAAGCACATGCACGACATCATCATGTTGTTAAATATAATTACATGAAAGTTATTAAACAACTTAAGAAGACAACAAGTCTAACATTTTGTGTTCATGTGTGTTGAGTACACCTAACAACTCGTTTCTTTATTACCTTCTGTTGCACAATTTTTTTTAGTTTCTACAAATTTTAAAGATAAGAAATGTAAAAGTGTTAGTATTGGTTTGAGCTGCTATTTTTCTCTGCTTGCTTTCTTTTGCTAGTGTTTGTTGTTTTTTCTCGTTTCGCATAGTTTTATTTAATTTTATTTTATACCTAAAAATGTTTTTTAAAAAATGTAGTTATTTGCCCTGACAAGTATTTGCGAAAGAAATGTTACTAATTAAAAAATATAAATTCAAGTCAACAACTACTCATTCAAGTTAACTATGCGTGTGTGTTGGTATGTTGTTATGTAGTGGCAATTATTTGTAAAAATTTTTTAAGACAATATTAAATCAGATAGTAAATAAAATGTTGTGTTAATAAGAAGAAGAGGTAACTAATTTTTTCTTCTTATAAATCGTACAAATTTTGTGATTATCAGTCATATTTAAGAGCTCTTTTTTCTATTTAAATGAAGTATTACCGCTTCCTTTAATTTTATTTTTTTTATCTTCTCTATTAATTTAATTTAATAAAAAGCTATCAAATCTTAATATTCAATTAAGTGAATGCAACGATTAAAAACTCTACTTTAGTTGAAATTTTGATATTACAACCTACTTATGTTATTATTGATTACAACACTACTTTCATGCAGTTGAGAAAAACATACAGTTATGAAAACTCATCAATAGCAGGTGTTTCAATATTTACTTTTTTGCAGATTGTCACCAAAAACACGTTTAATTCTTTGTGCTTACTTCTGTCCACGACTACTTTTATTGTCAGTTTTTTATAAAAGGCTTTAGGTAGGTTTTTGAATAATTTAAATTCAATTTTTTTTTTATTTCTCTGAAGAAAGGTTGCCATATAATATTTAAACTGATTATACGCATTTTTAACAAAAATAATTTAAAATGGTTTTTTAATTATTAAAATTCTTTTCAAATGGATTTACATACAATTTAGTATAAACGCTCCATAGACTTCTATATACTCTCGGACTAGTCACTTCCACTTATTTATAGAAAAATTTATGTGTATCTTTCTTTTAATTAACATTTTATTTGTTCTGATTTCCCTGAAAATTGGTACATACACTCTCTAGACTCACGCCCGCTTTTTGAACAAAATAATTGAAATTTGTTTTTTAATTACACTGGTCGACAAAAAAAGACTTTTTGTGTGTAACATGAAAACTTTTGTCTTGCTATGTTTAGGACAAGGATATGGATAATATAAATAAAATTAAAATGCTTCCAATACGAATAGTTTTTTTGTAATTAGTTGTTATATAAATTTAGAAAATTTGAGATTTTGTTAACAAAAGTAAGTTATTTTATCATGTTACAGTATTAATTTAAATAAAATTTTATGATTTTCTGCTGTATTTTGCTTCAGGTACATCTCGTTGTAATGTCCAACAGTAATCCGCTAGCATACGTGGACTCCACTTGCCCTGGTATCGTTTTTCCATGGTAGAAATGTCTTGGTGGAATCTTTCACCATGTTCATCGCTGACGGCGCCCAAATTTTCAGGAAAAAAGTCTAAATGTGAATGAAGGAAGTGTATTTTCAATGACATATTACAACCCAAAGCCTTATAAGCAGATAGCAGCTCCACGACAATAGTTTTATAGTCATTTGATCGGTGATTTCCTAGAAAATTGAAAGTTACTTTCATGAAAGATTCCCAAGCAGATTTTTCCAAATCACTGAGTTTTTCTTTAAATATGTCGTCTTTCATCAATTGTCTGATTTGTGGGCCAACAAATATGCCCTCTTTAATTTTTGCCTCACTCAATTTAGGAAACTTTTCTTTCAAATATAAAAAGCCGTCACCACTCCTGTCCATAACTTTCTGGTGGTTCTGGTACAGGTAGTTCCTCACTATGAGGGATCGGTCTTTTAGCAGATGGCAGGTCAGGATATGTTATTTTATTTTTTGTTTTAATTGTGATACCTTTCGTATCAGTAACACAAAAATAACAATCAGATGAGTGATTCGTTGTTTCTGTCCAAATTACTTGGATTGCAAATGGCATAGATCGAGATCTCCTCGCCCATCCAGTAATAAGACCCACACATGTAACACAGCAGATGTGTGGAACCCACGCTTTGTCTTGCTGTCCGACGGCAAAAGCCAAAATACTGTTCATATAGCTTAGTCACTAATGGTGTCAAATTCCTTCGCTGAGTTTTAAAAGTAATGTTACCACAAATATAACAAAACATGTCAGGATCATTTTTGCACTTTCTTGACAATAAATAGAAAAAAACACTATACTATTCACATAAATAAAATCTCTGAATGCAAAAGTGGAACAAAAATGGTTAATTTTAAATTTTACGGGTAGTAGCTGTAACACGAAAACTAGAACTGATGGAATCAAAATAAATACGGTAATAAAATGAGGGTATTTAGGTAATTCCAAATTGGTAAGTACCTTTCTTGTTACAAAATTTTGTTGACCAGTGTTATCGAAGCTGGAAAATGAAAGATACGCTTCTGTGAGTTTCGAAAAATACGAGGACACTTTGATAAATACTTGATTTTTTAATTTAAAAAATTTTAAATTTTTCAACTAAATCGCCTTTTTTATTTCTCACACCATTCAAAATGGCATCCTCATTAAACCCAAATCTCTTACAATCAAGAAAAAGAAAATAGTTGGAGTTGATTAAATCTGAAGAATATGCTAAATTGATTAGCAGTTCGTAGCCGAATTTGTAGATTTTTATCATAATGCCTAATGAATACACGAAACTCACTAATTTAAATTTTTGTTAAAATTTGTTAGATGCTTTTAATGGCTTCAAAATATAAACTATATATCGCAGCTTGCTTAAGATTTTACAATAGTTTACTAAATGAGAAGGAAATTCAAAAAGTCACGGAGTTAGTTAAAAACCCTCGTATAGCTATTGATACAGACATGCACCCAGATCAAGATAATGATTTTTAAAATCATTAAATCCACCTGAAATTATTCTGCATGGTATAACTTTAAAAGTTGGTGCAACATTAGCTGTTGAAAATGTTTTTGCAAATCAAAGATATACTTTGATTGTATTTGATACACCTTTTGATTTTAAAGGATTAACATTTTCAGTAGATCTAATCATACTCGTATATTAAAACAAAAAAAGATAATATCTTATATTTAGTAGCAAATATTAACATGCCGCCTGCCTGTAGGCAGACAGAAGAGTCTTATCACATATACACCTGAAGGAAAGACGAACAATGTTTTACAGCAAAATTCTCTGAAATAAATAAAGTTCGTTAATCTTAAACATCATACTATGAATCTATCTCTTATGTAAATAAAATTATTATAAATTTACATTGTCATATATTCAAAAATAATAAAATGTAAAAAAAAACATTTGAACTTATAAAATTCTAATCTCTACAATCATCGGAAGTAAATGATTTTTTTATTAACGAAGAAGCGGCAATTCTGATAAAAATAATATTCTTCGCATAGTTAAAGACCAGCTTAGTTTTAACACAGCTTATGTTTTGTTATTTTATTTTTGGTCAATCGAGTAACAATACCAGTGAAATAGAAATAGCAAAGCTTGAGTTTTTAAACAAATCTATAATTGATTTTTTGCTATAATTTACAAAATTTTTAATAAATTTAGTTTAGAATAACTTTTATTGTCACTGTAGACAAAAGAAACCATGAAACATCTGGCTTTTTATTATGTTTTCACTTCAAAAATTAAAATAAGTTGGTATTTACTTTTAATTTCAAGTAATTTTTCGTGCCTGCTTGTTCAATTCTAAAGTGCAAAAGAGTACAACATTTCATAACAGGCTTAATGCCTTTACTTGACCTAAATTATTATTATTGCTTTTGTTTTTATGTTTACATCCAAAAGCAACAAAGGCAAGAACCGAGCCTGAATAATAAAACCAACGCCGAATATATACAGAAATACAATAACCTGGTAAACGTTTATAAAAACGTAATTACTCACGTTTGGAAGACTAAAATGCGATTTTTTTTGATTTTGTAAAAAGCTTGTCAATTAAACTATGTCAAATTAATACGAGTATTAAAGTTTTAGTTTTTATATAATTTTTCGAAAACTTTAAACTATAGGAAAATTTTCAGGGGAAAAACATTTATATTCGGCAACAATGGAAATTGCTATTTAAATTGTATTGAAATTTTGATCGCTATTATGTATCGTAATTTAAAAAAATTCAATTATTATATTTAGGTGTTCTAGAAAGATATTAAAAGAGAGAAGAGTGTTGGAGAGTTGAAGTAATCAAAACTAAATATTATGTCAAATTTTATTAATATAGAATTTTACTTTTGACATAATATTTTCATTCTAATTTTATACTTCAATAAAATAACTTATATTAGAAACAAAACACATTCGTTTCAATAAAGAAAAGGCCTTTTTCTGAATTATTAAAATGTCTTCATGTTCATATTTAAAAAGTTGTGTATATCTGAGTATCTGTTTCATTTTACCTTTAAATATTTGTTGGCCTTAAACTTTATTTTTTATAATTTTTGTTGTTGTTCGAGTTGTTTAAACACTTTAATTTTAATAAACTTGCTTGTTACCAAAACTTTTGTTTTCTTTTAACCCACTATAAAGAAAACATGAACGCACACAAAATTCTAAGAATTTAATTTTATTAAGTAAATATTAGTTAGGGGAAAAATTAAAACCTGGAGAAAATCATTTAGTATTAAGAAATTGTCTTCTATAAAAAATATAGATTTTTCATCACAATAATAGCGCCCTCTTCTTGAGAAATTTTTCTAGGGAAAGGTTAATAACTTTTTTCAGAAATTAGTTAAGCAACCATTATGTTTACGTGACTTTCTGACGGCCTTCAATGAACCACCTACTCG
The DNA here is from genome assembly GCA_947397855.1 of Thelaira solivaga. NCBI lineage: Eukaryota > Metazoa > Arthropoda > Insecta > Diptera > Tachinidae > Thelaira > Thelaira solivaga. The sequence continues at coordinate 38,875,567 of OX377613.1, forward strand.
CCAAGACTATGTAGCAGTAACAGTAAAATGACCTGCGAGTAGATCCACCCAGTGACATTAAGATATTTGAGAAGGTCCTCTAACCTTACTCAAGATATCGCAGTTAGTCCGTCCATAAAATGGACACCGAGCAACCATTAATTAAGTCTATTATTACTTAAAAGAACATCAAAGTCCAAAGATTAAATATAAATTTAAAGCAAAATATTTTCTTCTTTTTGTAAACAGAAAAAAAATTTTTTTTACTCTTCCGGACTTAAAAAATCTTTTAATATAAAAAATTTTTTTAATTATAATTTTATGTACTAAGAAAAATAGTTACAGAGCATGACTAACTAAGCTAAAACACACTTTTGCCCCTATTCATAACAACACTTGCAGTAAAATTTTCGTATGTTATATCTTGCGAACTTATTAGCTTAATCACTTCATTGCGCATGCGTGCTGCTCTTGTGTACGAGTATGAATTGCTTAAAAACAGAGATGATAATATTGCCTAATTTTGAGTCTCATCATTTTAGATAATTTACATGTAGAACTGATTGATGACAGCAAACTACTTTCAGAATATTATTTGAATTTATAATTAAATTAAAAAATGTATGTACTGTTTTCATGATACAAGTGACAACTCGTATAGACATATTATATGAAGAGTAAAAAAATTTAGTATTCTTAATTAAAGTTGTGTCATGGAAACAACCCTTGAGTCTGTTAAGCATTTTATGAGACTGTATAAATATGTATATTCTCCCTTTCTATGCCGTAGTCACGGTATACTGCATTTAGCACGATTTTAGTTTTGACAAGTCATGGGACACGTTCTTTTAGACCAGCATACTTAGGCTAATAGTTGATGTTCCCTATTGATATAGATAAATGTTATTTACAAATAAGTTATTCTATTGGTGACTTTTGTCTCGAAAAATTTAAAATAAAGAAATTTTATGTATAAATAAAAACACTTACACGCACAGAAAAAATATTGTTGAATTAACCATATTTTAGTTGAAATAGAATACGATTGAATTTATGGTTGCAATAATCATAAAAGTGTTTCTTTTCAAAAGTATTTTTTTAATGTATTAATAATATTGTATAATATCTAGCCAGGGCGCTGCGGAGGCTAAATTCTGTAACTATATGCGAAAATTTCTCACATTGAAAAGTGTCAAAAAAATCCACCTTTTCTCGATTTGTGGATAAAAAGTGTTTCTGTAGTTAAATGTGAGATATTGCAAAGAGGAATGCACTTCTACATGACATTTTTGTTTATATGAAATTTTATTGGTACAATATGTGAATAAAAATATTGAAAAATGGTGCGGCGCCATCACCTTTATAAATTTGTTATGCCTCACAAAAAAAGAAAATTTATTAACAAAGTATTCTTATAAAATCGAAATATTTAGCTAAAAAAAATTATGCAAATATATTTATTTCAAGTAATTTATTAATTTAAATGATTTATTTTTTATTTTTCATTTAGTCATAATGTTTTCATTTTTCTCTCATACATTTTGAAATGTGAGATATTTTTACAGTTCTAGTGGGATGTTTTTCACAAAATTTTGTTATAGAAACATTTGTACTCGCATCTTCCCAATAAAGTACGTTAAAATCACTAAAATGACAGTTGTATCTCACAAAGAAAAAGAAACATTTGTGTGTAATAAATGAAGTTTTCTTTCAATTCTCATAGTATTTTTTGTTAAATTCTGTCGATTCTTGTGAAATTTTTCTTGATGCGGAAGTTATGGAAACGATGCTTAGAAGTATTTTTAAATAAAAAAATTAATGGCTTTCAATTGCAGATGTTGCGGCTTAAACTCCGGTCAGGATGGAAATTTGTGACAATATTTTTAAAATAAAGTTTTTATGTAAATAAAAACTTTGTATTTTATTCATTTCTAATATTTTATATTTATTTATTTATTACATGGTATAGCTGGTTTGATTATCTTTTCATATTATTTGACTGTACCAGCTTGAACGATTTAGTTTCTGTGTTATACTGATTTTATTAAATGATTGTGAAAGAGAAAAAATAGAAATCAATTTATTTTAAGCCATATTCTACTTATTTAATTAAACATAAATACGAGTATCATGTTTATTGTAATCGTAATATTTATCGTACTTACTGCAAACATATTTATGGTTTCAGTTAAAATTTTATAAAAAATAATATGATAACTATAAAAATGTTTATCGTGATCGTAATAATGTTTACATGTTTCAAATAAACAACAATATTTGTGAGCAGAACAAACTATGTTTAAGATGACCATATTCAGCCATATTTTTTCTTTACGTATGGAAATTAATTTTTCTCTTATCCGGTTTAATTTTATTTTTAATAGGACACACAAAAAAGTTTTTCAATTGTTGAAAAAAAATCTTCTCCTCTCCCTCTACCTTTCATAGCTTCCACAGTTGTTCTTCCTTAATTTCCTTTCTTTTGCAAATAATTTTTTGTTTTAACATGTTATGGTTGGTATTCTCTCGTACAAAACTTGTTTGTTTATGTTATGTGTGTGTAGCTTTAGTATGGTACTTTTTATTTGGTCCAGTCATAATCATTATAAACACCTGTTGTGCTTGTGTTTATGCTGAACGCCTTATTAAAACTAATGAAATATGTTTGCCATGTTTATGTTAACGTTATGGTTGTTACTTAAAAGATTTTTAAGATGAGAGTTGCTAAGATTTTTTCTTTTTATTTAAACTTTTTTTGTGCCAAAAGCAAAACATAAAAAAGAAATTAAAAATAAAAACTTTTAAAATTTTAAAAACAAAACTTCTCAAATATATTTTCTTCTTAATAAAACGCTATTAAGTAATTTTTTAAGCAAAAGAAAAATATTAAAACGAAACTTTCTTCAGTGTCAAAAACATATATTGTTTTATTGTTGTAATGCTATTTCTTTAATATTCGTTGGGTGTGTAAGTGTTACTTCCAATCTTTGTAATAGATGTAGAAAGTTTTTAATTTTCTTCGTTTAGTCAACGAAACTTAAGTAAATATTAAAAACAAAAATTAAAATTTTATTATTTTTATTAATAATATAAAAAAAGCATTATTAAATGAAATAGTTTTAAGTGCAATCAAATGTCACAGAAGCTTTAAGAAGGCAATAGTAAATCCAAAGATTAGAAGAAAGTAAATTTAACGCAAAATCAAGTAAATATTTTCTTTGAAATCTGATTAGATAATATTGACTATTTAGAATTTTTAAGTGATAAATTTTTAAATTGATTTATTTTGCTGATCAGCTGAATGTTTCTTTTTTAATATTAAGACATTTTGTTTTTCATAAGGAATAGTTTTTTTTTTAATTTTAGTTAATTCTTCGCAACACAAGATATGTCTGCACTATGTGGTGACTGGTAATAGTGACGGAATACTAAAAAGATATTTTCTGTAATGACCATGAAGATTCACACAATGGTCTTCACAATAATGAAATAGATTTTTTAGTCATAAGAGAACTTAAAGCGATAGTAAAAGATGAAATCTTTTAATTAGTTCTTTTAACCACCAACTCGTCAACGCAGCGTTTAAAAAAAATAAAATAGGCCCACCTTGTAACCTGACCATTAAAAAGGAGTCCCAAAGCTATAATGAGCCAGCCTCCCATACCTAGCGTATATGTATACAGAACGTATGTATACTTACGGTACTGTTTAGCATCACGTCACGTTACCAAACTTTAATAGACCCACTCATAGTGTGTAGCGTACATGCGTAACTGAAGAACTGTCTCTTTACTCTGAGGTGTTCGGTAGCTACGACAGTTTACGTTAGAGGGCAGTCCCAGCCGATCGGTTTGCGTATCGATAGCACAGCGGCCAATTATTACAGCCATCAGTTTGCCAATATCGAGACCCTGCCATCTTTTAAAGAATGGTACTTCTGATGCGACTAAGCTTCATAGCAACCATCACTGACATAGAAACCTACATTTTAGAGCCGGCCTTGTCTAATTCGTGTTCCTGCTAATTGACAATGAAGCCGTTCGTTATGTGCATCAGAAATGTACAGGAGTTGATTCCCTTTTTCTTATATGAATCTACTCACTGCTTGTGTTGTGCTTTCAATCATCAACATGTGCTAATAATATTGCTTGCAGTGTTTGCTTTCTCACAACTGCTTGCCTTTTGCTTACTCTCTTTTTACATATGCCGTTAGCAGTAACACATCAAAAATTATTACTGCTTTTTATTTTTATGCAAAGTATTCATAAAAGTTTAATAAGTTGAACCCATAGTGTAAAATTAGTGCATTAATTTGTTTTAAATAAAATTTTTATTTAAGAAACAAAATTGTTTTTATTATTGAGATAAAATGAACTTCAAAATAATAAAAATATTGAAAATGATGTTTTTCAATTTATAAAAACTATACAAAGCAAAAGAAAAATTTTAATTTTTTTATATAAATATATAAAAATTTTGTTGTTATAAATATAAAAAAGTTTCTAAAGATTCTATTAGATGAATAGCGAAATATAACGAAAGAAAAAAACTGGGATTAAAATTTAAATAAAATAGTTATAATAAATATAAATATAATAAAAGCATAATAATATATTGAATTTGAAGTATTGCCTTATATCTTCTCTTAACATCTGAAAAATGTCCGAAATTTGTTTAAAATAATTTTTCTGTAATATAACACTATTATTTATAGTACATACAACTAAATATGGATTCCCTGCTTTTGTTAATTGTAACTGCTTATAAAAAATGCAAGCATGACATGCATTTTGTAACAATATACTTGATATGGTGAATCCTGCTATGACACCATTCTTTTAGTTAATGTTTAGTGACGATTCAATACACATTCACACATTGGCCAACTAAAGCAAGGGATGTAAAATTAGATTGATTGCCACATAGTCCCTTGATTGTCTGCGAAGATGGTTACAGTTTTCCTGATCCCTGAGACTCGAATACCTACTTGTTGGCTCGTTCCTCCGCTTAAAAAAAGCTGGTAGATAATTTCAAAGCATTTATATTTTTATATATGATTTCAGACATTGACCATATACCATAGTTATGGATATCGGTAGTTTCACTCAGCTAAAAAAAGACATTTGAAAGGGATAGGTATAACTTTTCTTTGTAATGACGAAAGAATAATTATTTATTTTGAAGAAAAGACAAACTATTAAATAATTATTTATATCAATGAGCTATATGTACTGCAACCCAGACTACCTCTTGTAGAGGCCATGTGGTCACTGTTTCAGATTTACGACTCGAATGAGTCTAAGTACCTTGTTGAGTGAGATCTTTAATCATGCACTTTAACTTTACAAATAATTTCCATCTGAAGTACTTCTGTAAGTCTACTTATTCGTTAATATTGTAAGAAGATAAAAAGTAAAATAAAAAATAAAGCCCATGAATCAATATCCTATACAATCGAAACATTAAGTCAAGAAAATCTGAGAGATTTTTTTCTCAATCTCATCAAAATGTTTACGCTTATGTCACGCTATTATATTTATAATACAAGAAATATGCAAAGCAATCCTGATTGTTCAGAAACTAATTTTCTCTAAAACTCTTCACAAAATGAGGAAATTGTGAAAAAAGAGCTATAAAAAAATTTTAATGAATATTCACAATAGGTCCTTATCAGAGTTGTCAGCAGCTAAAAAAAAAATTAACTAAATTGGAATAAAAAAAGTGTAGAAAAAGCTAAATCACGTAGAAATACAAAGATAGAAAAAAAGCTACAGTTTACAATTAAAATTATTTTTAATTTTTTATAATATTTTTATGGTTTTTACAAGGTGGGTGAAAAGAAATCAGCCTATTGCAAGATGCTTTTTTATTGGCAAATGGCGGCCAATATCAAATCTCTTTTGACATTTGTGAACTAGACAGATGTAGAATACAAGTGAACAAGTAATGGAGCGATACACTCTCCAAGAACGCGGAATAATTGTGTCTATTTTTTTGCGTAACAATTCCTCTGTGGTGTTGGCGCAGCGCGAACTCCGTCGCCGATTCCCCAGTCGTCCGACACTGACTGCGCATACACTGCTCCGTTTGGCCACCAACCTTGAAGAGTATGACACTATACGAGACGTTGCCAAAAGTGGCCGGCTCCGGAGCGCCCGTTCTGCCAAGAATATCGCCGCTGTTGCCAAGGATGTCGAGCTGTCGCCAGACACATCTACCAGACGCCGTGCCTCGCAATTAGCCATCAGCCGGTCGTCCTTAGGGCGAATTTTGGTCTAAGACCTGCGCATGTTTCCGTACAGCTGCTGCCTGTCGACCACCAAACGTCTGTAACTTACGCCCAAGCCATCCTTAATCTCGAGGACGAAGTCAACGATTTTTCGACCAAAATCATATTGAGCGATGAGGTTCATTTCCACCTCAGCGGATAATTGAAAAAGGACAACATTCAACACAAATACGAGAATCTGTTGCCCGAAGCTCTCGCTGAAGTGATTAAAAATTCCATAAAACGAGCCAGTATAGGAATCAATTGTGACGGCGCCAATTTGGCCGATATCATATTCTCGATTAGACCAATAAAATTCTAAAGGTTCAAATAAACATAATCAAAAAATAGAATCAAAGTTTTTCATTTAGAAAAAAAAAATCAGAGCCAAACAACATCGGATGACTTTTTTTGGCCAACCTTGTATAAGAAACCAAGAAAAGCATATAAAATATCAAAAACTAAAGAAAATAATGACGTTTTCCACATGGCGTTAAATACTTTCAAGCGAATTCAATTAATTTTAAGCTTTAGCTTTAATTTTTTGATTTCAATAAGATTTCCGTTCTGAAATTTAATTTGCTTTACCGTACTAAAAAGCAAGCAACGTCAGCATTACTAAACGATAGTACTAGACAACTAAATACTAAATTAATTAATTAATAACAACTTATTAATCTTTATATGGGATTATTATTTTTCTCATGATATTCTCTTGAATTAATTATTCATGTACCCAAGAGGATATCATGTACATATATATATAATGATTTAATCAGATTATCTTCTTCGGTACTTATTGTACTGAATAAATAACTAATGAGAATACTGGCACTCAGTGCCTTTGAGATAAGATCGAAACTGGTCTGAGATTGGTATGGGTGCTAGATCATAGTGGATATACGCGCAATGAAAAGGCAGACGAACTCGCAAGAAAAGGGGCGGCTAATGGATTCATTGGCCCAGAACCATTCTGCGGTCTGTCTTGGAGCTCTATTGGGCTCATTTTTAGGCAGTGGCTGGAAAGAGAATCGCAACAATACTGGCTAGACATAGCAGGTATCAGGGTAGCGAAAACTTGCATGCCATTGCGATCTCGAAAGAGAACAAGGGAATTACTTGGATTGACCCGGTCAGGAATTCGTATTGTCACGGGATTCCTGACTGGACATTGCAGAGTATTGAAACACTTCGCGGATATGCAGGTTATGTAACGAAGATGAAGTACCAGCAGAACACATATTGTGTCACTGTAATGGTCTTATGTGGACCCGTTTTCTCTACTTAGGACAACATTACCTACAACCGTCAGACATAGCGGACAAATCACCCAAAGAAGTTTCTGAATTTTTAATGAATACTAGACTCTGTGAGGATTTGTAACTTAAGAGTAGTGTCACAATAGGTCTATTTTCGCCGCAGTGACCAGGTGACTTGTTCCTGCTCCTTATTGTAATTCTAATTCTAAAACTTTTAAATTCCAAATAAAGTTATTAATCAATTAATGATAGGTTTCTGCAGCAACATTAAGCCATTTAGATAAATGTATCTTGAAAAATAAAGCTTCGATATGAAGTACATACAAAGATTTAATTGCATTTATTTTACAAGGTAGCAGCCAAATACTTTTCTTCACTATTGAAATTACCTTTCGTTTGACGAATTTATCAATTTACATATCAAAGTTTTATCAAAAATATTATTGTAGTTAATTTTGTTAATATTTACCCCCAAAGCAAATGTAAAATTTTTTTTATGCAAACATTATGCCAACAAAATATAAATTTATTTAAATTAATGTTTGAAGTGTGCAGAACAAACTCATTTGTGTTCAGAAATTTTCTTCAGCCTTAGTTTGCTTATGTATGATTTGTTTTAATTTTTCCAAAAAATGCTACTTAAAGCTATTTTGAAAAACAAAAACGGCTAGGAAAAAAGCTAGAAGCTAAACCATAAATTTCGAGACTAAATGGGAAAAAAAGGGATAAATGTAGCCTTAAAAGGCTAAAATGGCAAAGTTGGTACTCACTATCCTAGTTTAAGATAGTGAATCACGGACTTAAGATCATTCAATTATGGAAATGTGATGAAGATGACAAAAGATGGCAGCGGCAACACTAACTCTTGAGCAGTTTTATTTTTTAACTTAAACTTATTATTTTAATTGCCCTTCACAACAGCATGCATTTTTGACTTTATAAAAACTCTTGTTTGCTTTATTAAAAATTCTTATAGAAGCTGAAAGTTTCAAACTCTTGTTTTATAATTTCTATTCTTATATAATTTTCTTTTTTTATGCAAAACATAAAAAAAAGGATTTGTTTAATTGATAAATAGTTTTTTAAATTGCCAAAATAAAAAAATTAAATTAAATTAATTAAAAGCATAAGAGATAATTAGTAATAGTTACCTATGTTATACAACAAAGAATTTATTGACAATTGTTTTGCATAAAAAAAAAATTAATAATAAAAAAAATATTCTTTAGATGTTTTAAACAAGATAATACTAATCAAATTAATTTTACATACAGATCAAATGCTCTCAATTAAAAAAATTAAATGTTAATTAAATCAAAAAAATGCTTATTAAAGAAAACTTTATGTCTATCTGATTTCAAAAAGCTTTGTTAAGAAAATTAAGTTTAAATTTATATTTTTTATGAATTTTTTATTTGTATTACATTAACTGCTGTTATTAATTTAATTAAAAGAAACTTGTTAAATGAATATAATTTTCAAAACTAAACTTTTTTTATAACCTCTGCACCATCACTGATTTTTAATTTGTAAATAAATTACAGTTTCTATTTTTTTTTTTTTTTGTTTTCTTTAATATGTAAATAGCTAAAACGAATTAAAGTTAAATCTAAAAATAATTAATAAAATTATAACTTACCTTGATGATAGGAATGCTTTAAATGTTCCCAGTAAGCCAGCTCTTCGACCTTGGCGATAACACGCAAAGTCAGCACCGCGTATCCCTTGTAAATCGCCAATGTATGGTTCATTTAAGGCAGCCACTCGCAGCTAAATTATAAATAACAAAAGAAACCTTCTTTGTACTTTAATTAGCTTTCATTTATGTATGTTACAATAAAAGGAAATCAGCAAATTGAATTATAAAATAAAATTAACCAACTGCAGAGGCAGAGGGACAAGGTGTTTAAACCACAAAATTCTGGCGTGAAACTTGTTCCTTTATAATTATATTTTCCATGTAATTATAATGAAAGGAAATAAAAATATTAAACATAAAACTGTTTATAGCCTGTTTTTTGATTGCGCCGGCAATTAAATTTTAGTCTTCTCTTTTTTATTAGATTAAAAATCAACCTGTATTTGTGCGCGTGTTTGTAAAATTAATTTATCTTACTGCACTGAAAGAAATTTTTTCATTAATCCAGTGAAAAATATTATTATTTTTCAACTAATGACATATTTTATTAATTTAATGAAATATTTATTCTTTAAATAAAATATTTCAATAAATTACTTTTATTCATTAAATAAATTTAATAAAACGTTTTCATTGTTTGAAAAATAATGAATTATTATCTCAGTGCAGTGGTTTTCATTTCATTTAGAAACAAAAAATGAAACGATTCAATGAAATATTTCAAATATTATTACAGTCATTATACTAATGAATTTTTTTAAATATTTTAAAGAAATTACTTTCATATATGAATGAAAGATTTTCATTCTATTTAGGAAATTATTTCGTTAATTGAATTGACACATTTCATTACATTAATTATATATTTTCATTAACTGAAAGCAAATAGTTATAGAGTAGCAATGAATTTTTGAACAAAATTGCTCATTATATAAATGTATAGATTCATAGAATATATGAATAAAGTTCATTCAGAGAAAAAAAATTTACAATTTTAATAAAACACGTTTTATATATTTAATTAAAGTCTTCATTAACATATTTTTAATGAAATTTGTTTCATTACTGTAATGAAACTTGTCATTTTTAAATTTTTATAATGATACAATTATGAACACAATTCTTTCGAAGCCTTATTTTCTTGGTAAGTAATGAATATTTTTTAATATATTTTTTAAGAAAATATTTTTGTAAAGAATTTTAATTATAAAAATTCTTTTGATATACAAGTGGACTTTGTAAAGTAATTTTTTAAAAGGATCGATAATACAATTTTATATAAAAAATTGTGTGAAAATAGTACTCGATATTTAAATGAACAGAGCGAATTTTTTTCAGCTATAATTAGGTACATATCCCAATTTAATTTTTTTCTTTTTCGAGGAGCAGGGGGGACCGGACCTTTCCTGACTTTATATGACATTATAAACAAGAATTCTACTTATGTATATGTGGGGACTTTAATTTAAATTTATTTATATGTCTCAAAACTTACCATACGTGGATACCACTGTTTAAATACATTTTTAACCAATTTTGGAAAAAATAAAAGAGAAAAAGGTATTTAGAATAGTTATAATTATTTAAATAATTTAAATTAAATTTAAAAAAAAAAAATTATTAACAAATATAACGAGCGAAATTACAATGCTTAAAAATATAAATAAAAAAATAATAATAGAAATAGTAAGCATTTTGAAAAGTTTATTTCAGACCACAAAAGAAATATATTCTACGACATTATAAGTAAAGTAAATCACAAATATTCATTACAATTACAATTTATGCACTTTTTCCTTTTTGTTGTTATTATTGCGAAACAAAATTTTCTGGGAAACAAAATTTTCTATAAGAAAACATTCTCAAAGAATACTGCGACTATTACGAACATTCGTATCGAAAAATAAGTATAACAATAGTTTATCGAATTCAGTATTCAGTAACTTTCCGATAAAAATATTCGAAGTCTGTGACGAAGTTAACAGCACATAAATAATCATCTCAAATAATGAATTCTATCGTACCGAATATTTTTGTGGGAAAGTTACTGAATACCGAATTCGTTAAATATCATTATATTTGTTTTTTCGATACGAACGTTCGTAATAAAAGTTAATGAATTGCACTATTGAACTGCTTTAAAAATATCAGCAAAAGAAAATTTTGTTGTTATACTCGATATTTTCACGCAATAGCCATTTTTAATATGTTTAGTATATTTTAGAATATGCAGATAAATGAAATATTTGCAAAATAAGTGTATAATCTAAAATCATTTGTATTACATAAAAAGTCAAATAACATGATAATGCAAATAACATGATAATGCATGCTGGTCGCTGTTTTCAGAAAGTGCAGCAAGAGTTTTTACCTGAAATTTCTTTTTATTCTCTTCTTAGTGACTGATTGTGTGTATTATTACACATACAAACAAAATTTTAGTAATAAAACCTGTGCTGCGAGAATAATGCTACACACTTTGCAACGTGTTTATGCAACCAGGAATGTTTCATTTTTTGTTGAGTAGTGTGTAGGTTATATTCGTGTTTCAAAAATATCAAAATATTTTGATATTTTCTAGTGGTTTAATTGTTAGTTGCGGTGTTTGTATCAAAATATTTAACCTGAACGAAAAACGCGTTTGTACCTGGCATAACAGTGAAAGTTCAAATAAGAAAATGATGGTAAGCAATTAAATACTTTCATCGTAAAAAGGGGTATCTGGCTTCTGCTACAGATTTAAATTACTATTACTTTAATATTTCACGAAAATTTTCAAATGTGTATATAAAGGGTGTCCGAACAAGAACGCAATATTTAAATTTGGCGCCATTCGAACTGTCATTGTTTGACATTTGAACAATTGCTTGCTAGTATTTTACGAGGTTAGTAAAAATGAAGCGCTACACGAATGAACAACGGATTCTCATTTGAAATTGTTTTACCAAAATGGTGAAAGTTTTGCGACTACAGTTCGAAAATTGCGATCAATTTGGGGTCACAATAATGCTCCAAAAGAGTCAACAGTAAAGAGATTAATGAATAAATTTGCCGAAACTGGGTCTGTTAGTGATGTAAAGACAACAACGCGCCTTCGACCAGGTCGATCGACCGAAAATGTCGCAGCTGTACGTGATGATGTCACTCGACACAGAGCTCAGCAAATTCAAATCTTCATGTATACAAAGTTCAATTGACTCAGGAACTGAAGCCAGCTGACCGTGGACAGCGAAGGGAGTTCGTTAATTGGGTATTGGAGAGACAACAAAAATGGTGATTTTGCCGATAAAATCATCTTCAGTGACGAGGCCCATTTCCATCTTGATGGCTTCGTCAATAGGCAGAATTGTTGCATTTGGGTTGAGGAAAATCCTCGAGTGATTCACGAGAAGCAAATGCATCCTCAACGTGTCACTGTGTGGTGTGGGTTTTGGGCTGGAGGAATTATTGGTATCATGAAATGGTAACCTTTTTTTTCTTGCCTAGAATTGAAGAAATGAATGTGGAGGGCTTGTGGTTTCAACAAGACGGCGCCACATGTCATACAGCCAGAGAAACAATTCAATTGCTGCATCAGTCATTTATTTAAAATTTAAATCTTGCGTTCTTGTTGGGACACTCTTTATATATATTATAGTGTTTACACTTTCTTAGACAAATACGTAACCAATGCGAACGTATCTTCAGTCACTCAGTTTAACTAAAATTTATGTACATTTTTGGTGTTTTTTTACTAAAAAATATCTGGATATCCCAGTCCTAATTGAAATTATTATTTGATGAGAACAAAACACATTTTTTAAACAGCTGACGGAAGTTCATTTAAACACATAAGATTAAACTAAAATTACAATTTTAAATTAAAACTATCTAATGTGCTCCAACACAATTCAGTTTATTACCTAATCTTCATCAGATGATGAGCATTAATCTAATAATTGAGTAATTGGCATAGGTTACCACGCTATCCATCAATCTAGAAGGCACTCTATATTCAACATTTATGTTTATGTTTTTAAAGTAAAAACGGGGTTTTTTTTTATCAAATTCGTTTGGTAGCAATATACACAAACAAAAAACAATAAGTTGTCAGATAATTAATATACAATATCATCGTTACAAATTTATTGCAAAATGTCCAAAAACTTTTTTAAAATCTTTATGTGGGTTCTGAAAGAATAGATTAACGAATAGAAAAGGCAGATATTTTTGATATAAATGATGAAATTTATTTGTTTGTAGCTCTCGACTTGTAAATGTACTTGTCAATTGAACTTTTGAATTTTTCAGAAAATGACACAATTTATGTTTTAAAATCATTAATATTTGACGGCAAATATAAAAGCATAAAAATGTAGAAATGAAATATGCTAAAAAACACGTCCGTAGGTATGTAATTTTAAATTACAAATACACAAAATAAATGCATAAAAAAACCAAGCAAAATAAAATAAACAAATTTTTAACATGGCTTAAACAAATTTGTCACGTTTAAAAAAAAAAAGTGAAAACATATTGAATATACGAGTTAAAAAATAAACGGCTACATAAAAATGCTTTTACAACTCAGCATTAAAATAAATATAAATCGTTTATATAAAAGAGTTAAATTTCATTTTAAATGTGAAATCAAATTTTTTAGGGAAATGTATTTTAAAAATATTTTAAAGTTTAAATGAGAAATACTAATTTTGAACTGAAGAGCAATGAGAAAAAAATGTTAAAAAGAAATATCAAAACAAAAAATGTATTCGATGTCAGGCGTTTGTGTTTACTTTTATTTCATATTGAGAATTTTGTAATGGTATAGTAAAACAAGGAGATGTCAGTGCAAAACTAATTTTGCTGAAATCTTTATAGTTTTGATTAAAAACGATATAAGAATTTTAAAAAGCTTATGACTTTGGCGCAAAAGTTTATGAAAAGTTTCGTTTGTTTTCCCATACTGATTTTAACAGAGGACGCATTATGATTTTATAACTCCGCACATATGAATCGTTTTATTTTTATTTATTTTTTGTCAGATAACACTGTGCGATGGAAAAAACCTGGGAAGTGATATTATTTTTCTGGTAGGTGCTATCGAGTACAACAAGAATCCTTTTTTCTAATTCGCCAAATATTATAAAAATCTTGAGTTACGGTTTTAAGTTTCTGAAGTGATTTAGAAAGAAAACATTGAGCCCGTTTGAATGGTGGATATATCATTTAAGTGAACTTGTGTAATCTGTGCGTATTTCTCAACCAAACACTTTTTTCTAAGTCCGTTAAAATTTTATTAAATTTTTTAATAAAAAAATTTTTTTTCCTGAAATGAAATTTTTGACCATTTCACTCAAAAAGGCTTGCTTGGCATCATCAGTGAAGTGTTCGACTTGTTCGTCGCTGTACTGACTCAGGTTGCTTGGGAAGAAGTTTAAACTTGAATGCAGGAAATGGATTTTTATAGACATATCGCAGTCCATTTCACCTTACGCACTTAAAAATTCATTAGCAACGGTGCCAAAGTCGTCGCTTCTGTAATTACCATGAAAATTTACACATAATAAAACTATCGCAGAAGAATTAGAAATAGAATGAGGAGTGGTAACAAGTCACCTGGTCATTGCGACCAAAATAGACCACTACTCTCAAGTTACAAATCCTCCCAGAGTCTAGTATTCATTAAGAATTCAGAAAATTTGTTCGCCCTGTCCGACGATCACAGTAGCGACGAGTATGTAGTCTTTGTAAAGACTAAAGGGCGGCGATATTCACTTTTAAAATACTTTTTAATTATTTTTTTTTGGGAAATATTTTTTATGAATGAAATAAAAAGCTGACAATAAAGTTTTCGAGAACAAATGGAGAGCTATGAGATAAGAAAGAGAGTCATTAGACATTTTAGAAAAGTATTTTACAATACCATGTTAAATCTTTGAACAATTGGCCAAAGAATTGGAGATGTTAAAGCAAACTATTAGAGAATTTTGACATGTTGTCTTCACTCAATTTGGAAACGTCACAGTATAAAAGTTTATAACATAAAGTTAAAATACTCGTACATCAAAAAATTTTGAATTCACTTAATAGTAATTACATATTAAATAATTCGTGTATTGCTTAATAAAAAAAAATCTATTTCTCTAATAAAAAAAAAAAATAATTTTTTTCTAAAAATGTTGAAATATTTACCACAACAAAAATAAATTGCTTTTTTTTATTAATTTTTACTCCTGTTTGTTTTACATAGAACTTATTTTGATAAGTAAAGTTTTTTATTAGTTTTATTTATTGTAATTTATTTTCGCAAATTTGACATGTCAAATTATGGTTAATAAATTGTAAGTTTTACTATTCGACGTGAACAACATCTGTTTACCTCAGGCATACATAAACTAAATTTGAATGTAACATTCATAAATATAAACAAACACTAACACATAAATCTGCTGTCATCTGGGAATATTGACACCTGCTTGCATGAATGTGACTTTTTTTAAATAAAAATATACAAAATAATTTGTAAAAAAGAGTGAATAAATGAAATACATACAAACATATTTCAAAAAATAAAAAATTCGAGACATCAAAAACAAAAAAATCCAACAAAAATGTGTGAAAAACATATTTATTTAAGGCAAAACAATAAAAACTTCTAAAGTGCAAAGTCGTCTAGTCATTATTAGGTTTCCCACTAAAAAATACAAGTAAATAATTAAACATTTTGTTAAGCTTTTTGATCTCTTTATAAAAATATTTTATACAAATGAATAAAACTCATACTAAATAAAGTTTTTTTATTAAATAAAAAATCTAGCTGGGAAGCTCAATATTATTTCTGATGGAAGCTACAATTTATTTCACAAATAATGTTCTCTATTACTACTACTTCTTTACTTTAATTATTTTAGTACATAATTTTTTTCTTACTTTTTTAACGATTTTGTTTTTGACTTTTTAAAATATGCAATTTTCTATTGATAATATTTGATTTTCGTTTGTTTTTAATTTTTTTAAAAAAAAGGTCTTGTTTTATGTAGCCGCTTGTTACTATTTATAAGGAATGCCTTTAAATATATCTAATTAGTATTTTAATATAAATATGATATTCAAAAGCACAAAAGAAATGTTTTTTAATCTAGTATCCTGAAATTTGTCCCACTGCGTTATTTTATATAAAAAATAATTTAATTTCAAAAGGATTATGTTGACGTACTCTTTCCAAAGTATATTCTGGACATAAATTTTGCACCAAACGACAACTTTTTGATAAATTTGGATATTATTGAACACTTTTGTACTCGAATTACTTCAAGTAGCTGGTGTATCATTTAGAGAGTGAAGTCTAGCCAAATTTCCACGGCTGGCTTGCTGAGTTGGTCGCCTTTAAGTCATGCTTATAAATTGCAGATTTTCAAAGTAAATCGGCATATTGTGGTAGCGTTAATCTTTTTATGATGGTTTTCTAGGGTATAATGAAAAACTCAGCGCAGTATGACAATTAACGAATGGCAGCTATTTGTCTCTAAACTTGACTCTGGGCGCTGTTTTTCTATATTGTATAAAAAAAATTTACTTCTTGAAACTACTAGCCCCACATCTCATGGCATTCAAATGCATATAAAACTTTTAGTGGTGTACGCCATTTTCTTTGGGTAATATTGTTTTTTTTTCACATTCTTTCAGTTACTTATTTTACTATGAACAGTTTAATAAATTCATTATAATTAATAAACAATTAGAAGAAATGAAACACACAGTACTACTAATAGCTTTTGAATTCAATGTAATAACTGATTAAAATTCATTGCGGAATTAATGCCTGCAAGTATTTTTGCAATTACAATGAATTTTAACTATAATATATGAGCTTTTTTGGGATAATTGTATGATGAAATAAAAACAAAAAGGGCAGAGCACAGTAAAATTACTTACCAGCTATTTTTTTTATAAAATATTACACATGTTTGAAGTGATGTGTGGCTTACAAGTATGCTTGCTCTAAAAACAATTAGTTTATCCGGTTTTTTGCTCAAAGCGAAATATTAGCATCACTTAAGCGGGTTTCACATTATAATACAGAGTATTAACATTTTCATTAGATCGAGTGAGACCGGAATCCGATGCAAATCAAATAGAATATCAAAAAAATCTAAAGGAAAATATTTTCTGTTTTTATACCATCACACTTCAAATAATATACAAAACGCGGCAAATAATTTCACAGCTGATTTCTAGTTTCTTTTTTTGGTTGCTTGTACAAAAGCAAGCCTGATAAAATTAGCAGTGTAATAGCTTAAAAAAATTCTAAAAATGACAAAAACCATAATACTGCCAAAAATACTTAAGTATTTCACCACACTCACCAAACTTGCTTAGCATTTTGTTTTCACACTATTGGATTTTATTATTAATATTAATACTAAATACAATACTCTGAAACCCGCTTTAGCGACATATGTTTTTATATTTAGTTTCACTGTGATAATTTTACAATATTACACTTCATAGAAAGAATTTTACGTTAAAGCTTGAGTTATGCTGCTGATGAAAGTTTAACTAAAACTGCTGTTATATGCTGTCACATGGGTGTGTGTTTACTTATTAAAAAATAATTATCTATTACATTTTTTAAGTAAAATCATTTTTAAATCAATAAATAGCAATCAATAAATATAATGCATAAAATATAATTGATTTAAACTTTAAAATGTATTTTTAGTAACATTTGAGCAGACAATTAAATGAATAAAATATTTTTGTTTTGATTTTTTATTTTTCTATTTAATCACAAACACTAAATAAAAACAATTGAAAATTAATTTTTTTTATAGAGAAATAAATAAAAATATAAATATGAAAAGAACAAGAATATATTAAAAAAAATTCAAAGCAAATATTTAAATTGCAAAAATTCATTTACATTACATGCATGCATACACGTACAAAAAAATGAGAAATTTTATTATTTGTTTGTTTTATTATTATTATTTTGCAAACATTTATTTTACAAGAAACACAATTTTATAATAATAAAAACTAAACTCGCACAAAATATTTACCGTTTCATATTCCGGAGCTGTTGTAAACTATTCAATTTGAAGACCAGAAATTACGGAAAATAAAAAAAAAAAATAAAAATATATTAAAATTACGTGAAAAGTTGTAGTTTTTCTTTTTATTTGAATGGTTTAATAGTTGTTGTTACTATTTCATTTGAATTTCCGGTTGTTCTTTTTAATGAAATTTTAAATTGAAATAATAAAAAAAATTTTTTTTGTAGTTTTTATTAAAAACTGTAATTCAGTGTAGATAAAGGGTATGTCAGTAAGAGTGCACTTTTTCATTTTATGCTGCAATAAACTGATAGTTTAACGCGCTAGGTAGCGGGTGGCGCCGTTTTGCTGAAACCACATGTCATCGTTATTACGAAGATTTTGAGATGGAAATGCGCTTCATCAGAGAAGAGGCCTTTTTTAAAATTGGCATTGACTTCACTTTGCTTCATCACAATTAAAACGCATTGTTCTTTCATAAAGCGCTATATTTTTAGTAATACAAATAAACATTTGTGACAGCTGCCAAATTTCAGAGCTGTTACTTGCATAAAATACAATGACACTCCTTCTGAGACACCCATTAAAAATAATATAAAATTTTTTCAAAGAACAAAAGAGACAAATAATTTCTCTCTATGAAAATGTTAAGTGTTAGAAAAAAATAATTTTATTTCTTTTTTGTTATTAGAGTGTTATGAATTTAATATTTATAAATCGAATTAAATTTTTATGGGTATTTTAAAATTAAATATTTAATTTGTATTTAATGCACTTGTTATGTTTAAATAATTTATGTAGAAAAAATTTGTTTAATGTTATAAAAATAAGCGAGTATTTGTAGGAATGCGTATGCATGTATGTAAGTATGAGTGTAATTGGCTTCATAATATTTCAAAAAATATATTTAAAATTAAATTTCAAACGGAAAAAGAAAATTGAGAAGAGAAGAGGTGTTGGCTGTTATTGTTTTGTAATTGTGTATTTTATTAGTATTTAAATCCTAATAATTCAATAAGATATTTTATAATTATAATTAAACTAAAAAAATTTTAATATTGCTGGTTAATAAAAAAATCGAAAGAAAACTCTAGTTTTCTGCAACATTTCTTTAAATTACTACAATTTTTTTTTATTTATTACCAGCACTCAAGGGATGGCCCCTACTCATGCAATGCATTGTGACGTAACTAGGAAAATAGGTTGTGGGAAGGAGGAAAGAGGGAGTAGTGTCTATGAACATTCGATTTGAATTTTCCCAAATTGTAGGTTTCAGGAAAGACGTCAGCAGGAAGTTTATTCTACATACGAACTGTACGGTAAAAAAAAGAACTCTGTCTGTAATGCGTAGTGAGATCCACTGGCCAATCGATCACAAAGGGATGTGCTCTTGCTAAAAAACGAGTGGCTCGTGTGAATGAGCGAGTTTCGGGAACAAGATCATTAGAACACATTCCGTTGTAGTAACAATAGAAAAGTGAAATACAACCCACATTGCGACGATGTTCCAGTGAGTCAATAGAGCTGGCTACCCTACGGTCACCGATAACCACTTTCGCCCTCTCTTGTATGCGGTCGAGTAATTTCAAAGTAGACTTTGAAGCACCGGCCCATATATGTGAGTTGTATTCCATTCTCGGTCGGATATAAGTGGTGTAAATATAGAGGAGGTCACATGGGGTGAAGTATCTCTTGCACCGCTTTAGCACTTGGATGCTTCTTTAGCGATCTGAAAAATGTGATCAGTCCACCAGACATCACATTGGATTCTCATGCCAAGAACATCAAGAGCTTCTGATGCCTCAATACCTACACCACCCATAAATACGGATGAGGCAGTACCATTTGTCATTCGCTTATGGGTAAGCGTGCAGCACTGGGTCTTACTAGCAATAAAATCTACCCTATTCGTTCGAACCCACTAAGAGACAGTAACTATATCGTTGTTTAACGTATCGTTCATGCTGCTGTCATCCGCAAAAGAATGGGTGGGATTTGTAGTCTTACATAGGAGGTCATTCAAGAAGACAAGATATAAAGTCGGAGAAATAACAGAGCCTTGCGTTACCCCTGAATTGATCTTGAACTCGTTTGATGAGACCCCGTCTATAACGACCCATATAACGCGATCTCTGAGAAAACTCGAGATAAATCGAGAGAAATTATTACCAACCCCAAGAACATTAACCCTTAAATACATTTTGAGTTTTAATATATTTTGAACATTATATATAAAGTTAAAATGTCAACATAAATGTCTTCATAGACTTACGATAAAATTTCACTAAAAATTTTTTGAAGATTGTGTTAATTCTGTAACTCTTTAACTTGTAGGTCTTTTTTGTAATTTTAAAATTAGAATTAAAAAAGTAACATTAATTGCACAGTTAGAAGGTTAAACAAAATATTGATCGTAGTGTTTTACATAAGTTTTCTAAGCATAGCAAATAACTAAAACAAAGGATTCACAATTAAATAAAGACTCCATGTCATTTTTGGTATTGTCTACCATAACCTGCAGTCAAAAGCACTGACGTCATTTTGTCTGTTATTGGAATATTTCACACATATACATGAATTTTTTAATTGTCGTTACTATCACACTCTAACATTTTCACTACAGAATAAAAAAAAAGAAAGCAAAAACATTTTTGTTCTTTTCATTTAAATAAAGGTTTCAAAATTCTAGACTTCTCACAAATCGTGTTTGGCTTTATTTTGACTTGGTTTTCTGAGGCCCGCTGCTTAACACTAAAAGAATAATTATTATTTTTTGTCAACCAATGACAACGTTTTATTAGACTAATTACAACATTTCATTGATTCAATAGAATTTTCGTTAAATAAATTAATATTTCAAAAAATTAATGAAATATTTCATAAGTCTAATAGTGTTTTCAGACTGAAAGCTAAATACTGAATTTAACATTAAATTCACCAACAAATGATTTTGCGTTCACACTGAAAACTTTTTAAATTCCGTATTTAACATATAGTGTGTCAAATAAATTTCTATTTATTTATAAAACAATAAAAATTTCCCATAGAAATAAGTGTATTTGACGCGTTACTTTGTACAAAACTTATTTGACCAACTGTACAGCAGCCACGACAATTGGTAAATACACTTACGGGACACATATTTTCATTGTCTTTTTTCGAAAAACTTCGTTTTCTTCGTAATGCTTTTATTGCTTCTGCCATTGAAAGCATTTTCTTCTGAAAATATTTGAAATGGTTTTTATTTTATTATTTCATTCAGCTGTTGCTATATTTACAGATCTTTTTAACTTGGTAGCACTGAGCTTAACGGACAAAAACAATGTTGTATTTCATAAATCCAACCTAAATTCAATTCCAAAATAGCATTTAATGTGGATTTATTAAATTCATTTTGTATGGTAAATATAATTTTTATGAGTTGAATTTAACGTTAAAACCGCATTTATGCTAAATTCACTTAGCCTGAAAACACTTAAATGAAAATTAGTCATTGTTTAGAAAAAAATTAATTTTTCATTGCATTAATGAACCAAATTCTTTCAGTGTAAGTTGCATATTCATATTTTACATATTATGATATTGATTATTGCTCTTAGCACAGACCCCAAAAATAGTTCTATACAGCAACATTTTTTCTCATGTGATAATTGAGTCAATAATGTCTTGTTAGCAGTTCAGCATTGAATTTAATGTCAATTTTCTTAAGGTTTACATACGTTCCGTGTTCTAGATTGAGATAATGAGAAACTTTCTTTACCACATCACTTTTATCGTATACGTTCCTACTCTTTATGAAGTAAAACCAAATGAATTAAAAATTAAATATTGCCAAACCTTTTTTTTTTTTAATTTTTCTTATTAAAAAAAAAAACCGAAATTAACTACATTAATTAAAGTGTTAGTCAATTAATTCTAAAGAAACGAACGTTATACAACAAAAAACATATAAAATACTGATAACAAAACAAAACAACATATAGATGTAAATAATGAAAAAGAATTTCCATTAATATTCGTAGTTATAACGCTTTAACGAATAAACGGATACAAAATTAAACTTTCGGTACATTTGCACTAAAAATGGAATTCTTTTTAAATTTTAAAGAAAAAGTTTTTAGGGATTAAGTGTTCAAAGTAGAAAAAAAATCCTCATTTACCTAGTTGTGTTTTCAACCATTTAATCACTTAAAAAAAGGATGACTAAAAATGAGAAAAGAAAAACACGTTGTAAAATTGCCAAGAAACATTTAAGGACAGGATGTAAGAAAATCATTGCTGTGTAAATGTAGTTTTTCTATTTGTTTTTCATTTTATTTACAGTTTGTTATTGGGCACGTTCTTTTTTTTTTTTTTTAGTTAAAGAAGAACTTAAGGTACTCAGGGTAAAGATTGTAAACAAAATAAAAAAAGAGTTTGAAACAATTTGCAGTTGAAACGAATTTTTTTTTTTTTGAGATAAACAGAAAACTACCAACAAAACTCGTTTACGCTTCTTCTGCTCTTTTTCTTCAGAAAAATTCAAAGGTTTTTAATTTAAGTAAACAATCCTTTTTTTAGTTCAATGCGTTGTTAAAAAAAATAATAGATTTTTTCTGTGGCCCCCAAATAATGATTATATTTCAAATTTCATTGACAGAAATTCTAAATTTGAGCTGTAATGCATACATTTTTCTTGGTTTATTAATTAATTTTTTTTTTGATGATCGGAAAATATTTTTTTATGCAAAATCATAAAACGAATTTAGTACGCTAAAAAAATATATATTTATGAATTTGGCAGTAACTATTTTATAAAAAAAAAAAAAAAAATAAATAAATGCCTTGCTGATCGCTAATATAAATTTCTGATAAATACTACTGCTAACAGAACAAAAATATTTGTATTCTATCTCGAATGAAATCTATTGAAATTTTAATCACTTTATATTTAACTTGTTGTTTTTATCCAGTTCCACCCGGTTTTTTTTTCTATAAGTGCGAATTCTTATACTAAGGAGATTGTATTTATAAAAATTCAGAGCAATCTGCTTAAAATCTAGTTTTTGATTAGTTATATGGTCTGATGTGAACAGTACAAATTGGCTATAATGGGTAGTGGCCGATCCAAGAGTGTATGATGACAATTCTTCGAATATAGTGATTTTATGTACCAAATTGTAAAAAAAATCCGTTGGAAAATAAAATTTTAATATGTTAATCAATAAATCATGAACGTAAAAGTGGGCGTCAATTTATACTATATTTAACTATATATGTTACTCGCTGGTAATGTATATATAGCTAATAATGTAGCTTTACATTAAAAACAAAAACAAAAAAACATTTTTTTTTTCTTTATAAATAATATTATAATAGTAAAGGTTGTTTCAAAATTTCAAGAATAAAGGGGATTCATATCACATGTGACAAAAATATTGTTTATTTAAAAGCAAATTTATATAGAACAATAGAGCATCTCTTAGAAACGGGCATGATTTTTGTTAGCGATGACCCACCTAAATAGAAGCAATACGAGTACTTATTAATGAACAGAGAGCTGAAACCGGTGTGTGTGTGTGAATTATTGAACACACAAAAAATCGTGTACAATATATGATTAAATCATGCTCGGGGCACGATTAACTTTTAGTTTTTTTTTATGCTATTCGACCCGATTGATCTTAAAACGCAAAATTCAAAGCAATGTCAAATAACTACACATTAATTAACTTTGCAACATATTTTAAGTATTCTGATTGATTTATAGCAGAATTTGTACAACATTTTAATTCTCTCACTCTTTAACTAATGCAACTTTCCCTTCCACCCTATTTAGTGGTCTTTGTTTTTTTTTTCTGTTATACAGTGTTATTATTTTTATTTAGTTTTTTCTTTTGAAAAACGATTAAATCGCCTAGAAAAACTTTAAAATGAAATACGAATTTCTTGAAATATTTTTTAAAAATTTCTAATCGTTTTTAAAACAATTTCTGAAGTACATATAAAAATACATTTTTTCTTATTGAATATTTAAATCTGTAGCGTTTATACAGATCACCTTAAGAATTACGATAAAGTAATTTCCCTTTCTAGTTTTATTAAAATTTAATTTTTATATGATTTTCTTTTTATAATACTTCATAAGCTTTTATTTACTGCACACAATTTTTGTTTGGTTGGACAAATTTCTTATCTAACAAAAGAGCCAAATAAAATGTTTTAAATTTTATTTTACATATGTAATAATTTCTATTTGGAATTTAAAAGTTTAACAAAATATTAATCTTTATTTGTGCTTAATTCCAGAAATTGTGTTGGTTTTAAAATTTATTCTTTTACTCATGATATTCTCATGAGTTATTTATTCAGTACAATAAGTACTGAAGGGGAGAGCATACCTATATGGACCATTTCATCAGACGCTACTCCGAATCCTCAGTAGGTTACTCCCAACGTTTCTTGCAAACATTAGAACCTTTATATTGTAAAAGCAATTGACTAAATAAGAATTATTAATCAAAAGTCACAAAAAGATTCAAATATTCAAACAAAAAACTCAGTAAGCATTGAACTGAATAAACAAATAAATTTTTGTTTGAATATTTGAATCTTTTTGTGACTTTTGATTAATAATTCTTATTTAGTCAATTGCTTTTACAATATAAAGGTTCTAATGTTTGCAAGAAACGTTGGGAGTAACCTACTGAGGATTCGGAGTAGCGTCTGATGAAATGGTCCATATAGGTATGCTCTCCCCTTCAGTACTTATTGTACTGAATAAATAACTCATGAGAATATCATGAGTAAAAGAATAAATTTTAAAACCAACACAATTTCTGGAATTAAGCACAAATAAAGATTAATATTTTGTTAAACTTTTAAATTCCAAATAGAAATTATTACATATACAAATACAAGTGCTCATTGTAGGAAAACCCTATGTTTTTCTTATTATTTTTTATAATTTTTTGTTTTTGTTTTTCATATACTCTTTAATTACATTCAGTAATACCCAACGGGCATTCAAATGTAAAAGAGAAGAGAAGAATAAAAATAGAATATATAGTTTTCAATATTAAAAATGTTGGTTGGGAAATTTATTTGTTTATTCAGTTCAATGCTTACTGAGTTTTTTGTTTGAATATTTGAATCTTTTTGTGACTTTTGATTAATAATTCTTATTTAGTCAATTGCTTTTACAATATAAAGGTTCTAATGTTTGCAAGAAACGTTGGGAGTAACCTACTGAGGATTCGGAGTAGCGTCTGATGAAATGGTCCATATAGGTATGCTCTCCCCTTCAGTACTTATTGTACTGAATAAATAACTCATGAGAATATCATGAGTAAAAGAATAAATTTTAAAACCAACACAATTTCTGGAATTAAGCACAAATAAAGATTAATATTTTGTTAAAATTTTATTTTACTTTACAATATCCCATATAAGCATTATTATGCTATAGAAAAAAATAAATTAAAGGAAATTTGTCCTATCTTTTTATGTTTATTCGCCAAAGACATAAAATTGTATCCTACTTTACTTCTCCCATTGAACAAAAAAAAATTAAATCGTGTACTTACTTATATCAGGTAATCTGACAAAAAATAAAACTTTCTACAGACAATATCAAATATATGAATTTAAATGCAAAGATGTTGCTTTAGATAAGTTTGTGTATTTTGAAAATGGTTTTACGAAAGGACGCCAGCACTGCAATTTGACTACCGTAAAATTTTTTTATTTTATTTAAGTGCGAGTGAAATTCGTATTGCTTGATAATAATCAGTCTGTAAATTGTTATAAATACTTATTTGAGTCTTTAGCTTAATTATGTTATATTTTCCTGGCACACTTAACCTTTATCTTATCCTTAAGAAAACTTACGTTGCTTACCCTCATGTGTGGTTTTCAACCCATATGAAATTTCTGGCAGTAACATGGTTTTTTCGGTTAAAATAAAAAATTTATTAAGCCATTTTAACACTATCAGAGAAAATCTTGGGTCATTCTAGATAAGGTTCTAACTTGTTAGAAAAAAACTTTTACTGTACACAATCGGCCAAGCGCTAAGAGTAACTTTTGCATGTGAACGGTTTTATAGAAAAAAATAATGCTTACAATTAAAAAATGATGTAGTTTTTCTACAGAACTACAATAGCACCAATGGTCCGATAAGCCTCCTGAGTAGATTGCACAGGGCGCCTCAATAAAAAACAAAAATTAGCTCAATTTTTTCTTCTGAAGTATTCAGTTTGTGGGAGGAAGGAAGGCGAAACTAAAATAACAACAAGCTCAGATAATACGAAACAAGGTGCGTCGGGTAGTATGTTTTGCGTAACAAGAGCAAATATTTATAATGTACACTACATTACCTTTGGAAAAGTTCTTTAGGCTTATTTCATTAAATCTTGTAATTTAAAGGAATTCAGTATGTCTCTATTTTTGGAGCCGTCGCAAGCAGGATGAATAGAATATTAGACTTTTCCCAAGTCCAAGTGATCAGCTATAAGTACTAATCTTGAAGACACGTATTACAGCTGAATATATGCCTCTCATGATAACGGCATATAAATTCTCTTGATTGGACAAGTAACTCCAAACGTACTTGAAAGCTTTTAACGATCAAAGCTGAATGAAAAATGCTATAAAACTCTCGATAGCTTGTCAAAAAAAATTGCATTAATCTATTATAGCTATGGAGATTGGAAGGGTATGTTTGCAACGAAATTACAGGCTATCAGATTAAAATTTTTGGTGTTACCCCTTTATTGGCCTAGAGTTCTTCTTCAGCATGAATCATTACTTTTTACGTGACTTATCATGGGAAAGAGAAAAACAAGTGGACATGCCAAGCGATCTGAGCCTAAGGCTATTTTAAAAATTAGCAGAAATTATTTTAAGCTCTACTGAATTATTTACAAAACATTTTTGACTCAACGGAGACATAAATAAAATTGCTGTAGTACAGGATGATGTCATCTCTGTCAAGAGAGG
The DNA here is from genome assembly GCA_947397855.1 of Thelaira solivaga. Classification (NCBI taxonomy): domain Eukaryota; kingdom Metazoa; phylum Arthropoda; class Insecta; order Diptera; family Tachinidae; genus Thelaira; species Thelaira solivaga. The sequence continues at coordinate 38,902,729 of OX377613.1, forward strand.
GAACCATAGAGCACTACCTGTACATTTTCCAAAATTTGAAAGATGTAAAATGGTTATCCTACGCAGTACGAGTATCAAGAGAGAAATATTTGACGACAAATGGTATCAAAAAGCGAAATCTGCAAAGGCCGAAATACATGCATATTTCATGTGTAGAAAACTACACATGAGGGTGATTTCTGAAATAAATATTTCTTCAGAAAAAACTTTTTTTAATTTTTTATTGTGTTTTATTTACTTAAATACTGAAGCGGACAAAGTAAAGATATTTCGAGAGAATTGCTTAATTTTTTCCTTTCAAATTTTGGAAATGAAAATTTGTTTGTGTGGTTTTGAACACAAAGATAAGATGAAGGTTAATTTTGTTAACAGAGTTGCCACTCCAAAAAGTTTTAATCTTTTAAGTATTATTTCTTCCAAGAACACATAAAATTTTTTTTTAGAATTTGTTATAAATAACTACAAAATTGAACAACGCACTTCAGTAATAGAAATTTATTTTTCAAATCAATAATGCACTGTGCTGACTTACCTTTAGTTTCATCGATGTTTTTCAATATGGAGTGCACTGAACAGTAAATCATATGGTTAAAAACTGGGTCTGTACGAGCTCTTTCTAGTGTCACCAAACCATCAAACGCAAATATTACGTCTAAATATGAAACGTGTATGGAAAAGCTTGCAGCCAAAACTCACAACATAAACAAGGAAAGAATCAAAACAGCTGAAAGTATTCTGTTGGTCGCGAAGAGATTTTTGAATACATTAGACTTGATCCCATATTAAGTTCAGCTTATGAGAAAGCATTGAAGCTGATGATCTTTCTTTTACGTGAGAGATACGAACATTTTGATGATGAGCGATTTAAAAGTGTGTCTAAATAAGAGTGCAATTTTTAAATTTAATATAACTTTTTTTTTCTCCAAGTGGCAACTATGAACACATATATTTATTTTTGGAATAAAGTCATATTCTCCAATGAAGCGCATTTTCATCTGAATGGCTTTGTCAATACACAAAATTTTGGAATATGGGGCTCAGAAAATCGTCATGCAATCCATGAGGATCAAATACAAATATAACGAGCAACTGTCTACTGCGGATTTTGGTCAGTTCTTATTTTCTTGAATATAAGGCTGACATTGCGGAGACTGTGAGCCTCATTCATTTCAGGAACATGATAATTGAGCTATGGAGGTTTCAACTGAACGACATGTGGTTTCAGCAAGACGGTGACACCTGCCACACAGCGCTTGAAACACCCTTTATTAAATGGCTCAGTTAACAAGCAAAACCACAAGGCTTGTGCTATGTCAATGATATTTGGGAAATTTTTTTAAATGTCTGACAATGTTGAAAACTTTTTCAGGCAAAAAGAAGACTCAATGACTTTGATTAACGTATTATAGAGATATTTGAAAAGATACATCTTCAATTAAAAACCACCATTCCAAACTGAAATCAATACACCCAAAATGTTTGGAAAATTTGTTGAAAATATGTAAATGTACTGCGTGGGACTTCAAAATCCACTTAAGTTATTAATTTTATCATAAATTTAAGCCAAAAAATATATTGCTTCTAAAAATAATATTAGTCGCATAAACAAAAAAGAATAAACAATTTAAGACAATCTTTTTTAACCTTCATTTAAGTAAACATCTATCAAAAAAAATAAATACTTCTGTGAAATATTAAAAACCATAAATTGCTTAAATATTTTAGGAATTCTTGTTTTTGTAACATTTTTATGACCTTTTATAAGATTATAATAATTTCTTATTTAAAGTTAAAGTCAAAATGTAATTAATTATTTTTCGAATAAAATAAATTTAAAATTTGTTCAAAACATTTCTGTTTTATAAAAGGTTTGCTACTAAGAAACTTAACATTTTATATATTTAATATATTTTGTTAACAACTAAGGAATGCTTGAATCAATTAATAATATGATAATATAAAACAAATTAAGAACGCTTTCCTACAAAGACGACACTTGAAAGAAGTCTTCTTCCTATTCTGTTTATAAAAGAATCACACACCCGAAAATCTACGTAAGTACAGGGTGGGCCAAAAGAAACCAAGGGGTGTAAAAGTTTAATAACTTTTTTGTTTATTACCTTTTTTTATTTTTTCTTTCAGATTATATAATATACAAAATGGAAATTTTTTTACACTAAGTATGAAAAATGATGTCTCTTAAATGACCACCGTTTTCAGCTTCGCACTGATGGGCTCTTTTTAGAGCATTTTCCATAACATCTTTCAAAACTTGTGGCTGTAGCGTTCGAATTTCTGCAACAATTTTTGCCTTGAGTTCAAGGATTGTCTCTGGCTTGTTCACATACACTCGGTCCTTCAAAAAACCCCAAAGAAAATAGTCGGGTGCTGTCAAATCTGGCGATCGCGCTGGCCAAATAATTTCCGAATTTCGAGAAATTATTCGCTCTCCAAAAATTTGACTTAAAAGTGCCATTGTGTCTCGGGCAGTATGGGCAGTGGCTCCGTCCTGCTGAAACCACATACCAGGTCTGTTTTAAAGAGCAGGACGTAAAAAATTTTCTATCATAAAACGATACCGCTCTCCATTTACGGTTACAGCACTTCCATCTTCATTCTCGAAGAAGTAGGGCCCAATGACATTTTCAGATGTGATCCCACACCATACTGTACACCTGATGGGGTGCAAGTGGCGTTGATGAATGGCTCTTGGGTTTTGAGAACCCCAGAACCTACAGTTCTGCTTGTTAACAAAGCCATTCAAATGAAAATGAGCTTCATCACTCATAATCAAATTTTCAATAAAGTTGATTTCATTTCTGGCCAACTCTTGAAATTTAACTGCAAAATTTAGACGTTGCCGATGATCTGCGGGTTTTAATTCTTGGACCAATTGCACCTTATATGGGTATAACTGTAAATCTTTTTTTAAAATGCGCCGTAGTGACGTACGAGACATTTCTAGCTGAGCAGAACGCCTTCTGCCAGATGTTTCTGGTGCTTCGTTAACACTTTGCTGTACTCGTTCAATATTTTTCGTAGTGTGACTTAAACGTGGTCTACCGGTTCGAGGCAAATCTCTTATACTGCCATGTTGGTGATGACGATTAACTAAGCAACGAATCATCGCTTCAGAGGGCGAAATTCTGACGTTAAAATGTCGACGATATGCTTTTTGCGTTAAAATAATTGATCTCTGGTTTAAATAATAAAATTCTATTGTTCTGGTTCTCTGTTCAGTTGTGAACCTCTCCATTATAAATTCTCCAAGTGTTGTCTATATAATCTGAAAGAAAAAATAAAAAAAAAATTAATAAACTTTTACACCCCTTGGTTTCTTTTGGCCCACCCTGTACTTCACATTTTTTCCTTTGCACGACCTATTCAACCTCACTATATTTAGAAAAACAATTCACTAAATTATTTCATATTTAATTGTATAAAAAAATATTTTCAGCTTCCAGTAAGAAAAAATATCTGACAACCTAGAAACTATAGTTTTCACAAAACCGCTAGCTGACTTGAAACTAAATAGAAGTGAGTGCTGGTCTTGGCTGTCAAAGATTTTGTCTCTTCAAAATCTTTCTATACGTAGCCAATTTGTTTTCTATTACTGCAGAACAACAATGTTTGAATATCTGTGTTTTTTGTGGACTTTTAATTGTTTTGTTTAAATAAAAAACACAAATAATATATTAATGAACATGAAAAGATTAAAGATAAACAATAAATAAATCAAAAAAAAAAATAATAACAACACAAATAAAGTGACACATTTATAGACTTCAACACAATTGATAGCACTGAGAAAAATTTTAATTTTATTAATGTGATTCAAAATTCCACAGAAAGCTTATTTAGCACTATGGGTCAAAAGTAATGAGTTTTTCAGGCTAAAATACTTGCTATCAAGCAGTGCTTAAGGAAAAAGAACGTAAAAGAGATACTAATATCAGTCACATATTCATTCACTCTGGCGTTGTGTAACACTCTTAAAGAGACTAGCACAGGGTCTCCAGCTAGCATGTGTGTCAAGTCATAATGGATAGGTAGGCAACCAGGAGGCAGACGAGCTCATGAGAAAAGGTGAGGCTAGTAGCTTCGTTACCCCAGGACCATTCTGCAGACTGCTTTTGAATTTTATTATAATTAAGATAAGAGAGTGGTTCGAAAACAAATGCAACCATATTGATTGCAGATCAGGGTAGCAAACTTACTCATGCCATTATTTTCTCGGAAGAAAACAAATGATTTACTGGGCTTGACTCGATCACGGGATTCATGCTAAGTTTTTTTTTTTTTTTGTTTTAAGTAAGGCTATTAAAATTAAAAAAAATATTGAGTAAATTTTAATATTGACATATCGCTCATTAGCTTCAAAAAACATGATACTAGTGTAAAGCAATATAATATGCTGGCTTTTTCATTGGAAACAATTTTGGCATGTAATTCTAAAAAGATTTTTTGTTATTTAATTCTGAAAAGAAGAGCGTTTAAAATATTTTGTTTTATTTATAAATACAAAACGTGCTTTGTTTTAACACTTTGGCTTGCACATTGCCATATAAAGTACTCCATTATTATATTATACATACGTATAATTTACTGTAAGTAAGAAGTAATATATATACGTGCAATCCTATAAAATGTATATATTCTGTGTGTCGTTTCTACAACTCTTGCATCGAGAAACAATAGAATTGAACAAAAAACAATTAGAATTGAAGCAAAATGTCATGTTTACACACAAGAGTTTGCGAAGAACGTCTTACTAGAGCTGTGAGAGAAGAGTGAAAAAGTTATGACAAAATAAAAGTTACTAAATTTAAACCATTTTAATTAATAAATTACATAAATTAAACGTGTTTGAATAATTTTCTGTAGCCACATATTGCAATTTTATATGTATTCTTTGCTAATAAAATCTATTTTTTTGTGGGGTCGCACCATTTTTCAATATTTTTATCCACATTTTGTATCAACAAAATTTCATACAAACAAAAATTTCATAAAATAAAGTACATTCCTCTTTTATAATTTCCTCTTGTTAACAATTTCTATTGTGTTTGATATTTGTATCATTGGAAAATTCCAATGAAGACGTAACAGCTTTACAATTTCTCACATTCAACTACAAAAAAATTGTTACTCACAAATTAAGAAACGGTGGAAATATATATTTCACACTTTTCGATGTGGGAAGTTCCCGCATATTGTTACAGAAATTATCCACTTGATCGTTATAAATAGTCTAGTCGATTAAGCAATGTATGTCTGTGGGTCCGTTTAGGTTTTGAAATTAACTTTCTGAAGTCTCTAAGACAGTGCAGAAAAGCTTAGCATAACAATCCGTCAATTGTTGCTGCCTTCTTTTTTATAATACTTTTCTGAGTGGGCTTAAAAAACTTTAACTATTAGTTGTTAAAGTCTTAAGGAAAAGTGAGAGCATCTCTGAGTTATCATTAACAAGCAGTTACAGTTTTCAGTAATCTTAGTGCTTATTTGGCCTGTTCTACCTAACATAAGGTGAGCTGGTTTTTTTTTCTCAGAACGAGTAGGTTGACTCTGCATACACAATTTAAAGATTGGGTGATATTTACACAAGTCAATTCAAGTCAACTTTTGAACCAGATTAAAATTTTCTTGTTGCTTAAACTAAAAAAATTTTTTCAGGTTTTTTCTTTAAACTGCACTCTTGGGAAAGAAAAAAGACTGCATTATTTCTTCTCAATATAAAAAATTGTTTTGTTTTAATTTTAATTTTTTTTATTTTGAATTTAAAAATTTTCCTCAATATTTCTCAGTGCACTCAATTCTTTTTTTTTTAACTTTTTATTTTTCCTATTGTATCGACAACATGAAAGATACATTTTTACATGAATTAAAATAGAGAAAAAGAAAACTGCCAGGTAAAATAAAAAAATAGATTTATTTTGGAATATAAACTTACCGTAGGTGTATTGAGTAAGGGTGGTAGATTGTTTAATAAATTCGATGATTGTATATCAACGCGTACTGGTGGTGCAATTGTTGTCGGTGGGGCGGGTGTAGCAATTGGTACCAACGTTCCAAGCTGCAATGAAAAGCAATAAACGCAATAAATATGAATTATTAAGCAAAGAAAGAAAAAACTTCGTTTTATATAATTTATGGTTATACTGCCAATAAATTTATTAATGAAAAAAAGTAATGGAGTTTTTTTTTATATATAATTTAAGCTTGTTTTTTTTTTGTCGTTAAAAGTTATTGAAGTTTAACGTTTAAAAAATATCCAATCAAAAATGGAAATAAAAAGATTTAAGCTTTAAATTATGGAGGACGGAAGAGGGAGAAAAATATTTCACACTAATTGAACAATAACAGTAATGCAGTTGCTATTTTTGTTTAATTATTTTATTAAATTATAATTTATTTAATTCAAACAAATTTGAATGAACTGTTACAAAACATATTCGAGATCAGCAGATTTTAATTTGTTGATAATAAACAGTGAGCGAATAACAGCTTTATTGGTTAAATATTTGTGTTCTATTGCAAAGTTTTAGCAAACAAACATCAGCCATGAAAACGGAAATTAACAAACACAGATTATTCGTCTCTGTTTTATTAAACGAATCGTTTTGAAACACTAAAAGTTCCACAAAAATATTTATATTTGAAATTAGATTGGAAGTTTTTGTGTTATAAAATTTGTGCTTTTTTGTAATATTTTCAGTAAAATAATAACCCATCGACATATTATGAATTCAGCTTAGAAATAAATTATTTTGAGCAAATTTTTCGTTAATAAATAATATATTAGGCTTTACTATGAGTGACGTTCTCGTGATATGTGGCAACGCTCTTACTACGATAACGACACTCGTAATACTTCAATATGTCAACTTCTTAATTTATTTATTGTAGTCTATGGACGTAAATTCCTTACAGACTGAAAAATAGTATAAATTGATGATAGATTCTTAGTTTAATTTAAAGTACGTTTTAGAAACGTTAAATTTAATCATTTAATCATTATTATTCTAGTCAACGAACTATTTGCAGCATAATTTCTACGACTTAATGGAACATAAAACACATTTCTGTATCGAAGGTACACAAAACGGGATAGAATTTAAAAGTTCAGTGCCTAATCATTAACTAAGTTGAACTAAAAAAATTATGTTTACAATAAAAAACACCTCATATTAATTAAAATTTAATTGAATAAATAAAATTTTTGTTTGAATCAAATAAATTTTTAACTGTATCTATTAAATTACATAACATTTTTTTTGTGTAAAAATCCTATTAATTATTTTTCTTACTTTCTCTTTTTCAATAAATATTAAATTGAAAATATTTTGATATTAGAGAAAAACATTTGTATAAATAAATATGAGCTGTATAATATTATTTATAGATTTGAAAACATCACTTTTTTTTGGTAATAAACTTTTGGGAATGTTTATGTTTGTACCGGCTATTAATAGATTAGTTGCATAAACAATAAATTTTCTTTATATCGCATAGAGTTTATCATATGAAAATCTGAAACAGATTGTTTATAATGACCATAAAAACATTAAAAACTTAAGAGTTTTGCGAATACTAATAATACACTCATTAAATAGGTTAAAGTGTTATACTTTAACTGCTCATAAATTAAATTTAAATTTATGACAGTAGGTATGAAAAAAGGGACACACAATTCTCTATAGTTAGAGATTCTTTTACAAGAGTTTAATGATGTGCATGCACTGAAATGTGTGTAGGTTAATCTTTTGGGTGAAGTTATATTTAATGTTCGAAAGGTATGAACTTGTAACTTGTAAGAACGAGCGATTTTATATTACATTTTAAATGGTATTTGTGTGTGTGTGTGTTTCTGAATAAACTTACTTTACTGTTATAATTTTATTCTTCAGCCATATTTTAGTAGACACCAACAACATTTTCAACATTATGTGAATACTATAGCACAGATGGAAGCTCTCACTTTAAGAATTTATTAAGAAAATAATGGCTAAGTGGTCAAGTGGAACGTTTACTTGCAAAATTTCCTGAGAAAAAATTGCAAAATTCGGAATATAACTTATTAATTTAACTATTATATTTGATAGTGGTATAAGTACACCTTCCCAAAAAAAAAAAAAAAAAAAAAAAAAACAAATTAGTGGTATTTTTGATAAGATATAGACACCATTTGTCTATGATTATAATCACACATTCAACTTTATTGAAATGATTCATTCAATAAATTAACCATTATTAATTTAATATAATCATTTCATTAATATTCGGAAAATACTTTATTAATTCACATGTGTAAAAATATTTTATTAGCTTACATATTTTACGAAATGGTTTATTTGGTTTTATGCCACAGTTTTTCTGTTAGAGTAGTTATTTTATGGAAGCTTTGACAACAAGCAAAGAAAAAATAAAATTCAATATGACCACCGCAAACATAGTTTATTCTTCGCAAAATCTAAATATAATTATGATTACCATAAACATGTTTCTAGTTATTTTTAACCAAACTATGCTTAACGTCGTTGAATTTATCATATTATTTTTGATAAAATTTTAACTGCAACCATAAATATGTCTAAAGTAAACATTATTACTATCATTATGGGTTATGATGGCACCGCGAGCTTTAAGATCTATTGTGCAGAAAAGTTCCTAACTACAATCCGAGACTCCTTACGAATATCATAATTGCTGTAGGACTAATCTTGCCAAGATATTCTGGAACCAATGCCCCCTACCTAAGTAGCTTCTTCTGCATCTTGCCACAGCTGGGCACTCACAGAGAATGTGTTCCGACGTTTCCTGTGCTTCGCGACAGAAACGACAGGAGTTGTCTTGTACCACACCGATTTTACTCATGCGATAGTTAAGTCTACAATTGCCCGTAAGTAGCTCAACGTAGAGTTTAATGTCATTTCTGCTGAGGTTCAAAACAACATCTGCCTTAATGCGCTCTGCGTTGATGAGTTTCTTTGACTGCCGCATGCCCACTTCGGCCCTCCAGCAGTCTTTTAGACTTCGTTTCTCCTCCTTGCGTAGAAGGGCACTAGTGAAGTTGTTGATCATCCCGCAGAATGGCTCCAGACCTATGAATGGAGTATCCGCCATTTCATTGCCCACATGCCCTTCATGACCCAGCACCCACAATAAGGTAACCGTGCTTCTCTCTGCCAAAGCATTGAGAAGCTTATAGCAGTCCCAGACCAATCTTGATCGAAAGGAAAAGCCCGCGAATAGAGCTGCTTGCCTGTCTGAGAGAATATATATTCTGGTACCACATCTGCCCCTTCGTAAACATTCTCTAGCACATAAAGCTAAGGCGCCTGAAAAACGGAAGCAGTTTTTTGCATTGCAACTGCCCTGCAATTCCCGCACCAGCACTGCCATCTTCCATTTTGGAACGATCAGTATACTACAATTGTCGATTTCGGTCCAGCAGAACGTTCATTAATGACCACTTCAAAACGCCTGGAGAATGTGAGTATCTTATCCATCCTATCTGAGACGGCAAAGTATGGATAATTCCAAACAGAGTCTAAAATTTTCACATGCCCACTAAGATTGCCCTCTTTAAGATAGGATAGACTAGACAGCCTCAAGACGGGACTAACTGCTACTCCCCTACTCACAATATACAGGGGAGTGAGCCCAGTAATCATACCCAAGGCTAGTGTAGGACACGTCTTCATCGCCCCCGTTACACTCAAACAGGCTGTTCGATGCAAATTGTTGAGGATTATCTGAACCTGTTTTTGTTCTACTTTTGGCCACCATACCAAGGAGGCATAAGTGACCATCGGTACTATGATGGTTTTGTAAGACCACGTCATTATTTTTGGTTAAGGCTTTGCCAGTTATGTATAGTAAATGTTTGTTCTAAGTAAGAGTCTTGTCCAGAACTATTCCGAGATATTTCATCTCCTCGGACATCACCAAGTCATTGTGTCTCATTTTTAAGGTTCTTAGACTTAGCTTCCTCTTTCTAGTGAAGCGAACTACTTTGGTTTTATTCGGATTTATCGAAAGTTCCCTCTTTTGACACTATCTGTGAGTGGTTTCAAGAGGCGTTTATACAATTTAATTTAAAAAAATTTTAATAAAAATTGTGTATATAAAATTGTACACAAAATTTTAGGTTCTGACCGGGGTTTGAACCATGATAGTTGCAGTTGAGAAGCTTTTTTAAAATGTTTTTCTAAAAATATATATGGTTAGATACAATTTAGCCACACTATGCATCCACCAAAATAATGTTGCTTTCAAATATATTTTTTTTAATTGAATTTCGTTGAGGTTACTTCAGTTTGATGTTCTCTATAGTACTTTTTAGGTTTCATTTATAAAAAAAATCAAATAAAACTTTAACTTTCATGCTATTTTAATAATTTATTTAACTTTTTACGTTAATCTAATGAACTGTTTCATTGAAGAAAATATAATGTCGCTCGATTATAATAAAAAATTGATATTATTTATGAAAAAATTCTTTATGTGTAGGTATAACTTATCTTAAGAATTAACTCAGTAATATATTCTTAACAAAGTTTGTTTTGTGCCTCTCTTATAAGTATTTGGAAAATGTCGTTATAATATGCAAAATTTTCCACGTCTGCATTATAATACCAATGTACATAGCAGCGAATCGTATACCAAACACAGGCAAGTGTATATAAGTGTATTGAAAACGTTACTAACAGAATGCGTAATTGTGTAAATGATAAATCGTTTTTTTCGCACATTTAAATCGTGCGTGTTGTTATGCATGAAATAAAGATTAAGCACAAAATTTTATATGCAAGAATACAAGTAAATACATGCGTACTTTTTTCTATAAAGCTGTATTTAAATTGAACTTTAAGGTGGTTGAGCTACACATCCCTAAAAAGCATTGTTCAATATTTATATAAATGAAATCCACACAATTGATGGACAACAAAGCGTCCAAATAAATATAAAACAAAAACAATATTTGCTAATTTTGACTTGAAGCTTAAGTATAATAAAAATTCTAACTCAACTTCGAATGGTATCAATACTAATTTTTTTGCAGAGCTGAACTTCTAGAAGCATCATGTAAGAATTTCAGAGAGTGTAATTTCGCTTTTATAAGTACTTTTTGAAGAAGCTTATCTCACACGCTCTGAAAAGTTAAAACACTTATCTGAAAAGTTAAAAAACTTAACTTAAAAGTTAACTGTTTAGAGCGGCACGTTGATTCTATGCGAGTTATCTTTTTTAAGATTCTTCTGTATTTGGTTTTATGAAGTATTACTGATTACATAAAAATATTAGGTTCAGAAAAGAATTACAATAAACTACAACAATGAGCATTAAAACGTCTATGAAAATTAGGTTTCCAAAAACATTAAAAAATTGAGAGTTTTTCATACAAATTTGACGTTGAGGTATTTTTTAGTACAATAAATCAAGTAAAATCTAATCAAGGAAATAAAAAAAAATTAATTATTTGCACTGCGTTAAAGTAATTAGGTAAATTTTGCTCTGAGTCTCTCATATTTTTTTTTCGTTATACTAATTTTTATACCGTTCACAAAAAATTAAAAAGAAATACGAGCTGTTACATTTGAAAGTATTATAAGTTCACTTTTTTAAAAAAAATAGTCAGCATTATTTCTAGTGTTTATCTTGCTAAAATTACCGCTAAGTCATTATTTTTTTAAGTGGACTTATACCACTTTCAAATATAACATATATGACATTGTTATTTCTTGTATAATTTCTACACGTACATGTGCCGCTCTATAAAGTATATATAATCTGGATCATAGTATGATTGGATTGGATTAGAAATAAAGTATGTTTGGAGGATTTATGGTTGCAATAGCCATAAGATAATTTTTAAATTTAATAATAATACGATTGTACGAGTATCTAACCAAATATATTTAAAATCAAGTTTTTCTGCAAATGAAAACTTTTTAATTAATTGATTTTCTCTTTTTTGGTCTTGTCTGGTCTTTTATCTTATGAGTGGGATTTTTTTAGAGGTATTAATAAGTAAAAAATTATTAATTTAAAATAATAATGTAGATATACAAATTACATGGCGACAGAAGCTGTATTTCAAAATAAATTTCAAATACAATGCTTAGAATTGAAAGATTTTATTTATTTTTCAGCCTTCGAATATACAATATTTCAATCTTTTTTTTTGATTATTTAAAATTTTTTTTTGGAAATTTCCATATGCCCCAGTGCTGTTGCTCTGAGAACGATCCAAAGAAGATTGCGGGATGGGACACATATCATTTTAAAGCGGGTAATAGCCCAAATACCTAAATACTTTCAATTATTTTTAAAAAGTTTTTGAAATTACATGATACTGCAGTACTCTTGATCTGTGGGGTTTTTACCTTTCCCATTTTGCACAAGAAAATTACTAAAGCCAAAAACAAAGTTTAATCTGAAGGCTCTAAGCTTTCTGAAAATCTTTTAACATTTTCAGATAGTTTTGTGGTTTTTATTTTATGATACAAAACGTAAAATTCTAAAATCATTAAGAGCAACAGCACTGAGATATATGGAAATTTCCAAAAAAAATTTAAAAATAATCCAAAGTAATTTCTGAGAATTTCGGTGGTAGATAACAAATCTAGAGAATCTTTCCTTTAAAAGAATATATGATCCATCCCGTAAGATTTTATGGTTCGCTTGAAAGTTGCTAAGATCCCTCAGATCAACAGCACTGGGGTATAGGAAATTTCAAATATATGTTTAATATATTCCAAAGTAATTTCTAAGCATTTCGGTAGATTATAAATTTAGACAAGTTTCTCCTTAAAATGATGTATGTACTATCCCGTAATCTTTTATGGCTCATCCGAAAATTGCTAAGATCCTTCAGATCAACAGCACTGGGCTATATAGAAATTAAAAAAAATTTTTAATAATTCAAAGTAATTTCTGAAATATAGTGAGCATATGTAAAATATATTAGAGAAATCGGTTAAAAAATATAATTATATTCCCCTTGAATTTTTTCACTTCTCCTCTTTCTCTTATTATAAATAAAAGTTCTCCCTTTTTTAACATAGCAAGTTATCTTATTTAGGGAATTTTCTCCCAAAAACCAAAATTTTCCCAGGCAAAAAATTCTTGGGAATATTCATAATTGATCTTATAATTAACAGAAGACCCTTCTCAATTGTAGTAATAAAAAGTGGGAGTAAACGTGAACGTAAAATGTATAGGGCGACCTTCCTCGGAGTATAAAGGTCATTGGTAGAAAATTTTAGAAAAATCCGTTTGAAAACACAAATTTGTATAACGAACAAATAAACAAACAGAAAATAATTTTTGAGCCATCCTTGAATAATAAGAATAAGGTATTGAGTTATTTGCAACAAGTAAATTTTTACTTAAGTCGACTTAAGCTATTTTTAACTAAAAGAACAAAAATACAGTTATGTTAATTATTTAGAGATAAAGAGGTATTTTCCTTTTCCGCAAAATATTTCAGTGCACTAATTTTTTTAATTATTAAATTAAAATTCATTTATTTAAAATTGCACAGCTTAATTATAAATTTTTTTTAACTGAAAGTATATTTAATTTTATAATTTTACCAACAAAACCAATCAAACTGTCTGTTAAAAATTATAATTACAAATTAATTAAAAACTATTAAAATGCAAAAACAAAAACAAAAAAAAAATACTAAAGGAAAAAACGGAAACACTACAAAGCAATATAAATATATATATATATTGATTTTTGTATAACATTTTCAAAAGAGCAGATGCACACTGAACCAAAAATCGCATTGCAAAATCTTTTTTATTGACAACGAGTGTTTTAAATTTTTTAGCAAGCGTAATCAAATCGACAACGTTGGTTGTCAACCTAGAAAAACAGGTAAGAATTTACTTTTCTGACAACACATGTTCTCAATTTCTTAACGTAATTTGTGGCATTGATAACAGTATGTTGTCATATTTGTCAAATTGAAAACGCATGTTGCAATATCAACAACTGTATGGTATCATTTCGACACCAGAAGATATCGATTCATCACCGGTATGTTGTCATTTGGACACCAGTATGGTGGCAATTTAAAACCATTCGTTGTCAATTTTGCAACGCATTGTTAAAATGATACCAAAGTGAACACATATGTGCTTGATACACAATTAACAACTTTTATGGTAAATATCAAAACGGATGGTGTCATGTGTTTTCTAAGTATAGGAGTTGCTAATTTATATTTTAGAATTCAATATATTTAATATTTATATTATAAAGAGAAGGACTTGTTGTTATTTCTTTTAGTTTTAATGTAACGGGTGGGGCAAAAGTCTCGCTACCATTTTTATTGCCTATAACTTTGCTCAAAGAAAAGATAAGTAAGTTTGGTTTTTCGTTATGATTGGATATTTATATCGGCTAAGTGATGACCGCTATTTGCTATACAACTTTCCGCTCTCTTTCAGGCGTTTTTTATGACATCCTGGAACATCTCGAACTGAATTTCCGACAGCGTCCGTTATCCTCCAGAACAAGGCAATTTCCGCTGAGTAACAATAATGGAAGGATTATTTTCAATAAATATTGTCACTATTTCTGCTTGGTCTTGTGGCATATATTTATCCATAATAAATTTAGGAGGTCTGCAGAATATAATGGTTAAAGCGAAAATGAGCTAAATGTCACATAATCAAGATGGCGTGCATTTAAATTGTTAGCGGAACTTTTGCCCCACCTTGTATAAAGTCAAAATTGGTTTGAATTTTAAATATGTTTTCAGCAATAAAAAGCTACACTATCCGTGAAAGACAATGCATTCATTGATTATAATTCTATTTTCATATAGTTTTTTTTTTTTTTAACGGGAGACCGGGTAAAAACAGCTACACACAGAAAACAGCTACGGTTGTTATAGTATATTTGTGAACAATTAAAAATTAGTTAGAACAGTGCAGAATAAACTACCTAATTTGAGGAATACAGACTCAAAAAGACCTATTTAAATGAAGCTCCGACTGGTTACGATATTAATGAGTTGTTTAACACATTCTGTCTTATAACACAGTGATACAAAAAATAATGAAGTGCAAATACCTGGGAAGTGATATTATTTTTGTGATAGGTGCTGTCGAGTACAACAAGAATGTGATTTTGGAATTTGCCAAACACAACCAAAATCTTGACTTACGGGTAAAAAACCGGTTTTATTTATTTTTATGCACCTACAAACTTGTAACTTAGTTGAATATCAACCCATTTTAAGTTTCTCAACGGATTTAGAAAGAAAACATTGAGTCCGTTTGAATATTATATATATTATTTAAGTAAAGTTGAGAAATCTGTACATATTTCTATGAAATACAACCAGTGTGAATCTGATAATTGTCTGACTATACCTAACTTGTTTGATAATTTTTTTGCTACAACTTATTCTGCTCTTCAATGTGATAATATTATAGAATATTCTTATTATATTGCTTCAGAAATTGAAATTAACTTTCCATTTATTGATAAGTCACTATCATTACTTTTTAATTCATCTATAAAATACGGCTACGTCCCCAGTCAGTAGAAAAAAACTTACATAGTTGTGTTATTTAAGTCAGGCAGTAAATCTGAAGTAAACATTTTTAGAGGGATTTCAAAACTGTGCTCTATTCTTAAAATTCTTGGAAAGCTTATGTCAAATTTTTTAAGTCATAAAGTGTTCCATTTAATTTTTTGTCAACAACTTGGCTTTAGAAAATATTGTTCAACTAGTACTAACTTTCTAATTCTAACAACCTTTATAAACAAGGGATTTGTAAATAATAAACAACCTGATGAAATTTATACTGGTTTTCGCAAAGCTTTTGATAAAGTTAAACATATGCTCCTGCTTCATAAGTTATATATGCTGAGCTTTTCTCCAAAAAGTCTACGCTGGATCGAATCTTACCGCTGCGGTAGGAAAAAAAACTTACTTTGTAAAAATTTTATAGTGATCTCTGGTGTATTGCAAGGTAGTCATTTTGAACAAATTCTTTCTTCTATTTTTATTATTGATCTTCCAATTGCAATGAAGCACTTTGAAATATTTATTTTTGTTGATCATATATTTCTGCAATCTGATATTGGCAACTTTTATATTTGGTGTAACATAAATCTGCTTAAACTGAACTTGGCGAAATGGAAACATATGAGATTTTGTAGAACATGTGTAGAAATAAATTTTCATCTGGGTGGAAATCCTTTGGAACTAATGGTCTGTGCTAAACTCAGCTTTACTTGTTATATTATATGATGATCAATATAGCCAGAAGTATTCTTGCATTTATAAAAAGTTAGGCAAATCAATTTATTGATTCCTGTTCTGCCTGATGAGTTTCAATTAGATTTCCGGATCTAATCTTCCATCATATCGTGGTAGATAAGCTCTAATTAGACTTCCTACTTTGAAAAGTAGAAGAACTATGCTTAGCATTACATTCGCATATATATTATTCAATCCGAATTTTTGTAAAACATCATATTATTTAATGTTTCACAGAGACCGACACGATATTTTTATCCTCTGCCGATTAGATATTTCAATTCAAACTATGCAAATGCCCATACGCTAAGAAAAATGGATATAATTTTAATGATTTGTATCCATTAGTTGACTTTTTAATCTTAGATGTGATAAAACATAATGTTACAACACATTTAATTAAGTGAAATTTTTTAATTTATTTAGTTGTACATATATAAAGGGTGTTTTTTATAGACGTATAGAACTTTAAGTTGGCATTACTGTTCACGATGGCGACCGATTTAACAGCTGTCAAGTGATTTATTCTCAGTTTGGTTTGGCAATTCATCATGAATAGACTCACGCCTGAGCAACGCTTGCAAATAGTGCAATTTTACTGCAAAACGAGATTGCCGTTGTTCCCGATTTTCATAAGCGAATTTTGTTGAGCGATGAAGCGCACTTCTGGTTGAATGGCTACGTCAACAAACAAAACTGTCGCATTTGGAGTAAAGCTAATCGATTTATTGAAAGACACGTTTGGTGACTGCCTAATTTCACGTTTTGGCCCCGTGAATTGGCCTCCAATATCTTGTGATTTAACACCGCTAAAATACTTTACTTTATGTAAAGTTATTGGTCTATGCGGATAAGCCACAAGCGCTTGACCATTTGGAAGACAACATTCGCCGTGTTATTGCCGATATACGGCCACAAATGTTGGAAAAAGTTATCGAAAATTGGACGTCCAGATTGGACTACATCCGAGCCAGCCGTGGCGGTCATATGCCAGAAATCATATTTAAAATGTAATGCCACAAGATTATCTTTCGGATAAATAAAATTCATGTCAATCGAATAATCCATCGTTGTTTTATTGCAATTTAAAGTTCTATACGTCTATAAAAAACACCCTTTGTATGTGGCACCAGCGCTTTGGTACCAACTACCGATTGGCCATTATAATTTTTTATTGCACTGCAGCTTACTTCATTTCTATTCCTCCTTTTTCTTTCTGGTGGCTTAGTGACAATAGGTACATCGCCGCATCAAAAAACATTACTAATAATCCTTTCTTTATTTTACTACGTTAATATTATTAATTAAATAAAATTTTTTTTTATTAAAAGTTAAATAAATTTTTAATTAAATAAAAATAAAAAATATATATAATTATACGTCCAAATAATGTATGAATTAATATGTAGACTTTTATGCACACAAATAAATAAAAATAAAAAGAGTATAACGCATTCTCTTCAAAACAAATTTCGAAATATGTATTTATAATGTTAAGGAAATATCGCTTAAATACATATCTATCTACTATCACATCAGTAGAAGTTGAAAGGTCATTTTGGATGTATAAAAATGTATTTAGGTGTAATAGATAACACTTTCTATTTTTTGTTTATTACAATAGCGGTCACCAATGATAAACTCTCTTATTTACTAAATATTAATATATGTAGTCAAGTATTTATTTCTTCAGATCTTAGTGAAAATTTAAATATTGTGATTTTCTGTTTAGTTTCTTGGTATGTTTAAGTTTTCGAAATGAAATGTTGAAAAAAAATGATTTTCATTATCAAACAAATTGTATTTTTTCTTATAAAACATTTCTTTGGAGCATATTTGCAGGTTTTTACAGCATTTTTAATACGCATAAAACACATTTTTTAGAGCATATGTTTGGTAATAACACTTAAATTAATTAACTGCATTGACTTTTTTTTATAATAAATAATTGTCACGGAAATTATTAAATATAAAAATAAAATGCAGTCAATCAACAACAAACAGTAATAAAATTAAAATTGTGCTTTAAAATGTCTTAAAGCAAAATTGTTACGCATTACAGTTATTTCAACTAATCATACAAAATTGCTTGTAAAGATTTACGCTTGTATTCAAAGAAAATTAAAGTAGACTTGATATCGACATTATGCCAAATTTG
This sequence comes from Thelaira solivaga, assembly GCA_947397855.1. Lineage (NCBI taxonomy): Eukaryota > Metazoa > Arthropoda > Insecta > Diptera > Tachinidae > Thelaira > Thelaira solivaga. The sequence goes on from OX377613.1 coordinate 38,921,178, forward strand.
TATGAAAAATTTGTCATAATTTATACTTGAAGTCGTTATTAGTCTCTTTGAATATCAGCCTTATTTACTTGGAAATAAAAACAAGCACAACCGTAACCAGGTCAAATACACAAAAAAAAAAACTATTTCATGGTAATCCGTGAATAACGTCGTTGCATTTTTGAGATTCACAGCTTATTAATATAGAGTGTAGCAAATTTACATACGATTGTGTAACGAGTTCCCAAGCAGCATATTGTAATAAATACCTTCATGCAGATACACACTTCACTCGCTATGTAATGTTCCACTTTGTATTTGTTGTTTTCCTTTAACATTTTCTAAGCTTAAGTCAAGCAATTTAATTAGATTTCAGAGCACGAGTTAACTGCCTTTAACTTGATAAAATAATAATTAAAAGTTTAGTCGTTATATTAGTACAAACTCTATAGCAGAAGCACTCTCGTGTCTATGTTGTCCTTTATTTTTGTGTGTCAAGTTGAACTAAATAACGTTGAATTTTAAATTAAAATATAACAAGGCCAGTGTCACTTTAGCTTCATTACTCTTGCCAAGCTTTATTTATAGATGTCATAAAATTTTATTTTCTCATTGTCTCTGCAGAGAGTTCTGGTGGCTGTCAAACGCTGTTAAGACAAAAATTTTGTATTTGCAACTTAAAAACTTGAAATAATAATGAAGAGTTTTGTGTAGTAATTGTACACCTAATATATTAGAGTGGTACCAACACATTTGTTAAATAGCTTATTTGTTGCTCAGGATACTACTGCTGTTAGTTTAGTGCAATCTTCTCAGTGATATTTAATAACTTCGATACCTTTAGATTATTACAAGTCTCAAAACCCTAGGATAAAACATTCTTAATGTGAATAAGACATAACCAGATTCTTCAGAATAGGATGTATTATTTTTAGTACCACAACTCGGAAGATCTTTTGTATAGCAAGGAATAGAAATTAGCTTGATTTTAATAGTCGTTGCACTCACACTTTTTAAAAGAAAGTGAATATATTCGTGTGAATATATTTAAATTTTAGGATTTTCCACGTATAAATGAGGTTGATGATGGGAAATTCCTTTTTGTAGTTTTCACAGGTTTTTTGCTTTTAATTTCGACAATTCTTCGTTTATATCTTTTAGGTATGCAATTTAATAATTTATAATTTTATATTATAATTTATTTAGATATTTTAAGGGTGTTAGATTTTAAGTATATTCTACTTCAATTTTAAATTTTTATAAATTAAATTAAATATAAGTATAGCAAATTTAAAACCACGTAAATGAGAGCGAGTTAATGAAGTGAAGTGTTGCTCACTTAATAGCTAAAATTATTTTATTATAACAGAGAGGAGAATTACTCATTTTAATGCAATGTGAGCAATATAAATTTTTAGTAATAATTTGCGATTTTCTCAAATTAAATTAAATTTTAATTTAACGGTCATTTATTTTCCTTTTGATGATTTGTGCAAATGTTATTTGTACAGAAAGTATTCCATAACGTACTACCATATTTATTTCATTTTCGTATACAGAAAAAATTACGCTCTAGTTATAAATTTTTTGTTAGGAAAGTTGTCATGTTGCTTAAATTTTTAATTGAATCAATATATCGTTATTTTAGAGGAGGAGTCAAAAAAGTCAGTAATATGAAAAATGCCTGATCCGCCAGGCCAGGGCAGAGGCAGAGAAGGTTTTAGAAAATTTTCTTCTCTTCCTCAACTTTACAACTTCTACAGTCAATATCGAATGACTAGCATCGGGTAAACCCATTCTCCTTCCATAATTACCAAAACTCCAGTAGCCTGTTATTGCCGCGATCACATTTTTCAATTATGCTCTGGAATTCCAGTAAACCCCTACAGCGATTACTGGCTAGCCTAGGCCAGATCATCCTCTCCATGAATCCAATAATCAGAGGCTTAATGCCAACATGCATCAGAGCATTGATGATGGCTGTTGATATCTAGAAAAGCAGTTGACGTGAAGTTCTTGAATTTGAATGACCTCTGTATGTAGTCCACAAGAGTGCGCAGTACATAAACGTGTGTAATAGAACTAAGAATACACAAATCTTAGTGGAAGATAAATTTTGACTTTTGCTGTTAATTTTTTTTTTTTAATATATTTTCAAGACATTTTAAATTAAATTAAATTTATTTTTATTCTTATTTGGCATCTTTCCTAATACTCGTATACCATATATATTTTTTTCTTTTAATTTAAAAATTGAGTACCTACAGACCTTGTATTTGCTTTTACAAAAAAAATTACAAAACATATTTGTTCATGAATTTCGTTAATTGGAATCTCTTTAACTGAAATTATTTACTTATTGTAAGATTAACAAAAAAAAATTAGTATTCAAAGAAAATTATTTATTTAACTAATTTGTTTGAAAACTTATGTGCTGTTTGAGTGTTTTTCATAAATATTTTTCTAGACGAGTTGATTGCCTGTATTAAAGCCGAAGCTGTTGAACTTTTTTGTTCGGCTTATTTCTTTCTATTAAATTTAAAGACATTTAATATTTGCCCTTTTTCAATACATATTAAACTTATTTTTATACCCTTCACAAAAAAGTGAAAAGGGTATATATAAGTTTGTCATTACGTGCGTAAAAGTATATATATTCTGGATTCTTATAAGTAGCGGAGTCGATTAAGCGATATCCGTCTGTGCGTGTTTATGTTGAAAACAACTTACTGAAGTCCCTAGAAGACCTACAGAAAATTTTAGCATGTCAATTTGTTGGAAGTTGCTGTTATAAGTTTCGTATTGAAATTCAGCCCAGCTGAGCTATGAGCTCTAAAGTACAACTACCTCTATTTTTTGACCATTTTCGGAGCGTTATTTGCGTAATTTGTGTGAACTACAAAACGGACAAAAAACCTTTATACGCAGTTTTGTTAGAAATAATAACCCTAAGGTCTGTGCAAAAAATCGGAGTAATTGGTCCACAAATGGCCGAGAAAAATTAAAAATATAACCGATATTTTACATTTTAATTAATATTTGCTCTGTTTTTGCTTTGTTTTTGTTTTTAATGCACATATTTATGAAAGAAATTTTTTTCCATTTTTGTCGTTAATTAAATATGTTTGGCTTAAAAACGCTTACAAATGTTTGCAAAATTAAATTAAATTAAATACAATTTGTATACCTATTGGATATATTTCTTGGAATTTCTATTTTTATTAATTTAAAAATTAAGTGCCTGCATACATTTCATTGCTTTTAAAAATGACGTTTTCAGAACTGATTTTTGCTTAGAACTCGTTAATTTTAGTTTCTTGAACTGAAATTAATTATTTATTTTAAGATGAATAAAAAAAATATGTATTCAAAGAAAATTTTTATCAATGTTTGTCATTTCTTTTTTATTTTTATATAATTTTTTAATTGTAAGTTTATATGCCCTTTTTTATTGAAAGGCTAGTTTATTAAGTTGAGGTCGTATTATGATTTTTTATAGATATTTCTCTTCAATAATAAATAAAAACATTTTTATACTTAATACAACCTCAAGCTGAACAAAGTATGCATTTCAATTACATAAGTTTTTGAAGTGAGTGAAGATAATTCATTATGTTTTTTAGTATTTGTAAATATCTTTTCAGTATTTATGATATACTTATCAATATGCTTAGGAGACATATACATAAGTACATACATAGGTACAAACGTTGATTTCTCGAACCATAGAATATTACGGGTTGATGCACATTTCAGTTTAACCAAGAGGTCGCCTAGATTTGTAATCTATCGCCAAAGTACTCAGAAAAATCTTTGGATTATTTAAAATTTTTTTTTTAATTCCCTAATACTCCAGTCCTCTTACCCTGAAGAGTTCTTACCATTCCCAATTTTGTCGAGGTATAATTCCCGATTTTGGAATTTAATCTGTAGGTTCTAAACTTTCTGGAAGTGTTTCAAAATTTTATGGTTCTTCCGGAAGTTGATAAAATGCCTCAGAGCAAAAAAAAATTTTTTGTAAATAATTTTCAATATCCAAAGTAATATCTGAGTATTTTGTTGGTATGTTACAAATATACGAGATGATCTCCTCCAAATTATTGCTTAAAACATTTAAAATTTAAATATTTAATGACATAAGACGAATTGGAAAGTAAAAATATTAATATTTCTCTAACACAGTGAAGGGTATATAAGACTCGGCACAGACGAATTCAACTTGTCTTTATTTGAAATTGTTTTAAGAAATCATTTTACATATATTCATATGTGTCTTTGAAATAAAGTTTAATGAAAACCATAAAAACCACTACAATGGAACAAAAATTAAACAAAAATATGAGCCAAAAAAACCAAAAGATTTTGTTGAATATGAAAATTTAAATAGAACTTATAAGAACACTTTTAGTATGGCTGGAAAAATCTTATTTTTAAATATATTTAATAAATATACTGACAGATACAATTTTTCTACATACCTATAGGAGTAACTACTCGTACATATATTTAAGAATGTTTTAAAATCATGTGAAGGTATGAGTTTAAATTATTTTCGTTTAGTTAACATGTGTTTAATTTTCATTGTCATAAAATCATTATTTTGAAATAAATTGAAATATAATTAGTTAGCTATTAATTTTTAATTGCTAGAGGTCACGACTGAAGTGAAGGAAATCGTGAACATTTTTCTTTTAAACACATTTTAAGTATTAAAGTTAAATTTTCAACATTGCTGTGTTCAGAGACTTATAAAAAAATTTTAGAATAAATCAGTCATGTTCTGAAAATCACTTTTTCTAAAAGTGATTTAAAATCACGAAATATGTGTTCTGCGTACAAAATCATTTGACATCCCGTGATTTAAAACCGGTAAGCTAACTGTCGTACGATATCAAATCACTTGCAGTATTTTAAGTATTTTGCTTTGAAATCCTTAACAAAATGATTAAATACACTTAATTTGAATTGTTTTTTATTAGTATTTGTCAAAAATTTAATTAGTTTTTACGACGGACCCGTAAATTTATTAATTTAAAAATATATGAAAAATTTATTTTTCTTTTGTTTATATTTTTCTTGATTTTCAATTCTTGTGTTTCTTTTTCTGTGCAAATTTTATTGTAACAGTAAAAATCAATACTCAAAAGCTAAAAATCTCGTGATTTCCAGAATACCAAAAAATCACTTATGTGATTTTAAAATCGTTTCTGGTTTAAAATCACCGTGATTACAGTACATGTATTGTATCTAGCTCTTGGTCATATTCTTCTGACTCGGCTGAGCCTACATATGTATATCATTTTCCATTCTAAATAGGCAGTCGATAGTGTCTGTTTTTCCTTTTAAAAATAAATTATTTTTAACAAATTTGCCTTTTGTGTTCAGCAATCAAATTTCTTTTATTTTATTATTTATTATGTAAATTTTTATAACTATTTCCAATTTAATAAAACTTCCTGTTTTTTATAAATAAGAGTGAAGTGCTTGCAAAAAAAAAAAATTTTTTCTTTTTTATAATTTGTTTTGTTTGACAGCTAGTGAAGATAAAGATGGATATTAAGGACGACACTAAATTTTCATGGTTTTAGCAAGAGTTTCAAAATGAAATTTTGTAAAATTTAAAGATTTGCTCACTGAATTTTTTTAATGCGAATCTTTCTGTTTCACTGGAGTTTGGTTTGTCAAACCTCAAAATATTGTAAATATTGTCTAGTGTGCACATGCTAAAGGGTGTCCCAATAAGAACGCAAGATTTAAATTTTAAGTAAATGACTGATGCAGCAATTGAAATGTTTCTCTGGCTGTATGACATGTGGCGCCGTCTTGTTGAAACCACATTCATTTCTTCAAATCTAGGCAAGAAAAAACTGGTTATCATTCCACGATACCGAGCACCATTGACTGTTTGCGCTTGACCTGCCTCATTTTCATAAAAAAAGGTCCAATGATTCCTCCAGCCCAAAAAGCACACCACACAGTGACACGTTGAGGATGCATTTGCTTCTCGTGAATCACTCGAGGATTTTCCTCACCCCAAATGCGACAATTCTGCCTATTGACGAAGCCATCAAGATGGAAATGGGCCTCGTCACTGAAGATGATTTTATCGGCAAAATCAGCATTTTCATGTTGTCTCTCCAATACCCAATTAACGAACTCCCTTCGCTGTCCATGGTCATTTTTTACTAACCTTCTACTAGCAAACAATAATAATTGTTCAAATGTCAAACAATGACACTTCGAATGGCCCTAAATTTAAATCTTGCGTTCTTATTGCGACACCCTTTATAACTCACGGTTATTTAGAAACGGAACGAAACTGATAAACTTAGAGCCATTATTACAACTTGCCGAATATCAAGCTTTTTGTTAAAAGTTTTAGACAAAACCGATTATTTGGCCCAAAAAATTCTGTATCTTCTGGAAAACAGTTTTAGTAAAAAATGTTTTATTAATTAAAAATATTTTATTTTTTAAAATTTTATAATGATTAATCGAATTGATTGTTATAATATTCCTTTAACTAGAATTAATACACTTTCAGTTTGGATATAACAAAAGCAAGAGTGTGTAATGTATCCTCCTAGCTAATATGTACTCACAAGTACACATACGAGTATATATATGTACTTATGTTATGTCTCTTAATTTTGTTTTCTTTTTATCAAAACATATTCTTAAGAAGCGCACGTTGAAACACTTCAACTGACATCAAAATTACCACGAAGTAAAAGTATGTATGAGCGCGAACATACAAATGCACATACACATATCCATACTAACACACCTTTTTTAAAATACAGGTATGCTTGCTCATAAACATACATTTGCATACTTAATATAAAAAAATGCCTTTAGAAAAGCCTCAATCTAGGGATGCATAACTCAATTAACTTTGTTGCTATTTTTGCTCTTTGTCATTATACATACACAAAACTCGACATAACTGGAGACCATACATGTTTACCAGACACACATGTAGTTGTACACTTGTCCTTATATTTGTGCTGCGAAAATTGTTTAACCTGTCAGCAGTAGTAATTAACGAATAATTAAATCGCTACCTTATGTGATATATACGGGTGTTTGGAATATATTATAACTTTAGGTATTTTTATATTATATATATTTACGATAACAAGTTCTTTTTTGTACATACTCGTACATACTTATCTACCTATCAATATTATACCGCATAATTCTTTATTATTTATTCAAGGTATCTATGTATGTTTTTTCATTTAATTTAAATTTAAATTAAAATCTAGACAAGAAAGATGTAAGATAATCAAATCAGTCGTTTCACGAGTGTCGTTTACGTAGTAAAATTTGAGATATACATATAAAACATCAAGCATTGCCAAACATCAAGACAATTACACTCAAAATCAGCCATTTTCTTGGGAAGTACAATTAGAACTGGGAGCGGGAACAAATGCCTTGGTCACGGCGTCCACAAAAGACTTATTGTGATACTACCCTCATGTTACCAAAACTCCATTAGTTTAGTATTCATTAATAATTCAAATAATTCCTCGACTGATTCATCCCAAATGTTAGTGTAAATAGCACCTTTTTTGAAGTTGTTTTAGTTGTGAGCCGTAATAAGGGTAATAATTTCATCTTAGTATATAAAATTCGATTGTACTTGTGTTTGACATTGTACTCAACCTAAACGGCTGGACCGATTTAATAGAATTTCTGTGTATGCCTTTGGCTTACGAGTTGGAAGGTTTAGCGTCACAAATCCGTCCAGCAGGTGGCGCTGCAGCCGCTATCTGGCTTATTGTTTTACTACCTGACTTTACCTGGTCTTGCACGGTCCTTTACTCTATGAGTACGATTTCTTAAAGTAAGAAGATCGATTAAAAACAATTTGAAGGCAAAACAACGTTTGCCGGATCAGCTAGTGTTAAATAAATAATTTAAAGTCGTAATAAATTAACTACTTTTTTTTAACATTAAAACTTTTTAACTTGAAGTCATGTTTTTTAGTCATTACAAGAACATACTTATGTGTTATTCATTTTAGTTCTTCATTATAAAATGAAGCATTATTTGCAACTTCAACTAAAATTATTATTAACATTGTAGCCGAGTTTTGTACATAAAGTATTTTCCAAAACCTTTGCCATCTTATTCCTTTTGTTAATTAATAAACTGACAACTGCATTCTAATCAGCTTTCAAATTCCTGTGAATATGTAGGCTTAATGAAAGGCTTATATACTGGCCATTTGTCTGTTTGTCAAAAGTATTATGCGCTTATAATTTACAGGAATTTGTATAATTAAACGCAACGTTATTAAAATATATTCGTTAGTGCAAAGGTCTTATTGGAAACTAAGGCCCTATTAAGCTAACTTCGAATATAAGTTTCTTCCGCGTAACTATATTAAAAATTAAATAAATACACGAAAATTTCTTTTCGTTTTCAATGCAGTTATGCGAAATAAGCTTATTTTTTATTTTTGCAACCATTTCTTGATGCAAATGTTCGTCTTGTTTGGTGCTGAACTGAACCAGGTTGTTTGGGAATAAGTCCAAATGTGACTGCAAGAAGTGCATTTTTATGGGCATATTGCAGCCTATTTCCTCATGCGCACATTTAAAATGTTTTTTCTGCCTAGTTGTTGTGACTCACGAGATGGTCATATATTTCCATCATTCATAAGATAGCATGGATATTTTTGTCGCGGTTGCTAAGTCCCCATTTACATTATGGACATTTCTTGCCGGATATTTTTTCAATTCTCTTTTTGTTATTTCCTAAGTCGTTTACATTTTAGATGTTAATGTCCAGATAGAAATTTGTTCAATTCTTCTTTCCATTTAAATTAATAATAAATAAATATATTTTAAAAATTAATTTCGATAAAAATTTAATACAGTGTACAAAAATGAAATGAAGCAACAATTATAACTCAAAAAGAAAAGAGAGACAAAAAATATGTCTGGTACATATGGTCGTGTACTACACACCTTGCGTATTCGCGGCCACGCCTACAAACTTCGTCTATCTGACAAGAAATGTCCATAATGTAAATGTGGACTTCCGAATTTTTAAGTGCCTATGGTAGAATAAATTAAAATTCATTTTCTGCAGTCATATTTGGACTTCTTTTCAGAAAAACTACTTATTTCAGAATGTTTTTGGTCCCTTCACTGATGATGCTGAGTTAAAAAAAAACTGTTAAGCAAGTATTTTTGAATGAAATGGCTAAAAATTTTATTTCTCAAAAAAATTTTTTTTAATAAAATGTTTATTGATTTAAAAAAGTTTTATTTCACTAATTTATAAACATATTTTGAAAATGAATTCAAAAATTTTATGGTTTCTTTATAAAATACTGTATAAAAAATACAATTGAAAAATAGCAAAAAAAAAAAATTGAAAATAAGTTAAATAATTCGGTTGTGCCAAGTCTTGTATACAATTTACTGTGTTAGCCAAATATTTATATTTTTCACTTTCCACATTATTCTTAAATATTAATTTCAGTATTTGCAAAAACTTGAACTAAAATTAATTGAATTTATTTTGCGTTCTTTATTGTACATGCTTTTTAGAAAATCTCTTTCCATTTTTTTTTTGTACCTCGTATCACAAAATGGTCTTTTCATGGCTATTTTTAGTTCTAAAAATAAGAGGGAAGATATAATACAACTTTGTTTAACTTCTTTTATGGTACCTTAAGCTTTGCTTCGTTTGAGAGCTGGCGTTCTGGTAAAAAGATTCAATTACGAAAATAATTTTTCGTTATACTTGCTTACATTCCCACGAGCTCAAAATTACATTATGATTCCTATTTTCAAAACCTTTTTCAAGTCAATAAAGAACAAATACAAGAACGATATAACATACTAAATAAATAGTATTTTCAACTACTGATTTGCTGCTGACATTAAAAAAGCTAAAAATTTTTAACAAATTATAATGCAGAGAAAGAAAAAAGCATCAACTCTAGCTTGGCCGTTTTAATTAAAATTTATTTACATTCTGGATTTATATTTACTTATTAACTAAATTTTATATCAAGTCTCACTTGCAATATCTGTTCATGCTATTAATATGGAAACTATCACTGGACTCTTGATTTAAAAATTTGTGTATGAGTTTGACAAAAATCAAAACTAGTAAATTGTAAGTCTTTACACATTAAGAAAATCATATAAAAATGAGATTAATATCAATAAATTTGATGTGTGTATCAGCCAATTAAATTTTTTCTCAAGCACAAATGCATAATTTGACGTTGAATGATTGATAACGCTCGTGTTGACTAAAGCAACATGTGTGGATGTATGTAAGTACATGCATGTAAAAGGTGATTTTATAAGAACTATCGGAAATTAAAAAAAAAAAACACATAAAATTCAGAAAAATGCATGAAATATTTATTTGGATCGATAGTTGGGTCGATATAATTTAATGTTTGAAGATTATTTCATGCAAATGTTGGCCGCGGCTGCGCCTCAAATGGTCCATCCGCTTAGTCCAATTTTGGCATACTCTTTCCAACATTTCGGCCGGTATCTCACGAATAATGTTGGCAATGTTGGCTTCCAGTGCGTCAATCGAAGCGGGCTTGTCCCTATAGACATTAGCCTTAACATAGCCCCACAAAAAATAGTCTAGAGGCGTTAAATCGCACGATCTGGGCGGCCAATTGACTGGTCCCAAGCGTGAAATAAACTGTTCACCGAACTCGCCTCTCAATTGGTCCACTGTTTCGCGTGCTGTGTGGCATGTGGCACCGTCTTGTTGAAACCACATGTCATGCAAGTCAAGCTCTTCCATTTTGGGCAAAAAAAAGTTTCTTATCATCGCACGGTAGCGCTCACCATTCACAGTAACGTTGTGATTCGCATCATCTTTGAAGAAATACGGCCCAATGATGCCGCCAGCCCATAATCCGCACCAAACGGTTGTTTTTTGTGGATGCATTGGTAGCTCTTGCAATGCTTCTGGCTGCTCTTCACTCCAAATACGGCAGTTTTGCTTGTTCACGTATCCATTCAACCAGAAATGAGCCTCGTCGCTGAACACAATTCTTCGATAAAAAAGTGGACCTTCATCTAACTTTTCAAGAGCCCATTCACCAAAAATTTGGCGTTGTGGTAGGTCGTTTGGCTTCAATTCTTGCACCAGTTGTATCTTATAAGGCTTCACACCCAAATCCTTCCGCAAAATTTTCCACGTAGTGGAGTAACAGAGGCCCAATTGCTGCGAACGGCGCCGAATCGATAATTCACGGTCATCACCAACACTGGCCGATACGGCTGCGATATTTTCTTCAGTTCGCACTCTACGTAAGCGTGTTGGTGGTTTAATGTCCAACAATGTAAATTTGGTGCGAAATTTTGTTACAATAGCCCGAATAGAAGCCTCAGTAGGTCGATTAAACTGACCATAAAATGGAAGAAGCGCGCGATGAACTTTCTTAACAGAGCACGCATTTTGGTAATAAAATTCAATAATTTGCAAGCGTTGTTCGTTTGTAAGACGATTCATGATTAAATTATAGACCAAACTGAAGATGTTTGACAGTGACACAAGATACAAAACGTGCGTGAGCTGTCAAAACTAGTGTTGCCAAAAAGATAATAGCAAAAAAATCACTCTTTATAATTCGTTTGCTCTAGTGTACATACAATGCACAGTTTAAAAAAATTCAAAAAGTGTCAATGCTTGTTCTGTTGCATTATTTTTGCACAGAGCTTTTTGATCTACTGTAAAAAGGACACTAGAAACTGTGCTTTGTTCTAGTGTTCAGTAGTGTATCATGTATTTCAAATGGGCTTGTGCAGCCCTTTAATAAACACCATCTTGCTAATATTACTGCTGCCTTATTTTTTTTTAAATTAACTTTCGAAAAGAGCAAGCAGCGCAATTATTTCTTATAGCTTAATTTTACAAAAATTTCATTACATTTTCTTTTTTTATTAGCTTTTCCAAATTTTAATTTTTATATTCTTGCCTTTTTAACATTTGTTTGTTTCAAGCTCTTATAAATTTTTCATAAGACTAATTTTTGTAAGAATTGAGAAGAACGAAAAAAAAATATAAAACAAAAAATTAAGAGTGATGACGATCAAATATTTATTTACTAAAACTTTTTAGCAGATGTACATTGAATTGTTTACTTGAATTCTGCTTTCTTCAATTGACAATGTGAAAAGAAAAATTGAAAATTGAAAACACTTTTTATGGTACTCAATTTATGTTTTTCACCATTTTAAATTTTTCTTTTAAAATCAAATAATTTTGCATTACAGTTTGTATGTTTATAAGCTGTTTGTGTGCTAAAAATGGATTAGACAATAGGAGTTTGGTATAAGAGTTAATATTTTCTTAATATTTTATATTATAATAGAATAAATTAAAGTTTAAACATTTAAAAGAAATATTGCTTTTATTTCAATTCATTATTTATTTTTTTTTTTAATTCCTTTGTATTATTTATTTTCCTTAGCCTTAATTGAGTTTATTGCATATTTATCAGTTGGCCAAGATTTTCATATTCATTTGGAAAAAACAAGTTTTTCTTTTTTTCATATTTTTCTGTTGCTTTTGAATTTTTAAATCGTTAGAATTTACAAATTGGTAATAATTAATTTTTTTCGGTTTGTTAAGCTAATGAATTCCTTTACTTTTCTCTCTATTTTTATTAATAAAAGTTTGTTAAAATTTGTCTGTTTACTTCTTGTTTTTCTTAAAACTTCAATCCTTGAAAAGTTTTTGTGTATGAAACAACATGATTTACAATGAGTACAGCTTTTCGTTCGTAAGCCAATTAAAATTTATTTGAAATTCTTTGCTTTACTTTGGATTTTTTTTTCGATTGTAGAAATATGTATTTTGGTTGTTTTGTACTTTCCAGTTTTAGAAAGATTAATATCATTCATTACAGCACAAATGCTTGCATTTTTCTTATATAAGTTAAATAAATTCAAGATAATTAAGAAATCCATTATATAATTTTTGCTAAACTTTTCTAATTATAATTCAAGGTTTGATTTTAAATATTAAAATAATTATTCATTTATGTAAATGTTATAGATTAAAGAACTAATAAAACAAAGGATTTTTTCTAGTGCAATTAAGACCAAACTTTTTAAAATATTTAAAAACTTTTTTAATGTTAATTTAGACAACACAAAACATTAATGTTGTACTGAAACCTGTTGAAAAAACGTTTTTTTTAATAAAATGTTTAGTTAAAAATCCTATTTAGACCACAATTTTTAATATTTTATTATTTATTTGTAATAGAAAAATAGACATAACGCACTACACTTTTGTGAAAAAAAAGTTTAATGTGACAAAAGCCAAACATATTTTTCTCTTCTTCAATATTTTTTACTCATAAATTTACTGGTTTTAAGTATAAATTTTAGAAAATCTTTTTGAAAAAAATATTCAATTTCCTTGTTTTGTTGTTACCTTAATCCTTTTATTTGCTTTGCACAAACTGTAGGATTATTGACTGAAAATAAAGGATACGAAGTAAAATGTGAAGTGTGTCTGCTTGAACGCTCCGCTTCATATGTGTGTGTGCTTGTGGTGTGTTGTATTCTCAGCACAAACAGATCGTAGTTAGTACGAGTACTCGTATATTGGCTTAGACAATCATTGATATACGAGAAAAAAAACGTTCTCTTTCGGCATATCTATTTGCTAGGGAATACATACATACGAGTTCTCGTACTATGTAGAGACTACTACGTTGAACTGTGCCATTTACTCGTAAGTACCAAATGTTGATTTTATTGTATTTGTTAAAGCAAGTATAACAAGAGAATTGTTTAGATTATCTACATTAAAGAATATCCAATTTTACTCCGTGATAGCTTGACTAAATTGTGAATAAAATCAAAACGTGTGCATTGATTTTAATAAAATAGGGTTTGTTTTGTTCAAAACTTGTGTCGCTAAAAACATGAATAAAAAATTATAAATTTTTGTACTTCTTATATTTTATATAATTTTTCAAAAATATATTTTTGCAGATTGCAAATTACAGATTTTAGCTTTTATAAAATAAAATAAACTGTTTTCAATAAATGCTCCTACACCCAGAGCAAAAATGATACCGTCTGTTGTTAAAATGACAGCAAACGGTGTAAATAGAGTATCGACCACGTTTGAGCTCACTTTTGATAGCGCACGGTGTCATTTTATTAACATCTTATTGACAAAATACGGTTGTTGAAATAACACCATACCGGTGCGGAATTGACACCATACTGATGTCGAATTGTCACCGTTTGTTAAAAAAAAATGACAACATGCGTTGTCAAAAAAGTAAAATCGTTGCTTTTTTTCTAAGTTGACAACCAACCGTTGCCGATTGTACACGCTTGTTAAAAAATTGAAAACACTTGCTGTCAACTAAATTGAAAACGGGACGGTGTCAAAATTAAAACATACGTTGTTGATACTGCAACGCGATTTTTGGCTCAGTGTACTTGTCTTATCACCTACTTCATTTAAGAGATAACAGTATGTCTGGACTTGCTACTAATTTAAAGGAATGAAATATAGATATAAAATGGCTTGGAAACTAATAACTGTTTTAGTTGCTGTAGTTCAAAAGTGGACTTGAACTTGTAAACTTGTGCAATTAATCTAGCTGCTTTTACCCAGTCTCACCTGATTTTTTACTCTATGCAAATCATAGATTAAAAAAAGCGTATGTACCAAATTTTTTAAAAATCCGTTGAAAGTCAATTAACCGCTTTAAAATTAGATGTTACATTCTCCTAATTTTTTAACCAACACTTATAACAAATGGTATTTTCAAACGTAGAATGATTGTGCTCTTACCTTTTGGAAGACGATGATTAATATAGGGTCCGTCATCGAACTTTTTTTTTAACTAGTGCTTATTTCGTGAATGGTAACACTTACGAGTCACTGTTTGGTGCGGATTTTGCTCCAGAGGCATAAATGGGCCATTTTTCTTCGAAAATAAGCAAGGAGTGGCCGTAAGTCAATGGCGATTGTTATCGGGCCATGTTGAACGAATTTTTGTTCACAAAAATTGAAGAGGAGGATATTGGCAACATTTGGTTCCAACAGGACGGCGCTACGTGCCACACAGCGGAAGCTACACTCGATGTTTTTATAGCATTTAAAAAAAAAAAGTTATTTGGCGGACTCTATAATTGTTTTTTTTTTGTTTGTGTTACTTAGCAATAAAATAAAATATCGTTTTCTTAAAAAGTCTTTTGATCAGTGAAAGTAAATTTGATAGCAGACTATGTTTACACTTCAAGTTTGAATAAATTGTTATTAGAATATTGTTATTCATATATTCTTTGATTCGTTGCGTTTATGAAGCAAACGATGCAATTGTCTAGAAATTTTCTACGCAGAAGCTTCAAGCTCCATTTCACGATCCTTAATTAACTAACGACTATCTTTTAGCCAACGCTATTATCACTGCTTCAAAATAATTTATGTAAGTGCTAGTGATATAAAAAAGCAAGCAAAAGTATTAATAATTAAAATCCAAAATTTTCAAGCGGTTTAAAAATTTTAAATTATTTTCTTATTAAACGTTCCACATACATATAGCACTAAAAGAAACCAAACATTTCATATGTTTTCACGAAGCATTTCATAAACGTTTCTTGGAAAGGCACAAATCATACAAAACTTTTAAATCGTTTTGTACAATGTATAAAAAAATTACTTACAGCAGCAACTTCATAAATAAAACTTTTGGATTTTTCTCTTCTTGTTATGTACCAATGCAATCGTATATTTGCGTGTAAAATAAAAGCAGAAACGTATTTTTTGAGAGAATGAATTATTCATTGTTAGTTTAGTAGGAATAGCATACCACAATGCCTCGTGCCAACAATTATTTACTAAATAGTTATTTTGAAAACGAAAGTGAACATGGAAGCATACTCGTATATTGCGCGCTTAGATCAGGACCACACACATCAATTTTAGTTTAACAATTCTTGATTTTGTTAGAGAGAGAGGAAAGAGAAATGGAAAGAGGTTCAAACTTGCTCGTACTCCGCAATTCCCTTTTGTTCTCTCTTCGTATCTTTTATAAAAATGTTAAAAAAGGAGACAGGTAGCTTGAGGCTGAATGAATGACTGAATAAGAATGCTAAAATTGCCGAAATAAAATTGATGTGTGTAGACCCAACGGCAATTTCAAAAAGAGAATTAAGAAGGAATCGCCAAACTAAGCTTGACGTGTGTGCTCCTGGTCTTACACAAAGTCGAGACAGTAGTGTTTATGTATATGATGCGTCTTTGAACTAATGAATTTAGTTTGTTCTTATTTCCTTTTATTTGTTCTCTGGTTGCCTACGTTTAAGCTAATCGTATTGTTTGTTTACATGCGTAAGAACAAACACAAAATAAACCAGCGAATGTTTGCAGTGATTTTGTTTTATTCTCTGAAAATTATAAAACGAAATAATTTCAAACGTTTCATTTTGTTTCTTTTCCAACTCTGTTTAAAGCTGCTGATACACACGTCAATATTCAACATTAAACTATACATCTGTGTGCGTGTGGAAGTAACATGTATACATTGTGTGTGATATTGACGAAATTCAAAACGAAAATCACATCCAAGTTTGATGTTGACAAAACTTTTTTTCTGTCTTGTATTACACACTGTTTATTAAAAAATTTGCTACATGTGTAGCTAACAATTGTAAAGGGATTTAACTATACACAAAAATAACAATTTCTTCGTTTTTTTTTTTGCTAGTGAACGCAGTTTTTGATAAACAAACGTTATGTCAAATTTCAAGGATGTCGATAGACTTAAAAAGCAAAACAATATATTGAAAGTGGAATTCACTTTTTGCAATTTTATGTTCCCTTTACTGTTACAGTAAAAACGAAAAATTGGTATATGAAATTGCAAAAGATTTTAATATTAAAACGTTAAATAAAATCGCAGCAAAATATTTTTCACTCGTTATTCTTAGAAAAAGAAAAAAATTCTCTACGAAAAAAGTGAAAATAATTGCTATTAAACGATTATAAACATTTTGTGGGCAACAGAAAACCTTCTAAATAGTATTAAAGTTTCCTATCAATGTTTAATTGGGGTCTTTGCAAATAAAGTTGTATACTAATTAAATATGTTTTTAATAAAAAAAATTATTAAATGTTAATGAAATCAATTAAATATTTAATAAATAGGGTAGGCAGGTAGGCAGCTTAAATTGTCTCCTTTTTTCAAATTGTTACCATTTTATACATGATCATGGTATTACTATCATACACCAAATTTTCCAGTAATCGACATACATGTCCCACATGATCCTCTATTCGGCAGGCTTGATATTATTTAATAAAACGTTCTGCCGACCACTAGGAAAGTACAATTTACGAATAGTCTGCACCCAATAACGATATTTTGTGACCAAGAGCGACATGAATAAAAAGTTAGAAAATAATTATTGTTCGCTAATTTTTACTTATCTACGACAATATTTCAACTCTGTTCTTTACATAGAAGCCATTATAATATGGAAATTGCTTCAAATAATAGCTTTACTAACTCATTTGCCACTACATTTTTCCTAAGAAAACAAGCACTTTTGCAGATGTTGCAGAAGACACATTGGATAAGGGCAAATTATGAATAAATTACTCATTTCAGTAAGATGAACTCTTTTAAAATAGAGAGTTCAGTATATTATTTAACCATAATTTATTATTAGCCTTTACCTACCCAACTGAAACAATCCAAAACTTTTAACCAATTTTGCAATTGTTGTCGGATCATCGCTTACAAACACCATCGCTTACAAACACACAAAATCTATTTTACACACTAATTCAAATCATGTGGGTCTAGAGTGTCCTGCTAAAGTTCATCGTAGTGCCTGATTTTTTAAAATTAATTTAAAATCAAGTTGCTTACTAAGGATAAATCATTATACCAAATTCGCGCTAGGTTTTATTTTCTTTCATGCTTATTTTTTCACGAATATTTCAGTGCCTGCGTATGTTTTTCTTTAACGCTCTAACAACAATAACATCAATTCAGCTATAAAACCATTTTCAAAGACAAAAATGTACACCAAAAAAATCTTTAAGGATGATGTAGTCATGAGAATGTTTGTAATTTTGCAGACGTTTGTCATTCCACAAAGGATGAAATGTAAGTGTATGTGTATGTCAATTGAATTACACGGTTTTTATGAAACTGCTTTGATTTTGTAGCATGATTTTATTTTCGGTTTTTAAGAGAAATTTTAATGAAATTGTTGTCGTTTATTTTAGTTGCTTTTTTCGTTTATATTATTTTATTGCAAATGATGTATTGCCAAACACAGCTGTTAGCAAAAATCATTGCAAGCAAGCAAAATTAAAAGCACATACATACTCATACTGTTTTATAAAAATATTATGGATGGAGTATGTAGATATACGATTATAAATAAAAAAATCTACAAATCTATCAATGTCAGTATTTAATATTTAAGGGTGCCTAAGGGAACAATTTGGCTAAATTTTATACTTTTGCCGTTGAAAGTTTTTTATTTTTTTGTTTATTACTGGCTTGTGAAAATGATTCAAATTGCGTATATGCAATAAGTATTAAGATGTAGGAATATATCTATGTTTGTTTATGTGTGTTTTTGTTTTATGTACACAAGCACATAGGGTAAACACTCCTAATTTCGACGTTTTCCAGTAGTCGTCATTTTTGCTTTTAAAACTCAAATAAACAGGTATAATAGAGAGTTTTCAATGTATAAAAAACCATTTTTGATTAAATAATATACTTAACTCTCTATTTAAATTAGTTCATCCTACTGAAGTGAGTAATTTATTCATAATTTGCCTTTATCCAATGTGTCTTCTGCAACATCTGCAAAAGTGCTTGGTTTCTTAGGAAAAATGTAGTGGCAAAGCCAATTTTAAATGAATTAGTAAAGCTATTATTTGAAAAAATTTACATATTTTAATGGTTTCTATGGAAAGAAAAGAGTTGAAATATTGTTGTCGATAAGTAAAAATTAGCAAAAAATAATAATTTTTTTGCTGTTTAATGGTGCTGCTCTTAGGCACAAAAAATTTGTATCATTTCCTGTAGTCGTAAATTGTGTTTTTCCAGTTGTTGACAGAACGTTTTATTAAGTAATTTCAAGCCTGCCGAATACAGGATGATGTTTCTGAAGTCGGCATCTGATTGCCTTGAAAAACTTTGCAGGCAAAATGATATGCCGACAATGGGATCACAGTGTGACGAGCACTGGGACATGTATGGGGACTACTGTCAAAATTGGTGTATTTTTAAAAAACTATAAATTTAAAATGGCTATTTTGTTAAGATTGAGGTCTTATTTTTCAAAAATTTATTTTTATATCGATATTTCGCTCCAATTTTTGGAGCTTCTTCGGGATATAATTATAAATTAATCAAATTATTAAAAATACATATTTCAAAATTTTTCTTGACAAAATTAAATTAGGGTGTTCAATAATAAAGTATCCCTCACAAAATTTGAAAAATATTTAAAAGTAATATGTTAAAAATGTATATATAAAACAATTGTTATAAAAATGTATGTGTTAAATGAATTATGTATGTATGTAACAAGTAACAATTAACATATTTTTTTTTATAAAAATATTAAATAATAACATAATTTTGTTAATATGCTCAAATAAATATATAAAATTATATATTTGTACATGGACACACTTATTTGAATATAAATAATATGTGCATATTAACAAAAATATTTAACAAAATTTATATTTGTTTATTAAATGTCTATAATTTTGAGCTATATTTTCTGTATCAGACTGCTGCTTCATATTAACATAATTATATTATTATTTAATATTTTTATAAAAAAAAAAAAAAAAATATGTTAATTGTTACTTGTTACATACATACATAATTCATTTAACACATACATTTTTATAGCAATTGTTTTATATATACATTTTTAATATATTACTTTTAAATATTTTTCAAATTTTGTTTGGGATACCTTATTATTGAACCCCCTAATTTAATTTTGTCAAGAAAATTTTTGAAATATATATTTTTAATAATTTGATTAATTTATAATTATATCCTGAAGAAGCTACAAAAATTGGAGCGAAATATCGATATAAAAATAAATTTTTGAAAAATAAGACCTCAAGCTTAACAAAATAGCCATTTTAATTAAAAAGAAAAAGGTCAAATAAAACTAACTAATAAAAAAAAAAAAAAAAAAAAAAGCAAAAAAAAAAAAAAAACTAAATTACTCAATTTTAATAATTTTTTTTAAATAGCTTAATCCATTTAAAACTGTATCCAATACTGTACCATTACAGAGTTATATCAGAGTAATCCCATGACCATGTATAAAATGGTAACAATTTGAAAAACGAGAACGCGTTAAACTGCCGACTACTGGCACATTTACCCTATAAGGTGAATGATTTATTTTAAGTACAGCGATTTAAAAGTGGCTTCAGAAAGGAAAATCATTTAAAAATTTAGGTTTGCTTTTATGAGCGTTTAAAGTCATAAAATAATATAATAAATAAAAACCAAACAATTGCATGTACTTATACGTGCAAGTTTTTTGATTTGTTATTTTTTTTGATTTGATATTTTTGTGTTAAACTTAAATAAGTAAATAATGCATGTCATGAATACAAAATACAGATATTTCTAGTAAAATTCAGCCCAAAGTAAAAGTTTTTTTTTTATTTATAATAAAAGAGACAAGCACGAGTTCATCCATTAATTCTTCTATTAATTTTATTCTGGTCAAACAAAAAGAAGAAACGTTGTAAATTTGGTGCTGTCAAATCTTATATACCCTTTATTGTAAAAAAAATTTAGGAATGTTCATTTAAACAATAACGAAATATTTATTATTATAAACAAAACTATTTTAACTTCTTTATTTAATGAATTAGATTATTTAAATGTCTGAATTTAACATTTATTAAAAGCTAAAACCAATATGTAGTTTGATGCTCAATTTCTCATCTAATCTTGTTAAGTATTTCATAAAATGACTTTCAATTTAACTTATGAAATAAAACTACAAAGAACACACTCTAATTGCATTTAAATTTCAATTGTTCAATTTAACTAAAGTAAACTAAAAATTCTGCATTAAATTCTTCATAAACATCTAAAATATAATTAAGGAAAGAATTTCTAAAATTAACAAATAAATAATAATAACACTAGTCAACAAAATTTTGTAACAAGAAAGGTACTTACCAATTTGGAATTACCTAAATACCCTCATTTTATTACCGTATTTATTTTGATTCCATCAGTTCTAGTTTTCGTGTTACAGCTACTACCCGTAAAATTTAAAATTAACCATTTTTGTTCCACTTTTGCATTCAGAGATTTTATTTATGTGAATAGTATAGTGTTTTTTCTATTTATTGAGTTAAGCGACTGTTAAATAATGTCAAGAAAGTGCAAAAATGATCCTGACAGGTTTTGTTATATTTGTGGTAACATTACTTTTAAAACTCAGCGAAGGAATTTGACACCATTAGTGACTAAGCTATATGAACAGTATTTTGGCTTTGCCGTCGGACAGCAAGACAAAGAGTGGATTCCACACATCTGCTGTGTTACATGTGTGGGTCCTCTTACTGGATGGGCGAGGAGATCTCGATCTATGCCATTTGCAATCCCCGTAATTTGGACAGAACCAACGAATCACTCATCTGATTGTTATTTTTGTGTTACTGATACGAAAGGTATCACAATTAAAACAAAAAATAAAATAACAAATCCTGACCTGCCATCTGCTAAAAGACCGATCCCTCATAGTGAGGAACTACCTGTACCAGAACCACCAGAAAGTTCCGATTTGACCGCTACGCCATCAACAGTGGAAAACGACGCATTAGATCCTGACTTTCAAGAAGCTTCCTCATCTAACGAGCCACATCTACTTTCTCAAGGAGACCTTAACGATTTGGTACGTGACTTAAATTTGTCCAAACAACAGGCAGAACTTTTGGGCTCTAGATTAAAGGGATGGAATGACTATAAAACTATTGTCGCGGAGCTGCTATCTGCTTATAAGGCTTTGGGTTGTAATATGTCATTGAAAATACACTTCATTCACATTTAGACTTTTTTCCTGAAAATTTGGGCGCCGTCAGCGATAAACATGGTGAAAGATTCCACCAAGACATTTCTACCATGGAAAAACGATACCAGGGCAAGTGGAGTCCACGTATGCTAGCGGATTACTGTTGGACATTACAACGAGATGTACCTGAAGCAAAATATAGCAGAAAATCATAAAATTTTATTTAAGTTAATACTGTAACATAATAAAATAACTTACTTTTGTTAACAAAATCTCAAATTTTCTAAATTTATATAACATCTAATTACAAAAAAACTATTCGTATTGGGAGCATTCTAATTTTATTTATATTATCCATATCCTTGTCCTAAACATAACAAGACAAAAGTTTTCATGTTACACACAAAAAGTTTTTTTTTGTCGACCAGTGTAATCTGAAAGATTTTCATTTACTTTTGGGAACGAATTACATGGACCTATATTGATCAGCACTTAAAATTTAAAGTTCATTTTGATCCAGGCCAGTAAGCAGAGTTGGCATTTTAGCCTTTTTAGCGCTAGATTTAGCCTTTTTTTCTCGCATTTAGAATCAAAATTTATAATTTACCCTCTAGCTTTTTTCTTGGCCTTTTTTGTTCTTCCAAATAGCCTTAAATAGCCTCTTTTTTTTTAAATTAAAACAAATCATATATAAACTATCTGAGACTGAGACCAATTTAGCTAAAATAATATTTTCGATAAATTGGTCAAACGACGGTAATTTCATATATAAAGAAAATTATTTGGCTTCTAGCTTGTAAAATAAAAATGCATAAATAATTGATTAATTAATTGTTCCATTTTGTATTTAGTTATCTAGTTCTACCGTTTAGTAATGCTGAGGTTGCACATTTTTAAGTGAGCAAAATATCAGAATAGAAATCGTATTAAAAATCAAAAAATAAAGTATTACTTCAAGGAATTTTAAATATTTTTTTTTATTGAAGTTGAAAAATAATTGAATTCGCTCAAAAGTATTTAAATACTATAGATGATTACGCGATGGGACCCATATCATCTTAAAGCTTAGGTTGTCTAAATTTATAATCTACTGACCAAGTAGTCATTGCCCATTTTAGAGGGAAGGCTGTCTAGTTTTGTAATATGTTGCTCAATTACTCAGAAGTTACTTTGAATTATTTAAAAAAAATATTTTAAATTTCCATATACCCCAGGACTGTTGTTCTCAAGGATTTTGGAAGTTCTGTTTTGCATCATAAAATAAAAACTACGAAATTATTCTAAAATGTTAAAACACTTCCAGAAAGATTAGAATCTACAGATTAAATTCCTTTTTGATTTTGGTAATTTTCAAGCCATGTGCAAAACGACATTATTTTCTTTAGTTTTTGATATTTCATATTTTTTTTATAAAAAAGATTTCTAATGTAATAAAGAATTAAGAAAATTTTAAATTTTAAGCTGCAGCTTTTTGACTTTTTTCTAGCTTAATTATTTTTCGGCGTGATTTAGCCTTTATTTCCCTTTTTCTATAGTGAAATATATCTTAATTTTTTTAAGTCCTTGCAACGCTGCCAGTAAATAAACTAACCCTTACCATAATAAATAAAATAAATTAAGTCTCATGTTCCTTTCTTTCCTTTTTCATCCCCCACAACTCTGCAATCTGCTGGAGCAAGTATAATTAACATCATCCTATAGCTGTTTCCAAGCTATAAGAAGACGTACAATAAAAAAGACAGCATAGAGGTAATTTTTTATTCAATATGTATGTAAAAGGTGTTTTTTATAGACGTATAGAACTTTAAGTTGGCATTACTGTTCAAGATGGCGACCGATTTAACAGCTGTCAAGTGATTTATTCTCACTTTGGTTGACCAATTCATCATGAATAGACTCACGCCTGAACAACACTTGCAAATAGTGAAATTTTAGTGCAAAACGAGATTGCCGTTGTTCCTGATTTTCATAAGTGAATTTTGTTTACCGATGAAGCGTACTTCTGGTTGAATGGCTACGTTAACAAACAAAATTGCCGCATTTGAAGTGAAGCTAATCCTCAAGTGTATGTCGAAACACCGTTACATCCAGAAAAACTGACTGTTTGGTGCGCTTTATGGGCTGGTGGAATCATTGGTGCGTACTTCTTCAAAAACGATGATGACCAGAACGTTACAGTCAATGGTGATCGGTATAGAGCTATGATTACTAACTTTTTCATTCCCGAATTGAACAACCATGATGTCCAGGAGCTGTGGTTCCAACAAAACGGCGCAACATGTCACACAGCTCGTGCCACAATCGATTTATTGAAAGACACGTTTGGTGACCGCCTAATTTCACGTTTTGGACCTCTGAATTGGCCTCCAAGATCTTGTGACTTAACACCGCTAGACTACTTTTTGTGGGGCTATGTAAAGTCATTGGTCTATGCGGATAAGCGACAAACGCTTGACCATTTGGAAGACAACATTCGCCGTGTTATTGCCGATATACGGCAACAAATGTTGGAAAAAGTCATCGAAAATTGGACGTCCAGATTGGACTACATCCGAGCCAGCCGTGGCGGTCATATGCCAGAAATCATATTAAAATGTAATGCCACAAGATTATCTTTCGGATAAATAAAATTCATGTCAATCGAATAATCCATCGTTGTTTTATTGCAATTTAAAGTTCTATACGTCTATAAAAAACACCCTTTACATATATGGAGTTAATACATTTTTTTTATTATATTGTATTTATTTGTATTAGTATTATAATTCTAATTATTGTTAGTTTTTCCCTTTCTTATTATTTATATGCGGCCAGTACAAATTATCCAACTGATTCCCATAAAAGTCAACGTGTCTGATCACAGAGTAAATGGCGATCATTCTCAGATTATAGTGATTCGTTAGATAAGAGCATTTTAATTGTTAAATCATTGAATAATGGACGTAAAATTAGGTGTAGCATTATAAATTAAAGTAAACCATAATAACTTTATAAAAGATTTTTTATTCAATGTGAATTGTTATAACTTTACTTTTAGAACAATAATTTACGCATATTTACCTTAAAATAAATGAAACGGTCAATTATGAGTCTTTGTTGAAGAAAATGAGTTTGTGAGATGTGTATAATTTTTTACTAACACAATTATAAGTTCAACGTTTAATATTCATGTTTCTGAATATCCAATTATTAAAAAAAAGATCACAGTTAATATTAACTATGAGCTATGATCGCACAGCGACCTTTAAGATCTATTGTGAAGATCACAGTTAATACATCTAGAGCAAAAACCCACAAAAAAATAATACCAACGCATAGCTATATGTATAGGTATAGTACTGCCACTATAAAAATACAACCACAGCTATGCACATGAAAGCTGAAAATAGTCATTAAAATTGTATTGAACATTAGGCTAGGCTTAATAAGTGGGTTGTTTTTTGAAAAGAACTCAGTCATTTGGGGATCACTATTAATGAAATATTATTATACAGAAATTTTTCGGAAGTCATTTCTTGAAAACTGCATATACCAATAACAACACAAGAACATTTTTGTGAAAAAAACGAGGTAGTTGCACTTTAGAGCTCATGGCTCAACTAGTTATGGACTGGTGGATTGAGTTTAAATAGTAACCTGCTCACAGAATCTAATAGTCATACTAAACTTTTCTATAGGTTTTCTTAAAGCTTCAGAAAGCTGATCTCAACATCCATATACTATTCCACTACTATGTGGACATTACAAACGGAATCACATACGGTGAAAAAAAATTGCTTTTTAAGAACCACTTACGAAAGTGTAATATATGCCTGCAGTTTTCTGATCGCTGCGAAATTAGAAGTTCGTGTTTCAATTCTTCTGAATAAAACTGAAGTTTTTATCTTGCAATTGAAGTTTTTGTCTTAAGTTTTTCTTAATCATGTACAGTGTTTTCATAGAATTCATAGAATACAAAAATTAAAGTAGAAATAGTATATTTAAGAGATATTTTAGGCAAAAAAAAAATATATGCAAAAACTAGAATTTTTTATATATTAAAAAATTATTTTAAATAAGGAAAAACAAAAACTAAGAATGGTTTTATTACAATCTTACAGCCTTATAATAATTAAAACAAGTCAGATTTTATAAAAATCCATTCACAAATTTTACATCTTTTGATTAGAGGTAATTGGTCAGTTCATTGCAAACAAAACCGGTCATCATAAGTTTAAAAGTAAGAGGGTTATATTTTCTGTAAGTAAAAAATTGGCTCCAATTGCACTGTTTCCTTTACACACGCCATCAGCTCTTCTAGAAAATGTATGTGGAAAACATTTAGTTTTTATATAAAATTTCGAGATAAGTTGATCGCTTGTGTTGTAAAAAACAGCATACACCAGCTTATGCTCAAGAACGAATATTCCAGAAATGGGTATCTAATAACTTAAAACATTTTAGGGCTAGCAAAAATTTTTTGAAAGGGTACAAAATGCAATATTTTTCTTTTTATTTTCTGTTACAATATTTTTGTTTAACAGGCTGGCTCATTATGAAGAAAACTATCGTTGGTTTCTACTTCAGACGACAAGCAGCTGATTTGCGGTTCCCTAAAAATTTTTTATAAGAAAATTCTTATGAAAAGAAAATAGAACAATAAAGTAAGCATTTCTATATGAAATTGCGGCTCACTAAAAATATTCTTTGTCTTTGAACGAATACAAATGCCAAAATCATTCACTTGTTTTCTTGTTATCGTTTGGATATTTTTTCTTATAAAATTAACACAAAGCGCACAAAATCCACTAAAATTAAAAACAATTTTTTTATATCTTTCAATTTTGCTTTCTTAACAATCAACATAAAATTTTCGTTTTAGTTAAAAAATAAAATTTTAAACTATTTTGTTTACAATTTGCTTTTTGTGAATGTATGTGTCTATGTTTTATATTTTTCTTTCTGCTCTCTTTCGTTGAGAGTTTCAGAAGTGTATCATGTTATGTTTTTTAAAGTAAATTTCTAGTTTACAGCAGTTTTTCTTTGAAACAGACGTTTAATTTATGAAACTGCTGTTATGACAACATGGTATATTGAGGAGGCTTGCAGTTAACAACGTAAGGCCAAGCAAACGATAAGTCAAAAGTTAGTCCCCATTTACATTATGGACATTTCTTGGCGGAAATTTTTTCAATTCTCTTTTGTTCCTTCCTAAACCGTTTACATTCTGGACATTAATGTCCAGATAGAAATTTTTTCAATTCTTCTTTCCATTTATTTTTGTGACGTGCTTTATTGATTCGTATGAAAATTAATTGAAAATAACTTTTGAAGCAAACCAAATTAAATTAATAATAAATAAATACATTTTATAAATTGATTTCTATAAAAATATGGGCAAATCAATACAGTGTACAATACAGTGAAGCAACAAGACGATTATTACGCAAAGTTGAAGAGAGACAAAATAATGTCTAGTACAGACGGTCGTGTACTACACACCTTGCGTATTTGCCCCCTAGCCTACAAACTTCGTCTGTCCGGACAAACTTCGTCTGTCCATAATGTAAATGGGGACTTAGTGATCCCCCCTTTTTAAGTCGAAAATGAATGACTGGCTTTTGCTTCGCATCGAAATAGGGAGAAAAGAAATAAAAATCAGAAATTCATCTGCAAACCGTTTCTTGACAAACTGTACACCCTTCTTACTTACAATAATACCCATTACAACAATTGTGAAGAAAATTTTTTAAATGTAGAACTTACTAACGGATTTTAATGAAATGTAGCTCATTTGTTTGTAACATATACAAGTATGAACACTGAAAACTAAATTTAAGATTTTTAATGAGGCTTTTAAAAAAAAAAAATTTAATTTTTTGTTAAAAAAATCCCAAACTGCAGGTGTAGTAAAGAATGTATTAAAGCGTAATTTAAAAGTTCTTTTATTCTTAATCCTTATGAATTTTTGTTAGTTTAACAGAAGGTATAGTGTAACCTTCTCTTTTTTTCTATATAACGGTAAATCATAAAAAAAATTAGCTATACAATTTGAAAAGCAAGCAAGAACTTGTTTAATGGAAATTACCTTTTTGTTATTTTAAAAAATAACTTAATTATCTCAAAGCTATTCTAATTGGCACTCTATTATTAGTTAAGCGAGGCTTAAAAAACTTTCATTCAAAAGTTCTTAAAATACCTTTTAGAGGGTTTTACAGCAACGCTACTACAGGAAATGACAACAAATGTAATTTATGATATGAGAGTATTATACAATGAGCCCAGCCCCTAAAGCTCTTTTGTTTATAACGAAATGGCTTTGTGAAGGGCCTGGATATAAATTTTTTTTTCTTTGATATGTATGTGTGTAGGTGTCCACAAAGCAGAAATATGTTTATGTTTTGCCATACAAGATTAAATTATAAAAAAAAGAGAGAAAATAGAAAAGGAATGTATTGCTTTTTTAATGAATGTATTTTAAATCACAAAAGGGAATCATTAAAAATTATAATTTTTTTAAGTGAAGTTTTAAAAATACTTTTTAATGAGATTAATAAGAAAAAATAAAAAGAGAATAAAAATGGAAAACACATTTTTCATCAAATATATTTAAAATGTAATTTACATTAATACATTTTGACTCTTTAAAAAAATTAAAATTAATAGATTGTTTATTTGTTAGCTTATTTGACCTTTTTCGTTTTAATTAAAATGGCTATTTTATTACTTATAATTATTTCATGAAGTTAGAGCGAAATATCGATATAAAAATAATTTATATAGCCATTTTAACTAATAGATTGTTTAAAATTTAAAACATTTGTCTTTGATATTTGGTATAGCCATGGCAAAACATGTGCTTAAATATAAAGGGTGTTTTTTATAGACGTATAGAACTTTAAATTGCAATAAAACAACGATGGATTATTCGATTGATATGAATTTTATTTATTCGAAAGATAATCTTGTGGCATTACATTTTAATATGATTTCTGGCATATGACCGCCACGGCTGGCTCGCATGTAGTCCACTCTGGACGTCCAACTTTCGATGACTTTTTCCAACATTTGTGGCCATATATCGGCAATAACACGGCGAATGTTGTCTTCCAAATGGTCAAGCGTTTGTGGCTTATCCGCATAGACCAATGACTTTACATAGCCCCACAGAAAATAGTCTAGCGATGTTAAACAAAATTCGCTTATGAAAATCCGGAACAACGGCAATCTCGTTTTGGGCCCATTCGACGAATCTACACCTTACTTGATGATCGTTTGGCTTCAATTCTTGCACGACTTGGATTTTGTAAGCACGCAAACCAAGATTCTTTCGCAAAATCTTCCATAAAGTAGACGGAAACAGATCCAATTCCTGTGCTCGATGCCGGATAGACAGCAGCAATAGCTTGTTCTGTACGCACCGTACGGCGTCTCTGGGGATGCGAGTTATCCATAAGAGTAAACGTGGTGCGAAAACGTTCCATGGTTAATCGAATTAACTGCTCTGATGGACGATTTTGTCGACGATAAAATGGACGTAGTACGCGATACGTATTCCGCACAGAACCATTATTTTCGAAATAAAATTGCACTGTTTGCAAGCGTTATTCAGGCGTGAGTCTATTCATGATCAATTGCCAAACCAAACTGAGAATAAATCACTTGACAGCTGTTAAATCGGTCGCCATCTTGAACAGTAATGCCAACTTAAAGTTCTATACGTCTATAAAAAAATACCCTTTATAAGGCAACGCTGAGATTGCCAGGCGAATTCAGTTAAGTTCAGTTCTGGTTGACACATTAGACTGTAAACAAGGTGTGTTAAAAACAATAAAGTGTCGTTGTGACGGTTATAAATACAGTGTATTTCTACAAGAAGTGTTAAGAAAAGAGAACTAATCGTGTCTTTATTTTATAACAAAGAACCCTAATAAACTAAACCTTTTTATGATAAGGTAAGTAATAACAAATTGAGGCCATTTTTCAATAAGTTTTCGAATTCAGAAAAGCACTTGATCAAAATCGATTTTAAGCTACAAATTAGTTATAACTATACAAATATCCAGAGGGTTGGGTGCCCTGTAGATTGATGGGTAGCGTGATAACCTATCAATCTGGGGGTCGCAGGTTCGATTCTTACTCAGACTCTGGGAGCCAATGGTCAAAGTTACCACTGCTCGTTAACAAATTTAATCTTAATAATAATAAACCAGACGGTTATAAAATTTTCTCAAACCCAACCGAAAACCAACAATTGACTGCTAAAAGAAAGTGTTTTCTCTGTGACACGGTTTTGGACCAGATCAACTCAAATCTATTTAGAAAGTATTTTGGAGCACTGATTCTATATCTGCACTTTGTATTTATTTATTTATTTTTATTTTTTGGTAAATTAGTTCTAATACAATTATTGCATAAATTCAAGAAGTGACATGACACACGTAAGATTTACTTAAAAACGGATTTTTATGTAAAGAAAATTTGAAATTCAATATTAAGTACCTAGGAAATTTTTGAAATCGCTCACTAACTATTGTAGAACTTTTAACTTTCACAAAAATTATTCAAAATAAAACAAATATTCGCTGATTTTTTATCCAAAGAGATAATCTTAAAATGTCAAACAAAAAGAATTATATTTTACAATATGACCCCGCAAACGTTATCTTGCCTTAGAATTTTTGTATAATCGATCGTAATCATAGAGTAAATGATCGGGTAAAAAGACGTAGTACACAAATAAGCCAGATACCGAATGTAGCGCCACCTGCCGGGTGGAATACCACATGTATAGAACATGAATTTTATATATTTTTTTAATTTCTCCTGACATTAACAAACACAACAACAACAAAAAATAGTGAAATTGGTCCAGCCGTCCACGCGTGATGGCAGGACCAAGGGATATAGGGATTCATTTTTATTGGAAGTGATGCACAACTTTACATTTTATTTTCAATTAAGTGATGATACTTCATTTTGAAAAAAATTGCCATATGCGTACAACAGTATCACATCTGCAGTCAAAAACTTCAAAGTTATATTACCGAACGCATAGGGCAGGCAACATCTGTGTCTAACAAAGTGAGATTACTGCGTTGTGCATTGATTTCAAAAAAAAAAATATGCCTCGTTTTGTTTGAAACTTACAGGGTTATTTGTTTGGATAAAAAATGGTAGATTTTTGTAGCACACTTTTGCTGGTGATCGATTTACTATATTGTGCAAGAGGTATATTTGATAAAAATGGCACAAACATTTTTTGGGTTATTTAAATAACGTCTTCTCTGCGTAGTCATTTTATAAATTAAAATGACATGTTATGCACAGACACCTTAAGTACGGGTAAGTTAAACAATCTCAAAAACTAGAGCTGTTAAAACAAAAGTATTATTTTCGTAATCAGCACACTTTATTTAATGAAAAACGTGTACAAACACTTTTAAAATTTTTATAAAATTGACATTTGTTCCCCTGTCTCTGACATAGAATTAATTTCTTTGAGTAAAAATCTATTTAAAAAAAAATTTTTTTTGCTATTTTGAAAATAAAAATTTAGTTTTTTTATTCATTTACTCCACAACTGTTATAGTTTATACACAAGTAAATTTTCTTGCACCACAACAATTAAAAACAAAAGTTGGGGTAAGCCGACTTTTTAAAAGCGCTTAAATTTATTATTTTTATTTTAATAATTTTTCATACACAATAACGTTTACTTGATATAACACAATCTTTTTTCGTAAAAAACTGCAGAATCCGTTTCTTAAAAAGAAAGCAAAATAGAATGGACTTACCGCAATATACTGCCAACCTTTGTTGACTCTCACTAATAGCGCTTCCTCTTCAGTTATATACGCCAAAGTGCCAGGTGGATTCATGGCAGACTTCTGTTTCAAATTATAATTATAAAAAAAAAATTTTTAATTTTATTATTTTATAAACAAAAAAAGAAAACTAAAGTTAAAGTTTTTACCAAAAAGAAAACACAAGAAATACGAATTTAAGAAAAGTGCAGTAATGGCATTAAAATTAAGTAAAATTAAATTTACCTTTGTCATTTCATCAATATTGGGAAAAGTAACAGCACCTGGAACAATACGCATATTCCAAGAAGATGCGGCTGAATAATAGGGTGTCTCTTCTTCTTCATCATGATCATGATGACGACTACTGCTAGATGGTGGACCTGGGGGTCCAGGAGGACCAGGAGGTCCTGTTAATAAAAAATAAAAACAAATATGCATAGAAAAATAGCATTTTTTTTTTATAAAAAAAAAAAAAACAATAACAGTGAAAAAGAGAATAAAGAATTAATAAAAATTTATAAACGTAAAGAAAGTGCCACATAATAATTTCATAAAACATTAAATAAATAAAGAATATAGTGTAAAACAAATAAAATATACAACAACTAGAAGCAAAAATTATTATGATGTTGTAGCAACATCATCAACAGCAATAACTACAACATCACATACAGCACGATAACAATATTAATACTGGTAGTAGCTGAAAACAGGAAGCGGAAGTAAAAAAACACACAAACACACACAAATAAATAAACAAACAGAAAATATGAGTTGTTGTATAGTGATGAGTTGGCTATAAAATTATTATTGTTGTTGGTAGTTGTTGGTACTTCTCTGCTACTGCTCCCAGTTTTTATTTTATTTCTGTGGGTTTTTTTTATTGCCTGCAACATTAATGGTCTGGCATACACGACAACAATGAATTGTATAATAAACTATAACCAACTATAATGCACAAAAAGAGTGCATGAAACATGACAAAAAAAAAAAAAAAAAAAGACGAGCCCCAGAAAAATATGAAAAATAATTTACAAACATTAAGTACTACAACACCATTTCCGGTCTGGTTTTTACCAGCAACAACTTGGTTAAATTGAAATGAAATGAAAAGAAAATGAAAAACAAAAAAATATACAGGAATACAATTTTGTATTTAATTATGCATTTAAAAGTTATGGAGGATGTTAATAATTTATAAAATCGTTTAAAGCTTGATATAAATGCATATTTTTTTCTCTTAAAAAAATATTTCAATGGATAAAAAAAAATAGGTGATGCCTTTTATAAGGGTAGTAGCTAATGATTAACGAATGCTGTTTGTTTGTTCTATTTTTCTCATTCTCAAATCGAAGTAAATGAGAAGCTTTGATTTTAAATAAAAAGCAAAAAACTTTTAAAATTAATGTTGATAAAAAATATGGTTGTGCTTTTTTTGTAAAAATAAATTTAAAAAAATAGAAAAATTAATATGTCAGCAGGTTAGCATTCTCTTAAATCACTTTGTCATAACACAACTTGGGATTAAGTTTATCTTTCTTTTTTAGAATTAGTTTATAATTTTTAAAAAAGTCTTACAGAAAGAAAAATGTATAAAAAATAATTGTGCAGAGAATTGAAAAGTTTGACAACATTTTAGATATCAACCGTAGATTTCAAATTAAAACATACAATTCTGACCATTTATTGTGGCAAAATCATTGTAAATCGGTTTAAGGAACCATGTGAATCTTAAATTTTAGGTAAATGAAATGTTCAGAAAACTTACGAAAGATATTTTGTAACATTAAATAAAAAACAAAAATTTTAAATATTTTATTTGATTCTTATTTTTGTTACATAAAATATTAGTTCCGTCATACAAAATTCTGCGTAATAAAAAAAGCTTATGAAGTATGAGCTTCAAAACTTTGAGTTGGCAGCACTGCTTTTAATAGTTGATAGTTGCTTTTTTTAGTTTGGTTTGATATTTCATCAAAGCAACGCTTACAAATTGTTGCTGTTGTTTATCAAAATTCTTTTCGACACACTTATCGTTCAAAATGTTCTTCCATTCTTGGTTGAATGAGTACATAAATAAGCAAAATTATCTTGTTTGAATTGAAGACAATCCACAAGCTTTTGTCAAAACACCATTCATATCCTCATGGAATGAATATGGGCTACCGGGGCCAAATGTCCATATGTCAATGGCGCACGGTATAGGGACGTGATTATAATTTTTTTCACTCTTCAATTAGTTGGCATTAATCTTGCTGATATGTGCTTCAAACAGGATGTAGCCACATGCTCTGTTTTGATAAAAGATTAATTTCACGTAATGATCCAATTAATTGGCTACCAAGATCTTGTGATTTGACCCCATTTGATCCTTTTCCGTTTGGTTATGTAAACCAGAAATAATTAAATCCACAATTAATGAGATGGCAATGAATGTTGAAAATTTTTTCAAAATTATTATATATTATAACATCTCTAAACATGCTAATGATGAAAATTAATTTTTAAAGCTGGAACTCATAAGCTAATTTGTGGATTTAGGAATATTATTGGATTCAGTTTTAAATTTCGTTCAGCCGATTACGTTGACTGTTAACAAGACACATATCATATTGGTCTTTGTAAAACGATGGGCAAAGGAATTCAATAATCGATTCATTACCAAAGGTTTGAATGAGGCACTCGTTAAATCAATCTTACAGTATGGTTCAGTCATTTGGAATCCGTACTATAACGTTTATATTGATCGCATCGAATCAGTTCAAAAATAATTTCTTATGTTCTGTTTGACACGTGTAGCGGAATCGTCTTATACTTCCCTCATACACAATAAGACTAAAAGAGATTAATCTATCAACTTTAAAAAGTCGAAGAACCATGCTGAATGTTTCATTTTTTGTTTAGAAATTTATTTATTAATAATTAAAAACGCTCCCTACGGTCACATAACTTTCTGAATGTACAAACATTTCGCACAAACTGTGCTATGGCAGATCCGTTCAGAAAGTTATGTTGTTGTATTAATGCGATATCTTTATATATCGATTTTAATTTAAATATTAAATTCATAAAGCGCGCTACAAATGTCCCTATAGCTGAATTAAATTTAGTTATTTGAATTCAATAAGTGTTCTAATTTAATTGTTTTAAAATATATAAATATTGTAATAGTTATAGCTATAAGGATATTGTCCACAGACTTAACTAAATAAATAAACAAAAATGCATAGTGTGATGAATCGTTAATATCAGGTGGCGCAAAAGTAATCTTCCTATCAGAAAATGCTATAAATTTTGCGATTGGCCCCTAATGTCAGTTCTGTAAACACATGCGAAATACACGTTAATAAACAATGTTGACATTAGGGGCCAATCGCAAAATTTATAGCATTTTCTGATAGGAGGATTACTTTTGGGCCACCCGCTATTTATAGTTAGCGCAAAAACATTTCATAAAAGAGTTTTTCAGGGATTTTAGGAATTTTATTAAGTTTATTGTTTTTTCCTAATAATTTTTGGGATCACTTTAAACTAATTAAAAATAATTGAATTTAGGGAACGGTGGAAAATATACCAATTATCAAAAAAGAAAAGAACTTATTTTTTCGACATTCACTTAACAAGTAACACGTATTTATTTTATATGTTTTTTTAACTTCTATTGGAACTCAATTTACAGCAATTCCTTTAGGCCTAATAAATATAACTTTACAATTTAAGGTAGTTTTAGGTTACATGTTATTATTATTAATCATTTATTTATTTTTATATTATTTAGGTGTTATTGTTAGGGCTCAACATTTATTGAGTTATGAATCTATTAAAATTAAATTAGGATCAAGTAGTCAAAGTTTGTTTTGTGAAATTTTTCTTTATATCCCAAACAAAGTCAGCCTTTGCTTTTAATTTCTTATTCTGTAACGAATTTTACCCGAAGCTATTCACCAGGTAAAGTCTGTAGTGGTTGTCAAAGTTAAAGGAAAAGGAGATTTGTTGCGTTCGTGTGATTTGTGTCTTTCCATGTCAACAGTTTTTAATCGGCTCAATCCCTGCAGAAATTATAATAGCTGGACACATCTGCTACTTGCTCTGCTGATAGTAGTGGTATGAAAATGCATCATCTATGATTTGACAACAGTGAGTAAGGCTTAATGAATAGATCCTAGCGTAAATCATTCACAGCTATATGAGCTAAAATAGGCATATATTCTTATCCTTCACGCTCATACGCTATTTTATTAGAACAATATATTTGGCTTACATTTTGTGAACAAGTGCTTTTTATTTACTTCACCTGAGTTTACCTAACTGTTAACGGATTACGGCTTATAACAGTAGGAGAAGTAATAATCTTTTTCTAAAAAATATTTGATATGAAATTTCCTTGTAGAAAAATTTAATTCCGGCTTAATTTATTGATTGAAATGAATAATGAAATGGTAAATGGTGTTAAAAGTGAGAAAGAAAAAATTTAAAAAAACATTCATACGTCTGCCATATTAAAGAAAATCTGTATGAAAAATTTTTTTCAAAAAGAAAACAAAAATTAAAATCCTACAAGAACGAAATCATTTACAATGAATTAACTGTTTTATTTCCTCCCTTTGCTTTTGGTATTTTTAACTCATTATTATATAATAAATCCTTAACAAGCAATAAAGATGTCGAGGCAGGGCAATGTTACCAACAACAAAAGAAATATGCTTGTGGTAACATCTTAACATATTGAATGTGGGTTTCTGCAACTCTTTTTCTCTTTCTTTATTCAGAGTACATAAACATATTATATTGATTACTTGAGTAGTTACTTTTATACTTTTGTGTTATATTGTATAAAAATAATTTTTTACTTTGAAATAGTTCTAATATTCAAAGGACACTTTTGTAAATATTTGCTTCAAGAATGAAGTATTTGATATTTTATTTCAATATTTTTTTTCCTATTTTCTCTATTTTTTACTTTACATGTATTCGTTTTTAGATAATTGCTTTTTATTGTGTTATATTCCCTTAGACGTACGAGTCAGTTTTTAAACATAACAATATAATGATGCAATTTAAATTTAAATAAAAATTTAACAATATATTAATCTTTATTTGTGCTTAATTCCAGAAATTGTGTTGGTTTTAAAATTTATTCTTTTACTCATGATATTCTCATGAGTTATTTATTCAGTACAATAAATAAATAAATAACTCATGAGAATATCATGAGTAAAAGAATAAATTTTAAAACCAACACAATTTCTGGAATTAAGCACAAATAAAGATTAAAATTTTGTTAAACTTTTAAATTCCAAATAGAAATTATTACATGTATTAAATAAAAATTGTTATTGATAAATTCATAAACATTTTGTTTATAGAAAAACTTCTGTATTCCTTGTGAAATGGTAAAAATCAAAAATTTTTACAAGCAACAGCAAACTAGTTTTTTCTACTACATGAAGAAATAGAGTGAGGAGTGGAAACAAGTCACCTGGTCACTGCGGTCAAAATAGAGTTGTTGTGACACTACTCTCAAGTTACAAATTTTTTCTGAGTCTAGTATTCATTAAGAATTCAAAGAATTTCTAGGATTATTTGTTAGCCTTTTCTAGCGATTGTAGGTACTGATGACCCAAGTAGCGAAAACAAAACCGGTTCAAACTAAATCATTACAGTGACACAATATGTGCTATGCTGTCTCTTCGCTACATAACCTGCAGAGATAATTTTCACTGATCCTCATATTTGCCAAGTGTTTCAATATTCTCTCATGTCCAGCCATAAAATCCCGTGACAATGCGAATTCCTGACCGGATTAGTTCAGGTTATTCTCTTATTTTTCTTCCGAGTTCGGAAAAGCATGAAAGTGTTCGCTACCCTGATACCTTTTGTTTCCATCTAGTATTATTGCTACTCTCTTTCCAGCCACTCTCTAAAACTAAACTTAATAGATCTCCAAGATAGTCCGCAGAATGGTTATGGACAAATGAATCCATTAGCAACCATATCAAGTGAACCCTGTTATTAGATGCTAGTCTTTTTAAGAGTATTAGGCAATCATAGACCAAGTTTGATCTTATCATAAAGGTACTAAGTGCTAGTAATCTCCGAGTGAATATAGATTTTACTGTTATTTGTGTCTCTTTATAGTTCATTTCTTACACAGAGCTGTATGGCATGTATTTCGGACTGGAAAACTGTGTTATTTCATTCCCATAGTGACAAATATACTTCTTCTGAGATGATGACTAAGCACCCTCAACAATTTGACTATGTTCTTTTTATAATTGACCCTATTTGGAAATATGAAATTGAAATTAAATACACATTAAATTGTATTTAGTCTGACAGTGATCGATTAAGGTCGGAGTCCAACTGCATGAAAACATAAAGTGAAAGCCCATAGTAAATATGTATGTAGTGTATTTGTACAAGTATATAGGCAGGGATTATAAAGAAACTAAAAACCACTAGTGTTTTTAAAGGCTTAAGTAAATAGTGTCTCAGTAAGACTGCACTTTTTCATTTTGAAATAAAAATTTTTATTTTTTTATTTTATTGTATAGAAAACAAGTTCCGATTAATTATGGAATAAAATATCCGCCCCGAAAATTCGTTCAATTAGTAATGGATTAAAGTGAAGTCAATGTAAATTTTTCCCAAAAGCCTTCTTCTCCAATGAAACGCATTTCGAACTGAATGACTTCATGAAAACTAAAAGTTTTCGAATTTGGACCCCATTCAATTCATGAGAAACAAATGCACCCACAACGAACAACTGTCCGATGCTGATTTTATGAATATGAGGTCAAAATTGCGCTGACTTTGACATTCGTTCCAGAAACATGATGAAATAGTTCTTGTCGAATCAACTGGACGATATATGGTTTGAGCAAGAAGACGCCACACAGTTAGTAAAGTAGTTGATTTATTGTAGCATGTAATAAAAAAGTGCACTTTTACTGGGACAGCTATTATAAATGCAATGAGTTATTAAGCCGACTTAAGCAATTTTTCTAATTAGCGTAAATACAAATTTAATAGCAAATTTAAAAAGTAGATTTTCTTCATGTAAACCTGTAATCGTAGCGTTTTTTTAGCGACCAGTGCTTATATTGAAATGACAAACTTAAACAAGACCGCTGATATTACGTAATCAACAGTAATATCAAGTCATCTTACTTAATAAAACCCACTCAAGAAAAAATAATTTAGATTTATTTACAGGGTGTCCGCCGGGAAGGTATACTACTTAGTCTTGACAGTTCATATTTGGCAGTAGACACTTGGCACATTAATTATGGAAAAATATTCGATAAACCAACGTCTTTTAATCGTTAAAACATTTTACCAAAATTAATCATCGATTACTGTGACGATGAGAAAGTTATGTGAAATTTTTGGGAGAAACAACGTGCCAACAAAACGCACTATTTATCGTTTAGTGAATGATTTCGAAGAAAGAGGGTCTCTAGGTGATAGGGCCAAGCATGGACCACAACGTACTGCAAGATCGGCTGAAAACATTACTGCTGCTCAAGAAAGTGTTCAAAACAATCCATCAACCCCAATTCGACGCCGTGCTCAGGAGCTTGGTCTTCAAAGAACAACTTTAGTCACAATTTTGCACAAGGATTTGCATTTGTTTCCATATAAGATTCAGTTGACACAAGAGCTTCTTCCCGGCGGACATCCTGTATTAGTTTTTTAATATGCTAGACCACTCATGCGTTAACGATATCAGCCATTGCACATGTTGGTGTTATTTCATTCATGCAAGAGTAGTTCTGGTTGTGTTAGAGGAAGAGTTAAAGATCTTTTGAGATCGGCTGAAGTAGTCTACCAGCTACACTACACAGGTTTGGGGGTAAAGTGTGGCAGCATGCAGTGCGTTTATGTTGTACTGACTTTTTAAATTAATCCAAACAAATTAATCTCTGTCCTAGAATTGTGGCGCTATAAAGCCACCGGGATTTTATGAAAGTTTGATCGTGTTTGAATTATATAAATATATAGATGGAATGATAATGGAACCGCCAACTAAATGATCTATTGTATTTAATTGATGCATATATTTTTTCTTTAGCAAGCAATTTGTAATAAAAGTGTAGGGAGAGGCATAGTGAAAGACTTTAGCGTTGAACTTTAGAGGCGTATAGCCGGTACAATTAATTTCATATGACTTTTGGGCATTTCAAAGAAAAAAAAAAAAAAAAAACAACGAAGAAAATTGGTATTTCATCAATCTTCCTAACATCGTTCTTTTTAATTTTACCTAAATGTTATTACATGCGCTTTACTTTTTCCTACTTTTTCTATAATTTTTGTTGTAATATTGCTGCTTTTTTAAATCAATCTGTTAGTAGTTTAAACTCAACCATATTGGTTTCATTTTAAGCAGAAAAAATCTTGGACTTGCTTAGGGGCAATAACAGTTTTTCATTTTATTTTCCTTATAAAACTAGCTTAAGTGTAATTTTTTCAAGTCTATTGATTTAGTTTTCTTAGAAAAAAGAAATTGCTGAGCAGAACAGTCATTATCGGTATTGCTTTTCTCTTTTATTTTATTTCTTTCAACCAAAGCCATTTTTATATTTATAAAAAAGAAAATATTTCTTTTTAATTTTGTTTTCTCTTTTCCTTGGTATCCACGAATTTTTTTCTCTGATATTGATTGTGTGGTGTAATGTGGTCTAGGAATGTGTAAAGAACATTTTTAAAAGGAATTAATTAAGTACATTCCTTTTAATTTTATCTTTTTTTCTTTATTATTTTAAATGATATAATTGCATTGCAGACATTTAAGAATATTTTACATTTAATTTTAAAATTTAGTATAGTGAAAAATTGTTTCCTGAAAAATGATGTTTAATGACGAATAATGATGGCAAGCTTAGCCTAAGCCATTCTTATTTTATTATTTTTATTGGCTGCCCAAATAAATCTCTAATGAACTGACTGACAAAAACTAATAACAGTTTTCTATTAGTGGTGCAAATTGGTTTAAGAAAATTAATAAAAATAAAGGCCTTTACATTGACGGTCATTTTAAGAAAATATTAAAAAAAATTTACTAACTGCCCAAAATAAAAATTTCTATCCGAATTTTATTAAAATATTATTTTCACACTATCATTATTATTATCTCTCTTTCTTTAGATAACTAATACACAAATTTAGTGCTGCTACTGACGATAAAAAAAATTAAAAAGGCACTAACCGGAAAATTTTGAACGTAATGCTAAAATCACTAAATTCACAACGCTGATGTGTAGCTCTTTACTAAACTGATCAAAGGATCAGTTTATATGTATGAGAAGTTATTGATCTCTCGTTATTGACATCATATCAAAGTTGAATTTATAGTAAGATTTATGACATCTTCAAAAGCAATGACGGACAGAATGTTACAGCTTATCATACATGTTTTGAAAGCGATTTTTTGGTGCTGTGGAAATCACGAAATTTTTGCTTACAATAAAAATTTGCTTAGAAAGAGAAAAACAAGAAATGAAAGACATGAAAAATATAAATAAAATAAAAAAAATTATGCACATAAAAATTCAAATATCTTTTTAAATTAATAAATTTTACGGATCCGTTGAGTAAAATAATAATTTTTTTTTTACAAAAACTAATAAAAAAAGCAATTTGAATTAAAAGCTACACTACACTTCATGCACAATAGAATTAATTGATCAGGTAGCATGAGAAGTAGATGTGAAAGCAACCGTTAAATTGTTTTTTTAGGTTTTGTTCTGTAAATTGAATTCTATAAAATATTTCGTTTTAAAACGAATTCACATAATTTTATTCGTTTGAAAACGGAATAAACAAAGTTGTTGAA
Source organism: Thelaira solivaga (assembly GCA_947397855.1). Classification (NCBI taxonomy): domain Eukaryota; kingdom Metazoa; phylum Arthropoda; class Insecta; order Diptera; family Tachinidae; genus Thelaira; species Thelaira solivaga. The sequence continues at coordinate 38,962,856 of OX377613.1, forward strand.
AGTAAATCGAAAGGTTTATTATTTTAACAAACTACAAAAAAAAAACCTTTCAAAATAAATTAAAAAATAAAATTTGAAGACATTTTTTTTTAATTTTAGTAAATTTAATACATTTAAGTTTAAGCAAATAATTAAAAAAGCCCTCCGAAATTACTTCAACTTTTTGCTCAAATTATTATAATCATCACAACAAGAACCACTTTCCGAAAATAGCAAACAATGTCCGTTTAAAAAATTTTTTGTTTTTCAAAACGATTCGATTAACAAGACAGAGCCGATTATTACTATTATTTTCGTCTATTATTTTTTCATGTCTTGCTTTTCATTTTATGTGTGCGTGTGTCTAGATAAATAACAAATTTTTTAAAACTTCTTATTTAATATTAAAATGAAATTGATTTTGATGCCATTAAAAAAATCAAAAAGAAATCCTAGCTCATTGGAATTTGAAAATGTTCAAAACAAAATACATAAAATTTTTATTCCATCTGCATTGTTCACTGTATAACAATAAAACTTTAATACAAATTCACACAATATGACAAAATATTTTTAGAGAATTGTTGTAGTTTAATTTTTCATAGATAATGACAAACAAAGTGCATTTGCTAGATATAAATGAACGTGAGTTCACTGGACTAAATAAATAACAAAACAAGCAAAGAAAAGAAAAAAATATTACAAAATAATGAACTTTACAGCACGACCCTATAAGTTTTTATTTTACAGCGAACACACAGATTTATATCAAATTATTAAATAAAAATAAAGAAAAATATCTCAAATGTTTTTCACAAAATTTTATTTCTGTTTTGAAAATTTCAAAGATGTTCATGAAACAACCTACATATCTGCCACAAAAGTCAGGCAACGAAAAAAAATAGCAATTGTAGCCATGCAAGTAGTTAGAAGACAAATTACAAATACAAAACGAACAAATGAAAATAATACGAGCACTACTTGTTCATAATAAAACAGAGTGCCAGAAAAATAGATAAAAAAGAAAAGAATCACATAAATAAATTGAAAGCAGAAAAGAATTTCAAAACTCAATCACCATCGCCAGAAAAACACAATAAATAAAATTGAATGCACTTGACTATAAAAGTAATAACAAAAATCTGTACGAGTATTGAAAAATCAAGTAGAATACAAATTAAAACAAGAATACAAGTACAGGAGAAAGAAAAATAAATCTTTACCCAAACTCCCATCTGGGCGATCTCTTAAATCTTGTAGTTCACGCAAAGCTTTAAGTTCATCTAAAGTGAATTTTATTTTTTCATTTGTTTGTTCAAAGAAAATATTATAAAAGTTTTTATAGTGATTTTACAGGATATTGTAAAGGAAACATAAAATAACAAAGTAATAATAAGTAAATTTTATATTTAAGCAATAAAAGGACAAATACTTTTTCATAAAAAAAAAACATTTTTCAGTTAGATAGGGGAGAGAGAAAAGAAAACCAAATTAATATGTACTTACCCGGTCGTCCATAATAAGAGGCATCACCATAATAACCATTACGATTTTCCATGCCTGGTTCTCCTTTTGGACCGGTTATTGTCAGACCAGGCATTCCAGGTGACCCAGGTGGACCAGGAGGTCCTGGTGGGCCTGGCATAGGAACATATTGTACACCTTCTCCAGCAGCAGCTGGTAGGCCAGGTGGTCCCGGTAAACCATCACGACCGTCTTGTCCTCTATCACCTTTATCGCCTTTGGGCTTTAGAATTATTTTGTTGAAAATAAAAGAAACATTTTTTTTAAATTAATTTATTTTGCACTCAAAACTATTTTAATTTTGAATGTGGTATAAGTCCTTAAAAAAGTTAGTTATGTATTTTACTAAAATTAAAGCTAAAATTTTTTTCAAAAGTGAGGTCTTATACCATTTTCAAAAACAGCTCATATGTAACACACCAAAAATTTTGTTTTAAATCATTTTAGCAAATGTTTAAAGGATTTAAGAAATTTTTAAGCTAAACTGCAAAAAAATTGCAGGCAAATCATTTTGTTGTTGTGTTATATAATAAATAGTTGCCAAGAAAATGCTGGCTACGATTTTAATCGTTGTTTCGGGTTAAAGAGGTGTTGCTTTCTATTTGCTTATTTCTTGTACGCACAGGACATTTTAATTGTGCAAATTTTCCTTAATTCTCTTTTAAAACTGCCTTACACAAAAATTGTATGTCAACAATTTTAGTATTATTTTACACAAATAATTTCCTTCTTTTTATCTTTTTTGGCAGTTTTAAAAGGTACTTAAAGAAAAAAAAAAGAGAATTGCCAAGTACCAGCAAATCTGTAAAACTTTTTATTCTCTTTTTTTCTCTTACCTAACTCAAGAATTGCGCAGCTAAAATTGCCTTGCGTACTCGTATTCTCGTGTGTGAAAATGTTGGTGTCTACGTGCATGTGTAATTTAGGAAAACTATGAACAAAATAACTACTGAGCATTTGGATAATAATTAATTCACTTGTTAAGTTTATCAAAGTTGAATAAAGTAATGCAAGTTTTGTATTGGTGTTGTCAAGTATAACTAAATAATTTGTTCTGTGTAGTTTAAATTAATTGTTTCATTTGGTTCTGACCCGCTAATGTCAACATCACTTAGTACTTCAAATAAATAACATTAATCTTTCAAAGAATAGCAGCTCAATTATAACAGATATTCCCGGCAAACGTTGTTATGCCTTCAAATTTTATTTATATTGAAAAATAATTAAAAAGAGAAGAAAAATATAAGTTCGGTTATGCGGAACATACATATGATATAAATATTAGACAAATCAGTGCAGCCGTTCTCCGTTTTCAGATAAATTTAAAAAGTGGGCGTATTAATGGAAGTGGTCTCTTTTAATTTTCATAAAAATTTAAGTTGGGTTTTGACTAAAATATAAAATGTTTGTATATTCAATCGTCGTACTCATAGTGTAAATGACCGTGCAAGACCGAGTAAAAACAGGTAGTAGATAAATAAGCCAGATACCGGCTACAGCGTCACCTGTCGGGCGGTTTTGCGACGCTTAACCTTTCAAAGCGTAACTCAAAACCATACACAGAAATTTAAATAAATCGGTCCAGCCGTTTAGAAGGAGATTTTCAAATACACATACAGTAGAATTTTTTATATTAAGAAATTTAATCATATTATGAAATATTTTGTAAAAATTTTATTCAGATTTATTATCTGTTAAAAAAAACACATCAAGAAACTGTTAAATTATAATTTCTTTTATATTCGTCATTCTTCGGGGCATTTTGACAGGGGAATGATGGCTGAAGACGCGTATCTACAAAATCTGGACTTAGCGATCGCTACTAAATTTAAGCCGACTCAAGTAAGTTTCACTGTTGACATGTAGGGTACAATATCTTACTTATACACTGAGAAAACAACTTTGGTTGTGAGAGCTAAATTTGTTACCAATCAAAAATTCATCGGTGATAATCAAATTTTTTCATTGTGACAATAGAAAATCGATTTTACAGTATAAAATAAGTTTAAGAATACTCAATTTTTAGTAATTCGATTGTTAAATAGAACAACATTTTGGTTTGGTAACAAATTTAGTTCTCACGACTGGATTTGTTTTCTCTGAGTGACTTTTACTATTGAGAAAAACTTATTTATATTAGATTCAGCAAGCCCACTCACTACCATTTTATTTTCATTAATATAATGAAACCTTTCATTTGTTCATTGTTAATAAAGAAATCCTTTAATAAAGTTAGGAAATCATACTTGAAATTTTTTTTTCCTTTAGCATGAACAGAGTGAACCAAAATATTTTATTTTATTAACCAACAAAAAAACTAAAATGTTTCATGAATTCATGTGTTAGATCAATAAATTCACCTAAAATTTTATCTATACCAAGTTTTTTTATTATAAAAAAAATAAAAAAAGGTTATTTCCGATTTAAGATTACTACACATTAACATTACCTTAGCTTTTATTTGAGTTCATATAAAAACTGTAACTTCAAAAGCATTATTTCCTTAAAAAAGTTAAAACGTTTTTTTTTGAATGTTTTGTTGTGCAAAAGTTTCACCAAAAATTATTTTTCTTTTTTTTATCACTGCTATTTTTGTAATATGGCTGATATATCAATTAAATTATTACTATTTTTTTTTTTTTTGTGTGTAATTTTGATGCCAGCGAAAAATTCAGGTTAAACTTTGAAGAAATTGACTACGTATTTTAACAATACTATTTGCTGCAATCAATAATTTTTTTTGTAAATCACAAAGTGAAGAAGAAAAATTTACAGTAGCAAGAAATAGGATAATACGGTCATAGACTACAGATATACAGCCACCGTTATATCTTTGAGAGTCGGAGAGGGCACCGCTAAGCCGCTCTCAAACTTTTTATGAACATACCTGGTAGCAAATTTAATAAAATGATTTTTCTGGTCTAAAGCAAAAAGTTGTACGAAAAATCGTATAGCTTATATTCAAATGATCAAACTTGACATAGTAATTTAAACATATCTTTCAATTTTGTGAAGATGTTGCGCATTTGATGAAATCATGTTCGAGACGCAATAATATGGCTTGATTAAAACATTCAACAATACAAAGTCGTATTTCAATACAAATACACAAAATAACCACCCCTTATTCACTACCCAGTAAATTACTCAAATATGTGTGATCGTTTATTTAATTACTTTTTGCATATTTGTGTTTTTGGATGTTTAATTTTTGCTTTTTAAATTTAATCATATATCGAACAACATAAAAATCGTGTGGCTTGTTTGATTTTGATTATGCACAATCAACCAAAAATGCGATTTTTGTAGTTCTCTGGTCGGAAATTAGTATAGCTATTTTAATATAGAAATATAGCACTGGTCAATATTGAAATTTTTTCTAGAGTGCTTGTGGTTTTAAAGTGCACTGATTACGAAATTACAGTGTTTTTTTTTCTATAGTTTAGGGACAGGTTAAAAATTAAAGGTCTGTTTTAAATTACAACAATAATCAGCCATCATACGTACATATGTCCCTCCTCCTTGAGTAACGTTCTTTCATAGTACAAATATCTTGATGAAATATTTCGATCTAAAGGAAAATGTAAATAGTGCAGTTTTGTGCTTATGTTACAGACTAGGTATTTTAAATTAGACAACATATCGGTGATTGCAATTTTGGCACACATGATTTCTGCAGACTGCATATATCTACTCCAAAGTAGTTAAAGCAAAAGATTTTACGATTTCAGCTATTGATTTGCGATATTTTGTAAAGATATATTCGCCACAAATAACACAAATCATATAATCATATTTTCACTCTGCAGTCATTTTATAAATTTACTATTAAATAAAATTTTTACCACTTTAAATAAAAGGACATAATATACATCGCCAATTTAAGTACCGGTATATTGAAAAATCGCAAAAACTAGAGTTGCTATAAAGAAACCAGTGCTATTTCGTAATCCAAAAAAAACACTCAAATGAGTAATAAAATATTATAACTCCAGCTTAAGTGAAATGATATGTATCTTATCAACAACACTTTAAGCTTTATGTTTTAAATGAGTATAGTGCGCTTAATTGGTAAATTTGTATTTACATAATGGGCTATAATGAGAGCAGTGTGTATTCTAATAGAAATTGTTTATGTTGCTTTCTCGTTCGTATACCTTAGAAACAATTTCGTTGCTAATATTTCCTTTATTATGTATAAATCCTTTTGTTATTGTATAAAGTTTACCTTTATATGAATATAGTTACTTTTCCCTTAATCATACACAAAAATGCACACACTTACATAAAGAAAATATTTATATTCTTTACACACACTTGCCCATGGTTGAAATGTATGTATGTAGTTGGCTGTCCTTTAAAGCTAAGTAGCTAAACAGCAGCCGGTTATAATAACAATACTCGTATGTATTTATGATCTTAACTTTTCTTACCTCATTTGCTTTGTACTCACAATATTTTATAAACATTGTAATGAGTTTCACTTTAGATTGTGTCTTTAACATTCAGGATTTTCTTTTTTTATATTTTTCTTTTTAATTTAACGAACTGACAAACTGGCATTTACACATAAACATATTCACAAACCCACGTACACATATTCTTAAATTTATTCTTACTTCGTATGCATATGGGTATTCCACAAACTACCGTTCACTTCTCTACTTTAATGCTTTGTTTCTACTTGCTCATAATTTAAGACTGTTAAGCTTAGCGGATTCAGTATTTCATAAATTTTTAGCAATAAAGTAAAATTGATTAGGTTTTATTATAACAATTCTAAAAGCCATAAAGGTTTTTTTTTTTTTTTGTAAAATTATTTCGTTTCCAGAAAACAGTAAGGATTTCTTTCAGATCTTGTTAAGGACGGTTTTGCGCTGTAATATTGAGTAAAACAACTTGTCGAAATATCAAATCAATGGAAAAAGTTGACAAATTTAAACTCCAATAAAAATCGTAACATTTGTATTATATTGTTACGTTTTTAAACTACTATAGTTTAATAAGGTTCTTTATTCTAAAATAAAATACCAGAAGTTCTCTTTTCTCAACACACTTTTATTTTAAACGCCATAACGACACTTTGTTTATCGTAAACAACATTTTTTACGATTTAGCGTTTTAACTAAAATGTCAGCGTTGCTTTATATACCGTTTCCCCTAAATTTGGACCCTTCTAATAACAATAGCAAACTGTAATGATATTTTTTAAATCTAGCAGCTCAGCCTAGAACCTTCTACAAACAGCTAGACATTAACACATGTATCTAGGTATATCAAGATATAGAAGCAAAAGGTAAACGAACATTTTTATTCTAGCTAATTCTAGAACACTTAAAACTAACATGAAACTTATACACTAATACAGATATAAATACAACACGTCTTACTTTATAACTCACGCACAAGCATTTCACTCACAAATTCTAGGCATTAACTTAAATTGCTATATTTACATAAATAAATACAATTTCTTATGAATAATAGCACAGTGGTTAAAAAGCATAACTTTTCGTAACAATATTATATAAAACCCACATATATGCGAAATTTCATATTCCTACCTTCTCTGAAATAAAATAATAAAGTTCTTAACACGACTTAAGCAGAAATATTATATTTATGTATATAAATTACATATAATTTTTATTTTTATATTGTTTTGGAAAAGTTGCACAATTTCATAACTTAAATATTTATAAGTATCGCGTGTAAGAAAGATTCTTAGTAATTTATTCCCGCAGAATTTTAAGCAGATATAATTAAAATTTTTCAGTTCTCATTTATTTTTTATCTGTTAAAAAAAAAAACAAAATTACAAGGTGCTTGTAATTTCAAACATATCTGGATATTAATACAGAACACTTTAATATTGAAGCTTAAAGAAGAGTAAAATAAATAAATTCTAGTCAATATTTTAAGGACATTTAAGTGTGTTGCATGAGATAATATTGGATTGAAAAAATAAAAAATAAAACTAGTTACAATAGTGTGTGAATAGGCCCACATGAGCAACACTAAAAGGAGAAATATAAATTTTAACATGAAAGTGGTGAGAGTGTAGTAACATAAAAAATCAGTTGGAATCATTTAACCTGACAAAAAAAAAAAAAAAAAAAAAAAAAAAAAACTCATTAAAAGACTTTACACTACTATTGCAAGTAAATTAGGGTGGATCACATAACTACGAGTAAAATACAAAACCAATTAAAACGCATTTAGCAAAAATAGATTCAACGACAAATTTACGTTTCAATAAAAAAATGTCAAATAAACTTACAAATAATAAAAAATAAAAAAAAATTTTACAAAAAAATTATAAAAAGTAATTTTTTTGGATACCAACTTTTTTATTATTCCTAAAATAAATAATTAATTTCAGTTCAAGAAACTAAAATTTTTAAAAGCAATAAACTCAATTTTTAGTTAATAAAAGAAGAAATTATGAGAAGGATATACAAAAGGAATGCAAATTAAATATAGTATAATTTAACTTTGGAAAGATTTGCAGACTTTTAATTTATTTTTGTTTTTATATAGAATTAAGCTTCTATAGTTTTCTTGAAAAATTTACGTATTTCTTTGTATTTTTATGCTAGTCAGTTGTTATTTTTTTATATACAATATTATACCGTACATGTATATATATATGTATGAAATATTTTTTTTATTAAATTTTTAACATTTGACATTATTTTTTTTGAATTAAGAAATATTGATTTTTAATACCAGACACTGGTTTGGTGCTTCTGGGATTTCTCTGTGTCACCAACTTTTTGCAGACTTTTTTTAATATTTTGCACAGACATTAATTAAGACAATCATTTCTGATAAAACTGAATTACACATTTTTTTGTGAATTTCGAATTTTAGACAAAATATGAAAAACCCATTCAGAAAATGGTTAAAAATAGAGGTAATCGTGGTTTTCTACTCATTGCTCCGCCATTTATACACCGATTCGGCTGCATTTTAAAAACAACTGAAAGATGGAAAAACTGAGAGATTGCTATAAAACTCTACTGTACGATGTCCAGAAACTTCAGAAAGTTTATTTCAACTACTTGACGGACACACGGGCATCGTATATTATACTCTGCTATTTATAAGGATCCAGAATATATATATTATATATATATATATATATATATATTCTGTTATGTATACGGTGTAGAAAATACAAACGGAATCACAAACTTATTACTTATACCCTTTTTACTTACAGTGAAGGGTATAACTACTTCTTAATTTTTTTTTTTTTGTATATTGAACTCAACCTAAATCTCTCTCTCCCTCTAAATAGAATAAAAGTGATAAAAATTTTACTATTCTTGAATGAAAAATGTTTGGTATTTTTGAATTTGACCTTCTAACTTATTCCTGCAATTTATTTAATAGATTTGATTTTTGTTGTTAAAATTTATAAAATTTATTCACTACCTTAATGTAAATTTATGTAGATAAATTTCAGCATGACCTCACAAGTCCATTTTTTATAGTGTGTGTTAGTATGGTAAAAATGTAACAAAAAAAAACTTCACTTTAATGTATCTACATAAATATGTACACACAAACAAAGTACTTATTCCTATATACAAACATACATGCAACTTGTATACACAAGTAGATAAAGAGAGGTATATAAAACATAAATGTGTCACAGTGTGAGTACTTATATATATTTATATAAGTACGTGTGTTTGTTTATAATGAATGATAAAGTTTTACTTTCCATTATTTAAACATAAAAGCATATATGATTGCTAGAGTATTCCGTATAGTGAGTCTCTAAAGTAGGCAAGAAATAAAGAGGCTTTATTAGTCATTACAGACTTATCATACAACCGAGAACTGACACAAATGTGGTGTACATGAGCAAATAATAGAAAAGTTTAGTTCTGACTGCATAGAGACTTCAAAAGTAACCTACCCCGTGCTTGATTCTAAATAAAAATAATTTTTTTTATTAAAAATTTAAAGTTTTCGTTACCGGGCATATGCTAGAAATAAATTTTAGGCCGATTTTTAGGTTAAATCTGGGGCTAAATTACGGCATTCGATGTCGATTGAAATTTTATTTTAAATAGTACTGAAATTTTGATCGTTATAGAGCGCCATAATTTGGTGCGAGGCTGCAGTAACTGTTGAATATAACGGTTTCTCAAATATAAAAGAAAATATGGTAATCTTTGAAGTTTATAAATGTCACTTGCATATGTTACATATTTATGTATCTTCTTTAAATTTGTAAACCAATTGTGTTTTGACCTTTGAGCTGCGTAGATGTCTTATACCGTGTATTGTGGTGCTCGGTCGCATGATTACCATTTAGGGCGCTCCTATTTGTTGTTGACAACATGGCAATATAACCTCTAGGTTGGCCAATCATTCTCAAAATCAAAAAAAAAAATTAATTTGCTAACACATCTTTTCTGGCCATCAGCGGTTCAAGTTGTCTTAGCTTAAGAAGCACACAAGACTCAATATATAAAATAAAGAAATTATAAACTACTATTTCATTTAAAGCTTTTGTATTTTAATTGTTTTGCTGCTTGTGGAATTTCTTTATATATATATATATAGGGCGGGTCGATTTAAAAATCGCACAAATTACAAGGAAAATCGTATTCTGGGATCCAAATAAGAAACTTTGCCGAAGGAACCATACCTCTAAATTGTATTTTGATGTCCCGACTTTTGATCCGAATATTAAAATTTTGAAAAATCTCACTTTGGCTCCCACTAACTTTATAAGGCCGACCCACCTATGGCAGTGGCAAACCCTCTGGAACCACCCCTGGGGAGTTCCCTATACAAACATTTAAAAAAAATCACCATTTTTGGCACTTTACAAGAAAAAATTAGCGAAATGGCTATGTTTTTTTATTTTTGGAGTTCATTTTTCTCTTTAGAAATTTATTTAGTCAGAATGAAATGAAAAAATGAATTTTACTTAGTAATAGAAAAGAAAATAAAAAAAAATTATTGATCAGTCGGAACATCAAAATACATTGTAGAGGTATAGTTCCTTCGGCAAAGTTTCTTATTTTGATCCCTAGAATACGATTTTCCTTGTAATTTCGACTCGCCCTAATATATATATACTTATTAAAACAGTAACCTTTTGCTTTTCCTTATGTTTTCTTTTGGTTTTCATTTTTAAGATTTCTATCTCTGTTACTTTCTGCATAATCAAGCAAAGCCAACTTAATAAAATGTTGGGTAAAAATCTTCGTTTGTTATTTTTTATGAAAATAATTTAGTTTACTTATTTATTTTTAAAATAAATTTACTTAAATTAATTTAAAATTTTTATATTTTTTTAGAAAACACAATTTTATTTGTTTTTCTTTCTTTCAAAGTCAAAATTATTATTTTTTAGTGAACAAAATAAATAAATACAAGACTACAGTTTTATAGACAAGATTTAAAATTTTTTTTTTAATTTTATAAGCCGCCTTTTCTGATTTTTACACTGTAATGTAAGTGTGAAGATTTTCATCGGATTTTGGTAGAGCAAAAACCAAATGGTATCAATGTACAGCTGTTGAAAAGTCTTATAAAGGGTTTTAAACTGCAATAGAATAATAAAAAATATTCTAAAAATGATAAGAGCATATTCTTTTCACACTATCATACTTTTTCTTTTGATGTGATTTTTTGAAAGTCATTTTATGCAATATACCTGTCCAAAGTTGCTTTGGACAATATTAAAAATAGTTTTCCTAATTTTATTTTTTATCTTTTATTCTTAATTTCTTATATATTGTTACTTTTTCTTCTTGATGAATTAATTTATTTACAATGCAGTTAAAAATAAGTATAAGCTACATGTAATAGATATACAGTTTCACAATATGAAAAGTTGAGAGTGAGATAAAATGAAATTGAGCTAAGATAAATAAAAGTAATTCTGAACTTCTCATAAAAAACCTTTTAACAAAATTCTTAATCTACCTTCAACCAACCAACAACGGCTCTATATTTAAATTATTTAGTCCTTGCATTGCTTAAAATTAAATTTACTTCAAAATTAAACCTAAGCTCTAATTTAATTAATTGTGAAAGAGTTTCTAAAAATAAGTCTATTCTGTGAAAAGTGCCCAATTTACCCCCAAACTTACTATAATTTCTAAAAGAAACTAATTCCCGTCCTTCTTTCTCTCCTCTTTTATCTCCATAACCCCTACTGAATTATAATGGCTCCATACACGCGAGCCAATTACAATTAAGATCTTCCTATATGTGGCACATATCCCCCACTTGTCGGCCATCTATAGGAAGATGTAAAAACGTTCATTCGAACGTTTTCAATAACAATTTAAAACCCCCACCAAAAACATAAAGATCTGTGTTCTTTTTATGGTTATTAACCTATGTAGTGACTTTCAAATTATCTGAAACTCAAACGTTGCATTCGATATCGAGTAACTTATATCGAAATTTACAAATAATTTTGTTTAACCTTCTTCGGTATCGAAAGCAATGGTTCAGACACTATTTACTCTCAATTTAAGTAAACAGAATGATAGTAAATTACATACTTTTACCTGCAACTGACACATAAATAAAAACAAATTAAATGTAAGGACAAGTTGCAGCAGTTTTTCTTGACACAATAATTAGGTTTTAAAAGACAATATTTAAAATACCACAGCAAGTTTTAGCTAAAATGCAAGAGCATCAATAATGAATTTTAAAAACATGGCCCTGTAGCGCGCACCGTTCACTGTTGTCTTTTGACCAGCCCGATGATTCCTCCAGTGTGAATAGCGCACCATGCAATCACTTTGAGCGGGTGTAGTGGCTTCTCGTGCATCACTCGTGGATTTTCGGTGCCCCAGAAGCGATAGTTTTGATTGTTCACGTACCCGCTGAGGTGGAAATGAGCCTCCTCGCTCATTATGATTTTGGTGGAAAAATCGTCCACTTCGATTTTTGCGCGTTCGTGGGGAGTGTATCGTTCCATGGCTTGTTCACTTGCATTCTACATCTGTCTAGTTCACAAATGTCAAAACAGATTTGACATTGGCCGCCATTTGCAAAAATAAGAGCATCTTCCAATAGGTTGATTTCTTTTAGCCCACCTTGTGCAAATATGTGTCAGATTTTTGTAAATTTGTATTCAAAGTTCATTTTAAATGAAAAGCTTTAAAACAAATCAACTACTTTTCAAATTGAATTTTACTTTCATTCCATTACTTTTGCAGAACATGTCTGATAAAGAAGAGAAGAGAAAAGCTTTTTTTCCTAGGTCATATATTTTTTAGCCAAAATTTTTTTTACTCATTAATTTGCAATATTTTGAAATATTTTTTTCTATTAGCATATTGGATGAAAAACATAAACCTATAGGTCAATGAGGTCTCAGTCAGCGTTATCTCTTCTACAAATTCAGTTAACCTACAAACATAAATACAGCTTGTCAAAAAATTTCTTTTACAATAAAAGGAGAATTTCATAAACAAAAAATTTATAAATATGTTTTATTTAATTTTTTTTTTTAGAAAATTAGCTTAGAAACTTTTCTGAAATCATAAGAAAAATATTACGAATTTGACAAAAAAAAAGAAGTATTTCTCTCTTAAGGAAAAAGGATTTATAAAAAAAAATACATTTTTAGATTAAATCTTAAGATAAATAAAATAATTGTTTTATATTTAAACTACGTAAATACTCGAAAATCCGATATTTCCCAGCAACATTTTTTATCAGAAAGAAGATTTGCCAAGCTCAAGTCTCTATAGCCTTTTCGGAACATCACTGGATAGTCTTGGGTTGTACACAATCGAACTATTCACATTATTCTATTCACTTATTCGAACTGAACGAACTAGTCCGCATTTTGAATTAATATAGTTCATTTTCTTGCTCTTTATTTTATATGAACGACCTATAAATGAACGAACGAACTAAGCTTAAACGAAAAAAATGACGAAGGAACGAAAGTTGCAAGTTATTTCTTTTTTACAAATATGTTCTTCAAAACAAATAAACTGAAGAATATAAAATGTTTTATGTATGATAAAAAGCTTAATTTTAATATTTTAAAATTAAGCCTTATTTTTTTTAGCTAAAGTGACTAAAGTACTTTTTGAATTAAATTTAAAAAAAGGAATCAAAAACTGAATTTAAAAATTTTTCGAATTTTGTTTTGTTGTTTTGCTTTCTATTTTCGTAAAAAAAATCCTTTCAACCCCTATTCGATATCATTTTACATACTAAAGAACGTTCAATGACAATCAAAAGTAAATGATGAAGATACAAAAGATCAAATGAATTAAACGAACGAACTATTCCTTTGTAATTTTTGAACTAAGAAGAACGCTCGCTAAAGAAAAACGAGTTAAAGAATTTGTATTTTTAAGATAAAAGTTAATTTGCTATATATTATCGGCTTATACCGATTACAAAGCAGAAAATCTCTTGTACTTAAATTTAAAAATTTTTAATTTTAAAAAATTTTCACTGCATTTTTTTTTTTTTTACCATTGTTCTTTTTTGTGACGTTCAACAGTTCATGACTAATACTATTGAAAGCACATATGATCACTCACTGCGAGTATTATATTAAACTTAACCCTAACATAAAATATACTACATGCAACATATCTTTTATTTCTTATAAGTTTTTATAGTAACAATTACTGTAAACTGATAGTTAATGTATGCGTAGTATACACAAAATGTAAGCTGGCCGTTTTTTTCGTGATGATTTTACAAAATAAAGAATTTATGTAAGAGAATTTGAAAGGTAAATATCTAAAAATCAGTTATTTCTGTAGTAATTTATAAAAATTTATAGTTAAGTGTCTAGAAAGTGAATTTTTCAGTTTGTATCTTCTAGGCTACATTAGGCGAAAACGGTATCTATCTTATATACGGAATTAGATATTAGTATGACTTGCCGTTACCAGATAAGTGACGAAGAGAGCAGTTCGTGTACTCCAAAGAGCTGAAGAAAGTGAAGTTGGTGTGGACTTTAATCATGACAGCTTAGTTAATCCTAATTTTGATGCAGATATTGATGAATTTCTTGAAGAGAGAGAAAAATGATATCTCGGTACCAAATGACTTAGAAGATGGCGAAGAACGAACACCATCCAGTAAAAGTTATATCTTTTGAGTGGACTTTCTAGCAAAGAAAATCTTGTTAGATTTAATGAGCCTGATTTGGAATCATCTTCCAACGTCGTAGTCCGCCTATCATGTATAATTCCTCAAAATCCCAACTAACAGCTTTTTTTTTTAATTATGTTAAAAAACAGCTGTTAGCACATAAAACGAATAATGTATTTATTTTACCTAACCTATTTGTTTACGTGAATAAAATTAATTCAAAATTGAATTACATAATTTTAATTTATTTTTTAATTTTTATATGTACGAAAAATAACGTAACACACTGTAAAAAAATTTACATTTGTTACTTAAAGAGTTACAAAACACAATTTTTTACATTTTCCAATATTATCACAGATGACAAATTTGGCTGGTTATGATTCAAGTCGCTTTTAGCTTTGTGAATTTAGATTTGCCTGTACATACAAAAAATTCAATTTTATTTTTAAGAGCTGGCATTCATTACGCTACAATTAAGTTACACAAATCTCAATTGAGCATATTTTGTAATTGCAATGAGATTACTTTTAAAACATTAAATTACTGCTTTTAGTACAGTAAAAAGTAAATTAGTTTTTGTAACAAAAACAAAACAAAGGGCTGTGTTTTAAGAAAATTGTTTGTAGGCAAGTAGTTTTTTAAGACTACTTAAGTATCTACTTTCTTTTTATATTTATGTTAACTTACCCCTTCACGACCACCGGAATCTCCTTTAGGTCCTTTAGCACCCATTTCACCTTTTGGACCAGGCATACCTGAACGACCCTAAAAATATATAAAGAAATTAATGAATATCATATTAAGAAAAGTATTTAGTTATTTTAAGCTTAAGAAAAGAATGTGCTTGTACTTATTCTGAAAACTTTTTTTAGTTTTTTGCTTACAATTTTAAATAGAAACAGATTAACTTTGATATAAAATATGTATGTTTGACAGTGTGTGTGTTAAATATTATAAACTAAAAACCTTTTTAAGAGCAAAATTATCATAGTGAAATGTATTTATATCAACTGGCTTCTAGTTTAGAAATTAAAAAAGTTAGTTAAAACAAAAACTGGGACAAACAAGTTTGTGTTTTAATTATAATAGAAAAGCGCTAGAAGAAGTATCATAAATTGTTAGTCTGTTATTTTTTCATTCTACAACAAATAGATTTCGGTAACAAATTTGAATTTGTCACTGCACGCAAAGAAAAAATATGGTTGAGGCAACCATATTCTGGTGGAAACATAGTATGGTTAGATTTATGATTGATTCTAACCATATATATTTTTAAATCAAAGATATTAAAAATAGCTTTTAACTGCAGATGTTGCGGTTCAACCCCCGGTCAAGGCAAGAAATTTTTTTTAATGCATACATATTTTAATATGATTTTTAAAAAAATTTTTATTAAAATTTTTTGTATAAATAAAGTTTTTTTTATTCCATTATTTTTCTTTTCTATCAATTTGTATTTATTTATAGTATTATTATTTACATATTACATTGAGTTTAAATTTATTTTTTTAAATTTTAGTTGACTCTACCAGGGCTCGAACTTGCGAACACTTAGTTAAGAAGCATTAACTCGCCACTCAACCACTTCAGCCACAAAGCTCAGTTGAGATTCAACAATTAAGTTTTTGTTTTATACTCCCTTTATTTATATGGTTGCGGAAAAGACAAAATAGAAAGCAATTTACATTCAACCATATTTTTATCATTATTATGTTTGCTATGAACATATTTATGATTTCAAGTAAAATTTTATTAAACATAATATGATAATTATATGGTTGATTTAAGACACTTAGCATAATATGGTTAAAAATAACTAGAAACATGTTTATCGCGATCAGAATAATGTTTAGATGCTTAAAATTAATAATAATATTTTTGTGAAGAACACACTATGTTTGAGGTGACCATATTCATCCATCTTTTTTCTTTGCGTGTGGCACAATTTTTAATATTTCAAGAGGCACAATTTAATTGAGATGCAAAAAGGATCCAATTCAATAACATGAAATTTAAAATATTTTTCTGTAAAAAGCAACGTAACTGTTTAAGGCATTCAAATCAATGCACACTAGAGTTATGCCATATAGAATATGTTCTCACGTCCCCGCAGTAACTCTCAAGCTTCAATTGAAAATGTAGTATAACATTATAAATCAATTAACAGTTTTAATTTAAAAAATTGTCATTTATTACTTTTCATTATGTGTTTATAATTAAAGAACTAATAATTGCACGCAAAGAAAAAAGATGGTTGAGTGTGGTCACCTCAAATATATTATTATTAATTTGAAGCATCTAAACAATATTATGAGCACGATAAACATATTTCTAGTTATTTTCAACCATATTATGCTCATTGTCTTAGATCAACCATATAATTATCATATTATGTTTAATAAAATTTTAATTGAAGTCATAAATATGTTCATACCAAACATAATAATGAGAAAAATATGGTTGAATGTAAATTGTTTTCTATTTTGTCTCTGCCGCCACCATATAAATAAAGTGAGTATAAAACAAAAACTTAATCGTTCAAACTCAACTGAGTTTTATGGCTGAAGTGGTTGAGTGGCGAGTTAATGCTTCTTAACTAAGTGTTCACAAGTTCGAGTCCTGGTAGAGTCAACTAAAATTTAAAAAAGTTAATTCAAACACGTAATAAATAAATACAAAATAATAGAAAAGAAAAATCAATGGAATAAAAAAAAACTTTATTTATACAAAAAATTTAAGTAATTTTTTTTTTAATTCATATTAAAATTATTTTTAAAACTGCTTGTCAAATATGTATGTATTGAAAAAAATTAAAAAAAATTTATTGCCCTGACCGGGGGTTGAACCGCAACATCTGCAGTTGAAAGCTATTTTTAATATGTTTGATTTAAAAATATATATGGTTAGAAGCAATCATAAATCTAACCATACTATGTTTCCACCAGAATATAGTTGCCTCATACATATTTTTTTTTGCGTGTGGCTTCTTCTGTAAATCAAATCGTTCTGAAGAAGAAACAAAAAGGGAATATAGGTGGGTTAACTTCAGACAATTAAATAAATGTAAAAGATCGGCCATTTTTTCCCCATATTGAGCCCTTTTCTCTAAATCAACCCATTTTAAAACAATTAAAAATTTTTGAACTCAAAAAATGGCTATTTGGTGCTCCGCACATCACTCGTTTTGATATCATTCGAAGTCTAATATGAATTTTAATTTAGAAGTCAAAGTCAAGATTTGTATTATAAAATCAACAAACATTTTTTGCTTGTGTCGAAAAGTGGTTCTTCTTTTGATGATTACAAAAAATTTATGAAAAAATTGCTTGTATTCATCGTATTAATTTTCATACTTAGAAATTTAAAAAAATTTCAAAGAGTTTTTTTTTTAATTATTTCCCTTTAACTTAAAAGTATTAAAATGAAAAATTTTTTATTAAAATGACTAAAAAGTTTTTAAATTAGATGTGCTAATTGTTTTTTCATGTTTTTAGTAATTTATTAAAACAATTTACTATTAACAAGTTATTTATTCGATTCTAAAACTAATAAAATTCTGTGAATTAAAACAGAAAATGTGAATTTTTTTAAGCCAACTTTTGTTTTTATGTTTTGTATATATGGATAACAACCGCCATTTTTGAAGATATGAATAGGCAGGCATCAAAGTTTTCAAGTGTACTATGAAAAGTGCATTTTGGCATGGGACACCACAGTTCATTCATAGCTCTAAATATTTCAACAACTGACAACTCTACTACAACTCGCTACTGCTCAATTACTATTGCCTTATGTTCGTTTTGTCTCAACTAGTCACTGTCTGGTTTCTATCGTTCCCGTCTGCCAATGGTATAATGACATTTATCGTTAGACGTTACTGTCATGTTTACTCGGTTCATTGCATACCCTACATAAATTAAAATATCTGGAGCTTCATTAGGAAGATATTATATTTTTATTTTGACTACAACTTTAAATAAATATTTCATAGAATAACAATAAGAACGATGTAGGTTCAGTTTTTTAAGCTTAAGGTACACACGTTTCCTTCATGTCTGTAAAAAATTTTTATTTTACAGAAGGTTTATAATTTTTGGTCATAAACGACTTGTACAAATACGTCTAACATAGACTCTGCTGATCAGTCGATCAAACCTGCTCAGATCATAACGAAGGTGCACGCAGTTTTTCTGCATAGCTGCAAAATTTGTGAGCAACTTGTTCCCTTAATATCCATCTATTTTTTGCCAAATATTAACACGATTTGTATAACATAAAATTAAAAAGATGTTTTTCTGAAAATGATCGCTCCATTGAACCAGTAACTCAGATTAATTTATAATTCATCTGTAGGCAATAATTCCATAGCCAATTGAATTATGAATGGATGGATCCGTGTAAGCATTCTCTCGTTCAGCATTAATGCAACTCCAGTGCAAACAAAAATGTTTTATAATGTATTATAATACCTTATTCTTAAAATGGCTACCGCAGTATTGAAAAATTGACGGAGTTGTTTTGTATGGTAATAATTTATCGGCCGGCAACTTAAAACTGAAAACTGATAATTTTTTACAAGTTCTTGGATTTAGCATTATTCAAAAAGAATTATTTATGTATATAAGCTTAAGGCGTTTTAGCTAAAAATAATAAAAAAAAAAGTGATAATTATTTCAAATCAGTCAGGCGAAATTTGGTTCCACTAAGCAAAATATTATAAACTGCTATTTTATTTGTTTTCTTTTTCAATTATGCTAAAATAAGTGGTTACTTTTATTTTTAAAATATAAAAATCTTTATATATTCAAAACTGAGTTCCAAGATCCTGTAGTTACCGATTTCAAGCCTAGTTACACTTAGCTACTTTTAGTCTACGGAATTAGGCACCAAGTTAAACTTAAAGTTTTAGCCACTTTTCAATCTATATCGATCATAACTTTATAAACTGGTATTACATTTAGTACTCGTAAAAACGTTCATCATAGGCAGGGCAAGGAAGTTCACGGACTTAAAATTGCAAAATATTAGCATAAAACATGCGCTAAAAATCCCAAAATATGAAAAAATATGCATTTAAAGTTTTGTTATTTAACCATTTATTATTTAGTTTTAAAAAATTAAAACATAGTTTAAAAAGTAGTAGTATATAAAGACTTATTTAATTTTTTAAATTGATCATTTTATTTGGTTTTAAAACAGCTTTAAAAATTGAAAATGTTCATTCGACATCAACGGATGTAATAAATGTGTATTTAAAACTGGTCAATTCTTTCGTAGAATATTATTTTTTTGCAATATTTTCTTTACTCTAAGGTATATTAAAAATATGACCAATTTCTTTAACTTTGTTAAATCCAGGATTCTTTTTTAAAACTGCATCAAGTTTACCTTTTTTTCCCTCGATTTGATTTTCTACTTTTCTTATTTTAATGACGACGTCATCAACGAGTTTAACCGAGGTGCTCAATGATTTAAGCCCCTGCCGCAGTTTGGTTATTGTTTCGACTAGAACCCTATAGTTTAACCCCCAATTTCATAAAAAATATTATGTGCTTATTAAGGGCTTAATTGACAGACTTCTAGGCAGTATTTGTCAAATAACCCCTTATTAAACACATAATATTTTTTATTAATTTGGGGGTTAGTGTACAAAAAGTAATTGATGCTTTATATTAGCTAAATTTAAAATATTGTTTACTTTTTTAAAACGACTGCATCATTTTCGTTAAAATTGCTTACCACATCTTTAAATTCTTCAAAATTTTTGGCATAATACTCACTTGCCTTCATCCTATCTCTTTACAGTTGGTTGTGGTGGAAGGTTCAAATCAGCATATTTCTTTTTTTTTATTTATGTTTTATATTTTTTAACATGACAAGAGCTAAGCATGTTACATGTAACATTTTTAAGTAAAATACCTTGAAAAAACATATAGCGCTGTATCAGTCAAGTAGAGCAAAGTTTTATTTTTGTTAAAGTCGTCTCCTAAAAGCGAAATTGATTCTTTGAAACAATAGAAACAAAAACATCAAATAAGTTTAGCCAAATAAAAAAATATTGACTATAAAATACAACTCCGTAAAACTAGGAACAGAAACAAGGCGAAATATATTATAAAGTGTAAATAATTCTATACCAAACATCAAAATCTTGTTGCTTTTAATCTTAGAAAATGCCAAAGTAAGCAAAGTATCAGATTCACTACTTTGACTGTTTGATTTAAAAGCTCAAACAACTATATCCAGCTGAACCACTGATTACACCTAATAATGAATTCGCTTTTAACAGAACGATTTTTCTACACAAAAAATAGGAAAAAGAGCAATTTTTTTTGAAATATTACGAAATATGGATTTATAACAAAATATTCCACAACAAATGCACTAACAAATGAAGCGATTTTACTGGAAATATTATGATTCGCTAAGTACCTATTAACTTTAGGTGGGTCTCAGAGTAACGACAACGAACATACATTTGCATGAAGTCCCTTGACCTGATCATAAGCATCAACATTAAAAAAAACATACATAATAACGAATAGGTTTTTTCTCCTAAAATTTTCCTACAACAAATCTTCCTTTTTTCCAAGCTTAGCTTTACTTTTATTTTTTACTTGATGGATTTAATGGCTGTGTGTGCATGTTAGGCGTTATGTCACCACCATCACCAATAGCAACTGCAATCCAAATACCATCCTTAGTTATTCAAATATGCAACAAATAACTTTTGTTGTCTCTGAAGACAACACTTTTTTCTGAAACAAACTTTGTTTGGTTACTTTGAAAAGTTGTTACAAACAGTGCGTAGTTACTATTGTAGTTGAAAGAGCTTGTAGTGTTAGAGGGGCTGAAAGAGAATATTGTTTACTTAGTTATGGAATTAGTTTGGTTGCAGAGTGTTGTGTTTAGTGCAAACATTTTTTCCCATCAAATATTTTTCTATTTTTCCGACTTTTTTCTTTAGTTCCTTTGTAAAGTTTTATCACAGTGAACAATAACGAGTAATAGAGGCCACTGTCATTGTTAGTTATAGTTTTTTTTTTTTTTTTTTTTTTCTTTTTTTGCCATTAAAAGCAGATTTTCACAGACGAGAATAAAACAGCAAAAAATGTTTAATACAGAAAAATATGATAGAAAGTATGTCAGAGTCGTATTAGTATATTTACTCGCATATGACTTGTAACAAATTTAAAAAGACATATTTAGTTATGCTCTTATTTAGACAAACTCTTTTGTCGACCAAAATTAGAAAAAATATTATTTTTAGTTAAATTTTGGAAAATATAATTTTTGTAATAAAAAAAATTTAACAGAAATTATAAATGGGAAGGGGGTATTTCATCGAGGCTGAAAGCCTTCTGATCGCTGTTCACTTGGGAATAGCCAAAGGCGATTCCTTCACTAAATTGCCCAAGCATCTCACTACCTCCATGTTGTATTCCCTGGTAACACCGTCCAGATCACCCGATCTGGCGGTAGCTAAAATGTGTATATGAATATGCAGATAGTAACCTGAAAGGCATGCGAACACCGGTGCAATGCAGGCTACTGCTGCAACGTTGACGAACCGGCAAATACTATGGATTTGATTTTGATTATTTATTAGAATTGATTGCAAATGGGCTGACAGCTGTGGCATTTTGTTACCTTAGTACACGGGAGTGACATCGCGTAGAAACGGCTTTCAGGCTAATGTCGCAGCTGCCTTCCGTCCCGGTAAAACCTTGGCAAGGACTTGGAGAACGCTCTAAATCACGTTGCCGTTAAGTTGGCAGTGCAGGTTTAGTTAATACGATATCCTAATTAATGCTCGACCTGGCTTTGAACACAAGCGCCCATAAGGTCTTGTATCAACCCTTGCGAGGACCTCACTGCAAACGAAGGGACCCTCAGGGTCATCACAGGGGTAACTGCACTACGGATTTAGATAACGACTTTAAGTTAGGACCCATATAGAAAAGATGATATCAATAAATAAAAAAACAAAAACAAGCGAAAACATAAATGACACGACAAACGAAAAACTGAACAGGAACAATGCATACTATCTGCTCTCAGAAAGTATGAATAATAAGAAGGACGACGGAGCATACTTAAAAGCCAGGCCTGAGAATAGGACCCGCTCTTTAACGCCAAATGCGATTGTGGACGCGCAAATTTTCACGCGACAGTTTGACAAGGCATTTAGTCCAACAGGAACCACACCGATAACTAAAGTTGATACACCAACATCAAAGATGCACCAGTAGAACCTGTAAGGAACACAAGCCTCCATCTATCTATTTACGTTAGAAAACTTCGAACGCTATTGTAAATCTCTTATCAAAGATCGTGGAAAAGGATAATTTTTACTTAGCTTCTATACGAAGGGGACAGACAGTTCCATTCCTGTTGAAAAAATCAAGAAAGCTATTGAAGATGAAGGTTACGATGTGAGAAATGTTCACAATATACATAACAAGGATAAAATTCCCCAACCAATGCACCGTGTGGAGATTGCTTTTAACGCAGCTCTTCTTAAGACCAAGAATTCTACTCATCCAATCTACAATCTGAGATACCTTCTTAACCGAAGAATAACAGTAGACGAACCACATAAGCGTAATAACCCCGCACAATGCACCAATTGCCAAGAGTTTGGCCACACAATATGTTACTGCACTCTTCCATCTGTTTGCGTAGTAAGAAAGTGCAGCAATTGCGGTGGAAGACATTTTGCTAATTAGAGAGGATGTGAAGTATTCGAGAGGATAAAAAAATCAAAACAACCTCGAATTCGTGCATATGCCAAATATCACGAACCGAACTATCCGAGCCTTCATACTGAAGCTAACGCAATACCTAAAGGTGTACATGTGGATAGAGTGAATTATGCCCAACAACTCTTTAATAGTTTATCAAAGTCAAACAGGCCCAACGTGGAAAATCTTTCTTATGCTAAGTGTTAAGGAGCAGCCCTCAAGTCTTCGCCGATAGCAGTTCTAGTTCAATCGACAAACTGACGGACACAATGAAGAATTTCATGACCAACATGAACATGTTTCAGGAAATGATGCGGAATCCGAACATGATTCTGCAGACCCTTCTTATACAAAAATAAAATGATCCAGTTGCGTATTTGCTACTGGAATGCGAACGGGCTATCCCAACATAGGTTTGAGGTAGAAGATTTCCTACACAGGCAGGAAATAGACATCCTTTTGGTATCCGAAACACACTTTACTGTAAAGAATTGCTTTAGAATTAATAAGTTCATTATTTATGACACTAAATATCCAAGTGGAAAGGCATGTGATGGCACGGCTGTCATTGTGCGTAACAACGTGAGGCACTTTGTTATGCCAGAATTTGGGAAGGATTTTATTCAGGCAACCTTTATAAGTCTTACTGATTTTCATACCACAATTTCATGTGTATATTGTCCTTCAAGACACATAATTGATAGCGACAACTTCAAAAGCTTCTTCGCGACACTGGGACACAAGTTCCTGGCGGCAGGTGACTACAACGCTAAGCATACCCATTGGGGTTCTAGACTTATTAGCCCAAGAGGTAGGCAGCTGTACAATGCTATTGCTCAAAATAGTCTAGATGTCGTATCTGGCGGTGAGCCCACATATTGGCCTACAGACTGTACGAAAAAGCCAGACCTTATTGACTTCACTGTTATTAGAAATATTAAACGTGACCAACTTCTGATTAGTCCCCTAGAAGACTTATCATCTGATCATTCGCCGACTATAATAACACTACGTAATAGTTTTATAAACTCTGAAGTATTTCCTACTTTCTATCGGAACCGGTACATGAACTGGCTAAAGTATAAAATGTATGTGAGCTCTCATCTCTCCTAGAACATCCCCTTAAGAAACTCGTCTGATATACAATGTGCTGTGAACCACCTTACAGACGTTATTACTTGTGCAGCTAGGAATGCAATGAGAAAAACACAAAAGTCATCATCTGATATTGAAGCCCTCATCCGACAAAAAAGAAAATTAAGAAGGGAATGGCAGAGAAATCGTTCTCCAGCTTTAAAGACCCAATTGAATTTGTGTCAAAAAATACTTAAACAAAAGCTGTGTCTGCAGCAGGAGTCAGCGCTTGCAAATTATTTAAGTAACTTGGATCCGACAACAAAAACCGACCACAGCCTATGGAAAGCTGAGAAGCATATGAAGTGCCCTACTTCCTCCGAACCTCCACTAAGACTTGAGGACCTTAGTTGGGCTAAAAATCATAGTGAACGAGCAAATGCTTTTGCCAGCCATCTGGAAAACATTTTCACTCCACATGAAATAAATAGTGATATTAATCCTCCATACATCAGCGATTCCATTAAAAACCATATAAAGATGCGGCTGCCCTCAATTAAAATGGCAATCAAAATCCTTAATGCGAAAAAATCGCCCGGCGCTGGTCGAATTACTAGTTCAATGCTGATGAACTTGCCAGATTGCGCTATATGAGAATTATATTATTCATTTTTAATGCCATGTTAAGAGTAGGAGTTTTTCCATCCGCTTGGAAAATTTCAGAAATTGTCATGATTAAAAAACGGGGTAAAGACGCTACTTAAATTACGTCATACAGACTTATCAGTATATTATCCATCCTTTCAAAGCTGTTCGAAAATGTCCTCCTCCAGATAATAACGCCCCATCTAGCAGAGTGAAATATTATTACAGAACATCAGTCTGGCCTCCTGGCTGGCCATGGAACTACAGAGCAAGTTCACAGAATCGTTACTGCAATCAGGTCGTCCTTCGAGAAAATGCTGTTTTGTTCAGCATTGTTCATAGATGTCTCTCAAGCATTTGATAAAGTTTGGCATGACGGTGTCCTTACAAAAGTAACACGACGTCTCCCTGCAAACACCCACAAGCTGATTAAAAGCTTTTGACTGATAGAACATTTAAGGTACGGTCAAACAATGTATTTTCTCCAGTTAAGAGAACATCGTCTATACATCCGATATGTCTACAAATCGACATACTATCACGTCAACGTTTACAGATGACACGGCATTTTTAAGTGTGAACAAAGATCCAGGAACTGCATCTGAGCACTTACAAGCTCATATAAACGACCTGGAAAGTTGGCTAAATAAATGGAAAATCAAAGTAAATCCATCAAAATGTGCCCATGTGACTTTCGCACTAACAAAGGGAAATTGTCCGCCAATAAAAATAAATAACGTTATTGTTCCGGTAGAAACCCAAACTAAATATCTAGGAATCCATCTAGACAGACGCCTAACATGGTCACGTCACATTGAGACCAAAATCTCAGCTATAAAACTAAAAACAGCTCGACTAATGTGGCTAATAGGTCCATTTTCATCTCTATCTTTAGAATATAAAGTTCTGTTATATAAAGCCATTATTAAACCAATCTGGACA
Organism: Thelaira solivaga; assembly: GCA_947397855.1. Classification (NCBI taxonomy): domain Eukaryota; kingdom Metazoa; phylum Arthropoda; class Insecta; order Diptera; family Tachinidae; genus Thelaira; species Thelaira solivaga. The sequence continues at coordinate 38,988,886 of OX377613.1, forward strand.
TATGGAATTCAGCTTTGGGGAGCTTCGTGTGCATCTAACGTTCAAAAGTTACAAAGAAGACAGTCGAATATTTTATGAACAATAGTATGCGCCCCCTGGTATATAAGAAATGCGAACATCCACATAGATTTAGAAATTCCAACGGTTCGGGAGGAAATTGAAAAATATTGTACTAAGTACATTCACAAACACCCTCGCCAGGGACCTGTTACAGTTCGAGGGACACAGGAAGTTTAAGAGAAGTGATACCTTGCGCCTAGTGAGAAGAGACATATAACTTTTTTTTTATTTAAACGTAGAATATTTCTTTTATTTGTAAGATTTGAGTAAAAGTAACTAGTTATTACATTGGTTATAATTATTTAAGTTTTTTTAATCCTTTTTTACAGTTAAGATTTTGATACTTATTGTAATTTTCTTATATTTAGAAAGATTCAATAATAATAAATAATAATAAAAAAAAAGAAAAAAAAAATAAATTTATGAGATTTAATACTATCATATTACACAACAAAATGTCTTAAAAATGTATAAACAAAAACTAACAAAGTAGGCATTGAACTAAATAAACAAAAAATACTCCAAATGATCAGACAAAAATAGTTTCTTTTTTCTCTTTTTCTGGGTCTGGTAGCTTATAATAACAATAACTGAACTGTTTTCTAAATGGACCTTTCAAGTTCTATTTGTATTACAAAAGTTTTTTTTAGGAAATAATTAAAATTAATTGAAAAATACACTTACCGCATGTCCAATTTCGCCCATTGGACCTGGTTTGCCCGGGGGTCCTATTGGTCCAGCTGTTCCCGGTTTGCCGCGACGACCACGCATACCTTTATCACCCTTTTCACCTTTGGTGCCATTCATAGCCATGCCTTCGAAACCACCAGCGAAAAAGGCTTGTCCTGGTGGACCCTCAGGTCCGCGATCACCTTTCGGCCCAGCCAAACCACGCAAACCTTTTTCGCCTCTATCACCTTTTGGACCAGGCAGGCCGGTCAAACCGATCGAACCAGCTGGACCCGGCTCACCGTTCAAACCGGGTGCACCATCATAGCCAGGGGGACCTCGGGCGCCAATAGGACCAGGTGATCCAGCTGGACACGTACACTGTGTTGTATTCTGCAAACCAAATTGTACATCAGCATAAACAATCTGTCCAGGAGAACCGGGAGGACCCATAGGTCCAATTTCACCAGGTAGACCACGATCGCCTTTAAGACCAGATGCTCCTGGTGCCCCTGAAATACCAGGTATTCCAGGTTGACCTGGTTCACCCTTAATTCCAGCAGGTCCATGAGCTCCTGTGTGGCCCTGTTATAAAAAAAAAACAAAAACACAATTTTTAGAATTTGATTGAATGTAAATTTTATGTACATATTAAATTTTATGTAATTGACATGTGTAAGATTATGCAAATTTATGTGTACGAAAAAGAATATGTTCAGTCTGCCCTTTGAAAAAGTTATTAAGTCAATTACTATTTTTTTTTTCCTTTAAGTAAAGTTTTTCTTCAAAGTTTTCTTAAAGGCATTCAATGAAAGCAAAGCAGTTTAAATGGCATTTGATAAATTCTATCAATAATGAAAATCACAATTTATTTTTTTACACAATAAAACGAATAAATAAGTAACTTTGATTTGAAAAACCTGTAAGTATTGGGTTGGAATATTAAATTTAAACTAAGAATAAATAAGTAATAAATTTAAGAAAATAAAGTTAACGGGGATCGCACAAAGTGGTGTCAAATGCCATCAGATTAGAAATTAATATTAATATAACAAAACTCTGAATAAAACCTTAGAGCGTATGTTCTATGAATATGACCTGCTTAGCTCATTAAAGCCCAAGAAAAAACTGCCGATAGAAAATTACTATTTTTGTTATTTATTACTATGAAATTGCCTAAAACAGCTTTGTTCAATGCAAAGAGTTTTTGTGCATAGTGCACATTTCCAGTAACACTCAGAATGACAAACAACACATCGCATTCTTTTTTTTACTACCCCAACTATTACAGATGATGTGGGACGTTGTCTTGATGTAAAGGCTATTGGTCCACACCTCCCATGCCTTGGTTATAGTTGTTAAAAAGCCTTGGTATATTGAAGTCGACCTTTTCCTTTCGGATATTACACCATTGTGACAATATTGTTATCTTTCCAATGTACTATTGCAATTTCATTATTCATGTCAAAGCGGTAATAATACTCTGCTCTACTACTTTATTTCTTCATTTCCTTGACAGATATAAGTGGGCATTTTTTTGTTCTATTATCACGTATTGTGCCAGTTGCTCTGTATCCTAAACGTTTCAATTCACATAGTAAGTGATAGTTTGTAAAAACAATTGTAACGACGTGCTCTCTTGCTACTATTTGGCAATTTTGAAAGCAAGGATTTACCAAGTCGTTCACCTAGAGGGCCCTTAGTAACCTCTGTTGACTTGCCGCAATACACATCAGAAGCATAGCAATAGCCATCTGAGCTTGCTGCTGCCCAGTTTTTGTAACCAAATCTTACAGGCTTTCCCATGACAAATTGTTTTGATGAATGCCGTCCGAAATATCTTATCATAGATTCATCCACAGATAAATTTTCGTGGAGAATACCCCATTGGCAAGAATTTTTATCAATGAGATTGAAAAGAGGTCTCAATTTAAACATTTTCTCATTCGAGCTTCTGGCAAGTGCAAGTTCTTTCTTATTTCTAAAATCGATTTCTGCTCATTGTTTTTGCTACTAAGGCGATTCCTAGGTCTTCATCCAAACTCCAGTACTCACGTTCTGATGGTAACTGAACATATCCACTTAGCAATAAAATCCCTAAAAATCGTTTTAAATTATCACCGTCGAGAATGAAACTGTGCCAATTATATACTGTTTTCAACTATTAAATCAAAAATATTTGTATCGAATAGTTTTTCAAACAAACTACAGGGAGTATTATGAAAGCCCATAATTTTTACGAAGTTGTCAACTCTTCTCTGAACTCCGTCATTTAGATTTGGTGTTGAGCTGTAAGTTGGTAGCCGGCGCCTCCACTAAGGCTCGTCAAAATCACTCTGACTTATATTTCTTTCAAAAATTTTTTTTTTAAAGATTCGAAAGTGGCTCGTCATCACTATCACTCCAATCATCATTTTGTTGTGTTGACAAAACTTCAATTGTTCCTGGTACATCTTTTGGCATATTTGTAGAAACTAAGTCTTCTTCGTTTCCTTCGTCTTCATCACTTACAAAAGTGGGATCTGGGGGCACAACCAAAATATCGTAGTCGCCAACGTCATCGTCATTTTCCATTATGAAATTAACAGCCTCCTGAAGTCGTAGGAAGTCATTTTTACCTCTATAAATATGGTGCTGATCCATATTAAAAAATGCTTAAAAAGCTATGAAAATTAAAGATTTACTACTAGTTTCGCCCATTGTCCCCAATCGGGGACAGTGTAAGAAACTATACCTTTTACTAAAATTTTGCACTCTTTCGATGGTAAAATAAGTTTAAATACTTCTGCACGCTTTTACGAAAATATTTAAATGACAATTAAAATTTTAAATCAGTGCGCATTGGAAAATAACTGTTAATTTTCTTCGAAGAATTAGGCAGACTAAAAAAACAAAATTTAAAACACTCTTGTTGTTGTTGTGCTTATTTTTAAGACATGTACCTTTGTTTACAAGCTTCAGGTACTATTTAGTAATAATATTTAAGTATATTTTGAGAAACATAACGGTTTCAATTAGAGTTTTCAGGGCTGGAACGGTGTCCTCATTGAAGGACAATGGGCGTTACTAGGGTGAGATAGCTAAGCTTTATATGTATCAAAATAATAATTAATTTATTATAATTGTAGCCCTCACCTTGAGTTCTACAAGTTACATTCGTATACCTCAGTATTGTTAAATTATTATTAATAAGCTCTGAATTCATGTATCTCACGAACTACTCGCAATAGTTTAACCATTTATAATAATATTGGCTGAAATAAAATCATTAGTAAACAAAACTTATGAATACTACTCAGGAGGATGGATTCCCTGGGTTTAAAAATTGTGGCATACGCAAATGATGTTGTAGTGGCGATATCGGAACTCTGTCTGGATACAATATCCCTCAGAATAGAGACGGCGCTTAGAAGCATTGCTAACTGGAGTAAGTCAGTAGGTCTAAGAGTCCGATGAAGACGGCGGAACTTTTAATATTCACGGGTAGATACAAGGTTCCTGCATTTAGACTGCCAAGCCTAATTGAGCCTTTGTGAAATGTGATAGCAGAAATAGCAGACCACTGCAGTTTTGGCAACCATGCAAGGAGAATGGGTATGTCCCCTCATCAAATGATTACTGTAAGATTTGTCAACATTAGGAAGAGGAAAAAACTGTAAAAGGCTTTGCCCTGCCTGGAGGACCAGCGCAAGCTCTACGTCAAAGAGCGCTACGTCCAGGGTCTCACCCTGATATTGACTATAACGGTCAGTATGCTATATGGCTTCGTTAAAAGTAGTAATTGGTTTAGCCTTTTTCTTCTTTTTCTACTATCTGTCTACACCTTGTCATTCTTGTATGTATATTCTTTCTTCTTGTCATATGTATCTCTGTCGCTTTCCTTCTTCATTTTCCTATGCAGACTTAGAGAGGATTCAAAATTTTTAACTTAATTCAATATGTGTAAAATTTACAAAAAGCAAAAAGGAAAAATATATAAGTTTGTGATTCTATTTGTAGTTTCTATACCGAACATGTGCCACGCTATAAAGTAAAGGCATACAGAAACAAAATTAAAAGGCGTAATATATATATATATATATATATATATATATATATATATATATACTAAAATATGGGGTTACGTTACTAACTAAGACACATTGCGGACTACCATTTACCATTTTCAATTCGCCTAATAACATTCATTTGCATCTCCAATGTCAAGCTTTTTCTAGATTGCTTAGCAACATACGAGTATGTCTGTGATACAATTGATTTTTTTTTTATTTAATTAATCAAAACTACTGACGTCTATATCAAACTATATCAGTATTTCGAATGAACAATTTAATACAAAATTTTACATGTTGGGCCTAACGGCATAAAAATTATTTTTGATATTTTTTTCCTCTCAAGCACAAGTATTCCAAGAACTGTAAATTAAGTTTTATCAATTTTCATATGAAATTAGAAAAAGAAAACATTTAAAAAAATATTTTAAAGCTAAAATAATTCCATTTTGCTTATCGTTTCCAGTAAGTCTGAATTAAAATTCGCAATATAGATGACACTTATTTGGTATTATTTAATGACGTATGCTTTCAATTCTGCTGTGTGTTTTTTCATTAAATAAACTTCAAAAACATTTTTTTATTAAAAATTTTAAACAAACTATGACAGCTGTTAGAATATACCAAATTATAAGTAAAAACTGATGTTGCTTTAAAATTGATGACGATGTTGCCGACACGAAATGGAATAAAGGTGATTATTTCATTAAATGAATGAATATTTCATTGAATTAATGATATATTTCAATAGTCTAATAAAACATATCATTTGTTGAAAAAAGAATTTACTTTTATTACAATTAATGAAAAAATTCACAAAATATAAGAACAAAATTCTCTCAGTGTAATAGGCACCATGTGATTAAGTAATTGTCTTAAATACTTTCATCATTTTATTTATTTTTTTTTGTAAAGCATTAAAAATGTGCTAAAGCAAATAAATTTTTACAATCTATAAAAACAGTATTTAATTTTGAAGTCCTTGATTTTGTTTCTTTTTTTTACAATTTTATAACAAAGTTATAGATTTGTCACTGTCTGTTGTTAATGGGTGCACAAGGTTGGCATTACGAAACTTTAAATATTTAAAACAAACAAAAAAATTTAAAAAGGAAAATAAATAAATCATTAAAAAAATGTCTATAAGTTTTGAGAGCATAAGCGTTTTAATGTGTGAGGTTAAAAACATTCTCAACATTTGAACAATAACAATATGTTTTACTTATTATACAACACAACACTTCTAAAGTAACTCTGTTAAGAGTGTTGGTAGTTTCCACCCAACAAGAAAGAAATAAAATTTTTCCTTAATATAAATACTTTGTTTTTTTTTTGGAGGGTAATAAATGAAAATTTAAGCGAAAATAAGATAAATAATGTGACAAAGGTCAAATAAATCTTATTTTTTTGTTTTTGTTTCCTGTTTTTTGTTTTATAAAATTATTTTCTATATTAGAAAAACTTATGTTGCAAACAATTCAGAAATATTAATGTAAAGAGCAGCACCAAATGCTAAACACAATATTTAAGTATAAAACAGTGGTAAGAGTAAAGTACGCATAAGCTCAATTTAAAGAAAAAAATATTTTTTGTTTTTATAAAACATTAAATTTATGCTTAATAATTATTTTATTTTTAAATTTGGCACCAGGTTTGGATTACATGTCACTTTCTGTTTACATACATTTGGTAAAAATTGTTTCTCCTCTAAAGCGGCAAAAAATGTGGGGAAAATGGTATCGATGAAAAAAGACTCTTTGCTACAGACATTACATTACATTAGACAGCCTGCCAGGCTCTCTTCGATTTCAAACGTAAGAAAGCTCTTCACTAATTTTGACTTATCGTTCACTTAACTTTATTTTTTTAAAGTAAAACAACTTATTCTACCGTAATAGTTTCACAAATCACTAATTTCAAAGCAGAAAAACCGCTGCAACGTGTAAGTGTACTTTGAAAAACGCAACTTGCTACGCTACTTAACTATTAATGAATGTTAGTAGAAAACAATTTTAAAAAAACCAGATATTTACACAAAAAAATTAAAAACAAAAAAGTTTAAAATTTTATTCTTTAATTTAAAAATAAAATTTTATGGTGATTGTTTAAAAATTAAAGTTAGTTTTATGAGAAAAAGTATCTAAATGAAATAAAATAAATAAGTGACTGATTTCTATTCGTACAAAGAGAAAAAATAGCGGATTTCATTCTTAAATGCAAACTACCCTTGCAAGTCATGCAGATATTGCAAGTGTGGCAAACAATTTTAAATTGTGCACCTCACAACAACAAAATATATGAAACTGAAGTTTGCATCGGTTTATAAAGTTCGCAAGACTAAAAATCATTGCAAAAAAACAAACTCAAAAAATGTGCACCATTAAAACAGCTCAACGAAACAAACAACTAAAGTTATTATGTTTTACTGCGGAAGTAGGCGACATGTAAATTACTAACGTCGGCTTAAATCCAGTATAAGTTTGGTTAAAAAAACACTGCTAAAATAAAGGAAAGTTATAGTTTTAGATAAAACTCCATGAGTTTCAAGGAAGGCTATACAAGAACTTGAGTTTACTTTCGATTTTAAATTTTAAAGACGGTTCGCCGCGGTATTAATTTTAAAAAATGTACACAGCTTAGCTATCGCCGTACTGTGAACCATAAAATTTGCTTAACTTTACTTTAAGTAAAAAATGTACATGAGTGCTTTGTTTCTGTTTATACTTTATTAAATCAGCTGTGACAATTTTTGCTACAATAATAGAAAAGGTCTCTCATGCATTGTAGCAAGAAATAGCTACAAGTTTGATTAATTGCATATATGGCGGCAAGAGTGAATTCCGCTAACGTTTTAATTTTTTAATGAAATTCTTACGTTATTGTTAAATTTCCTTTTATTTATAATTTTTTTGTAAAATTTTTTGACTGAGGCCCAATTCTCTGCTTCTAAGAGATTCTATTTGCTTTTTAATATTTTATAATATTATACCCTTCACAAAAAAGTGAAAAGGTAAGTTTGTCATTATGTGTGTAATTTCTAAACCGTACATGGGGCACCCTATAGAGTATACATATTCTGGATCCTTATAAGTAGCGGAGTCGATTTATAAATGTCCGTCTGTTCATGTGTCCCTAAAAGACCTACAGAAAAGCTTGGCAGGTCAATTTGTTGGAAGTTTGTGTTGTTACTTTCTATTGAAATTCAGCATAATTAGGGCATAAATGACTGAGCTTTGAGCTTTGAAGTGCAACTACCTCTATTATTTTACCATTTTCAGAGAGTTATTTTCGTAATTTGTGTAAACTACAAAATGGACAAAAAAACCTTATATGCAGTTTTATCAGAAATTGCAACCATAAAGTCTGTGCAAATAATCGGAGCAATCTGTCTAAAAATGGACGAAGAATATTAAATTTCCTTTGTTTTTTTTTTTTAGTATTTTATCTAAACTTTAAAAAAGTAGTACACAAATTTTTCAAAGATAACATTCATAGTATCTGGAGCAAAACTCAGCTGCATAGATCCGTAAATGATGAAGCTATGAGTCAAAAATGAGCGAATGCATCCATTTTTTTACCATTTTTGTGGGTTTTTTTGCGTAATTTGTCTAAAATACACAACGAACCAAAGAATTTGGTATACAGTTTTAACATAAACAACATTCGTTATGTTTGTGCCAAAGCTCAGAACGATCGGTTTACAAATAGCCGAGAAAAATATAAAAATTTAACCGATATTTCAGATTTTCATTAATTTTGGCTTTGATTTTTTGCGTATTTTGTTTAAATTATAAAACAGAGAAACAAATTTATAGAAATAGCATTCGTAAAGTCTGTGCGAAAAGCAAGAGCAATTGGTCAGCAAATGGCAGAGAAATATAAAAATATAACCGATATATCACATTTGCATTAAAATTTGTTTTGTTTTTGCAAATGTGTGTTTGTGTTTTTTAATGCCTTGATTATAATAGCATTATACGAATGCAGACATCTTTATGAGTGAGAATTTTTTTGGATTTTTGTTGTTAGTTAAATATGTTTGGCTTAAAAAATGTTAAATTAAATTAAATTTTTTTTGCATTCCTATTCTTAGAATTTCTTATTTTATTAATTTAAAAATTGAATGGCTGCAGACATTTTATTGCTTTTAAAAACGAGATTCTCAGAAATGATTTTTTCTTAAAACTAATTAATTTTAGTTTCTTGAACCGAAATTAATTATTTATTTCAGGATTAATAAAACAATAGGTATTCGAAAAAAATTTTGTATCAATATTTTTTGTTTCTTTTTTTATGTTTATATAATTTTTTATTTGTACGTTTATAAGACACGGCTAGTTTACGATATCGATATTTTTCTAAAAATTTAAATAAATAAATTTTTATAATACGATCTGAAGCTTAATAAGCTAGCCGTTCCAATTGTATAGTTTTTTGTATATATTTTTGATATTTAAGAAGAATGTGGAAATTGAAAAAATGAATATTTCGCTAACACAGAGGGGTATATAAGATTCGGCACATCCAAATTTAACTTCTTTTTTTAAAAATTTGATTGTAAGTATCTATTTCTTTCTTAAAATTATGTCACAATTTGTAATTGCATACAAAAAAATATACAAAACCACTTATAGAAATATTCAGTATACAAATGACTTCGGGATAACGGGGCTTGACAATTTTTTTTTTTGTAATGAAAGGCCATTTTTGCATGATTTCGTTTATTTTTTGTGTGTTTATTTCAACTCATTTGTTTGTGGGAGATCTCTCTCTATCTCTCTCTCTCTCTCTTTATGTGGCAATATCAACTGTGTATAAAATAGAGAGACATTTTGAGAAATTTTGTTGTTTTTGTTTTTTTGATACAACGCCTACTAAGCCAAAAACAAATATATGAGTTTCCATAATTTGTCATTACAAGAGAATTTGATTGGTGGACAAGTGTAAAAATGGATGATGAGTTGAGAAAGTTAAAACGAGTGCAATAAATACTCAAAAAAGAAATGACTTTAAATTACAGGATGTAATTAGAGATAAATTACAAATATTAAAATTACCTGAGGCTCTCTAGATGGTAATTTAACTTAATAAAAATTGTGAAACTATATATCCTAATATATTAAATTCGACTGTACGTGTGTTTGACATTGTACTCCTCTTAAACGGCTGGACCGATTTCACTGAACTGTCTGTTTGGTGCGCTTTATGGGCTGGTGGAATCATTGGTCCGTACTTCTTCAAAAACGATGATGGCCAGAACGTTACAGTCAATGGTGATCGGTATAGAGCCATGATTACTAACTTTTTCATTCCTGAATTGAACAACCATGATGTCCAGGAGCTGTGGTTCCAACAAGACGGCGCAACATGTCACACAGCTCGTGCTACAATCGATTTATTGAAAGACACGTTTGGTGACCGCCTAATTTCACGTTTTGGACCTGTGAATTGGCCTTCAATATCTTGTGATTTAACACCGCTAGACTACTTTCTGTGGGGCTATGTAAAGTCATTGGTCTATGCGGATAAGCCACAAACGCTTAACCATTTGGAAAACAACATTCGCCCTGTTGTTGCCGATATACGGCCACAAATGTTGGAAAAAGTCATCGAAAATTGGACGTCCAGATTGGACTACATCCGAGCCAGCCGCGGCGGTCATATGCTAGAAATCAAATTTAAAATGTAATGCCACAAGATTATCTTTCGGATAAATAAAATTCATGTCAATCGAATAATCCATCGTTGTTTTATTGCAATTTAAAGTTCTATACGTCTATAAAAAACCCCCTTAACAAAAATTTAAGGCAAAACAACTTTTGCTGGGTCAGCTAGTAAGATTATAAATTTTTAAATGACAGAATTACACACGAACTTTTTAATACTTAATTTTTTTTAATATATTCTTAAAAAATACATCAAGATCGATATGGTGCAGTTATATGGCTTAGTAGTGATGAAAACTACTCTCTTAAAGTACAGTTTAAATGCTTCCCTTTAGAAACATGCACAAAATAAAAAATATATTGATTTTTTTAAGTAACTCAAGTCTGAAAACTCAAAACACTACTGACTTCATTTTAAAAATATTGTTGGCAAAAATGCTGTCATGTATACGAAGTAGATATGTACCTGTTTAAAGGAAATTATTTGTTGCATGGGCAAAATTAAAAATATGAATATTTAGCTAACACAGGGAAGGGTATAAGTATAAGACTCGGCATAGCAGAATTTAACTTGTTTTTCAGTTGAATTTTTACTTGTTAAATTTTTATTTTACAGTCAGTGCAAAATTTGTTCTCTTTGTTTTTTGTTACTTAAATATGTTAACAATAATGTTTTTGTTATTATTTTCTAATCCAATTTTTTCCTAAATTAACCGGCTTTAATATAATGGATGTTTAAACAAAATTATAATCATAAAACTGGGCTTCTACTGACCATTTTTCCCATTGTTAACTTTTGTAATGAAACTTGAAGCTTTCATTTTGATAGACTTTTGTAAAACCTCATTAAATAATAGGAAATTTATTTAAAACAAGTTAAATTCGGCAGTGCCGAGTCTTATATACCCCTACTGTGTTAGCGAAATATTAAAATTTTTCACTTTTCACATAAAATTAAATGAAAGAAGATAAATATGCCGCTTTAAATATGTTTTAACGCTTATTAGTATTAGTGAATATTTTCAGTATTAAAGGCTTATTTATCAAATACGTCTTACGTCGTTAAATATTAAGTGTTTTAAGCAATAGTTTAGCGGAGATCATCTAAATATATTTGTAACCAACCAATCAAATATTCATATATTACTTTGGATATTTAAAAATTTTTTCATAAAATCCAGTACTGTTGTTCTCAAGGATTTTTGCAGCTTCCGTTTTGCATAATAGAATAAAAACTATGAAATTTAAAGTAAATGTTAAAACGCTTCCAGAAAGCGTAGAACTTACAAATTTTATTTCAGTTTGGTTTCAGTAAGTTTCTGTTTCAAAATCGGGAATGGTACCTCACCGAAATGAGGAATGATAAAAATTCCTCAGAGTATGAGTACTGGGGTAGGAGGGAATTAAAAAAAATTTTTAAAAGTAATGCAAAGTTTTTTCTGAGTACTTAGAAGACAGATTACAAATCTAGATGACCTCTCTTTTAAAATGATATACATCTTATCTCGTAATCTTCTATGGTTCGTTCGGAAGTTACTTTGGATTATTTTTAAATTTCCATATACTCAAGTGCTGTTGCTCTAAGTGATTTGAGGAACTTGTCGACGAACCATTAAATATTGTGAGATGAAACATATATCATTTTAAAGAGGAGACTGTCTAGATTTGTAGTCTACCGCCAAAATACTCAGAGTTATTTTGGACTATTCTTAAATTTTTTTTTAAATTTCCATACACCCCAGTACTGTTGAACTCAAGGATTTTGGCAGTTTCCGTTTTGAATTATAAAATAAAAACTAAAAATTTTTCAGAAACTGTTAAAACACTTCCACAAAATTTAATGCCGACAGATTAAATTCATTTTTGATTTTGGTAATTTTCCGGGGCAAAATCAGGAATGGTACCTCAGCAAAGTGGCGAATGTTAAAAATAACTCAGAAGAAAAGTACTGGGGAATGAGGGAATTTCAAAAATTTTTTATAAATAATGTAAAGTTTTTTTTGAGTACAATAGATTACGGCCTCCTGTTTAAAATGATATGTGCACCACCCCGTAATATTCTATGGTTCGTTTGCAATCTATTACAGAAATCAACGTACTTATGCACACTTGTTTTTATGTATGTACTTATATGTCTCTTGAACATATTTATAAATATGTCATAAATACTCAAAAAATATTTACAAATATTTAAAAACATAAGGAATTAGGTGAAAACATATTGAACTAACCGGATTTATATTCACTCACTTCAAAAAATTATGTGACTGAAACACTTAGTTTATTAAGCGTGTGGTCATATGAAATATAAAAATTTATTTATTTATAATTGGAAAGAAATATCAATAAGAAAATAAATATTTATAATACGACTAAAATTAATGAGTTCTAAGAAACAAACCTTTCTGAGAACCTCATTTTTAAAAGCAATAAAATGTCTGCAGGCACTAAATTTTTAAATTAATAAAAAAAGAAATTCTAAGAAAGATATTAAATAGAAAAACAAAAAAATTTTTTTTATATAATTTTGCAAATTTTTGTAAAAATTTTTGAGCCAAACATATTTAATTAAATTATTAATTATAATTAAATGACTAATTATCGGAAAAGATCTAACGAACTCTCTTTCATAAAGATGTCTGTATGCGTAATACTATTTAACTCAAGGCAATAAAAACCACACACACACACATAAAAGTTTTAGGTTTCGTGTTTGTGTGTACAAAGTATTACGCACATGACAGCTAAAAAATTTCACAAAAAAAAAACAAAGCAAAAGCAAAAGCAAAGCAAAAACAAAATAAAAATTAATGAAAATGTGAAATGCCGGTTGTATTTTTGATTTTTCTGGTCCATTTGTAGACCGATCTTTCTGGTTTTTTGCATAGACATTACAACTGTTATATTTAATAAAACTGCGTACCACGCCCGTCTTGTAGTTTAGACAAATTACGCAAAAAACCCACCAAAAATGGTCAAAAAATAGAGATATTTGCGATTTTGGTCACATAGCTCAGCCATTTATAGACCGATTTAGCTGAATTTTGGTCCATATACTATGGATATGATATTTGAAAAAACTGTTTACTAATTTTTTTATACTTTAGATAAAAAACGCAAAAACAAAGGAAAACTTAATGAAAATCTAAAATTTTTATTGTATTTTTTGATTTTTTTGGTCCATTTGTGGACCGATTTTTCTGGTTTTTTGCACAGACATTACGACTGTTATTTTTAATAAAACTGCGTAATATGTTTTTTTGCCCGTCTTTTATTTTAGACAAATTACGTAAAAAACGCAATAAAAATGGTCAAAAATAGAGGTATTCGCAAATTTTTGACTCATAGCTCCGCCATTTATAGACCCATCCAACTGCGTTTTGGTTACGATACTATGAATATGATGTTTAAATAAACTGCGTACTACTTTTTTTCAGTTTAGATAAAAAACGCATAAAAACAAAGCCATAATTAATGAAAGTCTAAAATTTCGGTTGCATTTTTGATATTCTTCGGCCATTTGTGGACCGATTGCTTCCCTTTTTAGCACAGGTATTATGACTTATATTTTAAACAAAACTACATACCATGGTTTTTTGTTCGTGACTTCGTTTAGACAAAATAGCCAAAAAACCCAATCAAAAAATGGTCAAAAATAGAGGTAGTTTCGGTTTTTGACTCATAGCTCCGTCATTTATAGACCGATCTAGCTGAATTTTAATAACAATAGTCTTACAGCAACAGCTAACAGTTTGGTATACTATATTTTTCTGTATGTTGTCTAGATTCTTCTGAAAGTTGATTTCAACGACTACACGGACAGACAGACGGACAAACGGACAGACGGACATCGCTAAATCGATTCCGCTACTTATAGGGATCCAGAATATATATACTTTATAGGGTGTCCCATGTAGGGTGTAAAAATTACAAACGGAATCACAAAGTTATATATACCCTTCTTACTTACAGTGAAGGGTATAAAAATTAGTACATATTTATTATTTGCTGGTGCACTATTGTATTGCCTTTTTCTTAGAAATTATAGTGACCTCATTAAAATGTAAGAAGTCAAAATATATTACACACACAAACCCATATATATTTAAAATGTGCCAGATTAATTAGAACAAAATGCAATGCTCCACTTAACATTTTTGAAAACAATTTGTATGAAAATATCGTATATTATTGTGTGCCTTCTTTGCACAAAGAAAGAACAAAATGCTTAAAAAAGAACACATTAAGGCCATAATGCCTTTAATGTTTCCCTATTTTTAATGGAGTAAGTAGATCTCTGCAATGCACTTAATAAACCATGCTCGTACATGTTTAAATTAAAATTCACACGCACAAACACACACACAAGTTGAGCAAGAAAGGAAAAATAGTACGTAGTGATAAGATTTACAATAACAATTGTTCAGTCTTATAAAAACTTCACCTTACGTTGCAAAATGTAACGAAAAAAATTGTAAATAAAAACATTCATTCTCACTCATCTTTATTATATCGTACGCTGTTCTACTGTCAGTACCTTGTTAACTCTGTTATGCTTTTATAACGATGTTTAGACGGTTTTAGGAATATATATTATTATTTTTTTTTAATATACCGTACAAGATGATTTCTTTATACAACCATAGGAACATAATTCGAATGGGTATTTTATTTCGAGCGTATTTAATTTTAATTTAGAATGTAATCGTGTTGATTTGTTTTTTTTTTCTGTTTTCAGTAAAGTAAGCCTCTCAAATTGGCATCTTTGTTCATTTTATCTTTGCTCAGTGATGCAAGAAATTGTGTGATTTTAAAAATAATTTGGTTTTTAAGTTAATGTCAAGCATAAGTACTATCATTTGCCATTTTTAAAAATAATGTTTAGACCGATGGAATTACAATGCCATTAAAACAATTATTATAATTATTATCATTATGAACTATAATCGCACTATGACTAAGATTTATTGTCCAGATTCTAACCACAATCTGAGACTCCTTACAAGTCTCGTAATTATTGTAGGACAAATCATGCTTAAGTTTCCTGGGACCAGTGTCCTACTGCCTAAGCAGCTCATTATGTGTCTTGCCACCGTTGGGCACTCACACAGAACATGCTATAACGTTTCCCGTTCTTCTCGACAGAAACGACAGGAGCTGTTTTGTACCACACCGGTTTTACTCATGTGATGGTTAAGTCTAAAATAGCCTGTAACTAGCTCAACGTAGAGTTTCATGTCTTTTCTGTTGCCGTTAAAAGAATATTAGTAAATATATTTTTTTACTCTAGCAAACAAGTAACCTAGTAAAATTTATTATTAAAATGACTTTCTGCAATAAATAGGTAAATTGTTTTTTACAAACGACAAATATTTTTATGTACAGGGATGCTATGCTACACTATCCTGTATAATTTTGAATCGGCCACGTCTACTGTTTAATATCATAATGAATTTAATTTAATTCTATATCAGTTTTCTCTGAAATTTGCATTATAGGCTTTTTTTACTCTAAGAATAGAGTAAAAACTGCTAGTATAAAATTGTTGTATGAAGATGACTTCGAAGCTTAATAAAATTTTAATTTTGAAGTGATTTTTACTGTGCAGTTAACAGGAGAAAATTCACTCAACATGCGCGTGCTGACGTTTTTATTATTGTGTTCAATGCAGCCGGATGTAAAATTTTTTTGTAAAGGATGTAAAATTTATTGCATTTATTTTAGTAAATGGGAAATCTTAATTTTAGTTCCATCTGTGCTATTTCCGGAGCTATTAGGTAACTGATTTTAGCAATTTTTTTACTATCTTTATATATCAATTTTCAAAAGTCAATTTTATATAGACAAATAATGATGACAAATAACACACATACATGTGCACAATCGACAACTTCATGCAACAAACTAACAAAAATGCAAATTTATATATAACCAATGTTACACACATACATTTGTGTTGTAAACCCAGCAAAAAATAATGAAAGTGATTCTATTTGAAGTGGATGTTAATAAAAATAGTCATTGGTGCTGAAGAGGTCCTTTTTAATCACATAGGGTATGAAATTTTAAATCACTACCTTTTCTTCAACTATTTCATTTTTAATTTAGCATTAAAACTGCACCTAACTTATACAATGTTAAAAAAATGACGATGAGTATTGCTGTTCTTAAAAGAAAACAACTTCTTGCCAATGACTCCTCAATGTTCATTGATTTTTCCACAGAAATAAAAGTACTACTAGCTTGCAGTTGTGCACTACAACTTTTTTCATTACTTTTTTTGCTGGAAAACTTTTTAATATTAAATTTTATTTTTTATTAAGTTTTTAAATAATATTTTTTTTTTATTTTGCATGGTAGTAGTATATTTGTGTTCATAATAAAAAGAAGATTTATTCAAATAAATTTCTATCAAAAAATTAAAAATCTGGTCCTCGCATATTTTGTTTTAAAAAACAAACAAAATATAACAAAAACACCCATCATATAATTGTGTATGAAAGTGTTTAGAGAATGGGATAAAAAAATGAACAGTAACAAAAAAGAAAAAGAGAAACTATTACCAAATTATCCTTAACGACAGCTACACAAAAAAGTATAAAACTCTTGTATAACAAAACTTTCCTTTCATAAAAGTGAACAGCAAAAATAGATTTAGCTTGGAAAAATTTTACTACCAAAAAAAAAAAATAAAAGAAACTTCAAGCAGAATTACAAGTAACTATGCTGGAAACCAACAAAATTTAAATCCCAAAAGGCAAAACCATATACAACTAAGCAACAACTTAAAACCATCAGCAACTACTAAAAGACTAAACATTCAGATAAAAGGAAACAGGCCAGAAGCACCACAACAACAATACTGGAAGACTGAGAGGGATAGTAATTTAAGTATATACGAGTATACAAATATGCAAACATATAAGCATATACACACACACATATCTTTGTACAAAATCTATAGAAATACAAAAGTTCTGATTATTTTTCTCTTTTTTTGCTTAAAGTTTGACACTTTTTTTACCACTCAACCGTAATTGGTTTTATGGCCTCTTTTTACAATAAGGCAGTCATTCATTCATTCACTGTGTCAGTCAGTCTCCATGATAGGCGTTTGATTATAGACCCATAAAAAAGCAGACACACACAAATTTGTTGTTTCTCAAAGTTAAGAAAGTGGAAAATGATATAAAATATTCAAGTTTTTCCTTTTACGCTTATTAAACATTTACGCAATATTTTTCCATTCAGTTGGTTGCCTTGTTAACACATAGAAGAGACAGCAGGATATAAAAAATGTCATCTTTTCTTAATAAACGAGTGTGTAATCAGTCTGGTCACATTTGATTGTAGGTTGAGTTACAAACATAATATGGATGAGTCTTCGAAAAACCAAAAAAAAAAATATATTTTATTAATATGTTTCATTTAAAGTACTGCAGCATGCTGGTGTTTACTAAATATTCAATTAAGTTGTCCGACATATAAGTATGCATGTATGACAATTTGCAGTTTTTGTGCCTTTGGGGGACATATTTCTACACTTTGTCAAATTAAATTCAATTTAAATAAAATATGCAAATTCTTTACGTTATGTTAAATACAGGGTGTCCAAGATTGATTATTTTGCTGCCTTTTTTTTCTACTTGTAATTAGTTAATGTGGAACGTTACACGAAAAAAGAAATGTGCTTTTATTCTTAAAACATTTTTTGAAAATGGCAAAAGTTTTCAAGAGGTAATTAGCAATTTTTTTAACAAAATAATCTTTACGGAGAAGGCAAATTTCAATCTCTATAGCTACGTCCACAAGCAGAATTACCGCCTTTGGGCTGAAAATAATCCAAGAGTTCTTTTAGAGCTCCCCAAAAAGTTACGGTTTGGTGTGGTTTGCTGTGCAGAGGGATCATCGGACCATATTTTTATGAAAACGAAAATGGAACTGCGATTACGGCTTTAAAAGGATGGTGACATATGTTACACAGCAAGAAAAACAATGGATCTTTTGAAAGAAAAGTTTGAAAATGGCATTATTTCTCGTAGAAGAGGAGTAATAAACTGAAATAAAAATATTTGTAATATCTGAAAATTTTTGATTAAAATTAAAATGGTACTTAAATTTTAGTCCAAGTTTATAAAAGAGAACGTTACTAAAGGGCTGACTAACAAACTAAAGGGGTAAAAATAGGGTAAAAACGAGTAAAATCGAACTTCTTATATCTCCGGAACTACTGCAAATAGAGCAAAAGCTCTATTCATTCTACTAAAAAAATATGCGGATGGGTATTTGGTACTTTTTCGAGATTTGTACATTTGCAGGATAAAAAGAGTAAAAACTAATGTTGGTATTTTTTTACCGCATTTATCTTTCAAAGTAACAATCACAGCAACAAAAAGTAAATTGTATTCTTCTCTTGTTAAAAAGGTCTCCAATGTATATTAGCATTTTTTTAAGATTCGAGAAAATAAGGGCTAAAATATGTCCACTTTTTACGACTATTTTTAAATATTTATCTGTATGTAAATTGATGCAGCATATAAGAATTTTATTATTAATTTGTATCACTCAATAAAAATTAATTAAAAAAAATTGTTGTAAGGAGAAAAAAGTACTAAGAGGGAAAACACTAATGGTACTTTATATTTAAAAAATTTTAGTGATATTTTTTATGTTACATATGTATAAACCTAGAATTGGGACAGTATAATTAAGCGGTACTGAACGAAATAAGATATCATTAAGTGTGCAAAATGATACTTTTTATTAATTTTAATGGTACTTTTTGACTTTTTAATGAAAACGAACCTAGAAGTACTATATCGGGGTCAAACGGTCCTAAGGAAAGTAAATTATTATTAAAGGACATATAGTACTTTTTTTATTTTTTTTTTGATATTTTGTTATTAGAGTATCTAAATATACGAGTTTTTTCCCAAATGGTCTGAAGCAAGATGCAAACCCATAAATAGGACATAATGGTACTTTTTATTGATTTTATTAGTACTTTTTGAAATGTTTATACTAATAATCCTAGAACAATGGAATTGGGGTCAAGCAGTCTTCAGTAAAGTAAAAAATCATTGAGAACCAAAGCAATACTTTTTATTGATTTGAATGCTACGTTTTGATTTTTTAACATTAACGAATTAAGAACTATTATATCAGACCGAACATAAGCTGTGGTCAGTAATTGGAAAAACCAATAAACAGTCAAAATTGTATTTTTCTATATGTTAATGATACCTTTCGATTTGATTTGTTTTAAAAAACCTAAAAAATGGATTACATGGTCTACAATGAAATAATTAATTATAATAGCGACAGTATGATACTTTATTATAAATTAATTAAAGGATTACGTTTCAGCCTTGAAGGTTTAAAAAAACATAACTTTTATTGGAAAATCAAAAAAAAAAAAAAATTCTGGGCTGCCGAAAATTAGATTTTATCCCATCTTTTTTAAACCGCATGGAGCTTCCAAAAGAGTTAACTGTTAAATGACTTATTATAACAGGTGGCGCAAAAATAACCTTCCGATGTTTTTTGGCTGTAATTTAAAAAAAAATTAGAACTTTGATTCTTTTTGTGGATTATTTTTATTTGGTCTTTTAATTTTTTTACATCAAGTCGAGAATATGATGTCATGTATATGGCCGCCGCCACAGTTGATTGTCACAGTTAGGGGCCAATCGCAAAATTTATAGCATTTTCTGATAGGAGGATTACTTTTGCGCCACCTGTACAACGAATTTGAAAACTCATTATGATCATTCAGGCTAGTTAGTTGGTTTATTGGTTACGGTACGGCCTGAAGGCCATCAATTAGTATCGCAAGATTTAATGTCAAACCACCTACTTGCCAAGACAACGGAATAGTAAAGTAATCTATACCCACCAATAAATGTGTCTTTCGACACTAGAAGAGTTGGAACTCATAGAAGATTATTAACTATGTACATGCTCTCAGGTGTCCAAGAGTAACCAGTTATCACAATCACCAATCTGGAAATATCCTTGCTTTTGCTTTTAATGCTCAAAAGCTGAAAAGAACATTTACCATCATAGTGAGTTCAATTTGATGAGCACTTGTCGAGACTCTACCATCTGGTACGCGCCTACCCTTGGTGGTATGCATAAGTGCTGCTGCTGGTGCAACTAAGTGGTATAGCGATCGTAGAAACCTTTATGTTAGAGCCGCCTACTATTATAATTGACAAAGAAGTTACAGTATGTGGGAAAAATTTTAGTGGGCACATCATCTATCCGTAAAATTTTGTATATATTTCATGCCACATACTCTCTAAATGGTGCACTAACAACACCATCGCTGTAAAAGAAAGTGTGAAAGAAGATCCAATATATGAATTCATCGTGGCTTACAGGAATTGAGGCTCGATACAAATTGCAAATTCAAATAAACTTCTATATCCGCAATGCTAGTAACAACCTAAAGCGGTACACTTCAAATTATTTTCAACTATCTATGCCATAAGAGTTGATTAGCTTTGTTAACTCTTTAATTTTAAAAAGCACCAAAACCACGTAATTTTTTTCAACAGAAGCAATCAAATTTTAAGAAGCATGAATCCACACCTTTTTTTAACAAGAATTTAAATTTGTAATCAGTTAAAAAATTCTCAACATACAAACATATTTTAAGCAAATTACCTTTAGGTTTTCATTCTCAGGTTATCAGTTCCACTACAAATTAGTTTGACCGATTAATTGAAAAATGAAAATACTTGTTTTGCTTATTATCATAGCTTTTTGTTTGGGAAACTTATACAAAAATTTATTTATTGCTACTGATGAAGAGAAAAACAACAAGAAATCACTATCTAAAAAGGCACTAACTCGAAAATATTCTGCACTCAGCGCACAAAGCTGCCAATGAGAAAAAAATTTTAATAAAATAAACCATCCTTTTTTTAACATGTACTCTTTCATTTGCTCTAGCATCCAGATGCTATGGATGTTGGTTTAGAAGCTTACCCTGCTTTTACACATACAAGTACACTTTTGCAAGTTTTGAACACATATTATCACCGAAAATGTTAGTAACATATAAAAGTAAAAGTTAATTAAAAAAAAATTTTGTCAAATAGTTGTTTTATAATTTCTAATTACCAAACTAATCACATGAGCATATTTAACAGTTATTTTTGAAAGTGGTATAATTTAACCTAAAAACTGAGTTAGCGATAATTTTTATAAGATGCAGACATTATCTTACTGGCGGTGAGTTATCATCTTACTAAAATTACCGCAAAACTTTTTTTTAATTTAATTTGGACTGCAAGTGACAAGAAATTACTGTCATCAACAATCGGCTCCCAGTTCAGTTAAAAGTTCAAAAGTGTGAAGATGTCAGTGAAAACTTTGAGTTTTTTGCACTTGCAGTTGAATGTGTAAAAGCTAATCCACACTTTTTTTTTAAACTTTACTCCATTTCAACATCTACCGTAGTTTAAACTGAAAAAAATTTAGTTAATTTTTTATATTCGCGAAATTTTTTGCTTCTGCTGTAAAATTTTTAAATATAACTAATAGGTTTTTATTTTAAAAATAAATATTATTACTAATAAATTTATTTAAATATTTGTTAGTTTTATTTGACCTTTTTCTTTTAAATACCATGACTATTTTATTAAGCTTGAGGTCTTATTTTTAAAAAAAATTATTTTTATATCGATACTCGTATTTCGCAGGATGTAATTATAAATTAATCAAATTATTAAAAATACATATTTCAAAATATGCTTCACCAATAGTAGCTGACATAGTTATGGAAAAACTATTAGATACATGTACAGAAAAATTAAATATAGGACTAAGAATTATGTTTAAATATGTTGATGATTTATTCTGTATTATACCTGAATCAATTGAGCAAACTTTGGAGGTTCTTAATGATTTTGATTCTCATATTAAGTTTACAATGGAAAGGAATATTTTAAAAGATAATAATTTTCCCGATTTTTGAATTTATCAATTAATGGGACAGTATTATAGAAATAGAAAAAATAATATAATTCATTTAAATGAAGATGTCTCTTATAAATCAATTATTTATATACCAGGACTGTTAGAACGTTTAATAAATACTAAGATTTATTATAGAGAAAAATTCCATATGGCGTATAAAACATACAATACTTTAAATACATTATTTAGTAGAACTAAATCCAATCTAGTTTATAGAATACCATGTGATGGTAATAAAAATTAAACTTGTGACGAAGTATATGCTTATTAAAAAATAAACTTAAGACTAGAATGGCTGGACATAAATCAGATCAAAAATATAGGAACATTTCTTCACAAAAAACGGTATTAACTTTTCATTGTTTTGAATTAAATCATTTTCTTAATTTTGAAAATGTTTCAGTTTTAAATATAGAAAATAATTATAAAAGAAGGTACACATTAGAAATGTTACAAATAAATAATACACCTATAACACATAGAATTAATTTTAAGTCAGATGCAGAAAATATAGCTCAAAATTATAGACGAAGGGGCACATGTGGTACCGGAATATACTCGTATATTCTCTCAGACAGTCAAGCAGCTCTATGTGCATTGGCGGGCTATTCCTTTCGATCAAGATTGGTTTAGGACTGCTACAAACTTCTCAATGCTTTGGCAGAGAGAAACACGGTTACCTTATTGTGTGTGCCGGGTCATGAAGAGCATGTGGGCAATAAATGGCGCACTATCTGCCTAAAAAGGGCGCGGATACCCCATTCATATGTCCAAAACAGTGGTGACTCCAATTGAGAAGGTATATAAAACGAAAAACTGTGAAGATTATCGACCAATAAACATACTAAAAACCTGTGAAAAAATAATTGAGAAAATAGTCAAAATTAAATTAGATAAATACTTAGAAGAAAATGATCTCTTATCAAAATACCAGTCGGGTTTTAGGAAAAAACATTCGTGTGAAAGTACCGTAAATTACGTAATAAACCGTTGGAAAAATAAGCAAAGAAACAACAAAATATGTGCAATTTTCTTGGACTTCAAAAGAGCCTTTGAAACAATAGATAAAGAAATAATGCTTCAAAAGTTATGTATGTATGGTGTACAGGGTAAAGAACTAAACTGGTTTAGAACTTATCTTACACACAGGAAACAAAGTACAAATATAAACAACACAAGGTCAGATTCAAAAATTAATGATTTTGGTGTACCGCAGGGTTCAATCCTAGGTGCATTATTGTTTATAATATATATAAATGATCTACCAAATATTCTAAAAAAGTGTGAAATGATTCTATATGCTGATGATACCCTTATATTTACTGAGGCAGAAAATGAAGAAATGTGTCAATCTAATTTAGACCATGACTTAAAAAATGTAACTGTATGGCTTAAAATGAACAAACTGAAACTTAATGAAAACAAAACTAAACTAATGGAACTGAATATGGAGAGTCAAATTTTAATAAAAATTAATAACATAGAAATAGAAAAAGTAAATAGTATAAAATATCTCGGTTTTGTTATAGACAAAAATTTGAAATTTAACGAACATTTAGAATTCATATGCAAAAAAATTGGAAAAAAAATTGGCTTCTTTAAAAGATTAAGAAATAAAGTTTCCACGATTACTGCAATAAACATTTATAATGTGACAATTAAACCTCACTTTGAGTATGGGTCTTCCATTATATATACTTGCTGTACAGCAGCACAAATAGAAAGACTTCAAAAGCTACAAAATAAAGCAATGAGATCCATTTTAAAATGTAATAGATATTCAACAATTCACGGCATGTTAAACACATTGCAATGGCTGAACATAAAACAACGACTGGAATTATACACACTCAAATTTATAAAAAAAATGAAAACAGAAGACGCGCCACAATATCTATGCGAACAGCTTATGTACGTCGGCGACATGCAACCATACCAACTTAGAAATGCGCAAGATTTCAGAATGCAGCGAATGGATAGTAATGTAGCGCAGCGGTCATTATTCTACAAGGGCTTGAATTTGTACAACATGCTACCATATGAAGCGAAAATTAAATCTAATATCAAAGCGTTGAGTTTGTTAAAAACAATAATTCAAGAAATTTATATATATAAATTTGTAGTAAAATTTCTAATTGTATTCCATTTAATGTATTTAATGTATGCAAAATATTTCTTAAAATTTTTAAACAAATTTGCTTGTAAATTGTATTATATGTTTTTCATAAAAGTATTTATATTACTCCTTAATAAATCAAATCAAAAAAAAAAAAAAAAAATCAAAACCATTCTGCGGGGTGATCAACAACTTCATCAGTCCCCTTCTACGCAATGAGGAGAAACTGCTGGAGGGCCGAAGTGGGAATGCGGTAGTCAAAGAGACTCATCGACCCCGAACGCATTAGGGTAGATGTTGTTTTGAACCTCAGCAGAAATGACATTAAACTCTACGTTGAACCACTTATGGACCATTGTAGACTACTGTCATTTCTGTCGCGAGGCAAAGGAAACGTCGGAACACATTCTCTGCGAGTGCCCAGCGGTAGCAAGAAGCAGAATAGGCTGCTTGCGTAGTGGGGAATTGGTCCCAGGAGATCCATTCAAGATTAGTCCTATAGCAATTACGAGATTCGTAAGGAGTCTCGGATTGTAATTAGGAACTGTGCTGCACAATAGATCTTAAAGGTCGTCGTGCGATTATAGCCCATAGTGATAATAATAATAATATAGACACTTAATAAAAAAATATAAATTTTGTTAAATATTTTTGTTAATATGCACATATTATTTATATACAAATAAGTATACAGATGTACAAATATATAATTTTATATATTTATTTGGGCATATTAATAGAATTATTTTATTATTTAATATTTTTATTATAAAAAAAAATAATTCATTTAACACATCCATTTTTATAACAATTATTTTATATATACATTTTAACATATTACTTTTATTATTATTAATAATTTTTAGATTATTTTATATATATAAACACAATTTTACATATTTTTCGAATTTAAAATTTTGTTTGGTGTTGCCTTATTATTGTACCCCCTAATTTAGTTTTGTCAAAAAAATTTCTTAAATGTATTTTTTAATAATTTGAATAATTTACAATTATATCCTGAAGAAGCTACACAAATTGGAGCGAAATATCGATATAAAATAAATTTTTTTCAAAATAAGACCTCAAACTTAATAAAATAGTCTCATTACTAATGAATTTAATAAAACTAAGAACACATGTATGAGTAAATTTTTTTATTTAATTAAGCTATAGATTTTGGCCATATTTCATATAAACACAGCAAAAGAAGAAGATAAAATAATATCCTTAATTTAAGTAAAACAAAATTTTAAGTTGTTTGTATTTGTAGAAGTAATGCAAAAACAAATTCGTTAACAAATTGTACACGTTAAAGTAAATTAACTTTAAGTAAAATGTACGCAGCAAGCCCAGTAGTTGTAGATGATGTTATCAGCGTTAACGTCAGGGCATTAACTTAATTATAAGAGAGTTTAGTGATGATTTTCGAAAGTTTGTTAACATTAATGTAAAAAAAAATTTTGTAAATGCGTAGTTAAACTAAACTAAACTAAGCTAAAAGAATATAAGAATCCTCACGTATCTCGTAACTGTTGTAGAATTAATTTTAATAAAGTCTTCTGTGGCCACTGCCTACGAATCGTCTTCCCACTGCTGACATGACAACAGGAATGATTCTGTACATTTTACTCATGTGATAACTGAGTGTAAAGTTAGAAGTTCAATGTAAAATTTCATAGCATTCCAGTTAAATGACTGCTTCTTTAATTACTTTCCGGAAAAATTACTTATTTTATACAATCACGCGTCATCTAAGTTATATTAAAGTCTTGCAACTGCCGGGTAAAAGTATTTATATAACATAAATGTACTCGTAGATACATTATTACGTACACGAGTAAATATACACACAAGCATGTTTACTATGTCAATGTCTCTATTTATATAAATGAAGCAAATAAATAAAGATAAAAAAGTCAAGTACTAATTTTGTTTCCCTCTGCATTTACTTCAAGTATTTTAGAAATACGTTAACTCGCACACATTGAATTTACTTACTTGCACATGTACTCCGGTACCCTGTAGGCAATTCAACTAACTTTAAATACACTTTATGCATACATATATATTTCTTAATTAGTAGTGATTGATATTTAGATAACATTTAAAGTGATGAATTTCCTGCTTCGAAACGAAATCTTGGGCAACTCTCAATTGATTTTTTTTAATAAATTTTTTTTTTTAATTTTTCATGTGAAATGTAATTAAAATAACATTATAAAATCTTAGCTATCAATCAAGTCTCTCAAATGCTTGACAAAATAATAAGATTTTCAAAATATTGGAGCTTCTAAGTATAAGTCTCATTCAAGAAAAACGATATCCCTTTTTCTTAAATGTATGTCGTCTCTATGGTTGAAGCTGTTGCTTGTCTTCTTATCTCAGTTTTTACCAATAGTAGGTCACACTAATATCTTAGTGTACATTAACATTTTTTCTACACCTGAAAACCGGTGATATTATTCGAAAAATTTCCTTTTTGGAGACACTGGATTTTATTTAACTTAAAATAGCTATTGTGATGCTACTTTCAACTTAAAAGTTTTCCTTAAGTCTAGTATTAATAATAAGTTAAAAAAAAATCTTTGATTTATTTGTCCGTCGGTTACAGCTAAAGATGCATTAAGTGACGAAAACGGGTCTAAATTATAATATTAAATTGACACAGTTTATGTTTTGCTGTCTTTTCGTCTTCGTTATATAGGCTGCAGAGTTCGTTTCGCTGATTCTCATATATTGCTAATTGCTTCAATAATGTGGTATGCCAAACACAAATTCCGCTGCAATGCGCAACGTGTTAAGCCCAGTAAGGCATTTGTTCTTTTCTAAGAACAGAATGGCATGAATGTTTTCGCTACCTTCATATCACTTGTCTCTAACTAATATTGTTGTGATTATCTGTGCAGAAATTTGTTAATCTCGAACTTGATAGATCTCTCAGACAGCTCGCAGAACGGTTCTGGACCAATGAACTACTAATCACATTTTTTCTCACTAGTTCGTCTGTCCCCCGTTGCCTACATATCCGTTATGACCAGCCACTCTTACTAGGTGACTGTTGAAAATGGTAGTCCCTGTAGAAGAATTAGGTAATCCCACATTAGTTTCCGACTTCCTTCGAAGTTACTTAGTGCTTATGATGCTGATTTTCTGACAGAGGAATATAGATGGGACTGTTATTTGTGTTTTTTTTTAAGTTCCTCTTTCAATAGTGCTATTAATATTATATCAAGCCTTTTAGAAATGTTGGAAAATTCGTATTATTTTTTCCTAGTTTTATATACATAAAATAGGAGGTATGCAAATAGTCTAATTAAAATTAGTGTTTTATTTAAAGTAAAAATCTTATTTGGCTTTTATTTAGTTTGATGTACTAGACATTACTGATAAAAAAGTCGACATTAAAAAATATTTATACAAATCGAGAAGTTTTCACTATATTTTCAGTACTTGAATATATAATTTTCTTTGCAATAAACAAGACTTTCATTATCTTATACAATTTTTAAAAGGTCTCCTACAGAAATTAGATTTTTTAGCTTATTTTACTGGTAACGTTTTGTATGATTCAGGGGTAGAACATGGATCACAGCAGACTTGCTTTTCAGTATGAAACTTCATATCAACCGACTATTTCTCAAATGATTGCAGATAAAAATAAAAAAATTTAAAAAACCTTAATGTTAGGGTAAACTATGCTATATAAATAAAAAATTTATGATTCTCACAGCCACCAATATAAATTGAATATTTAATTTTTCAAGCAAGGAAATAAAATTAAGTTTTGTTATAATTCACTATTTTCGACTTTAACTCATTTCATTTCTATTTCTGTAAGCGTTAAATTTGGTAATTTTATCACTAATTCTATTTTAATGGCAAAACAATGGAGTTTTTGTTTTGCTATTAACACCGCACATGTGTAATTGAATTTACCACCAAAAAAATTTTATTTTACTATTATTTGCTTTCTGGGTATGTACTCGTACATACATATGCTCATATTTATTTTTTCATATATTTGTAAACTAAAAGACGACAATTTCTTACTCTGATAAAAATCTATTACTGAATATCAATTAAGTAGTCAATAGAGCAGAAATTATTTTCCAACACACACAGCTAAAGTTAAAATCATCCACAAGAATAAAACGCAAATTTGTAAATATATTTGTAATATGTATGTCTTGAGTTGCCAAAAATTTTTGTCCCTTTTTAAATGTATCAATAAGCGTGTTGTAAACGTTCAAAATAATATACAGTCAAATATGGTTACGACAAACTTTTGTTCTAACGAACTATTTACTTATTAAGCAAACTCATTTTCTCAATCTTAACGTTTATGGGTAACGTTTTGGCTATTTAGCTATTTTACAGCGTTCCCTACACATATAAACATCTTCAAATATTAACATTGCAGCTGCTTCTAAAATAAACTTGTATCAGTTTCCGAAAAGGTATAAGATAGTTACTTTCTGGTTTTCTTTTACAATATACTCATATCAGCCCCTCAACAATAGTTTTTTCTACTTAAAAATATTATTGTCAACTTGAAGCCCTTAAGTATAACAGACAGAAAACAACTTCGGTTGTGATACTCGACTTCGTTGCCAATCGAATTCTGGCGGTTGCATGTACTATTGTAGAATTCGAGTATACCAATAGAAACAATTCGGTAGTGACAACTGAAATATTATAAAATGGAATTCCCACTAAAATGAAATAATTTAAAAATGAAATAATTTATAAAACAAAGTCGCTTTCTCTGTCCCTATATCACTATGTATGCTTAAATCTTTAAAACCACGCAACGGATTTTGATGCGGTTTTTTTTTAATAGATAGGGTGATTGAAGAGGAAGGTTTATATGTTTAATCTTGGAAGGTTTAATGTCACAAATCCGCCCGGCAGGTAGCGCTATAGTCGGTATCTAGCTTATTTGGCTACTACCTGTTTTTACCCGGTCTCGCACGGTTCTTTACTCGATGAGTACGATTCCTTAGTGTAAGAAGATCGAATATATAAAAATATTAAGGCAAGACAACGTTTGCCATGTCAACTAGTTACATATAAAATAAAACACACAAATTTGAATTTTTGGAAA
The DNA here is from genome assembly GCA_947397855.1 of Thelaira solivaga. Lineage (NCBI taxonomy): Eukaryota > Metazoa > Arthropoda > Insecta > Diptera > Tachinidae > Thelaira > Thelaira solivaga. The sequence continues at coordinate 39,018,538 of OX377613.1, forward strand.
CATTTTTCCTTGTTTGCCCATTTCTTTTTTTCGGTGCTCAAGCTATTTTCAGAAAACATAACAGGTGGATACGTGTTGTATAAAACACTAACTAAGGGTCCGGTCCATTGATTATATATATACTTTAAATTGCTTGATTTTAAATTTAATTTTCTCACTTTTTCACTAAAATTTAATTTTTAACACATTTTGCAAAAGATTTTTTTTCACTTTTTATATTTTATTTTGAAAAATGTCAAAGAAACAAATTCTACAAATTCTATATAAGGTAAACTTCTATCAGTTGTTAATACTGAATTTCCTTTCGTATTTGATATTACAACCAATTTTTTACTATAATAATAGTATTTCATTTACTTTCATAAGTTTTTACCACACGCAAAGAAATAAGATGGTTGAATATGGTCACCTCAAACAAAGTGTGCTCTTCACAAAAATATTATTATTAATTTGAAGGATCTAAACATTATTCTGGTCACGATATACATATTTCTATTTATTTTTAACCGCACTATGTTTAGCGTCATAGATCATATTATGTTTAATAAAATTTTACTTGAAATCATAAATATGTTCACAGCAAACATAATAATGATAAAAACATGGTTGTAAGTAAATTGTTTTCTATTCTGTCTCTAACGCAACCACATATATAAAGTGAGTATAAATGCTTCTTAATGCGAGTTTAAAGTCAACTAAAATTTAAAAAAAATTAATTTAAACCCGATGTATTATGTAATAAATAAATACAAATTGATAGAAAATAAAAATCAATGGAATAAAAAAAACTTTATTTATACAAAAAATTTAAATAAAATTTTTTTTAAATCATATTAAAATATGTACGTATTAAAAAAAAATTCTTGCCTTGACCGGGGGTTGAACCGCAGTATCTGCAGTTGAAAGCTATTTTTAATATCTTTGATTTAAAAATATATATGGTTGGATGCAATCATAAATCTAACCATACTATGTTTCCACCAGAATATGGTTGCCTCAATCATATTTTTTCTTTGCGTGCAGTTGTCGTAAACAATTCTATTCATTTTTTAAGGCCAGTGATATATCGGTTAAACGGTTGTGATAAACGCCCTTTCTTTATGTAAACAATTTTATGGCTAAAAATAATGATTATTTGTTGAATGAGTAAAAATACAATTATTATGATCAAATATACATTGGAATAATTGATATTTTGATATTGTAATGTATTTCCAACCAATTGTTTTTCTGTATGTAGTATGGTTACGATAAACATGTTTGTAACAGCAAATAATTTATATGGTTGCATTTACCAAGCTGTATTTTCTAAAATTCTAACTGCAATCACAAATATGTTTACAAGTAGACATGTTACGATTACTAATACGCATATTTAATATAGTTAACTAATTAAAGTTTAATCATTTTGGGCTATTATCATATTTACAAAAAAAGAAAGATCATACTAAAACGTTTCTTCTACTTATAAGAATTTAAAATCGTTTTTAAGAAAATACCGAGTTTATTGAGACTATTTGCTTATGAGTCAAAGGAGACTTATCAAAGTTGCATTTCAAGCAAGAATAAATAGGATCCAAAGACAATTCTGTCTCTTTTAAGAGCTGAAATTAGGTCAACTCCAACTGCTGCGCTTGAAGTCTTGCTAAATTTTGCTGCAATTCATCTATTCATCAAGACAGAATACATTACAGTTCATGGCAAAAGTCAAATTAGGATATCGCAGGGGTCTTTTCCTGCATTCAGTTCTCTTTACTGAGAAATTTCTGAAACAAAGTCGAAGTTTGTAACACTAAACGATCACTGTTAGAACAAACACAACTTCATGCATTATTTTAAAGTCACATTCTCAAATAAGGTTCACTAGGAACAGAAAAGACCCAAACCGAGTGTCAAGTTTCCTGTATGGTACACAGAAATATGTATTGGAGCAGGGGTATTTTTTCCAAGTCCCAAGAAAAGCTTAATTAACAGAATGAATCGAGTGTACAATAAAAAACTTCAGATCGATTATCTAACACTTTTTAACAGACAAGACATTGTGGATATGTATTTAACAGAAAACAGACGAAATCGCGAGGAAGGATGTGGTTAGAGTTCTTTGGTGCAGAACGATTCAATTCAGCTCAAGATTGGAGAGTATCTGGAAAGATAATTGCAATATTCATGACATTCCGTGCTCGGAAGACAACAAATAGCTTACTGGGTCTTACTCGGTCAGGAATTCGCATTATCACTGGAATCATGATCTGGCATTGCAAAACATCAAATGAAACGACCTTGTCAGGTTATTTAACGAAGACGAAGAAATAGCAGAATAGATATTGTGTCACTGTAATGGTCTGTTTTGCACCCGCTTTCTTGATTCAGGAGTCACTACCTATCACCGTCTGATATAACAAACAAGTCTTTGAATTCTTAATGAATAGACAGCTTAGAGATAATTAGTAATAGTGTCATATTTGGTCTATTTTAGTTGCAGTAACCAGGTATCTCGTTCCCACTTCCAATTCTAATTCTAATGTGACTATAATTAGGTTACATTATGTTTATTTAAATCAAAAAATATAGTTAAAAGTGATTTATATTTTATATATTTTTATTATTTATTTTATACATTCATGTATTTTTATTTGCAAAAGAAAAGTAATTTCTAACATGTAGGTACAAGCATTTTTACCCAATATGTTCTTACTAATTTTTTTTATTTGCTGTATGTTAACCACTCGGCATATAAATCTTTAATTTATTTTCTTTCTTTAATGAACAAAACGTATATTATTCAAAGTAAAATTTATGTGTTTGTATATCTACTCGTATGTGTGTAAGTATTGTCTGGTAAATTTGAGCTTATGTGTATGTAAACACACATGTTTAAATATTACTTACCCTATCACCTTTTTCACCCGTCATGCCAGGATCACCACGTTCACCTTTTTGACCTTGTTGACCTCTTTCCCCGCCACGTCCCATTTCACCTTTAACACCCGGCTCGCCCTTAGGTCCTGGTGAGCTACTACGTAAAGCTCCCATTGAATTGCCCATTAAAGATTCCTATTTATTTGCACAACACCGTCATCATCATTATTAAGCATTTGTGGAGTTGTGTTGAATTGTTGTAGTTATTGTGTGTCCACATATTTTCGGGTATGGGAAAAATTAAAAAGAAAAAGGCATTTGTAAGCAATTTATTTCAAATAATAAATTTTATTTGCTACTTAAGGATAAATAAGGCAGTGAGGATGAGAAAAGTTGCCAACAGTATAACAATGTAGACACTTAGAGGTACGAGTGTGTATTTCTTTTTAAATTTTTTTTTTTTTTTTTGATTTTTATTAATGTATTAGTAACAATTTTTTAATGTGTGCAGAAATGAAAATTACTTCATTTTAATTCTTTTTTCATTGTTAGTGACTAACGTGACTGACATTAAATTTTATTTCATAAGTGGTTACAAAAAAATATGATTTTTAGTGAAGTAAATAATTTACAAATTGGATACGTTTCTTCTTCTGAATAGATTTATAAATGGTTTATCTGATATGAAAACGCATGTTTTATTTTATTTTTTACACAATAAAATAAAAAAAGTTTAAACGTTGAAAAAAAAAACTATTCAGTATTATCATATTCTTAGTTCAATTCAAAATTTTCATTATCGATTAAATATTAAGTTTTTATAATATAAATAAAAGTTTAATGTACTCGTATACTCGTATGACAATTTTTAAAATAAAATGTTTAATTTTTAATTTTTTTCTATGTATATGAATTATTAAAAAGTTTAACAAAATATTAATCTTTATTTGTGCTTAATTCCAGAAATTGTGTTGGTTTTAAAATTTATTCTTTTACTCATGATATTCTCATGAGTTATTTATTCAGTACAATAAGTACTGAAGGGGAGAGCATACCTATATGGACCATTTCATCAGACGCTACTCCGAATCCTCAGTAGGTTACTCCCAACGTTTCTTGCAAACATTAGAACCTTTATATTGTAAAAGCAATTGACTAAATAAGAATTATTAATCAAAAGTTACAAAAAGATTCAAATATTCAAACAAAAAACTCAGTAAGCATTGAACTGAATAAACAAATAAATTTCCCAACCAACATTTTTAATATTGAAAACTATATATTCTATTTTTATTCTTCTCTTCTCTTTTACATTTGAATGCCCGTTGGGTATTACTGAATGTAATTAAAGAGTATATGAAAAACAAAAACAAAAAATTATAAAAAATAATAAGAAAAACATAGGGTTTTCCTACAATGAGCACTTGTATTTGTATATGTAATAATTTCTATTTGGAATTTAAAAGTTTAACAAAATATTAATCTTTATTTGTGCTTAATTCCAGAAATTGTGTTGGTTTTAAAATTTATTCTTTTACTCATGATATTCTCATGAGTTATTTATTCAGTACAATAAGTACTGAAGGGGAGAGCATACCTATATGGACCATTTCATCAGACGCTACTCCGAATCCTCAGTAGGTTACTCCCAACGTTTCTTGCAAACATTAGAACCTTTATATTGTAAAAGCAATTGACTAAATAAGAATTATTAATCAAAAGTTACAAAAAGATTCAAATATTCAAACAAAAAACTCAGTAAGCATTGAACTGAATAAACAAATAAATTTCCCAACCAACATTTTTAATATTGAAAACTATATATTCTTTTTTTATTCTTCTCTTCTCTTTTACATTTGAATGCCCGTTGGGTATTACTGAATGTAATTAAAGAGTATATGAAAAACAAAAACAAAAAATTATAAAAAATAATAAGAAAAACATAGGGTTTTCCTACAATGAGCACTTGTATTTGTATATTTAATAATTTCTATTTGGAATTTAAAAGTTTAACAAAATATTAATCTTTATTTGTGCTTAATTCCAGAAATACCCAACGGGCATTCAAATGTAAAAGAGAAGAGAAGAATAAAAATAGAATATATAGTTTTCAATATTAAAAATGTTGGTTGGGAAATTTATTTGTTTATTCAGTTCAATGCTTACTGAGTTTTTTGTTTGAATATTTGAATCTTTTTGTAACTTTTGATTAATAATTCTTATTTAGTCAATTGCTTTTACAATATAAAGGTTCTAATGTTTGCAAGAAACGTTGGGAGTAACCTACTGAGGATTCGGAGTAGCGTCTGATGAAATGGTCCATATAGGTATGCTCTCCCCTTCAGTACTTATTGTACTGAATAAATAACTCATGAGAATATCATGAGTAAAAGAATAAATTTTAAAACCAACACAATTTCTGGAATTAAGCACAAATAAAGATTAATATTTTGTTAAACTTTTAAATTCCAAATAGGAATTATTACATATACAAATACAAGTGCTCATTGTAGGAAAACCCTATGTTTTTCTTATTATTTTTTATAATTTTTTGTTTTTGTTTTTCATATACTCTTTAATTACATTCAGTAATACCCAACGGGCATTCAAATGTAAAAGAGAAGAGAAGAATAAAAATAGAATATATAGTTTTCAATATTAAAAATGTTGGTTGGGAAATTTATTTGTTTATTCAGTTCAATGCTTACTGAGTTTTTTGTTTGAATATTTGAATCTTTTTGTAACTTTTGATTAATAATTCTTATTTAGTCAATTGCTTTTACAATATAAAGGTTCTAATGGTTGCAAGAAACGTTGGGAGTAACCTACTGAGGATTCGGAGTAGCGTCTGATGAAATGGTCCATATAGGTATGCTCTCCCCTTCAGTACTTATTGTACTGAATAAATAACTCATGAGAATATCATGAGTAAAAGAATAAATTTTAAAACCAACACAATTTCTGGAATTAAGCACAAATAAAGATTAATATTTTGTTAAACTTTTAAATTCCAAATAGAAATTATTACATATTAAAAAGTTTTTTTATTAAACATTTTCTTCAAAACCCATTTTAGGTTTAATATCATATGCATATGAAAATAGAAGCAGCTCTAAATGAAAGCCTGCCATTTGTAACTTTATGTGTAATTAAAATACTTTACATCATTTGGACGGCATGTATTTATTTTGTGAAATTTTACAAATAATATAACAAAAAGGTTTCGCTTAAAACATTTTTAAGTTTAGTTATAGTATCGCTCACCTTCCCTTCGAAGCATGTATTTCATTTTGGAATGCAATAGCGTAAGGAAATTCACTTTTGTGCTTCCATAGAAGCATAAAAAAGTCATAGTTTCAAATGGAAATTTATTGCTTCCAAGAAGTACTAACGTAAGCGACAGTTCAAAAAACATTTGTACAGACACTGACTGTGTGCCTGGTTATTTTTTGTATAAACGCAAAAATAAAACAAACACTCAATCCTTTATACTTAAAGAGCTTTGTGACTGAAGTGGTTGAGTAACGAGCTAACTGCAGGTATGACCTTTTTCGATCTCAGTAAGTGTTATAAATTAAATAAAATAATATGAAATAGTTTCTTGTTTGTTTTTTATAGAACGTCAATTTAATGCATCATAGAATGGACAAAAGTAAAAAATATTGCTTTTAAGTAGCTCATCGCGAACAAAAATCATGCATTATAAATGCGCAGCTGCAAGTGATTAAGTTCTGTTGTCTCCCTTACAAAAATGCTTCCAGTCAAGCACTAATTTTTACTAGGTTAGATGTGAGATTTGCTTCTTTTTGCGCGGTGCTATGCAAATATTACATAAATAATATATTTTATTAACCCTAGAAAGAAATTCTTACTTTGTTAGAAACTACCTACAAGCAAAAAGTATTTATATAGTTTGTTCTATAAGTCGATGAAATACAACGACTAATAATCAATATCACTAAAGGTATCTTTACATTGTAATACAAATATTAGTATTTGTGATAAAATTGTATAAAATGGTGAAAGCTACATTGGATTGAAATTGAAATATGGAAGGCGACCTAAATTTTAATTTTTAAAGTATATCATAAAATGGCACATTTATCATTTTAACAGAATTGCACTTTTAATGTAAAGATTGGCAACTGTGGCACGCTTACTGAAAGTAGCCAAAGCTTCAGATAAACTTGTATGTTTATCGTTTTTTTTTCACAAACATTTATGAAAGTGTAATTTATGTCTGAAGAATTTTTAAACTAGAAGTTCCGTTTTTAAATCTTTTACTTCTGTAACTAAATGAAGTTTTTTCCCTAAGTCTTTTAATTTACGCGAAGCAATATATTGAAAAATATTGATGACTTTGACAATTATTTTGAATTATGTAAGAACGTTTGCTATCAATATTGCTGTGTGTTTTCATAAATTTTAAACAAACTGTGACAGCTGAGTAACCCCCGAACCACACGAGCAATATGCTTAGCAATTATTGCCGTAGCAACTGTCAAACTTGATTGCCGTTAAATGTCAATATTTAAGCTTCTATTTTGAGGTGGCGAACACATAAAATTAAAAGTTTTTAAAAACATTGAATGAGAGGTGAAAATAAGAACTTTACACTATTTATTGCTATAAAGCAACTAATAAATATTATTAATGTGGTGGATTTATGGCGTTGAAGAATTATTTCATTTTTTATTAGTTTGATATTTTTAAGCTTCACAAGTTTTTAATTTTTCACAAAAATTTAATTTGGCAGCATATCTCCAAGATATTTGCTGATCAATATGTTATAACAACTATTACTCAACGAATGTTTCAACATATATTCATGCGGTCCACACGTTGCCACGGCAATAATTGCCAAACATATTGCTAATGTGGTTGGGGGTATAATATTTACTAGATATGTGAGTTAGGAAATGCCAATTAAATATAAGTGAATTATTGACGACGACACCTAAACTGATAAGTAAAACTTAGATTCTTTAATTTTTTGAAAAATTATTTAAAATAGCGAAACACAAAAATCTACCATTTGTACTTACATCTACAAGCGTATAGCTCTATAAGATCTAAATAAAGCGAACCCTATTTTTTTTAATATTGCTGCACAACTTTTTTATATTACGATTAGAGCTTGTTAGTTAGCGATCCCAGGAGATCGATTTTTGACCACTTGCTTCTAATTAATGGATGATAGAGAATGCTTATGATTGCTAGAGAGTGTTTACGGCACCGGAATATATATTTTCTCAGATAGCCAAATAGCTTTAAGTGCATTCGTAAGTTTTCTAATCAAGATTTGGCTTAGAATTGCTATAGGCTTCTTGATGCTCTGGCAGAGACAAACTCGATTATTTTGGTATAAATACCTGAGTACCGCAGGGCATTTGGGCAATGAAATGGCTAGAAAGACCATGTATACCCTTTTCATTATTCTCTAACCCCTCTGCGGGGTGCATAACAGCTTTATTCGTGCCCTACTATGCAAGGAGGAGAAACGAAGTCAACCAGATTGCTGAAAAGCCGAAGTAGGCATATCGCAGTCAAGAAGACACATTAATCTCGAACGAAAAAGGGAAGACTTGTTTAGAACCTCAGCAGCAAAAGACATTAAACTCCTCGTTGAGCTGCTGACAGTCCATTGCAGACTCAACTACCATATGAGTAAAATCGGCAGCATATAAAATGAAATATCTAGCCAGAAGAGCATCCTACAACAATCACGATATTCGTTAGGAGTTTCAGACGTAGTTGAAAATTGAACAGCGCAATAGGTTTGAAAATTGCGATTATATTATGATAATAAAAATGAAAGTCAGTTAGCTAGTTTATTATCATATCTTTAAAAGTAACATGTTCTGGGAGAAAAAACAATTACATTTATAAGTCTGTATGTAGTTTTAAACAAAAAAATACGAGTATACCCAACAAACCATATAGCAATCGAAATACAATATAGCTTGAGAATAATCTTATGAAAATAATAAATAGTAAGCTTTTCTCAATATCATTTGAAATAATGTTCATAAAATAAAAACTCTCAAACATTTTTCAACAACGGTTTAGAAACGTTTATCTAAAGTATATTGTGTGAAATATCAAAAATTCAATAAACATAACATAAATAAATTTAAATAAAAATTTATATGTATAAATACAATACATAAATCAACATAATGGCGAAAGTTTTACAAAATCTGAAGGTAATATATAAATCTGTGAAAAAAAGTTTGTTTTAAAATACAATTCAATTTCAGTTATAAGCCAATTGGGTGGTTGCAGAAATTTAGCATTAAAAAATCGAAAAATTCGATTCTTTTGCAAGTTCTATACGTTTTATAAATAAAAACATGCACGTAATTAAATTTATTTATCCCCTGCTTTCAGGAAAGTAATTGGTAAAGACACACTAGATGAAAAACTATGATGCGAAATCTAAGCTCAAAAAGCGTAATAAAAAGTAAGTTGATTTTTAAATTTCTATATTTTATAGATAGATGCTGATGTATCAATACAAACTAGAGATGACCAGTTTATTAAGGACACCACAGAACGATCTTTCTTTTCGTAGCAAATTGTACCAATATGACAATAAAAGATCTTAACAAATTTATTTAAATTTATGTATTCTTATTTAAAAATTTTTATATTAAAAAAATAAAATTTTCTATACTATAAAGGTTAAGAACACAATATTTTCGTAAGCTTATTTTACACTCATAAGAGTAAGCTTATAAAGGGTGTTTTTTATAGACGTATAGAACTTTAAGTTGGCATTACTGTTCAAGATGGCGACCGATTTAACAGCTGTCAAGTGATTTATTCTCAGTTTGTTTTGGCAATTCATCATGAATAGACTCACGCCTGGACAACGCTTGCAAATACTGCAATTTTATTTCGAAAATAAATGCCGTTGTTCCCGATTTTCATAAACGAATTTTGTTTAGCGATGAAGCGCACTTCTGGTTGAATGGCTACGTCAACAAACAAAACTGCCGCATTTGGAGTGAAGCTAATCCTCAAGTGTATGTCGAAACACCGTTACATCCAGAAAATCTGACTGTTTGGTGCGCTTTATGGGCTGGTGGAATCATTGGTCCGTACTTCTTCAAAAACGATGATGGCCAGAACGTTACAGTCAATGGTGATCGGTATAGAGCCATGATTACTAACTTTTTCATTCCTGAATTGAACAACCATGATGTCCAGGAGCTGTGGTTCCAACAAGACGGCGCAACATGTCACAGAGCTCGTGTCACACGTTTGGTGACCGCCTAATTGCACGTTTTAGACCTGTGAATTGGCCTCCAAGATCTTGTGATTTAACACCGCTAGACTACTTTCTGTGGGGCTATGTAATGTAAAGTCATTGGTCTATGCGGATAAGCTACAAGCGCTTGACCATTTGGAAGACAACATTCGCCGTGTTATTGTCGATATACGGCCACAAATGTTGGAAAAAGTCATCGAAAATTGGACGTCCAGATTGGACTACATCCGAGCCAGCCGAGGCGGTCATATGCCAGAAACCATATTTAAAATGTAATGCCACAAGATTATCTTTTGGATAAATAAAATTCATAACAATCGAATAATCCATCGTTGTTTTATTCCAATTTAAAGTGCTATACGTCTATAAAAAACAAGCTTTATTAAAGCTCATAAATTTATAATTTTTTTTTCTTTTTTTTTTATTAGTATTTATTATTTATTATTGAATCTTTCTATAAAAAACACCCTTTAGTAAGCTTGCACATATAAGTTTAACTATAAGGCTGCCGTTTCGATTATTCTATTTACAATTGTTACAATATAGTTTTTCATTATTTTCTGAAACATTTTTCAATCATAAGGCTTATGTTTGTAAGTTTATTTTAAAATTTTTCGCAAGTCATTTGGTTTGTTGGGTATATGACTTTTTATAACCTTAATAATATGAGCCAAAAAAATTCTTTTTGCAAAATAAAAAAAAAGTAACACTTAGGTTTCACAAGAATGTTTCCAAAAATTCTTTTTTTTTAAATTTGTTGTTAAATTGACAACAGCTGTCAACAATTTTCTTGTTTCCTCTGTGTGTGTATGTCACTGAATGCCAAATTCTTTTTATTCAAGATTACTTTTTTACATTTTCATTTAATTTTTTATAGATATATATTTCTGCTATGTGTGACGTTTATAAAGTAAACAACTGTCACTAGTTTCCCGTTGCAATCCTGTGTTTATCCATTCATTCATGTCTGTTATTATTTTTAAACTGATTTTATTATATTTTTATACATTCATATTTGTTATCTTTCCATTGCGGTTTGTCGCAATAATCATAAAAATAATAACAATAACAATAAAAATATATTTATAATACATGTCTGGCAGAAAATAACAAGTGAATAAAATATTACTTGGTTACATTTACATACAAAAATATTTTGAATCACAAATTTAGTCAACAAATACAAGAACTAATAACACACTCAATCAGTCAGTCAGCCAAGTCAGTCAGCCAAGTCAGTCAGTTAGTAAATAATACACTTCTGGCTGTTTTTAGATTGGGTTTTTTAATGCTTCCTATAGCATGGCTGTAAAAATAAAATTATTTTCTTTTCACTCTGCCATTCAGTTTAACGTTGATGTATTTGTTCTTGCCATAATCAATTTCGTTGCTAAGAATATAAGCAAGGAAATTATCATTTTTTTATTTATTTATTACCTTGCCAGTAATAATCAATGCTTGAATTAAGCTTCAAATTTAAAATTTCATTGTAAATTGAAGTGAAAATTGGAATATTAAATCTTGCTCGTTTCTCTTTGATTTTCACAAATAATCCTTGCGTACCAAATGAAATTAAATTTTCAAATAAAATTCAAAGAAATTGCAATAAATACAAGTCAAATAAACCATCTAAAGCAAAGAAGACAAAAGTTTGTCTGAATTTGTGAACTAATTAAATATTTTATTAAAAAAATTATGATACTAATAAAATTTTAAATCAGTATGACAATTTTTATTGATTAAATACGAGTATGTAATTTAAATCACAAATTTTTTGGCGTTTAATTTTTTTTCCATGTAGAAACGCAAGAAATACGTTCTTGTATTTCTTTTTGTTGACTTAAAACATTCGATGTTGTAAAGCAGATTTTGATACTCTTACCGTTTATGTTTCTATACTTAACATTTTTTAAGGAAATAGTTTTTATTTATACCTTAAAGGTCCTTGTAGGATTCCAATTGATCTGTTTTGTTTAGTTTTGTTTTTTCATAAGATTTTTAAAAATACAGTTTATGTTTTTCGAGTTAAAAGGAAAATAATATGATAAATTGTTAATTGGTTTTTCGTTACAGATGTGAATTAATTAGATACAATATAATATAGATTTGAAAAATGCATAATTTTCTCAAGCTGTTGTGAGTTTAGAGTACTGGAACACATGCTTTCTTTAAATTTAACTAAATAAAATTAAATCAGTTAAATTAAAGTTTTTTATAATTAATTCTATCTTATACTATAATTACAAATGGCTCTACAAACTAGGCCTATTTTTGTTTGACTAATTTAAATTTGGTTGTGCTCAGTCTTATATAAACTTCACTGTAGTAGACAAATACACATATTTTTAATTTGCACATTCTTCTTAAAAAATATCATAAATATTTTTAATGAAATGGCAAATATTGATTAAAATAATTTTCTTTGAATATATTTTGTTTTTCCTAAAATATATAAGACATTTCAATTAAGGCAATTCAAGAAACATTCATAAACAAATACTTTCTGGGATGAGTTCCTTATTTTTTAAAGCAACAAAATATCTATAGGTACTAAATTTTTTAATATAAAAATTTTTTTTTAAGAATGCAAGATACATTAAATTAAATTTAAAATGTGTGCAAAACATTTTTTAATGTGAAATAAATATTTTATTTCAGACAAAGAATTTCAAATTAACAGAAAAAACCAAAAACTATATTTCAATAACATTTCTGTTTCATAGTTCTATTACACAAGAGTCATTTAAAAGACACACATTCATTTACACGGTTTCGTGCGCTCACGAACACGGATTGTGTATTTGCTTACGTTTTCAGATACTTCCCACCCAAATTTATTTAGCCTTTGTTTCAGTAATTCCAGAAATTCTTCCATATATATTGAAAATTTTAACAAAATATAATATTTATTCTAACTTAATTCCAATTACAAAAGAATAGAAATATTTTATTTTTATTATTCTCTTCATATCATGGAAAATTATACATTTTGCATGATATGAAGAGAAATAAGCATGAATAACGATAAACACGTCACGCGTCAATTATGGCCCGTTATGATGGTAAACGCTCTATTCAATTAGTGAGCAGGAATAGAGGGGACATTTCCAGACTGGTGGCGGTGATAACTGGTCATTGGATGATCGGTAAGCATGCCAGCAGGCTGGGACTGCCATTCAACAATAGCTGCCGCAGCTGCCGGTCACCCTAGAGCGAAAAGACGGTTTTTCACCTTCTCTGTGAGTGCTCGGCTCTTATGGCTTCGACACACAGATTTCGCGGTGCACATATGATGACCGAACTACCTGAGATAACGAGAGTAAAGTTAGCAGATCTTCTCGGATATTTAAATGTCACTGGGTGGATCTAGGTCACATTACGGCTACATGGTTTTGGCGAGTATGTGGTTCAAAACGGAATATTGGGACTCTAATTGAAGGCCGCTTAGGCCGCCACGTAAACCAACCAACCAACGATAAAAACAATTTGTTGAATTTTATAATTCCAAATAATTTAATATATTTAAAAAAATTTAATTAAAAAAATACGTCAAAATTCACTTAGAAAATGGGCCGCGATTTAAAGATCGATCCGGCTAAATTTCAATAACACCTGAAATATAGAAACAACTGACAGATTGGTATTCTAAGCTTTTCTGTACGTTGTCAATAGACTTCAGGAAGTTGATTGCAACGACTACACAAACTTGGCCAAATGGCTCCGCTATTTGCAAGGATCCAGAATATACTTTATGGAGTGGCCCAACGGCAGTGTAGATATTAAAAACGTAATCGAAAACTTATATAAATATAGCCTTTTTACCTACATGACGGGTATAAAAAGAACGTAAATGTTGTGAGTAAAATAATAAAAACACCAGTTTTCTTTTCATTTGCGAACGTGTGTTTGATAAATTGAATTAAAAAATAATCATGCGTCACAGATGACTGCATAATTATTAATTTTTATATTATATTATGACAGAAAATGAACATCTTCTACATACATAAAGTTAGATTTCTGTTTATTTTTTTTGATTATGTGTTTGTTTGTTTGTTAAACTCATTTTAATTTTCCAACAGATGTTTCTGAATTTTGGTACATATGACAATCTCTATCAGATGATACTTGTACTATTCACTGGTAGAAACAAGGTTATTGCATTTAGAAAGCAAAGCAGACGGCTCTGAACTAAGCTTTCTTTTTGTGCAAGATACCTAGGAGAAGTCCTGGATAGAAAATTGTCATAGAAGTCGAATGTTGAAGCAAGAGCCTGGAAAACTCTCGAAAGTATACAGGTAGCACAAAGGGAACATTCAGAATGCTGAAGCAAGACCCCTTCTATTTTTCTTATTGAAGGGTGCTGTGCAACCTAATCTGTGCTATCTCTATCCGATAATTTATGAACTAAAATTTACACGAGACTTTGAATTTTTTTTATATTCTCCTGTTATAAATAAAGTATTTCCATTTATTATCATAAAATAATTTTTGCAGTGGGAAATGTATTCCCAGAAAAATTTGTAGTGGAAAAATTCGTAAAGGATATTTATAATTGGGTTGTATACTTAAATTAAATTAAACTATAAAGAAAACTGTGATAAAACATATTTTTTTAAAAATATAGAATTTGTTGATAGTTAAAAATTTTATTTTGATTTTTATATTTTTTTTAATGTTAATGTGAGAGTGTTAAAATATTAATTTTTCAAAAGTTCCAGTGTTTTTTTAGTAAATACTTTCTCGATTATTTTATTTATTTTTATTCTTTGCTTTGTGTTTATTTATTTTATTTTCTTTTTGAGTCAGTATCTTGCCAAATAAATGAGAACAGAGATTTTTAATTTCTTTTGTTATTCATTCGTTTGATACAATTTCACAACGTTCGAACTTTTAAGCGTTTTTTGTGTATTTTATACGCTTAAATGAATTTGCTGCGTGCCAACTGTTTAAAAGCTTTTATGTTTTTTCAATTTCATGTAAATTTTTATGCTAATTTACTTTTTGCGCTACTGTTTTTCACTTTTTTCGCTTTTTTCAGGCTAAGCGGAGTCAAAGTTTTTATGAAAATTACATGAAAAAATTTTAAATTTAAAGATTTCCTATTATTTACAATTATTTTTTTAAATAAATTCTTTTTCTCTGTTTAACTCTCTGTCAAATACGCAAACAAATATAAATATTTCTTTTTTAAATTTTCTGGGGCTTATATTGTGAAAATTTTGTTTTAGTTTTCATCACTGACAGAAGTAAGAATTCGTCTTGCTTGACTTTACACAGTTAATTTAAATTTAAAGTCAACTAAGCAAAAAAGTTTATTACTTGAAAATTTGTCTTTCGTTTTCATTTTAGAACAGACTCACGTACTGACAGTCAAAATCACTGGACCGCAGTACAACTTTCCCTCTTCAGGTAAAAAATTGAAATAAAAATATACTATTTTTGATAAGCAGATTAAAGTTTAGAGGTATAGAGTCTATCAGTAAGAGTGAACTTTTTAAATTTAGTGTAATTTTTTACTTATTTTTTGTTTAAGATTTGGCAACTGTCACAAATGTTAATCCCATTATTAAAAATTAAGATCTTTACGGAAGAACAACGCATATTAATTGTGATGGAGCAAAGTGAAATAAATTGGAATTTTTGAATGTCTAAGTAAGCATAAAAAATTGTCAAGTTTTGGACTCAGAAAATAGTTATGCAATCCATGAGAAACAAGCCCACGATAAGCAACTGTCTGGTGTGAATTTTGGTCAGACTTTACTTTTTTAAAGATGAGGCCGAAATTTCGGTGACTGTAAACGGCATTCCCAATCAATTTAGTAAATTAATATTGTGATAATAAATAGCATGCAAGCATTAACTTTTTATTTTTGATGTTCTACAAAAGTAGTGGATTTAAATTTTTCATTTGAAATGAACTTCGAAAACAAATTTATAAACATCTTAAAATAAAAAATATATGTATGAAGAACTCCAATAAATAATGAATGCGATTTTAGTATACATGGTGCACCGAAATAATGAATTTTATAGAGCAAAACTCTCTACAGAGGAGAAATTTATTCCTTTAGCAATAAACGTAAGCTTTTAAGAATTATAATTTTAAAAATTTTAATAATAAGTTTAAGTGATAAGCTTATTTAAATTTTTACAGTATTAGCGCATTAATAAGGATACATTTTGCAATATTTTAAATTATGTAAAATGTAGGCCGCCGGTGTCTTTCATCTCGGCATAAATACAGCTTTCTGCCTTATTAAGCTTTTTAACTGAAGACGGATTGCAATGAGGTGTTGGAAAAGAAATGTTTCTATGCCCACTTTTTAAACAAAGTAATTGAAATTGGTTCTTTAATGAATAAAATTTTTAAATTTATGATGTGATTTTAGCCACTTCAAAGAGATATTTATAAATCTATTGGTGTAGTAATGCAAGATCTTGCCTTTTCAAAATAATTTTTAAATACCCTAAATCGGCCTTTAATGAATTCACATGAAGTTATGGAACGCCAGTTACACTTCTAAGAAATATTGATTTCCCGTAACTTTGCAATGATAAAAGACTATTGGTTAAAAAGTTCTCATTAAATGTCTTAGAAACAACCGCAATAATTAAAATATTTATGTTCCAAGAATACCCTTGATTGAAAAAACGAAAAACCTCATACATAAACAAACTAACTGAAGAAAATTCCTGAACACAAATGAGTTGTTCTGTACATTTCGAACTTTAATTTATATAAATTATAATTTACATTTGAATTATGGGGCAAATATTAACCAGATTAACCCAATGAGCAATATTTTTTATAAAAATTGGTCGAACAAAAAGTAATTTAAGGAGTGAAAAATAGTATTTGACTTTTAACTTGTAAAATAAATGCACTTTATTCTTTACATGAACATACCCACTTCATATTCTTGGAAAGGGCTTAAACTATCATTAATTAATTAATTTATATTTAAATAGTTGTCTAGTATAATCGTTTAGAAATGCTAAGGTCGTTCGCTTTTTAGTACGATAAATTAATTAACAATTTTTATTTTTTGTCTAGCTTCTGGCAACGCTGCTCACAACATCTACCATCAACTAAAATATCGAAAAATAAAAGAAGAGAAGAGGCATAATTTATGGAAACAAAAAAATATATAAAAATGAATTTAGAAAAATAATTCTTTATTGGACTAAGTGTTGCTTTGCAAGATCAAGCATGTTTGGATTGAAATAAATGTTACTTTACCAGTGATGTTACTAAAACCGAAAATATTGCCCCATTTTTCTAGTGATGCCACGAAAATTATTGAAAAATGTTGAGTGAAACAAAATGAGATAGGAACTTCTTGTAAAGATGTTGACTTTTGCTACATGCATTTTATATGCTAAGATGTTGTCATCTCGCCGAATAGATGGTAGATGTTAAATGTGCTCTAGCGTAAAAACAGTATAAAGCACATAACACAACGATCTTCAGTAGCATTAGCTTGTGACTAAATCAGCTACTTTCATAGACGAAACGACAAATAACGAGATATAAAAGGTACGATAAAAAAGTAAGCATTTTTATTAGCACTGATTGTGCAGAGTTAAACGCCCAAACCAAGCTTTGTGTTATATAATTAATAGAAATTTTTTCTACGTTTTGTTCGTTTTAAAACGAATTCATATATATCTGTAAGCTGAATCATATAATTTTAATTTAAAACCGAATAAACAAACTTGTTGAAAGTTTAAATGAGTAAATAAAAAATCGAACTTAGCTTCGAATGATATTAAAACAAGTGATTTTTGCATTCATTTAATTTTCTGTATTTAACCCACCTGTATTCGCTTTTTGACTTCTTTATGCCAAAAAAAATACTAATTCATTGGATTATGCTTTTCAGAAATTACAGAAACCAAACTAATTAAATAAAAAATGGGAAAATTGAACAGTCTATTGGTATTCACTTCATAACAATAAACTTTCTATTGTAATGTTTGCAAGAAACAAACAATAAAAATTTCTTTCTTTTTAATTAACTATCATTATAAAAGCTTATTTAAGAAGACTGCCAAAGATTTTTATGTGTTGGTGTATAAAACGCTATAAATTCTACGCCTTTCTATGAATGCTTCTTCTTATTGGGCATAATAAGCTAGAATGTTAATTGAAGTATGAAATAATGTAAAAACTAAAGTGCTAAAAGCATATTGAATAGAACAGCAGAAGGATGCAAAACGGAAAAAAATTCGCAAAAGCTACTTACCCAACAATGAATTAAACCAATAAAATTTGTATATATTGTTGGTGGTGTTGTTTTATAAAATTCTATATATTCCTTTTTTAGCTTGTCTTACTGCTTTTATTGCGTGGATTTATTAAGTTGAATTTTAAAATTAGGTTAATGAACTTCATAAAGAAATTATTAAAAACAGTTCGCGGATTTGCTTTTATATTTTCTCCAAGCAATTTTCTTCATATATTTTTGCTGTTGTTATTTTTTCTTTAAATAAAATATTCTTAAGTGATGCATATTAAAGAATACTATCGCAATAGCTTAGGAATATAGCTATAGGACTGGTTGGTATTTGTGCATTGCTGAGTGCATGTGAACGCAGAAAATCAATTTGCTAAGAAAACTAATTTACTTACTGTGAGTGGTAGTTGTACACCCAACAAGAGTGCTAATAATAGACGACACATTAGATATAAATAAGGTGACCAGTAGAGTTGAAATTAAAAATTTTAATTGTTTTTTTTTCATGAAAGTAAAATGTCTCTTGTCTGTATTTCGAACGGAATTAAAAAATGTTAAATTAATTTTGTTCATTTAAGTCAACAGTTTTTTTATTTAATTTTTTTCTTATTCAAAATATAGTAAAAACATATGAGATGCTTACTATTTCACTTCCGAATAAGATGTTTATATTCGTAATTCAGTCCGCTACATATTTTTTTAATGGTTGATTGCTTTCCCAATTTAGAATTTAAGTAATCATAGCTGGCCACTCAAAAAATATTTTTCATATAAAAAACTATCAAGGCTAAAAGGCAAAAAATGATGTAAGTAAGGAAAACAGCCGCAACATCATCTCGCAGGACCACAAAGTAGGGAAATGAAAACTGCCACTTGCTAAATACTCAAATACCTAGTGGAACGACTATATTTGTGTGTGTATAAAGAGTGAACGCTCATAAGTAGCAAAATAAACAGAAATACAAACACACAAGTCCAACCAAATGCTAGACCGCAAAAACCTTCATTTCACCATTTAGTCATAGTAGTACTGCTAAGCTTTAGCTATTAAAAACCTACAGAAAAGAATTAACTCCAAGCATACACACACAAGACACGCACTTGCAAATACAAACACAACAGAATCACGATACCTGCTACGAATAACGATTATTATGTATTTAAACAAATACCACCATTTGTGGTGGTACTATTGCTGCTGTTATATGTTTGAGTGTCTAACTGAATCAGTGAGAGTTTTATTGGAAAAATGTATGCACCACGCCAACATACAGTCAACATTCTTCTAACAACGAGGTGGCAATGTAGTTAGCAACTACATGTGTGATTGACTACAAACACACAATTATAATAACACAAACACTTACATGCTTTTTTGCAAATAAATATAAAATGAATTTGTATCCTTGTATTTATGTACATTAAGATACGCTAAGAGAACTTAAGAAATGTTATTTTTTACTTGTGCCTTTAAGACATTTTTGAATATAAAAAAATTCTTTTCAGATGCAGCAAAAAAATTATTTTTATTTAAGCATTGATGTTTAAAAATTAATACATTTAAGCTAAAAAAAAAAAACATAAAAAAAATACTTTTAAACTGAATAAATTTTTTATTTAGCATCGAAATTATCAAAAATTGGTGAGGAATTACAGAGTTTTGTTAGGAAGTGAAGCTTTTCGTTTTATTAAGCCCTTGCTTTACTTTACACTTTTTTCTTTACCTCCCTTTCTTTAGAGCCATCACAAAGGCATTACATAAGAAGATACAATTGTGCGACGTGCTCAGAAGTCAGATTTAATTCTTAGGTTCAGGTCATTATTACAACTTGCCAATTAGATAGGTGACATATAGTTATAGTTAACTTCAATTATATTGAACTATAAAGTAATCTTTAATTTTCATTACTACAACTTCCCAATCAAATAAATAATTAAATATCTGATTACTTCTTGTTGTTATAAATACATATTGGCCACAGTTTTTTTTTTAATATATGTTCTTTGATTGTGTATTAATATCAAAAAATTCCGATGTCTATTTATCTATAATCTAAAATATGCAAATTCAAATGACTAAAGTTCAGGTTAAAAGTTAAAGGCAACACAATCTCGCTATTAGTTTATCAAACACTTTTCATTAAAGCCAACTTGTGATAATGAAAATTCATTTATGTGTTCGATAACACCCTGCCGTTAGTTATTGCTTAGTTTAAATACTAGCCTTTAACTTTCAGTCAGACAATGGTTTAAAATTAGAAGCATTAATGAATTGAATTCTGCACAGCAATGTGTTTCAATATGTATTCTAACAACTTAAAAAAATGATTTATTTTATTGCTTTTATAAAGGGTGGTTACGTTTTAAGAGCCGATATTGATTTTGCATAAAACACAAATTAATTAAGAAATTATTGTCATTCTTTTTATTATGATAATATGGTATGGCTCAATTATGTATGGTACAAAATATCGGCCGCCGCGATCTTGGCGGCACACCTCCATTCGATGGTCCAAATTTTCGATGACGCTGAGGCATAATTGAGGTTCTATGCCGTTAATGTGTCGAATTATCTCATCCTTTAGCTTTTGAATTGTTGTTGGCTTATCGACGTACATTTTTTTTTTCAAATAACCCCAAAGAAAGAAGTCCAACGGTGTCAAATCACATGATTTTGGCGGCCAATTGACATGGCCACCACGTGAGATAACACGGCCATTGAATTTGTCGCGCAAAAGAGCCATTGTTTAGTTAGCTGTGTGGCAAGTGGCACCATCCTGTTGAAATCCTATATCGTTCACATCATTTAAAAAAAAATACGGCCCGATGATGCTGGTTTCCGACAATCACTCTTGGATTATCATTGCCTCATCATTAAAGACGATTTTTTTTCGAAAATTGATCATCCACTGTTGCCATTTCTTGCCACCATTCTGACCGTTGACGACGTTTTGAATGGTCAAGTGGCTTTAGTAATTGAGTCAATTGCACCTTGTAAGCGTGCAAATGCAAGTCTTTATGCATAATGCTCATCAACGACGAGTGTGAGAGGTGCAATTGTTGGGCACGACGACGAGCTGAGGTGGACAGCTCTTCAGCCACAATATTTTCTGCAGTAAGAGCTGTACGAGCATACACTGGTGTTTTCACATCTTCTACAGACCCGGTTTGCTCAAATTTTTTCACGATTTTTCCGATTGTACTCACACTTGGACGATTAAATTGACCGAAAAAAATCACGAAGTGCACGATATGCATTTTGATTTGAACGCCCATTTTCATAACAAGCCTGAATAACTATAACGCGTTGCTCGATTGTGTATCTTTCAATAGTTTAAATTGAATTTGTCTGAAATTGAGAAATGTCAAATAAAATGCAAAAAAAAAAAACTTGATGCTTAGGTGTAGTTCACATTCAACATCGGCCCTTAAAATTTAACCACCCTTTAGAAGCACTAAATAGTCATAGTTAAGTTGGAGAGATCTTGCGATTATCCTCTTTGTATACACCCATGTTCTGACAAACGAGCGTTTTGCAAACCGCTTTCTGTTTTGAAAACACTAAAATTTAAATAAGCTTGTTCTGGAAACCGTACGTTTCGCTTTCGTTTTTTCTACCAACATATAGGCCACCATATAAGCAATAGACACAAAAAATTTATAAAATCAAAGTAAATTTTTAAAGTACAGGGTGGGCTAAAAGAAACCAAGGGGTGTAAAAGTTTAATAACTTTTTTGTTTATTAATTTTTATTTTTTCTTTCAGATTATATAGACAACACTTGGAGAATTTATAATGGAGAGGTTCACAACTGAACAGAGAACCAGAACAATAGAATTTTATTATTTAAACCAGAGATCAATTATTTTAACGCAAAGAGCATATCGTCGACATTTTAATGGCTTTGTTAACAAGCAGAACTGTAGGTTCTGGGGTTCTCAAAGTCCAAGAGCCTTTCATCAACGCCAATTGCACCCCATCAGGTGTACAGTATGGTGTGGGATCACATCTGAAAATGTTATTGGGCCCTACTTCTTCGAGAATGAAGATGGAAGTGCTGTAACCGTAAATGGAGAGCGGTATCGTTTTATGATAGAAAATTTTTTACGTCCTGCTCTTGAAAACAGACCTGGTATGTGGTTTCAGCAAGACGGAGCCACTGCCCATACTGCCCGAGACACAATGGCACTTTTAAGTCAAATTTTTGGAATTTTTCGGAAATTATTTGGCCATCGCGATCGCCAGATTTGACAGCACCCGACTATTTTCTTTGGGGTTTTTTGAAGGAGCGAGTGTATGTGAACAAGCCAGAGACAATCCTTGAACTCAAGGCAAACATTGTTGCAGAAATTCGAACGCTACAGCCACAAGTTTTGAAAGATATTATGGAAAATGCTCTAAAGAGAGCCCATCAGTGCGAAGCTGAAAACGGTGGTCATTTAAGAGACATCATTTTTCATACTTAGTGTAAAAAAATTTCCATTTTGTATATTATATAATCTGAAAGAAAAAATAAAAAAAAGTTAATAAACAAAAAAGTTATTAAGCTTTTACACCCCTTGGTTTCTTTTGGCCCACCCTGTAGTATTTTTGTTTAAAAACAGGGTACATTTGTTTGAGCATCATTTTTATATTTTTTTTCTTTTTAACGCTTACTTAAAGCAAAATTCATCAGTTGCAGAGAGCGTATGCTTGCTATTTGAAAATGCAAAAATGCTTTACGTTTTGCAGAACACCCCTTTTACGATTTCAAATTGTAATTTTCAAAACATGAGTGATAATAAACATAAGTATTTTAAATGAATACGGCATAAAATGATGATAGTTTTTATTTATCAACGAACATTTTAAAATGTACAAAAATTCTGTGGCAAAAACAAACTAGTTTTAAATTGAAAATTTAATGCTTCCGACACAGACTAAAGTAGCGGAACGCTTAAAATATATAAATACATGTACCGACTACCTGCTTTCGCCTGGGTATGAACTGTGTGCGAATTTCTTTTATTAAAGTAAGTATAAAATAAAAACTCATGCAGTAAATGCTTCTGAACTGCACATTGTCAGTTAGCTAGTATTAAATAAAATTTAAAAAATATATATATGCAAACATAAAATATAAAAGAAAAAATAAATTTTTTTTAAATTTATTCGTAATAGATAGAACTAAATTTTTTTTGTCAGCTAAAGTTATTGCTCCTATGTGGTTCTTTCCAAACAGAAATCGCTACTTACAAATGCGCCTTTCTCTCCATTGTAAATTTGCTTACAGGCAAGCACTAATTTTTGTTATGGAGGTATAAAAATCTCTTTTCCTGCTAAAGTCCTAGTGTCAGTCTTGCCTGATGTTCTTTACTCGAATATAAATTGAAAAAATAATTTTAATTACAAAGTATTTATTAAAAAATTTTCACTTTCAAGAAAAAATCATTCGATTTCAAGTTTTAAATTTTAATTAAATGAAATCAAACCAAAAGTTTTACATGTATAGTTCACTAGTATGTCACTATTTTTATACCCTTCACAAAAAAGTGAAGAGGATATATTAATGTTTGTCATTACGTGTGCAATTTCTACACCGTTTATGGGACACCCTATGAAGTATATATATTCTGAATCCTTATAAGTGCCGGAGTCGATTTAGGAATGTTCGTCTGTTCTTCTGTCCGTGTGTATGTTGAAATTAACTTTCTGAATTCCCTAGAAGACCTACAAAAAAGTTTAGCATGTCACTTTGTTGGAAACTCCTTTTGTCAGCTTGCTATTAAAATTCAGCAAAATTGGCTTATAAATGGCTGAGCTATGAGCTCTGAAGTGTAGTTGTACTAAAAATATGGAGTCTTTTTCATAAAAATAGTTTTGACGAGCTGATCGCTTGTGTTATAATAACAGCTCATTAAGAAGAATGTGGAAAGTTAAAATGGGAATATTTGGCTAACACAGTGAAGGGTACATAAGACTCGGCTCAGCCGAATTTTACTTACTAAATTACATTTATTTTCTTGCAATGCAGTGTTGCCGTAAGTTTATGTACATAAAATTTGTGCTTGTGCGTTTTGTGGCCATTATTATTATCAGTTTGGTTACATGTTAACCAAAAGACATTGTTTGTTCCTACTTCAGTGGTTGTGATATCATATTTTTTTCAGTTATTTTTTTTTTTTTGTTACCTTTTAGCATGTCATATCAAACTGTCGACTTATTATTAAGCCTGAGGCCTTTCACTCAACTTAATACTTGTACCGAGTATGTACTTGTAATAGAAGAAGAGCATGCAAAGTAACATAGAAAGCAAAAACCATTATACTCTGCTTTGTAACAATCCTTGTATTTTTTTTTTTCTGTTGAAAGGAGATACGATTTTTTACTGCTTTTTTTTTGTACCAACAGTCAAAGTAGAAGAAAAAAGCTCAAGAATAATGGTAGTTTCCGTTTTTTTTTTTACTTTTATCTTTTTTTGCTATTTGTTTACACCGTTTTCATGTTTGTTATCATTATCACATTGTTATCGTACGAATGCTCGCTTGTGTAAGTGTCATGCACACTAAATGTGTCAGAAAAGGGTTGAGTCTCATGTTAAATATTTTTTTAAACAGTATCAGCCTAATGTGATTGTACCTTTAAGATATAAACACAAAACCTCTTAGACACACACAGATATTCAAATAATATATTTACGGCTTAAGGAAACCAAAGTAATACTTTTACTCAAGGTAATGCTATTATTGCTGGAAATTTTTTAAAGGTTCATTAATTATATCGGATTTAAATTGGAATAGTTTTTATTTGATTTTTTTTTTAAGTTTCAAGCAACTTGCCTGAATTTGAATAATTTGGATAAATATGCAATCTGCAAGGCAAAGTAACAATTTTACACCGATTACCTCAAAAATGTTGTAGACACTTTAAAAAACCAAGAGAAACTATTATGAAAATAAGTCAGCAAAGTCGGATTTCAAGAGTAGATTTGGTCTTCATGAAAACCTTTATCATTAAGCATACTGTTTGTTTTAATATGGTAATCTTTATTTATATTTAAAAAAAAATTGTGAAACTTTATTATATCGTAAAGTAGACAGAATGAGGTTATGTATGGAACAACATATCGGGCAGATGGCCGCCGCGGCTTTGCTGGCACACATGCGATCTTTTAATGACATTTTCAATGACCATTTAGCATAATTGCTGCGGTATTTCATTAATGCAGCGTCCAATTTCCTCTTTTAAGGCTTGAGTCGTCGTCGGCTTATTCGCGTAAACCATCGACTTCAAAAAACCCCAAAGAAAAAAGTCTAATGGTGTTAAATCGCACGGCCAATTCTGGTCTCCAAAACGCGAAATAACACGACCGGGAAATGACTGATGCAGCAATTGAATTGTTTCTCTGGCTGTATGACATGTAGCGCCGTCTTGTTGATACCACAAGCCCTCTACATTCATTTCTTCAATTCTAGGCAAGAAAAAACTGGTTCAAATGTCAAACAATGACACTTCGAATGGCGCCAAATTTAAATCTTGCGTTCTTGTTGGGACACCTTTTATATGCTATCGATTTAGCAATGTCTCTTTGTCCGTCCATCTGCCCGTGTGGATGTTGAAATCAACTTTTTGATGTCTCTAGAAGACCTAAAAGAAAGCAAAGGATGGAAATTTGTTTCAAGTTCCTGTCTTCAGTTTAGTATTGAAACGCAGCTCAATCGGTCTATAAATGGCTGAGGTAAAGTACAGCTACTTTTATGTTTTTGTGCGCTTTTAACCTAATTTGTCTAAAAAATAAAACGGGTAAAAAAACTTGGTATACAGTCTTGTCACAAATGACAGTCGTAGTTAGAGTTCACAAAGAAACGAAACAAATGCAAACGTTTATAGGTTTTCAGAATATTATTATGGAAAGCTACAAAACTAAACGTTTGCATTCCTTTCGTTTCATTGCTTTGCAAGCTTTGGTCATAATATCTGTGAAAAAATTAAAATGATCTGTTAACAAACAGCCGAGAAAAATCTAAAATACAACTGAAATTTCAGATTTTCATTAATTAAAGGAAATTTTTAAGCTTTACATGAGCGTAATGTTTGTTCACACAAACACGAAACAAGGTAGTCGGTCATACACAAATGTATGTGTGTGTCTTTTAAATGCATTGTGTGAACAGAAATCTAATTGAAAGTTATTTGATATTATTAGATATTAAATATTTAAGTAAATATATGTAGTTTCAATTTATTTTGCATTCTTATGTACTGTTAATATGTAATGAATCAATTACAAATTTTCGTGACAAACACTCAAAAATATTTCCTGTTAAGATCATATTAAAATTTCTTATAATTTAACTTTTTAATAAGATCAAATTGAGTACCTACAGAACTCAGAATGTATTTTATCCTAAATATCGTTCACTTGAACTTTTAAACAGAAATTAACTTTTTATTGTAGGTATTGAAGGACAATTATTTTAATAAATTTTTGAGATTTCATTAAAAATTTTAGTTATAATTGTTTTTTTAATATTAAGAAGAATGTTAAAAACTGAAAGTATGAATATTTGGCTATAACAGTGAAGGGTATATAGGACTATGTACAGCCGTATTTAGCTTGATTTTTTAAATTAACAAAATTTACGTGGAATTTCCACGAAAGGTTTAAATTTCTAAAAATTTCCTTTTATTCATTTTATGCTCTATAAGGAAATCACAAAATCGCCAATCTATAGCTAAGCTAGAATCAGTCTCTAAGTTTATTTCGCATTTTTATTTATAATTAAAATGGATCGTTTTACAAACTTAATGCATTAAACACATAAAGTTGTAGACTGCGCAACTTAAAATACTGTCGGCTGCATTCGACATAGTGTAAAAATTTTTAATTTTTAATGTATTTCAAATATTTGAATTTTGTGTCAAATAATATAAAAATATTTTTAAACTCTCATTTATTTCACACTGACATCATTAAATCTGTTTATTGTCACTAATGAAAATAGAAATTTATTTAACTTAACTACAGCGACAACGGTAGTCGTGTAGCCATGTAGTTATGAAGTCATCAAAATAATCTTTGTCATGTAATCGTGCACATATTAATTTTGATAGTTTGTAGTCTATAGCCTGCTGTGTTTCATGTTTATTTAGTGCATAAGGTCGGCTTATATTTGTTTATTTTTATACCCTTCACTGTAAGTAAGAAGGGTATATATAACTTTGTGATTCCGTTTGTAATTTCTACACCCTACATGAGACACCTTATAAAGTATATATATTCTGGATCCTTATAAGTAGCGAAGCTTAATAAGCGTTGTCCGTCTGTCTGTCCGTGTAGTCGTTGAAATCAATTTTTAGAAGACCCTAGACAACATACAGAAAAGTATAGCATACCAAACGGTCAGTTGTTTCTGTAAAATTATTATTATTGAAATTCAGTCAGATCGGTTTATCAATGGTGGAGCTATGAGTCAAAAACCGCAACTACCTCTTTTTTTCCATTTCTTGAGTGGGTTTTTTTGCCTATTTTGTCTCAACAAAGGCACGGACAAAAAACCGTGGTAAGCAGTTTTGTTTGAAGTATAAATTGTAACACCTGTGCTAAAAATGAAAGCAATCGGTCCATAAATGGCCGAGGAATATCAAAAATGCAACCTAAATTTAAGATTTTCATAAATTATGACTTTGTTTTTATGCAATTTTTATCTAAACTGAAAAAAAGTAGTACGCAGTTTTTTTAAACATCAGATTCATAGTATCCTAACACAAACTTAGCTAATTGGGTCCATAAATGGCGGAGCTATTAGTCAAAAATTGCGATTACCTCTATTTTTGAATATTTTTGGTGCGTTTTCTGCGTAATTTGTCTAAACTACAAGACGGAAAATAAAACGTGGTACGCAGTTTTATTAAAAATAATAATTGTAATGTCTGTGCAAAAAACCAGAAAAGTCGGTCCACAAATGGACCAGAAAAATCAAAAAATATAACCGAAATTTTAGACTTTCATTAAGTTTTGGTTTGTTTTTTGCGTTTTTTGTCTAAAGTATAAAAGAATTAGTAAACATTTTCTTCAGATATCATAGTAATAGTATATGGACCAAAATTCAGCTAAATCGGTCTATAAATGGCTGAGCTATGAGTCCAAAATCGCGACTACCTCTATTTTTTTTACCATTTTTGGTGAGTTTTTTGCGGATAACTGCCGTAATGTCTGTGCAAAAAAAATCAGATAGATCGGTCCACAAATCGACCAAAAAAATCAAAAACACAACGGGATTTCGTATTTTCATTAATTTTTGTTTTGTTTTTGCTTTGCTTTTGCTTTTTTTTTTCTTTTATTTGTTCCATTTTTTTAGCTGTCATGTGCGTACTACTTTGTACACACAAACACGAAAAATAAAAGAGTGTATGGGTGTATGTGTGGTTTTTATTTCCTAGAGTACAATAGTACGAATACGGACATCTTTATGAAAGAGAGTGAATTAGATCTTTCTCGATAATTCAATATTTAATTAAATATGTTTGGCTTAAAAATTTTTACAAAAATTTGCAAAATTAAATAAAAAAAATTTTTTTGTTTTTCTATTTAATATCTTTCTTAGAATTTCTTTTTTTATTAATTTAAAAATTTAGTGCCTGCAGACATTTTATTGCTTTTAAAAATGAGGTTCTCAGAAAAAATTGTTTCTTAGAACTCGTTAATTTTAGTCGTATTATAAAAATTTATTTGTTTATAGTTATTTCGCTCCAATAATAAATAAATAAATTTTTCATATTTAATACGACCTCAAGCTGAAAAAAGTATGCATTTCAGTCACATAATTTTTTGAAGTGAGTGAAGATAAATATGGTTAGTTAAATATGTTTCCACGTAATTCCTATGTTTTTTAGTATTTGTAAATATCTTTTCAGTATTTTTGACATACTAAGATACAAACGTGCATAAATACGTTGATTTCTCTAATAGATTGCAAACGAACCATAGAATATTACGGGTTGGTTCACATATCATTTGAAACAAGAGGTCATCACCAAAATTGAAATTACCCGAGTAAATCTTTTCATTATTTTTAAAAAATTTATGAACTTCCCTCATACCCCAATACTCTTCTTCTGAGGGATTTTTTTGCAGGAAAATTAATAAAATTAAAAAGGATTTAAATCTGTAGGCTCTAAACTTTCTGGATGTGTTTTAACATTTTCTGAAAAATTCGTAGTTTTTATTTTATAATGCAAAACGGAAACTGCCAAAAATCCTTGAGTTCAACAGTACTGGGGTGTATGGAAATTTCAAAAAAATTTTTAAAATTGTCCAAAATAACTCTGAGTATTTTGGCGGTAGACTACAAATCTAGACAGTCTCCTATTTAAAATGATATATGTCTCATCTCACAATATTTAATGGTTCGTCGGCAAGTTCCTAAAATCACTTAGAGCAACAGCACTGGGGTATATGGAAGTTTAAAAATAATCCAAAGTAACTTCCGAACGAACCATAGAAGATTACGAGATAAGATGTATATAATTTTAAAAGGGAGGTCGTCTAGATTTGTAATCTATCTTCTAAGTACTCAGAAAAAACTTTACATTATTTTTAAAAATTTTTTTAAATTCCCTCCTACCCCAGTACTCATACTCTGAGGAATTTTTATCATTCCTTATTTCGGCGAGGTACCATTTCCGATTTTGTAACAGAAACTTACTGAAACCAAACTAAAATGAAATTTGTAAGTTCTACGCTTTCTGGAAGCGTTTTAACATTTACTTTAAATTTCATAGTTTTTATTCTATTATGCAAAACGGAAGCTGCAAAAATCCTTGAGAACAACAGTACTGGATTTTATGAAAATTTAAAAAAATAAAAAAAATTTTTAAATATCCAAAGTAATATATGAATATTTGATTGGTTGGTTACAAATATAGATGATCTCCGCTAAACTATTGCTTAAAACATTTAATATTTAATGACTTAAGACGTATTTGATAAATAAGCCATTAATACTGAAAATATTTACAAATACTAAAAAACTTCGGGTTTTATGTTAAAACATATTTAACGCGGCATATTTATCTTCACTCATTTAATTTTTTCTATGGTTTTGCTATTAATGAAGGATGTGCAAAGTGAAAAATTTTAATATTTCGGTAACACAGTGAAGGGTATATAAGACTCGGCACTGCCGAATTTAACTTGTTTAAAATTTTGTTTGAACTTTGCATAGCAGCTTGTAAAAGTTCTTCTTCAAATATTCTTAAGCTAGAGCAGAAGTTTCTTCATGCAAACTATAAAGCAATCCGTTCGAAGTCTGAAGGAATACTTAATATGTGTCAGCGTCTAAAACGTATTTTTAAATAGCATAAGAAATCTATGTGTTTGTTGGATTTTAGACAATTTGATTTACTTTGCTTATTGCTTTTTTCTCAGTATTTTAGTTATTGCTTTCAAAAGAAAATAAAGATTTCTGGTTTTAAATTTGGCTTAAAACTCAAAACTTCTAAAGTTTTCCCGCTATTTTTCTTAGTTATTATAATTGTTCAACCTTCCAGTAAAATTATATGTCCTAAATATTTAAATAACCGTGCAAATATTTATACCTACAAAGACACATAAGAAAATAGTAAAACTGTAGACCCGAAAATGTTAACCAAAAAGAAAAAATAATTAAATTGGAAATTTATTGCAGCTGGCATTTGTGTAGCTAATTTTATTGTTTATTTAAGTCATTATGAGGTTTTTAATGGGCTTTCTTTTCTCTTTGCCTACTTCTGCTTTTGTCAATGTTCTTTTTCTTCTTAATAAGTATTTTTGACTTTCTTTTTTGCTAAATTTGCTATTTTGGTCACGTTTTATATTTTGTTCAGTGGCTGGATTGGTCATATATATAAACAATTTTAATTTTATTTTCATTTCACCTTTTTTATTGGTTTTACCCATTATTTACAAAATAAAAAAAAACTATAAAACTTATTTTTCCTTTCTTTTATTTTTATTTTGTCTAAACATAAAATCAAGGTGAACAGATAAGTGAATTTGTTCGGTTAATTTTTAATATTTTTATACACACCTATTGTAAGATAAAGAGGGTGTATAAAAGTTGTCATTATATTATTAATACTTTGAAAATAACACAAACAGAGATAATTTCTTTAAGGCGAAACACGCTATTCATATATTTTTAATAATTCCTTTAATAAATCTTTGAGACAAAAACCATTAGTGCTTAATGATTAATTTAAATAGAATATTTTCTCTACAAAGACGAAATAAATATTTCTAAATAAAGTTTCATTAAAAAAGTATATTTTTTAGTTTCCAAATCACAAAAAAAAGTGTTTTGCTACAGGAATTAATTTTAAAGTCAAGAAACCTGTACTTGGACAATATCATTAATAAGAGATTTGTTTGAATGGTCCAGTGCGGAAAATATACAATTGTTATGTTTTACCATAACAAGTGAATTTGTTCGCTATTTTTATACAATTTCTAGCGTTATCGCTTGTTACATTTTAAACAACAAAATAAGCTACAATAACAGGAGATATTTGTTGTTTAACATAAAAGCGAATATTCGAAATAAAATGTTAATGAAATGTATATTTTTTCTTAGCCCTGCAATTATTTGGCCCCTATAAAAGTGGAATGAATTTGAAACAAACTTAGCAACCTACGCTAATGGGTGTATCAATAAAATGTTGCATGAGTGATGAGCATGATAAAAGGCTTTAGTAAAATATTTACCATAAAAATTGTCAAGATAAAGAAAAACGAAAAAGAAGACTTTTGAATATTATTCTGCTCTCTGTAAGAAACAGAGCCAATATTGCGCTATTAAGTAAAACGACTAAATAAATATTACAGTCCAGGATTATTAGCGGATCTTACAGGACTAAAATGCGAAGAAAAACAATAATGTAGACAAAAATTACAAATGAGTATTTGGTCAAAATACCAGAAAAAGCTTGTTTCACAGTAGAAGTCAAAAGAACTCAGTTGTTCAGACCGAAATACGTGCTATTGGACTCTGCCTAAAAGAAGAAGAAGACTCTAATAACAATCACATCTTTATTCTCTCCGACAGCAAAGCTTCTGTACTTTTCTTGAGAAAATTATGCATTTTTATATAAATAATTAAAACAAAGACATTAAAATAAAATATTTATTAACTAAAAATAAATAAAATTTTATACTTACATCATAGTTTTCTGGCAAACCAGGCGGACCTGGCGGTCCAGGTGGACCCACGACACCAGGCATACCATCAACACCTGGTTCACCCTTGTTGCCTTGCAGACCCTCGGGACCACGAGGGCCAGGATCACCTCTTTCACCACGATCACCTTTGGGACCGGGCCCACCGCGTTCACCTGGCACCCCAGTAGCACCCTATGTGGAAAATTAATCAAAAAAGAAATAAGATACATTAAATTAATGATTTGCTTTTTTTTAAATAAAGAATTAAATATTAATTAGCAATAAAATTGAAAAGCCTTTTAAAGTATAATTAATAAATATTAAAAGCGAAAGAGATAGCAATACTTTGTACTGCACTAACAGTTTGCAAATAAAGGTGTTTTTGTGGTTTGTTTGATTGATGGTAGGTAGCTAAAGAAAATATTTAGTAGTGGAAGTTGTTTTACGAGTATTTACTTAGTAGTTAAGGTGTGTTTATGACCTAAAGACGAAGCCAAAGACAAATTACAGGTAATTTTTATATGTTTTATACTTTTCAGGCCTTTCTTACTTTTTACTGTTTTCTAAATGCTTTCAAAGGAGGCGTAATAAATTTTTTTTGTTGGAAAACAACAAACAACAACAAAACATATTAGCAGAATGAAAAAAAAAATTAATAATAATGATTTTTAGGGTCGTAAAATTTACACTACATTGACACTCCTCCTCAGCTACTTTTATGACTAACAGGAAATAAATAGGAGGGGTAAACCGTTTTCTTAAGACAAGAAAGTGATCTAAATCAAAAGAAACCGAAACATATTTCTCTTGAATGAATAAATGAAATCAACTACAAGAAATAATCATGTTTTCTTAACGATTGCGTGTTACAAAACGTATTTTATTTTTTTGTTGTTGCTTTCGTAACAATTTTGGTTTTGCTTTCCCCTTGTGGCAATGGCCTTAAGTTAAAGTGTTGGGCTTAAACTTGAAACTTCCTTAAAGGAGAATTTCTATAAATTTATTCTTGTGTTTGTGTGAATGTGTGCGTATTTGTACTATAACCCTTAAGCTATTTAAATAGCGAGATTTATTTTGGTTGCCATTTAGCAAATTTAAAAAATTTTTAATTCTATTTTTAATTGTAATGAATAATTTATATTGTACTTAGAATCTATTGTTATTGTTTTCAAAATATATGTTAAATATTTACAAAGTTCATAAGATGGCGAATTTATGCAAGAACAAATTGGTCTTAATGGAAAATTCTCTTTAAGAATTTTAGGTAATCCATATAGTTTTGGAGCTGTTGCAATATTAGCTTTTAATTTATTCTTCTTCAATTTTAATTATATTATTCCTAAAGAGTTTTTCAACAATATCATTATTTAATTTTTGTAATTTATTCGTTAGATCCGTATTGAATACTTTATAAGAATTATTATCACTTATAATATTAGTAGTTCTTAATTCATAATCAATATTTTTCATAGCTACAGTTGTATTTCCTTTATCTGCATTTAAAATAATTATATCTTTGTTAAATATTTTAGAATTTTTTAGTTAATTTCACTTTATCTAGCATTTATCTCTTTCTGTTAATAATTTTTATTAATTTATTATACATAGATCTAGCTATTTCTTGTTTTTCTTTATCTTGTATAGCTTAAACAAAATCTTCACCATCAGCTAATAAATTCATAGCTGGAAAGTATTCTTTTTCAATTAGTAGCGCGTATTTTTATCCTAAAGAAAAAATTTACTTAATATCAAATGGATAATTTAAATCTGTTTTATTAATAACAAATTTTCCCTTTAACTCATTCCCAATTCTCTTTTTTGCAAATTAACAAGACAATCGTATTTTTTTATATACCTGTTTTATCTTATGATTCAATTTGTTTGTACTCATATCTTAAAAAATTATCAATTTTCAAATTGGTTAAAAATCGTCTTCAAATATTTTCTACGAATGTTCAGAAGTTCTTGTTTTATAGTTAAGTTGAGAACTCTTTTGTTTAGTTGATGAATATAATTCGATATTGAAGAATGTATGAATTATGAACCATTTTCAGGAAATATTTAAAAAAATATTTTTGATTGAGTTTTTTATGAATTTTAGAATTATACCTGAATTTAAAGAAGAAAGTTATTGTTGCCTTACATTTAATTATTTTATCAACCTAATTTTTATGTCTATTAATATATATTTCAACTTCTTTATGTTTTTTCAATTTCCTATAATTAAAAGTATTTTGATTTCTTGATCGAGTACAAATCAATTTTTACTTAACTCGACTTAACAGAAGTTTTTAGTTGAAAAAGTCGAAATTCGATAATCCAGTCTAAAATGTAGTTTTGTGTTGTATAACCTAATTTTTATTGATACAACTAAAAAATTTTACTTTCAGAACTGAATTTTCAACTAATAACAAATTTTGTTCTCACAACCAAAGTTGTATTCTTCATGCATTGTATTCTAAATACAATTCAGTAAATATCGTATATAGACGAAAATGCAAAAGGAAATATGTATGGCATACTTTTTTACAACTGTGAAAACAAGTATGAAATGGTGCCAACTTTTAGTTTTGAGATAAAATTTAACTCAGTAAAATATTAATAATTTAGCAGCACAGTTATTTAAGTTTACACTTATCACAAAAAAAGTTGCCATAAATATATAGTAATTGTGAAAATACTTCTAATCTTGAATCATCTATTTGTATTTAAATTTTGTGTGTCAAATTTGGATTTGTTTTTAATCAAAACTTTAACCTTACAGTATTCTTTAATAGTTTTCAAAATATAGTAACTTATTTTTATTTGGATAGACTAAATGAATGTATTCACGGTATTAAATTGCAGAAAACAATGCAAGAAGGAACACTTCTTTGAATCCTGAAAACAATTTGTTTTTCTCATTATGTAAGTGAAAAATAACTTTACATAACTGGTGAAGATGAAGGGCAGTAGATACTAAATAAAATTCAAAACAATAAAATTTATTTACAAATAGAATTAAGAAGAATAATGTTTGTTGCTTCATTTCTGTGTACCGCGTTGTTGCTAAACAAACTCCAATTATTATTTTACATTTTAGATTTATTTTTTCATACAGCTATCTATCTCTCTCTTTCCCACTTTATTTCTCTGTCTTTGCTAAGTATAATAATAATAGATCTTATGATTACTTTAATGTCTAGAGATTATGAACGTATAAGCCATATTTTAATTTAAAAATTTATATTTTCGTTTGTGTTGTTCTTTTTATATTATTTCAAGGGGAGCACAATGTTTCAACACTCATCATTCTTAAGTGCTTGATTGTATTTTTTTACTTTTATTTTTATGTTCTTGTAATGCTTAAATGTATTTAGCGGAATACTTATGGTTTGCCTCAAATACTTTTTTACTCTCAACCTCATGAACAACAAGTACTAGATGAATATTATTATTTTCTTTTTTTTTAAGTTTGATTTATAGCCAGAATTTGTAAAGATTACGGTTTAAATATGACCAACGTAAACTTAAGTAAAAAATATTACATTTTTATTAAAAAATGATACGCAGATATTTAACTACCAACCGTTTTGCGTTTAATATATTGCATGAGACTTCTTTCGACAGGAGGCTAAATTTATAAAAAAAAAAAATAATAATACAAAAACAAAAAAGCGTAAATAAAATATATTTTTTTATTTGTTTTTTAGTTTTTCAGACGCATTAATTAAAAAAAAACAATTGACTGCCAGAAGAATTTTTATTCTTTTGTTTTGCTTGTTTGATGTCTTAAAATAAAAAATAATAATTTAAAAACTTCTTTAAATAATTTATAAATCATTTTCATTATAAAATATATTTGTAGTACCTTCTTTTAGTTCAGGTAAAGTTATGTCTTCTTATTAAAAAAAAAATCTTTAACTTAAAAACAAGATTACACCGTACGCAGGGTTTTTCATTTTCCTATGGCAGTGTTGTTAAGCCCATGTGTCCTTAAAATTCAAAGTTTGCTTGTGCTTTTTATTGCAAAAAAAATTACAAAGATTTTCAAAAGAAACGTGAAAAAACAAAATCTATTTTTTTTAAAGAGTAGCTAATGCATAGGAAAAAAATTTAGTAATTTGATTTCAATTCGATTTTTTGACTCCGACGATCTTTAACTCGCTTTATCGTAGTAAAAATCGGGGAACAACAGACTTACTAAAGAGTACCAGAAAACTTAATACTAAATTCATCAAATCCATGAACGTCTGTTGTTTTATTTATAAGCAATTCTTTACAACAAAATATTTGTTGAAAGAGAATTTTTGATGATAGTTTTTTGCAGCATTATTAAGTCGTTTCGAATAATTTTGAAAAATAAAGCTACGATACGAAGTAAATGCTGAAAATAAAGAACATTTATTTTGTAAGGAGCAGCCAAATACTTTTTTCATTTTTGAAATTACTTTGCTCTGATCAACTCAGCTAATTTCGGAAATATTTTGCCACATAAAGCAAATGTAATAATAATTTTCTACAAAAGTAGTAGCAACTCAATTCAACATTTATAAATTTAATACAATTCAAACATACCGATAGACGTGAAGAATTTCTAAATTGTGTTCGGAGATAAATTTTCTGCAGCCTTAGCTTATGTATAATTTGTTTTCTTTAAAAGTATAAGAAAATCATTACACATAAACAGATAATTTTTGCTTTTTAATCCTATTTTGCAAAAGGAAAAAAGGCTGAGAAAAAAGTTAGAGGATAATCATAAGTTTCGAAGCTAAATGCGAGAAAAAATGCTAAATCTAGATATAAAAGGAATAAAATGATAACGATGGTTTCAAGTACATATTTTATTGGCGGTTTGGCATAATCTCGCTTACATCATGCTTGAACAGAGGCAATTTTTCAAGAAATTTCAAGATATTACAAACTGATGAAGACAAAATCGATTTAATTGATAGCTTTGTTAAATTAGACTTCACATAATATATAACGCTCATTGTTAATAGTATTTGAGACATTTTTGCTTTAATGAAATGCTGATACTGGTATACATCATGACAAAACTATACAATTTAAAGCATTCGCTTACACAAAAAAAAGATTGGTTGGAAATCGATTACAATATCGAAATATCAGTTATTCAAACTGAAATTTTGTCATAATAATTCTATTTTTACCCACATAACAGATTGTCTTCATTTACGAATATAGCCATAAAAATATATTCATAAAGAAAAGGCAGTTCTCACAATTTTTATATTGTTTGTTTTAACCGATTTAGCATTGCCTACAAAATATGTACAGATTCGTGGAAGACACCTGCTTAAAGTTCATGAAGATAAATGAAATATTATTATTATAGTAAAATATTAGTTGTAATATCTAATAGTACTAAAAATTCGGTATTAACAAACGATAGAATTTTGCCTAAATAAATTTTTTGCTTAGTTTGACACTTCTCTAAAAAAATTTAATTTGAAAATAAATATACATATGGGCATGTAAAATATTTAGTTTTTAAGATAAAATGAAATAAAATAAAGGAATTCAAAGAAAAACAAAATCAAGGGATCATTAGCGGAGAGATGTAAATCTGGTAAGTATTTGCTTCATATTGCATAATGTGCGGTAATATCTTTTTAGGCAGAAAACATTTCCATCTCATATGTTGAGTTTACTGTATTAAGACTGGGAGACCTAATTAAGGAATGGTCGAGAAAGAAATTTAATGCAGAAGGTATAATATAATATTAAATTTTGTGTTTCTATTTAAAACATTTTGTACGAGTATTTTCTTTTGTTTATAAGTTTGTATATAAAATAATACAAAGTAATTTCTGAGTTTTTGGGCAGTAGATTACAAATCCATACAGCCTCCGCTTTGAAATGATATGTGTCTTATCCCGTAATCTTCTATAGTTCGTCCTGAAGTTCGAAAAAACCCTCTGAGCAACAGCACTAGGGTGCATGCAAATTTAAAAGTTTCTTTTTTTTACATAATCAATATTTATTTCTGAGTATTTGGGCAGTAGATTATTAATCTAGACGACCGCCGCTAAGCTACTACTAAAAGAATATATAGAAGTATTTAGTGACGTAAGACGTATTTGATAAATATAACATTAATACTAAAAATATTTTTACAAATATTAAAAAACGTAAAGGGTTGGGAAATTATAGAAGAAATTTATTTGCTGTTTCTTTCAAACAGGGAAGTCAAATTACATATAAAATATTGTGTTGGGAGATAAATTTTCTTCAGAAAGACTAGGTTAATTCAGCTTTCCAAAATGTTGTGCAATTAGCTTTCATTATTTAGAGAAATTTTGCACAGCTAAAGGCCTAAAGTTTTTCTTGTAAAATTATTTCGCTTCTAGCAAACGGTATTGGTTTCATTGCCATTTGGAATATCTCGACCCGCTATCTCTGAACCACATTACTGCAGTTATTGGATTAATTGCGACAACAAGTCGACTAAAGGAGTTTAATTGTTACCGCAGATTACAAATTAAATTAAAAAAAAAATTATGACGGTGTAGCTTGAACCTTTTTTCTTCTCTGTGTTAATAAGCTTTAACTCCAAATTTTATTTCATTTAATCATATTTAATGCTTTAAGCCTTAATATCTCTGCCATTATATATAGATAAAATTCTTTTCTGCCATTTTGAATGAATAAAAAGTTTTGTTTAATCATGACAATTATGCAATATAAATAAAAGTATTATTATACCCCTCACTGTAAGTAAGAATGGTATATATAACTTTGTGATTCCGTTTGTAATTTCTACACCGTACATGGGACACCTTATAAAGTATATATATTCTCAATCCTTGTGAATAGCGAAGCTTAATAAGTGTTGTCCGTCTGTCTGTCCGTGTAATCGTTGAAATCAGTTTTCAGCAGATCCTAGATAACATACAGAAAAGTGTAGCATACCAAACGATCATTTGTTTCTGTAAGATTATTACTATTAAAATTCAGCCAGATCGATCCATCAATGGCGGAGCTATAAGTCAAAAACCGCAACTACCTCTATTTTTGACCATTTTTTGAGTATGTTTTTTTTGCGTATTTTGTCTAAACGAAGAAACTTTAAAAAAACGTGGTATGCAGTTTTTTTTGAAATATCAGTCATAATAATTGTGCTAAAAATGAAAGCAATCGGTCTTCAAATGGCCGAGGTATATCAAAACTACAACCGAAATTTTAGATTTTCATTCATTATGGCTTTGTTTTTATGCGTTTTTTATTTAAACTGAAAAAAAGTAGTATGTAGTTTTTTTAAACATCACATTTATAGTATCGTAACTAAAACTCAGTTGGATGGGTCCATAAATGGCGGAATTATGAGTCAAAAATTGCGATTACCTCTATTTTTGAGCATTTTTGTTGGTTTTTTTTTGCGTAATTTGTCTAAACTGCAAGACAGACAAAAAAACATGTTACGCAGTTTTATCACAAATAACAATTGTAATGTCTGTGCAAAAAATCAGAAAGATCGGTCCACAAATTTACCAGAAAAATCAAAAATACAACCGGCATTTCACATTTTCATTAATTTTTGTTTTGTTTTTGCTTTGCTTTTGCTTTTTTTTTGTTGAAATTTTTTAGCTGCATATGCGTAATGCTTTGTACACACAAACACGAAAAATAAAAAAGTGTATGTGTGTGTGTGGGTTTTATTGCTTTCTTTATGAAAGAAAGTCTATTCGATTTTTGTCCATAATTAAATAAATAATTTGGCTTACAAATTTTTAAAAAAATTTGCAAAATTAAATGAAAATAAATTTTTTTGCATTCCTATTTAATATTTTTTTTGGAATTTCTTTTTTTATTAATTCAAAAATTGAGTGCCTGCAGACATTTTAATGCTTTTAAGAATGATTTTCTCAGAAAGGATTGTTAATATTAGTCGTATTATAAAAATTGATTTTTTTATTGATATTTCTTTCCAATAATAAATAAAGAAAAATATGCTTCGGAGACATATAATTACATACATAGATACAAATATGCATAATTAGTTGATTTCTTTAAGAGATTGCAAACGAACCATAGAATATTACGGGTTGGTACACATATCGTTTTAAGCAAGAGGTACTCAGAAAAACTTTGCATTATTTTAAAAAAATTTTTGAAATTCCCTCATTCCCCAGTACTCTTCTTCTGAGGGATTTTTACCATTCACCACTTTGCTGAGGTACCATTCCCGATTTTTCCCAGGAAAATTACCAAAATCAAAAAGAAATTTAATCTGTAGGCTCTAAACTCTCTGTGTATTAGCATTTTCGGAAAAATTTTTAGTTTTTATTTTATGATTCCAAACGGAAACTGCCGAAATCCTTGAGATCAACAGTACTGGGGTATATGGAAATTTCAAAAAAGTTTTAAAATATCCAAAGTAATATCTGAATATTTGGTTGGTAGGTTACAAATAGATCTCCGCTAAACTACTACTAAAACATTTAATATTTAATGACTTAAGACGTATTTGATAAATAAGCCATTAATACTGAATATATTTACAAATACTAAAAAGCGTAATGGGGTACGTTAAAACATATTTAACGTGGCATATGTATTCTTCACTCATTTAATTTTTCCTATGGTTTTGATATTATAGAAGAATGTGGAAAGTGAAAAATAATAATACTTGGCTAACGCAGTGAAGGGTATATAAGACTCGGCACAGCCGAATTTAATTTGTTTTATTTAATTTACGTGGAGCTAACAGTGTTTTGTCAGTGGTCAGTGCCAAAGAGAAGTCGGTTCTCAAATATGAGGATTATTATTAAAGCTGAATGTCATTAAAAAGTAAATTGAATTAAAAACTTAATCAATAAATTTACTTACACATTTTCTATTATAAAGAACTAACTTCTATAATTCCGCCTTAATATTTCTTACATTTATGTATATAAGTAATTTATCATTAACATTTGAAAGCTTCGTTTAACTATTCTTTTACATGTCATTTTTATTTCCTACACAAAAGTTGGTCACCCTTTTTAGGTATACAAATATGCATGTGCTTAGCAACTACAAAAGAAGAAATAGATGTTTACCAACAAGCAAATTTTGTTTTCTTTCTTTTATGGTAGAATTTACCACTCCAAGGTATAGAAAAATATTTTCTTTTTAGCATTTTTGCATAGTTATTTTTAAAAGGAGAGAAACTTTTTTTTTTGCGATAAGGATTTTGTATAAATTCTCCTGTTTGACATTTGGGAATTCAGATAAAAAGTATTCACACACAGGGTGTAGCCAATAATGTTGGCTACATATAAAAAAAATAGGATTATAAGTCACCAAACAAAATATAGTTTTAAATTCAAATGTAATTTTGTATCCGTTTTGCTAATAAGAGAGTATTTTGTATCCTAAGATTAATATTAATTTAAGTAGTATTATTATTTAATAAAACATGTTTTAACACAAGTGTTTTGCATATCAAAACTAAGTAGCTGACTTTCTTTTGCCTAGAGAGTTCTTGCTACATCGTGTCTAGATTTTTTAACAAAACACAGAATTGAAAATATTAATATTATTTTTCTTTTTCGTACTACTATTGTCATACCCTTTATAAATATTAGAATAAAAATGCAGCATGTTAATATTTGCAAAACCTGAATTTACGTCTGTCTGTCAGTATATTCTTTGCTGCACGGGAGGAAGAACTGTTGTGGTATGTGCGCTTCTTAAAATTAAAATATTTGAAAATACATTTTTAAAATTTAACATGTTTAAAAACAGAGAAATTTATTAAAATTTTTTTTTTAATTTAAAGGAAAATTTATGTCAAATATAAAAATTATGTTAAAATTATTTTTAATACTTGAGAGATTTAATTATAATGTTTGGGGAAAAAATTGTTGGGTTAGGTGACATAGTTATTAAAACTTTCGATAATTTAAAATTCAAGCGACCAGAGAAAATTTTTAAATAATCAAGAGCTTATTTTATCAAAAGTTAAAATTTTATTTTTTATGTTAAAAGCAACTGTGAAACTTAAAACGTAGAATAAAATCATGATACAGAAAGATTTGGTGCTTGTTTCTGTTCATAAAATTATATTGAAACCAAAAAAAAAATATAAAATTTTTTTTGTTTGAATATAATTCCACTAAAAAATATGATTTTTTTTATATAAATGTAAGAAAGAAAGCTTTCATTTGTTTGAACTTTTTGTTTGTTTAAAATTACCAGTTCAAATTTTAGGATATAGAAAAGCCACACTTGAAATTATAAAACTTCGTTGAAAAAGATAATTCAGTGCAAATAAACTAAAGCAAAAGACCATTTTGCTTCTATTGATTTTCTTTTTGTTATAATATAGCAGCTTGAAATAATATAATTGAAATAATTTTCAATTATCTAGGCGACTAAATTACATAGATTTTCTTTAATTTATGGAATGTTTTTTAAGGGACCTGAGAGGCAGTTCAATATATCAAGAGATTCTAATTTAGCTTCATATTATGAAGCATTCACTGTACTGACAAATAAATGTTTTTGTTTTAAGGATAACCTAAAATACAGGCATGTTCTGAAATCACGGTGATTTTAAACCACGAAAGATTTCAAAATCTCGTTAGTGATTTTTTGGAAATCACTAGATTTGAACTTTTCAGTAGTGATTTTTACTGTTCTCAACCATGGACTTAAAGCTTTTTTGCTATTTTTATAATAAAATTTGCTAAGAAAAAGAAGAACAAGAACTGAAAATCACGAAAAAATAAACAAAAGAAAGAACAATTCTCCGCACAAAATAAAGCGTATTTTAAAATTAATAAATTTACGGTTCCGTTGTGAAAAATAATTAATTTTTTGACAAAAACTAATAAAAGACAAATCAAATTAAGGAATTCAAGGCAACATGTTTAAAATGCTGCAAGTGATTTGATATCGTAAGGCAGGAATCTGGCCGGTTTTAAGTCAAATGATTTTGTGCGCAGAACACCTTTTTCGTGATTTGAAATCACTTTGAGAGAAAGTGATTTTCAGAACATGCCTGATAAATATGGATGATTTAATAAGCTGTGACATGTAAATTGTATGTCTTGAAGATACGATTAATGTTTTAAGCAATTCTGTCCCTGAATTTCTTCTTAATTATTTTTTCTTTCCTTTTGACAATCTATTTTTATTACTACTTTTATATTGCAATTTATTTTATTTTTTACAAT
The DNA here is from genome assembly GCA_947397855.1 of Thelaira solivaga. NCBI lineage: Eukaryota > Metazoa > Arthropoda > Insecta > Diptera > Tachinidae > Thelaira > Thelaira solivaga. The sequence continues at coordinate 39,062,251 of OX377613.1, forward strand.
TGTTGCAGCTTTTTTACTTAATCTTATTTTAAATTTTACTATTCATCTGGAGTTAAAGTGTTCCTTGTCAAAAGGTTGCAGGTAATGGTACACTAAGTACCAGAAATGGGTCTGAATTAGACAGTGCATGTTCTGCTGTCTGTTCGTTTTCGTTACATAACTTTTAGAGATCGCTTAGACTGATGATTATATTTGTCTATTTTGTCTTTAAAAACAAAGAGGAGACATGCTCACAGTACTATTTCATCTATTATTTATATATATATAGTTTTTAAGTAATTGGACTTTGATGATATTCTAAAAGTTTAAGTTCTCTACTACAACCATCAAGTTGTTTCATCTAAATCTGTTCAGTAGTTTAAAAGGTCTATAGTTATTACCACTTTTTTTAATTATTAGCTACTGCTCAACTATTCTTTTAGCTTAGCACTGCCCGATTGTGTATTTATCTAAAATAATTTCCCACGTAAGTAACTAAACAATGTCACTATTTTACATTATAAGAATTTACTTGAGCAAATATTTTTAAATATAAAAGAAGATACATATACGAGTACAGCACATGCAGACTCGTTAACGTAGAAATACAAATTAATATTATGTACCTTAACTTGTGTCTCATACATGCAAATAAATATGTTTTGACATAAATAATATTATTTGTATGCAGTTTATGCAGACACAGAATAAAAACTATTTTTATAAGCATGTTTTTGTGCTGTCGTCAGCTTGACAAAATACACAACCAGAGAATTGGTCACATAAAAATAGAAATGAAAACTAGACGCAGAGAGTGAAAAAATATAGGAGAAGAATTACAAACATAAATAAATAACAATTGAGGAACAGAAAAATGTTTTAAGAATTTTAATTTTAAATCATCGTGCAGAAATTTGGGTTAGTAGGAAACTGCTGTAACAAGTTGGATTTTCTCCATAAAATATATTAAGTTATTGTTGTAACATGCGAACCGAAATTTTACTTTTATATTAAGATTGAATTAGTTCAACAAGAGAGAAATATATAAATGAAATAAAGTTGCTATGCCTTTTCTTCGGTTTAAATGTTTATTCTGTCCATATAAAAGAATTAAAACATATATTTGTTTGCTGATCATAAATACAGTTTTTAAGTTGGGCTACTCATGCAGTTAAAATTAGTACGAAAGTTAGTTTTTGTTTTCATGTAATTTAATTTTTTTTTCAGTTAAAACAATTAAATATCAGTAAAGTTTAGTGACAAAACCATTTCAGTTAAAAAAAAAAAGTTTTACCTTATTTGTTACATTCATCTAAAGCAGGGAAAAGGGTGTTTCGTTTGAGTTTAATAAATTTCATGAAACAAAAAATTAAATTTATGTTAAAAAAGTAAATAGTGTTGGTTTTTATTAAAAGAAAAAAAATTTAATATCTATTTTGTTTAAATAATAGTTGTATTCAGTACAACCATATAATTTGAAAAATAATAGGGTTATTAAATGTCAGAAATTCTTTGCCATTCGTTGCATAGTGTAATTTAAAAAAAATTAACTGAAGGGTAAAATGAAAGTATGTACTTTCAAGTGTTATTGCAAAGTGTAAATAAAAATTCATCTTTTAATACACTTTCAACATGAAAATATTATATATAAATCCACTGTACAATACAAAAAAAAAAAAAAAAAAAAATAAAATAACTGATTATGGTAAAGAGAACCGAAAAAACTGTAGACGTGTGTTGACGTTTTAAAAGTTTACATCTGGAACTATTGCAAAATGGGGCTTAAAGTTTTCCAGTTTTATCAAATTTTAATTGTCAATCGACGTAGGTCCAAAAACTCCCGTTAGTTCAAGAGTTGGAGGGTTAGAAGGTTCCAAAAAAATATTCCTCGTAGTGTTTTCATAAGTTTTCTAAGCATTGCATGTACCTATTATAAAATGTTGGATTCACTTGGTTAATTACGCCGATTCACAATCAAAATTTTAAGAAAGGGGGAAACTTCAAATTCCATTTTGAGATCGGTGCATATGTAAACTTTCAAAACGCCGATACATGTGTAAGGTTTTTTTAGTCCCTTCTACCATAATCAGTTGTCAGAATCATGTTATTTTATAAAAAAAAAAGTCATTTTATTTTATATTTCTCATATTTAAATTTAAATAATAAAATAAATGAAATTTTGCGGCTTAAAAAATTTCAAAAAATTATCACGCACATAAAGCTTTTGTGCTTAAAAAAATGTTCTTTTCGTTTACAATAAATGATTTATCATTTAACTTACCGTACGTCCTGGAGCTCCTGTTTTGCCTTCTTTACCTGGTAGTCCTGGTGGACCTCTTATTGTTTCTCGTAATACTTCGTTGTCTTTAATTGCTTCTAGGATATCAGACGCATTGCATGTACATTTGCCAGTGTATTTCTATAAATAAAAATCAAAACATTTTAATTATTAAAAATTAATTTTCTTTAGTATTGAAAATAATAAAAGTCGATTTGTGTATGAGCAAATATAAAAAAGATACTTATAATACAAAGGAGATATTTGCCGATAGTTGCAACAGCAAAGCCTAAAATCTTTCTGATTAGAATATAAAAACATACAAACGTTTAATGCCCTAAATAACTAACATGTACGAGTATTTTTTTATAGAAATGAATTACCAAATAATAATTTTAATGGGGATTTTAAAAATACGTTTATTTAAAAAAAAAGTAATTAAAAACTACACCGAAATTCATTGAATTTTTTTTTTTTGTTACAATACGAAGGTTGAGTTAGGTTAGGTTAAGCAGGGCGCCCGAATAGGAAAACAGAAGCTGGGCTCACTTGGGTCCTCTGACGTGGTACAATACGAAAAATAGAAGCAAAATAAATCGATTTAATTATCCCCTAAATATCAATAAATTGTAGCTCTGTTTTTTTCAGGTCGTGGCTAATTATAAAACTACATGATGCGTGGTATTTACTGTAATTAATTTAAACGATAAACTAAACTAGTTTTTCAAACTTTAATTCATTCAAAATTATAAATAAATACTTACGTTGTCATTTAGTTGCACTGGCACTTGTAATAACAACAATCAACATTCAAATAAATTTATTGTGGGATTTTAGTTTTAAGTTGTTAATACACACCTCTTAGTTGTGTTAACGCTCGTTGGTTTTATTGTAATATAATCCACGGTAATTTGCTTTTATAAATCCTTTATAAATTGGGTGTCAACTACAATGTGCACTTAATGTAAATGAATCAATGAAATTCTCAAAAAAATGTTCAACAAAAAATACAAATGAGAATAGGGGTAAATAAATCATATTTGGAAAGTTTAAAAATAAATTAAAAAGCTGTTCCAATAAAATATGGGAAACTCCATAATCACTGGTTAGTGATTTAATAAAATATTTTTTTTTAATATTTAGACAATATGACAATTTTCCATAGTTTACCTACAAAATGATTGTGCTGATTAAATATTGAATTGATGCAGTTAAAAATAGTCATATTGATTTTTAATAAATATGAAAGATTTTATAGTTTTAAAAATATAATCGTTGTGTTTACTGAATAATTAATTGCTTTAATTAAAAACCGAATTATTGTTTAAAGATTTAATTGGTAGTGAATAGAGTTATATTTTAGTTTAAAAATTTTAGTAAGCATCTGTTATTTTGATTGTAGTTGACTCAAATAAAATGTATTCAACATGAAAATATTTTTAATGCAAATGTTTAATGGTGTAAGAAAACCAGGTGACACTAAGATTCCAGCTGAATCCTGCATGATTAAAGCTCCTCCTGTCAAAAGTGAAGAGACATCAATGTATTAAAGAGAGATCAAAAACAGAAACAAATTATTTGTTTCGATTTAGCACACTTCTTGATATCAACCACCGGAAAAAACTTTTGGCCTCATAAGCAATAAGCTTTTTGTAATGTTTTTATATTTTTATTTTTCAAGTTTTCTTATACCATGATCTATACTAAAATTATATAGAGAAAAATATTTTTTTTTTTTTAATGAATAAAACAAATTCGTTCATAAATATGGGCTATATAGTACAATGCAACGTCCACTTTTGCCTAAATTATTCAATTACTTAAAAACTAAAAGTTAATTTTTAAACTATTTTTTTTAATTTGATACATGAAATCACTACTGGTATAAGAATTTCCTCTCACAGATAAAGCGACAGGCAAAACTGGGAAAAACAGCTAATTATTGCATAAATCAGTTCTGTGTACACAAATTAATAAAAATTTTGAATTTTCAAAATGTAATTAAAAACAAAAAAAATATATTATATAAAATATACAAAACATCATTAATTAACCACTTAGATTTGTTGAATGCCCTACCTAATAAATTTCCCTAATTCGTGTTTTTATCTGCTAGAGCAAATGTTGTTATTCTTCTATTTGTAACTTATCGCATGTACCAACTTTACCCTGGGTACATACTCATCTACTACCTGTTCCTAAGCCCACTTGAATAAATTGCTCTATAATCCTAACATATTATAACGAATATAAGCAACATATATGTACGTACCTGGTATGAATTTGCTAAAGTAGGTAGGTAAGTATGTACATTTGTGCGTGTATATGTGTTTAAATATGTAATTCACTGGTGCATGAATGTGTGCAATTTTAACAATTCATTCAATGTAAGCTTGCATGCGTATGTATGTGCATAACTTGTTATGTTAAGCATCATTTGTACGTAGTATTTTTAAAACACAACAGGAGTATAAACAACAAACTAGTTTGTAGCATAAACAGCAGTAGCAATAGTTTTTTTTAAGTTTATTTTTTAAAGCAAACATTAGCTCTTCAACTATAGAATTTAACCGTTTTACGTTTGCTTGTATGTGTAAGTTAGGTATATGAAATACACACACACACACACACTTGCACAGAGCCGTACACCCACTTATGTACATATACAGCCACGCCACTTTTACAAATAAACACTCATCTATAAATAAATAACAAACAATAATTTAAAAGTGATGTGTTTATTGTAACGGTTGCATGATGTTGTTGTTGCTTTTAATGTTGGCATTTGTTGCTGTTGCTTGTCGGTGCTGCTATGATGACAGATGAAAAAAAACAGAACAGCATTTATATTTACATGCTCAATCATACATACAAGTATATAGTTACACACATGCACATGATTATAAATAACGTTAGTGAAAATCCGTTAGTTCTTACACATTGTTATCCGGGGAAATCAGGTATTTGCTTCCGGCCATATGTCTGTCTAAGCGCATCAACAAAACATGTGTTTATACATTTACAAACACATTTATAAATTTTGTATAATGCAATTTAATACTGAAACACTATGAGCCGTTTTGTTTGTAAATTTCCATTATTATTCTTTTTATTTTATTTTTTTTTAAGCTTTAAAAAAATGTCATTGAGAACAATATTATTTATTCTATGAAGCAACGCTATGAAGGATTGAAAATTAATACGATTGTGATTAAAAAAAATATAAAAATTTACTTTGAAATGAAATAAAGTACTACAACCTATTTGGCAGTCGAAAGCTTAGAGGCTTTTAACTCTAGTAATATATAAATAGCATATTATTTTACGAAACCCCTTTCCATCTTCTGTGTATATTCTTGCCAAAAATAATTAAAAGCATAATAAATAATTTGAAATCAAAAAGTCTGTCTGTCCGTCAGGTAGTTGAAATAATCTTTCTGAAGTCCGTTGAAGACCTACAGAAAAGTTTAGCATACAAGTTGTTTTTGTCTTTCAATTTCTATTGAAGTTCAGCCAGATTGATTCATAAATGAGTTAAAAACCACGACTATTTCTGAGTGGGTTTTTTTTTGCGCATATTGTCTAAACTACGAAAAGAACAAAAAAATGTAATATTCAGTTTTATTAAAAATAATAGTCGTTATAAAGAGTGATTTTTTTGCTATTATCTTTTAGGCAACACTAGTTTTGACAGCTCACGCACGTTTTGTATCTTGTGTCACTGTCAAACATCTTCAGTTTGGTCTATATTTTAATCATGAATCGTCTTACAAACGAACAACGCTTGCAAATTATTGAATTTTATTACCAAAATGCGTGCTCTGTTAAGAAAGTTCATCGCGCGCTTCTTCCATTTTATGGTCAGTTTAATCGACCTACCGAGGCTTCTATTCGGGCTATTGTAACAAAATTTCGCACCAAATTTACATTGTTGGACATTAAACCACCAACACGCTTACGTAGAGTGCGAACTGAAGAAAATATCGCAGCCGTATCGGCCAGTGTTGGTGATGACCGTGAATTATCGATTCGGCGCCGTTCGCAGCAATTGGGCCTCTGTTACTCCACTACGTGGAAAATTTTGCGGAAGGATTTGGGTGTGAAGCCTTATAAGATACAACTGGTGCAAGAATTGAAGCCAAACGACCTACCACAACGCCAAATTTTTGGTGAATGGGCTCTTGAAAAGTTAGATGAAGATCCACTTTTTTATCGAAGAATTGTGTTCAGCGACGAGGCTCATTTCTGGTTGAATGGATACGTGAACAAGCAAAACTGCCGTATTTGGAGTGAAGAGCAGCCAGAAGCATTGCAAGAGCTACCAATGCATCCACAAAAAACAACCGTTTGGTGCGGATTATGGGCTGGCGGCATCATTGGGCCGTATTTCTTCAAAGATGATGCGAATCACAACGTTACTGTGAATGGTGAGCGCTGCCGTGCGATGATAACAAACTTTTTTTTGCCCAAAATGGAAGAGCTTGACTTGCATGACATGTGGTTTCAACAAGACGGTGCCACATGCCACACAGCACGCGAAACAATGGACCAATTGAGAGGCGAGTTCGGTGAACAGTTTATTTCACGCTTGGGACCAGTCAATTGGCCGCCCAGATCGTGCGATTTAACGCCTCTAGACTATTTTTTGTGGGGCTATGTTAAGGCTAATGTCTATAGGGACAAGCCCGCTTCGATGGACGCACTGGGAGCCAACATTGCCAACATTATTCGTGAGATACCGGCCGAAATGTTGGAAAGAGTATGCCAAAATTGGACTAAGCGGATGGACCATTTGAGGCGCAGCCGCGGCCAACATTTGCATGAAATAATCTTCAAACATTAAATTATATCGACCCAACTATCGATCCAAATAAATATTTCATGCATTTTTCTGAATTTTATGAGTTTTTTTTTTAAATTTCCGATAGTTCTTATAAAATCACCTTTTATCTGTGCAAAATATGAGAGCAATCGGTCTACAAATGGTTCCTCGGTCATCAAAATAAAACCGAAATTTTAGATTTTCATTAACTTCAGATTTTTGTTTTTGGTATTTTATCTAAACAAAAAAAGTAGTACGCAGTTTTTTCAAGCATAACATTCATAGTATCTGAACCAAAACTCAGCTGAATAGGTTCATAAATGGCGGAGCTATGAGTAAAAAATAGCGACTACCTCTATTTTTTTTTCCATGTTTTGTGTGTGTTTTTTGCGTAATTTGTTTAAATTAAAAAACTGAGAAAAAACGCTGTACGCAGTTTTACCTGAAATGACACTCATAATGTCTGTGCAAAAAACAAGAGCAATTGGGTCACAAATGGACTAGAAAAATCCAAACATTTTCAAAATTTTAGATTTTCATTAATTTTTTTGCCTTTGTTTTTTTATTGAAATTTTTAAATTATGCATGTGCGTAATGTTGTGCACACAAACACAAAAACAGGTACTCGATTCTATACAAATGTGTGTATTTTGTGTATTCTGTGTGTTACGATGACACTCCACAGTAACAGATGACACTACAGTGTAACAAAACTACGAATTAAGTTCTTTATTTGATATAAAATATTTAATTAAATATGTTTAGAAAAATTTTAAATTAAATTGAATTTATTTTGCATTTCTCTTGGATATCTTTCTTAAAATTTCTGTTATTATTAATTTAAAAATTGACTAAGGTTCTCAGAAAAGAGTTTTTCTTAGAACTCGTAATTTTAGTTTCTAGAACTGAAATTAATTATTAATTTTAGGATTCATAAAAAATTGGCATTCAAAGAAAATTATTTTTTATCAATTTTTTCATATCTCTTTTTAAATTTCTTATTAATTTTGATGTCTTATTATAAAAATTTATTTTTATAACAATATTTCTCTCCAACAAACTAGCCTTTTTAATTAGATATATAAGTTTTTTTTCTGATTAAGAAGAATGTGAAAAATATAAATATTAATAACACAGTGAATGGTATATAAAACTCGGTACGGCCGAATTTAAGTTATTTTTTAATATAATATCTTGTTAGTACAAAATATGAATATTAAAAATGTTAGAGCCGATGATCAAAGCTGTCAGTGCTCCTTAATAATTTATTCTTAGAGTTAAATTCTGTTTGACTAAATAAATAAAATAATTAAAACAAATAAAAGAAATAATATAAATGAAATAAATAAAAATTTTACCGTGGGATCACCTTTTAAATTTAAGATGCTTAACACAAAAAAAGTAAAGCTACGGTCACATTACACAAATATATGTCCATTTAAGTATAACAACTACTTTTTCGTAAATATTTTTTATTGAATAAAATTAATTCAAATAATAAATAATGCAACTATGCTGTATGTTAATAACAAATTAAACTAATCTAAGCGAGCATTTCTTCAAAATATATGTACATGATGTAGTGGTTATGCTTATTCCGACAAATATTTGTTTAATGTGACCGTAGCTTAAGTTTGTTAATATATAATACAAATAAAATTCCAATATTTAGCTACAAAAAACTATTGAAATATATTTATGTATTTTAAAGAAGAAAAATTAATTTATCAATTTAAACTTTTTATTTCAGTTATAAATTTGTCATTCCGTGTGTAATTTCTTAACCGTACATGTGACACCCTATATGGTATATATATTCTATAAAGAGGTTGAACGCTGGAAAAGATCCCGCGAGTGATAAAATAACTGCAACGATGATTGCACAGTGAAAAAAAAAATAAAAATTACGTGCAAATACATGGGAAGTGGTATTATTTTTCTGGTAGGTTCTGTTGAGTACAACAAGAATCTGTTTTTGGAACAGAAGCGACGACTTATGGTGCTAGGATCCACCTGGACCGATGCTTAACATGACTCATCACACCGCAGTAAAAGCTACGTAATTAAAATTTAAATCTGCCCAGCTGTACTGGCTTATCGGTCCAAGGTCAGGACATCAAGCTGCTCCTGTACAAGGCAGTTTTAAGACCTATATGGTTTTACAAAGTTAAGCTATGTGGAACGGCATCACCATTCAATGTTGAAAAACTATAACGGGTGCTCCGTGGTACATCAAAAATATAAACATCCCTAAGGAGCTAAACAGGTTCATTGTTTGAGAGGAGATCAAGAATACAAGGTTATCGCAATCCCCTGGAAAGAGATTTACTTTTATTTACGGGACACAGACGTCTCAAAAGGATAGAGACTTTTGACTGACTACATAAAAAAATTATTATTTCTGAGAATATAACTTTGAAATTGCAATGGCAATACATTTTTTATTAGGTCAAGATTTGATTACTTATTATTACTTTCTTACAGAAAGATTCAATAATTAAATATTAATTTTAAAAAAATAAATTTTATACACTTTGCAAGGCTTTCATCATCTCATTTACGTTAAACCCTGTACCTATAAAAAAAAAATCTTCGTCACTATATTTTTGTTAAAGGATTTTAGTGTATTCCGATTTTAAAGTAACTATTTTGATTTGGATATATATTTATATGTATTTAATCAATTTTACTTACATATCTTTTAATTAATGAGCATTGTGTATATACTCTACAAAAAGTTGGGTAATCGACTACAAAAATAATGCAATTACTACAGCTAACTTTTGTAAACTAACTATGTATAAACTAGCTACAATGCAATGTAAAATCTCCTCGAAATCAATACATCAATAACACAATGAAATAAAAAATACTTAAGCTGAGAACAAAACATCACGTTATACACACTGAAAAAATAATAATTCTTTCATTATTTTTCCGCCTTTAACAACGTTTTATTATTTTGCTTTTATTTAATGAAATATTTCATTAGTCTAATAAAACGTAACCTTTTGTTTTAAAATAATGAATTGTTCATTTCGTTAATGAACAAAAATCTTTCAGTGCATGACTGGCTGTGTGACTACTTTAGCTGAAGTAGTTAGCGCTTTGGCTTTAAATTGAAAAACTTTTCTTCCTCGGTTTGTGCCATGTGCAGGTTAACTACAAAATGCAAATAAAATTTCTCGTAATAAAAGCAAACAAAAACCTAACTTTTAATAAAGAGTTAAAATTTGATTATTGAAACTCTTAAAATACAAATTAAAGTGCAAGTAAAATAATAAAATCATTTAGTAAATAAAATTAAAAATGATTCTTCCTTTAATTTACCAAAATGTATAAAAAAAATTAAGCAAACTGCATTTTGTATTGTTATTACTGTGATTCCACGACACGATGCGTGGTTTATTTTAAAAATAATTTATAGCGTCGAAAATATTTTTCATTGCGTTATCGTAGTAACTACAAAATGATAACCTTGTACAAAAAAGTTGTATATTCTTTTGCTTCAATATTATTTATTAAAAAAGCAAAGCCAAATTAAAAAAATTTTATATATTTTTCTTCTAAAATTTTTTGTTCAGCCGGATAATGATACATCAAATTATTATACGGCGACAAATATTTCCACATATGACTGTACATGAGAAAACAGAAAATTTGTTAGAAGTTGTCTTCATGTTTTTTTAGAGAAGCAATGTTTTAGAAGGCACACACGACATGTTTCTGTTTCACAATCGGGGTTGTCATAGAATCCAATCTTGTCGGTACTGGGTTTGAAAACGACAAAAAAAATTCTTTGGTGTCATGAAAACCAAAGTTATCGGTTTTATGTTCGAATTAGAAAAATATCGGTTTTAGATGTCACAGAGACCAATGTTGTCGGTTTTTTATTGGAAAGCAGCAGTAAGCAGCAGTCCGATTTCATTTGTTCGCCTATTGTTCTTTTTATTTCGATATTATGTCTATTTTATTGTTATTAATAAGGGAAAGCATAGAAATAAAACTCAAAATTACGTAATCATGGAGTTTTTGTGGATGAATATCCATACATCGGAAAAGATTATCCAAATCAAGATAAGCATATCATTCAAAATCTTACATACTATGTTAGAGTCTTCGCTGACAGGCTAAGAATCGTAACGAAGAACATGACAGTCCCGTTCATGCTACACGAAAATCTTCTTTATTTAACGGACAATATATTACAAATCGGCAAAGCAGCTTTAAGTATAGATGCACAGTATAAAAAATGAACTTATGCTGTCTCCGGCAGCTCGAGGTGATTGCTAAATACAATCTCTTAAAAAAATTTTTGTCACCTTCTCTGAAAATTCTTCATCTCTAACAAAAATGCTATAACGCCAGAGGTCATTTTATTTAAATACTTATTTTGCCGACACTTTTAAAATTTTTATTTTTATTGTAGCAAAACACAACGCTTTTTAATAATATTTGCACGAAAGCATTACAAATTTTTAAATTTTCTACAAAAAAAAAAAAAATTAAATTAAAAATTGTAAACAAATAGACAAATGTATAAACAACTGATTCGAATATCGGTTTAATTAAACTTAGAAAAAGGCAGAACCAATACTTTTTCATGACACCAAATGAAACTGATATTGGTTTTAAATCGCTTAAAAAAGCAAAACCGACTTGGATTCTATGACACCCCTAAATGTAAAAGTTGACACATAAAGTGTAAAAGACTTGTCGTCTAATAGTCAATACATACATATATAGTTTAATTTTATTTAAATCAAGGAGAGAAGAGATGCCTTTCTCTAGCGTATATTAAAAAATTTTGTGTGTCAACATTTGTTTTTTTATGCTGTTCAACACGATTAAAATTAAAATGCCAACATTTAATAACAAGCATATACAAAAAGACATTAAATCAACGATCACACATATTTGAGCAAACTATTGCACAGTAAAAAATTCTTGTTTTTTTTTTTGGTTTTGTGTATTTTTATTGAAATATGTGTTTGTGTTTTTGAATGTTTTAATGCCTGTATTTGAACTTTGCTTTTTAGACTCCATCGTGTCGAACAGCATAAGAAACAATCAGTTTCTAATCGTGTCTCAAACATGATTTAATCAAATGTTATGCACGAATTTTTCTTTAAATTTTTGTGTATGTGGTTTGATTGTAGTCTTGGCTAGTACACGAACTAGCTATTCCCATTGTTCTATTCACTTATTTGAACTGAACGAGCTCGTTTGTGTTTTGAATTCCTATAGTTAATTTGCTTGCTCTTCATATTAAATGAGCGACCTATAAATGAACGAAAGAACTAAACAAAGACGAAAGAACGAAAGTTGAAAATTATTTTCTTTTTAAAAAATGGTAAAAAAGAGAAAATGTATTATGCATGTTAAAAAGTCAATTTTAAGCTATTTTAAAATCAAACTTTAAGTTTTTTAGCCATAGTGATTAAAGTTCTTTTTGAATTAAATTATTAAAACAGAAATCGAAAACTAAATTTGAAAAATTTCGAATTTTTGTTGTTGTTTTGCTTTCTATTTTCATAAAATTATTCCTTTCAACCCCTATTCGATATCATTTTACATAATAAAGAACGTTCAATGACTATTCCTTTTTAGTATTTGAACTAAAAAGAGCACTCATTAATATGAACTACGGAGCACACATATTGTCCAGATTTATATCTTCCAATTCGGGCCATAAAAATTTCGCTATCATCTCACGATAGCGAACAACATTCACAGTAACTGCCTGACCGGCCAGCCCATAAACCGCACCAAACAGTCACTCTTTGTGGGTGCATTGGTTTTTCGACAATCACTCTTGGATTATCATTCGCCCAAATGCGGCAATTCTGCTTATTGACGAATCCACTGTGGTGAAAATGTGCCTCATCACTGAAGATGATTTTCTTCGAAAATTGATCATCCACTGTTGCCATTTCTTGCCACCATTCTGACCATTGACGACGTTTGGAAAGGTCAAAAGGCTTTACTTCTTGAGTCAATTGCACCTTGTAAGCGTATAAATGCAAGTCTTTATGCATAATGTTCATCAACGACGAGCGTGAGAGGTGCAATTGTTGGACACGACGACGAGTTGAGGTCGACGGCTCTTCAGCCACACTATCGCGAACAGCAGCAATATTTTCTGCATTACAAGCTGTACGAGCATGCACTGGTGTTTTCACATCTTCTACAGACCCGGTGTGCTCAAATTTTTCCACGATTTTTCCGATTGTATGCACATTTGGATGATTAAATTGACCGAAAAAATCACGAAGTGCACGATATGCATTTTGATTTGAACGCCCATTTTCATAATAAGCCTGAATAACTTTAACGCTTTGCTCGATTATGTATCTTTTTATGGTTCAAATTGAGTTAGTCTGAAATTGAGAAACGTCAAATGAAATGCAAAATAAAACTTGACGTTTAGGTGTGGTTCACGTTCAACATCGGCCCTTAAAATTTAACCACCCTTTATTTACTTAAAAATTGTTAATCATGCACAATCAAATAAAAATAAGATTTTTGCAGTTCTCTGTAATACACACACATTACTTAGCATGTATTTATAGAAAAAAATAACATATTTTTATACAAGCGCATAGCTTTACTAATTATATTTATGTAATTTTTGGTTGCATTATATTTAAGTGTGTGGATATGTTTGTTTTTTCTCAGTAAAATCATATTAATTTTTTGTTGTTGTATTTTTTCATATTCAGTTTCAAAACTAGTTACGCTACTGCATATTTTGTTGTCGTTGAATAATTTATGTTGTTGCATTTAACAAAAGCATTACCATTAGTAATGCAGCAAGGAAATTTAATAAAATTTTAGTTTCACCAAGCGGAAATGAACACAAAAAACTCATACATCGTTACTCATTTTCAAATATGTATATATGTATACTCACATGGACATACTTATATAAATGAACACAATTTAAATTAAAAGAAACAGATGAAAACTGTAGAATGTTGAAAAGAAATTTAAATAGAAATTATTAGGTATTTAGTGCATGAATTTATTGGACACATAATTGTAATTATAATCATGCTCGAATTAAACAAAAAATTTGTTTACAATGTTAAAATTTTCAATTGAACTGCAAACGTGTCATATAGATTGAATAATATGTGTGTCAGTACTAAAAGTGGAGCGTTTTACAGAAAAACAACGAGTTTTAATTGTGATGAAGCAAAGTTAAACTAATGCCAAGTTTTCGAAAAAAAAGTCAAATTCTGCGATGAAGCGCATTCCATGTGAATGGCTTCGTGAATCTTAATGTGATCTATGAGAAACATGTGCACCCTCAACGAGCAACTGTTTAGTGTGGATTTTGGTATGACCTTCTTTTTTGAAGATGAGGCCGAAATTGCGATGACTATGAACGACAATCGTTACAGGAAAATGATACTAGTAAGAGAGTCTTTGTGGCCTCAATTGAAGAGCATGGATTTGCACGACAAGTGGTTTCAGCAAGACGATGTGGCGCCAGCCGAGAGACACCATTTATTTATTACCATGAACAAAAAATCAAAACTTTTGTCATAGTTTCCAAAGTTTGTAAAATTATTCAGTGAATTTATCTGGTAAAAGTTGAAAACATTCAGTTGTGTCGCGTTTTTTTATAAAAATTACAAACAAGGTTTAGATGGATAAACTAACGGACTGGCCTGGGCTGGATAGCAATCTCAGTAGGGATTTACTGGGCTTAAAGAGAGCACATTTAAGAAATGTGATGGCAGTAGTAAGAGACCACTGAAGTTCTGATAACCATGCTAGGAGAATGGGAGTGCCATCAAATAACTACTGTAAAAGTTGTCAAGACGAAAAAGAGGAAGAAACTGTGGAATAAATCATCTACCTTTATCCTAACCTGGAGGAATAATGCAAGCTCTATGCGGGGTCTCACCGCACTGTGGACTATAAAGGGCGCCATGCTGTATGGCTTCATTAGAAACAACAATTGGTTTAGGTAACGGATTCATCTTCGTCTTCTTTTCTATCTTCCTACTTGCTTTTAGCCTTCTACCTTTATTGCTGTCCTTCATTCCTTCCCTTTTAAACAGTTATCACAAAAGGACCACATCAGATAACCCAAGTAAGCCCCTTATGCTTTTCTTGTGGAGGCGCCTTGTTTAACCTTCAATCAAGCCTAGAAGCCTTGAATTTTTTATAAATTTTTAATTCTTTAACTAAGGAAGTGGAATGTTATCAAACATACATCTTAGCTGCCTGTCTTTGTTAAATGAAAAATTGTGTTCGTTTGTAGTTTTCAATTTCTGTAGTAAATTTTTTGATTTTTTGAGTGCGACATAAAAGAATTTTTTAGTTTTTCCATATGTATTTAAGTACCAAACAACAAGCTAGGATCACATTACACAAATATTTGTCTAAATAGCAAAATAAATATATCATGAAAATATACGCATAAATATTTTGAATAAATTTCCGCTTAGACTAGTTTAATTATCATATTATTTGAATTAATTTTATATAAAAAATATTTCCCAAAAAGTAGTGGTTACAAGTATTTCGACAAATATTTATGTAGTGTGGCCATAGCTTAAGCATTGAATACAAAAATACTTGCACTGTTCATGATTAAATATAATATAATTATTATAAGAATAATCCATTCGTCATATAACCATCTGTTTACCATATCTGTTGAGACTTTAAGTTCATATAAAAGTAAATGTCATTAGAATAGCCCACAACTAAAGAAGAAAAAATAGCATTCGTGAAATACAGCCATAAATTCCGAATCAAATATAAATCCTTCAAAATTTTATGTTTAATTAATTAAATTATACGACTGTAAAATAAAAAAAAACTTGTTGTTCGTAAAGTATGAAAACAAATGGTTGTTATAATTAAGATGTCATATAAAATGAAATTAGAAAATTACGTACAGATTTCTACACAAAAGAAGCAATAAAATCGCTTCATTACATTTTTTTTTAATAAAAAAATATTACTTTTTTGTAAATTTATTTTCCCTTTTTCTTCTTATAATGTAAACTAGACGTTTCAGATTAAAAAAATTTATTATTATATTTGACACAAATCGACTATGTATGTGGTATTTATTTTATTTTAATTAGCACTTACCGCCCCTGGGTTAGTAGGGAAATCAATAAAGGGAGGAAATGAACCTGGTTCACCTTTGGGTCCAGCGGGACCTGGTGGTCCAGGAGGACCACGTATACTATCACCAGGAGGACCTTTAGGGCCACGTTCACCTTTCTCTCCTTTAATCGTACGATATGCTGCAAATAAATGAGTAAAGAATTAAATTAATTGCGATGCGAAGCAGTTTTCAGTTTTGATATTTAAATACAAGAGAAAAGAAAAAATAAAATAAAACATAAAATTAAGAAAAGTTTTGTAGCTAGAAAATTTAATTTTTAAATTTGTTTACTTTAAAGCACCAGACTTATTAACAATTTTTTCAGTTTGTTAAAAGTGTGTTAGGAAAAAACTTTCTAGGAAAAGTTGTTTAATAATTTTCGCTCAATTTAAAAATATTTTTAATTTTTTAAATCATTTTTCAAAATTTATTAATTATAACATTGGTGAGTACACTTTAAAAACTGTAGATTTAATGATTAACAGCCTTATTCAGAGAGACTTAATATAGATTTGCAAGCCGTTATTAAGTTAAAATCGCTTAATTTATATTCAGAGACGTTTTTAATCTTAATAATCCTATTTTAAACCTTTATTAAATCCACAAATTTTAAAGTAGGTATGGCCCTACTTTAAACCTATATTAAGCTGTGACAACTGATTGTTTGTTTTTGTTTTTTTATTACATTGTGTTAAAACAAAATAAATGTTAATATAACTTTTTTATTTATTTGATAATTTTTTCGACCTTTTCATTTTCTATGATTTTTAATTAAAATTTAATTAAAAACAAGATCCAATTCGGCAGTGCCGAGTCTTATATACCCTTCACTGTGTTAGCGAAATATTAATATTTTTCACTTTCCACATTCTTTATTAATAGCAAAACCATAGAAAAAATTAAATAAGTGAAGATAAATATGCCGCGTTAAATATGTTTTAATGTAAAACCCGAAGTTTTTTAGTATTTGTAAATATTTTCAGTATTAATGGCTTATTTATCAAATACGTCTTAATATTAAATGTTTTAAGCAATAGTTTAGCGGAGATCATCTATATTTATACCCAACCAATCATTACTTTGGATATTTTAAAATTTCTTTTATTTTTTAAATTTTCATATACTCCAGTGCTGTTGCTCTGAAGGGTTTAGGCAATTTCCGTTTTGCATCATAGAATAAAAATTACGAAATTTCAAGTAAATGTTAAAACAGTTCCAGAAAGCGTAAAAGTTACAAGTTTCATTTCAGTTTGGTTTCAGTAAGTTTCTGTTGCCAAAATGAGGAATGATAAAAATTCCTCAGAGAATGAGTACTGGGGTAGGAGGGAAATTAAAAATTTTTTAAAAATAATGTAAAGTTTTTTCTGAGTACTTAGAAGATAGATTACAAATGTAGACGACCTCTCTTTTAAAATGATATACATCTTATCTCGTAATCTTCTATGGTTCGTTCGGAAGTTACTTTGGATTATTTTTAAATTTCCATATACCCCAGTGCTGTTGCTCTAAGTTATTTTAGGAACTTGCCGACGAACCATTAAATATTGTGAGTTGTGACATATATCATTTTAAAGAGGAGACTGTCTAGATTTGTAGTCTACCGCCAAAATACTCAGAGTTATTTTGGACTATTTTTAAATTTTTTTTGAAATTTCCATACACCCCAGTACTGTTGAACTCAAGGATTTTGGCAGTTTCCGTTTTGCATCATAAAATAAAAACTACGAATTTTTCAGAAAATGTTAAAACATTTCCAGAAAGCTTAGAGCCTACAGACTTAATTCCTTTTTAATTTTAGTAATTTTCCTGCCCAAAAATCCCTCAGAAGAATAGTACTGGGGTATGAGGGAATTTTATAAATTTTAAAAAAATAATGAAAAGATTTTTCTGAGTACTTGGGTGATTACAAATTTGGTGATGACCTCTTGTTTCAAATGATATGTGAACCAACCCGTAATATTCTATGGTTCGTTTACAATCTATTAGAGAAATCAACGTATTTATGCACGTTTGTATCTTAGTATGTCAAAAATACTGAAAAGATATTTACAAATACTAAAAAGCATAAGGAATTACGTAAAAACATATTTAACTAACCATATTTATCTTCACTCACAACAAAAAAAGTAGGTATATAATTGAAACGCATACTTTAATCAGCTTTAGGTTGTATTAAATATAAAAATTTATTTATTTATTATTGGAGGGAAATATCTCTAAAAAAAAATCAATTTTTATAATACGACTAAAATTAACGAGTTCTAAGAAACAATCCTTTCTGAGAACCTAAATTTTAAAAGCAATAAAATGTCTGCAGGCACTAAATTTTTAAATTAATAAAAAAAGAAATTCTAAGAAAGATATTAAATAGAAAAACAAAAAAAATTTGTTTCATTTAATTTTGCAAATTTTTGTAAAAATTTTTAAGCCAAACATATTTAATTAAATATTTAATTATCGGGAAAGATCTAGTGAAGTCTCTTTCATAAAGATGTCTGTATTCGTAATACTATTTAACTCAAGGCAATAAAAACTACACACACACACATACACTTTTTTTCGTGTTTGTTTGTACAAAGCATTACGCACATGACAGCTAAAAAAATTCCGCAAAAAAACAAAGCAAAAGCAAAGCAAAAACAAAACAAAAATTAATGAAAATGTGGAATGCCGGTTGTATTTTTAATTGTTTTGGTCCATTTGTGGACCGATCTCTCTGATTTTTTGCACAGACATTACGGCAGTTATTTGTAATAAAACTGCGTACCACGTTTTATTGTCCGTCTTGTAGTTTAGAAAAATTATGCAAAAAAACTCACCAAAAATGGTAAAAAAAATATAGGTAGTTGCGAATTTTGACTCATAGCTCAGCCATTTATTAACCGATTTAGCTGAATTTTGGTCCATATGCTATGAATATGATAGCTGAAAAAACTGTTTACTAATTTTTTTATACTTTAGATAAAAAACGCAAAAAACAAAGGAAAACTTAATGAAAATCTAAAATTTCGGCTGTATTTTTTCATTTTTCTGTTCCATTTGTGGACCGATTTCTCGACCGACATTACAATTATTATTTGTAATAAAACTTTGTACCAAGTTTATTTGTCCAACAATATTCAAAAATAGAGGTAATCGCAATTTTTGACTCATAGCTCCGCCATTTATGGACCTATTTAGCTGAGTTTTGGTTAGGATACCATGAATGTGATGTTTAAGAAAACTGCGTACTACTTTTTTTCAGTTTAGATAAAAATCGCATTTGGGGACCGATTGCTTTCATTTTTAGCACAGGTATTACATATGACTTATACTTCAAACAAAACTGCATACCACGTTTTTTGTCCGTGTCTTCGTTTAGACAAAATAGGCAAAAAAACCCACTCAAAAAATGGTAGTTTCGATTTTTGACTCATAGCTCCGTCATTTATGGACCGATCTGGCTGAATTTCAATAGTAATAGTTTTACAGCAACAACTGTATGTGGTCTAGATTCTTCTGAAAGTTGATTTCAACTTCTACACGGATAGACAGACGGACATCGCTAAATCGATTCAGCTACTTATAAGGATCCAGAATATATATATTTTATAAGGTGTCCCATGTAGGATGTAGAAATTACAAGCGGAATCACAAAGTTATATATACCCTTCTTACTTACAGTTTTACTGAAAAAAAGAGTATTAATTAATTTAAAAAATTGGAATCACGCCTTTTTCTTTTAATATTTTCCATTTTTATTAAAAATTTTTTTTTTTTTTTGTAAAACTAACACAAATTCACAAATTTTAAGTTTTAATTTTCAGTGACGTGTATAAAATCAAAACAAATAAAAGAGTAATGGATAGTCATATCTCTTTTTATTCGTTGTGAAGAGGTTACATAAATTACCTATATAATTTTGTTAGTTTTTTAATTTTTTTTAAAGATAAACTAGTAAACATGTTGTAATATACAATGTTCTTTAAATTAAATAAACTTTTTGTCGCTTAATAAGAAAAAAATGTACGACTGAAATATATATTTGCGAATACCGAATAATTTAGTAACCTCTTATGCACAACAATAATACACAAAATGGCAAATCAAAACGATAGTATTGCCAGAATCAAATTTTAAAATTTGCTAAAGGGCATATTAGTTAATAAACCTTCCTTGAATATAAAAATGTTAATATAGGATTATTAGCTTAAAGCCTTTATTAATTAAAGTAGATATCACATAGAAACTAATTTTCTTCTCTGAATAAGGCTTTAAATAGATAGAGAAATAACGCCAAAAAAAAAGAGTATGAATTCGGCTTTATTTAGGCAAAGCTAAAAATGTATACAAATATTTCAGCTTGCAACATCTCTCGATGAGATTTTTGAAAAGAAGGATATCATTTTTCTAGGTCGAACCTAGTAGTGACAAGTTCTTCTAAATGTAAAAATCTATTGTGCCGAGCAGGACCTGCATTTACTGGAATTTTATAATTTTTATGGTAAATGTCGTCTAACATAATCAATAAATTAAAAAAATAGAAGAGAAATTGAATAATAAGCGTTTTTGTATATATAACGAAAAAAATAGTGAAGGTCTTTCTATTCGAAGTGCATCTACTTTACTTTGAAAAAGTGTTTGGAATAAATTAGGTGCGAAAGAAATCATTCTTAACCACATATGATATTTGATTTCTAATCGCTATTTTGTCTTTAAAATTTTATTATTATTACTTTGGTATCACAATGGTGTTTTTGCGATGTCTTCTTTCATATTTACTATTTTAGCCCAAAGTGATTATAAATGACCGAATTAGGGCCAGAAGTTTCACTGCTTTGTAGTATCGACTTTATTTTGCATCCTATATGCTAATGAAAATGACATCTAAATTAAATGTAAGCAAGTATTTGATAATTGGTTTGTCAACTGTTGTTCTGCCAAAAGTTGCATTATTGACAAAATATTTAATTCAGCTTAAAAAGATTTTTCTTAAAATCCGATGCTTTTTCAACAAGACGTTTTTGTTGAAAAAAAAGGTAGATTAACATTTTATTCAAGTAATTTTACCTTTTACTATTTTTATGCACTTAAGCTGCGTTAACTTGATGTGTATAAGTCATATGGAATGTAAAATTTTTTTAATTTAATTATGGTATAAGAAAGCTAGTGCCCATGTTCTGTAGAAACTGTTCACTTGAAACATGTAAAATGAAACAAAATACATGAATATGAAACAAATTGCTGTAACTTCAAGAAAAAGTGTGTCTATAAGAATTTTATGCGAGAAGCTCTCACTTTAAACTGTCAAAAAAACTCACAAATATAAAGTCGGTGAATTGGAATTAAAAAATATAAAATATAATAAATATTAAATTTATAACTGTCTTAGTTAAAAAAATGGACAATAATAATAGTGAAAAGGTAAATATTTTGTTCCTAAATGTTTTATCATTGTTAAATTAATATTGTACTTTTAAAATTTAAGAAAAAATTTAACATAAATAAAACAAAAAACACATGAAAAAACTAAGTCATACAACAGACAATTTTTAGTATAACCGAATGTTGGCCGACGAAAATAGTTCGGTAGTTCGGACGCCGCCGCTTAACATTTTTCAGTTTTAGCTTACGTTAAACCACCGTCGAAAACATTTGTGGTTAGCGGCCCCGCCGGCTTCATTTTGTTATCGCCTGCTCGTTCTTTTATTGTGACAGTTCTAACGTAACGTCATAGTCATGTGTGGTGTTTTCCGCCTTCAGTTACAGACAAAGTTTTTTCTCACTTTTCGAGAAACGATGGAATATTTTGTTTCACAACTTTTCGATGCGATAAGTTCTCACAAAAGTTACAGAACATGGGTACAGTACCTCGTTCTATAACTCTCGCATCGAGAAAATTTTCACAAGAAACAATAGAATTGAACAAAAAACAATGAGCATTGAAACAAAATGTCACTTATTACACAAAAGTGTTTCTGTTATTTTTCTTTGTGAAAACCATCTGTCATTTTAGTGATTTTGACGTACTCACGTGTTTCTGCAACAAAATTTTGCGAAAAAAGTTTCACTAAAACTGTCAAAATATCTCACATTTTAAAATGAAAATTAATACATTTAAATCATTTAAATTAATAAATTACCTAAAATAAATGTAGTGGAATATTTTTGTAGCTAAATATTAAATTTTATGTGTATTCTTTGTTAATGCATTTTCTCCTTTTGTTTTTGTATGCCATAGCAACTTTACAGAGGTGATGGCATCACACCATTTTGAAATACCTTTATTCACATTTTGTACTAACAAAATTTGTAACAAACAAAAATGTCATGTAGAAGTACATTCATCTTATATAAATTCTTCTTTTTGTTGACACTATATTTTATTTGACATTTGAATCATTGGAAATTTCTCACATTAAACTACAGAAACACTTTTTACTCACAAATCGAGAAACTGTGGAATTTTTTGTTTCACAATTTTCGATGTGAAAAGTTCTCGTATATAGTTACAGAAACGAGCCACAGACGACTTCAAAAATATAAAAATAACAACATTACAAAAAGGACATCTATTTTGTTATGGCTTTTGAGGTCCCTCCTGTCAAAAGTTATTTCAAGATATGTGCAAGACCGAAAAAAATTATTTATTAATTCAATCATGCATAAGAAAAACACATATGTTATGTACTGATTTTACATAAGGAAAACTGATATTCCACATGGACAATACACGCCATGTAAACATAGCTTTAGAATGAAGAAAAAAGGTAACTTCAGTTGTGAGAAATTAATTTTGCTAAAACAAATTAAAACCGAGTTCTTTTATTGTTGTTGCAAAAAAATTGAACTCAAATCCCAATTTCAATAGAATTTATATTAAAATTTCTATCAGTATCGAATGCTTTAATTTTCCATGTCCTTTTTTCTTTGTTCAAATGGATGTTTCTTGCCACAATAATTTAATCACTTTATTTACTACAATTTTGATTTCCATCTATCCCATTCTTTATTGCTTCTAATAACACTTTGTCCATTATTAATTAAAACTGGTATTTTCTAGGAGAGGTGTTGTTATTAAGTAATTCCATAGAATGCTTTTTAAACTTTCATTAAAAAAAGAGTAAAGAAAAGAAGCTCTGCGGTTGTTTGTAATAATTGTCTCTAAGGTTTAAATGCATTCAATTGAAAAAACATGAAAAAAGTATGCGAGTATATAAGAAACTACAATATAAACTATGTGACACATCATTTACATACCATTTGCTGTTCTAAGAAACAAAATGATATTTTATTATTTAAAAAAATAAAAAAAAAGCGAGGAAAATGAAGTAGGTTAAATACGTTTGTACTCGTATGGGAATGTGTATGCTATAAAATACTTAATAAATTTTTTCAAACGAAAAAAATTTATGGCATGTTTACTTACTTATAAATACAATCAATATAAATGTTATAATGAATTCTCTGCAATTCCCCACAGAATGCTCGAAGAGCTTTTTTATTAGCAAAAAATATTGAGGGGTCATCTCTATTTGCATACGTACAACGGTATGCATGTAAGTATTACTGCCAACGTTTGCATGTTTAGTTTTATGTAAATACAGTACTTACAAAACAGAAAAAAAAAATATTTAGAAACACATTTGTTTTTCTGGGGACAATTTCAAATGACCTGTGTGCTAAATTCATAGCAAAGTTTGAAGTACAAACTCACATAAGCTTCCTTATACACAAATACAAACTAATTAAATTTTTCATTCATGTATTGATATTTTGTATAAATTTATGTGTGTGTGCATGAGCGTAACACACACATATACACAAAAAATATCACTAAATTTTTATTCGCTGTTTGTGTTTACAAATGCAAATCGTTGCAATAACACATAATCGTTATAAATGCTGTTTTGGAATGTAAATAAATAAACTACAGCATTAGATATGTAGATCTACACACAAATGTGGAAAGTTGTTTTTAGACTTTAACGCAAAAAGTTGGTTGTACTGTGGAAAATTAGAAGGCTTTATTGTTCTATAGAAAGATATATTTTCTATTTAGTTTTCAATATTCAATTTCAATACACAACTTTCTTTCATTTGTTAAGCGGCCCATACATGATAGCAGCATATATGCGCCAACAAATGATTGCACCATTTTGGTATTTTGCTGATGGTACCAGTTTTGATGGCTGTGCGTATTGCGAAAGTAGTTGTGAAAGATACTGCACTGAGAAAACAATTTAAGTTATGAGAACTGAATTTTTCATCAGTCGAAAATTCAGTTGAGACTGCTGATTTTTTTAGTTGTATTCATAAAAATTCTGTAATACACCCCGAAATATGAAAAAGAACTAATTTTAGGAATGTACTATCGAATTTTGATTTTTAAAGAAAAAAAAACCATTCTCCTAACGGGATTTTTCACTATTGCCAAATTCAGTTCTGATAACCGAAGTTGTTTTCTCATTAAAAATATTGGGCCATAATAAAAGTTACACTAAAGTCGTTATCTTTTTAAAAACGACTTTAAGTTTATATAAATCTTATGAACAAAAGACTACTTTTTTGTGACTATTATTATGGCCCATTATTTATTAAAAATTAAGCTATTTTTTCGTTCAAACACACCTTTTCCTTTAAATTCTTTCACGTTTTCTTTTCTTATAAATTTATTTATTAATTAGCTCTTTGAATACTTTATCAATTTATACCAAGCCTTCCAAGAATGAATATTGTAACAGTTTGATGATAAGTTTCATGGCTCGAGCTTTTCGCTCAATTACTTGATTGTGTGTGCAAGCTGCTATCGTGTATTAACCGCTTTATACATAGCTTATGGTACAGCCAATTATGCTAAGCTGAAGTTGTTAGTTAATTGCAGAAAGATTTAGAAATTATTGAATTTCTTATTTATCAAATCAACAACTGATTGTTTTCAGTTCTGAAATAGAACCAAAGCAAAAAATTTTGTTGTGGTAACAAAGTAGTAGAGAAAATGTTAAAAAATTTTTAATTTTTTTGAAATGTAGATTTTTCTTACATTATATACTTAAAAACTAAAATTCTTTTTTAAAATCATTTATTCAATGTAGCCTTGACGTTATGTGCAAAGGCTGTTTGATAAGAGTCATGCTCATTTAGTTTCCCTCGCAGTAACTTTAAATGTAATACTGGTGACGTCAACTATCCTCTTTTAATAAACTACTGTGACATTTTTAGCAAGCTACATCTTTTAACAAAAAATGAATTTTAACAAAAATGGAAAAATGTGAATTTTGTGTGTTGATTAATTATTTGGCAAAAATCCGTAAATTAGGCTACGAGCTGTTAGCCTATTCAGCATATTTCTCATATATAGTCCTCTGCGACTGAAGAAATAGCTGGCTGGTCAGAGATTTGAATTTTTTGACTTTGAAAAAACCTATTATATATATTTGGAAGGAATAAAAAATTGGAAAAATACCTTTACAACCTTCTAAGATTTCTTATTTCGCTCAGAAACAGTGTTGTCAGCTTAACTGAGGTTATAGAACATTTTAGGACTATGAAGCATGGAATATCTAACTAAGCAAAGAAATAGCATTGAAAATGAAATGCTCAAAACGTTGCACTAGACCAAGAAAATGGGTAATAAGAAATTGGCAAACTATAATTTAGAATAAATAATCTAATCATGATATATTTCTTATTAACAGTGTAGAATTAAAATTCTATTAATAATACAATTTTAAGTAATATTTCTGTTGTTATTATTGCAGAAGCTGTTTTTATCAATTATCGGTTGGGTTTTTACTTTATGAGTTGGAATTAAAGTAAAAGGAGTCTACGTACGAAATTTCAGGGAAGTCGGTTTTTAGGACTCTTTTTAATTATACTTGCTGTAATAAAAAGAAGAAATATTGAATGATTAGCTCTATTTTTCTTTAATTATTATTCTAACTATTTAATGGGAGGTTTAGCTTTCTTATTAGCCAATTTAGCCTATATTATTTCCAGCTACTGGCAACACTGTTCCGGCTGAACTGGATTTTAGTCTCACAGTTTCAAGCTTGAGAAAAAAAATACCAATATAAAAGTACCAATCATATTTTGCACTTTTGGTACCTTTCTTCTTTTGATAAAAAAGTTTTCTTCGATTGATTTTTACTACACATTTATGGAAAAAGTAGAAAAAAAGGGGTACAGTTTTTGTTTGTTCAAATTTAAAAATAAGTGCCAAAATACATGCGTTTGATAATTTTTTTAAGAAGATAAGAATACAATTTAAGATTTACTGCTATTCTTTTTACATCAAAAGATAAATTTGGCTACAAAACGTACCAAAAATCCTTTTTATCCTACAAATCTACAAAAGAGCTGTTTTTCTTTTGCTTTTGAAAGTGTTATAAGTCTATTTAAAAAAAATAAGTTACTGATAACTACCGTTGAGTCCTTTTTTAAAAAAAGAGGATTTACTAATACCACTTTCAAAAACTACAGCTCAAATACCAAAAACGTACCAAACAACCATCTGATGCATTTTTTGTCAGAATATTTAAATTTTAGCTTAATCTGCATAAGTTTCAAAGATATTAGGTTACCGGCTTTACCTCTTCAGGGGTAAGCCTTAATATTAATAAGTTGGGCGAATATTTATAATTAGATTCTTAAAAATAATACTTACGTCTTTCATGGGGATATTGCGATTGTGGAGGCGGCATACCACTGCCATCGTAAACGCTTGTGGCCTGAAAAAAAGCGGAATAGGAAATTTTTTTAATTAGTAAAAAAAAAATTTATAAAAAATATAGAAAACATGTGTGAGTAAAAATTATGATTTTAAGTTCATCGCTTATTTCTCAATGTGTTAAACTATTTATTAAAAGTTTTTAGAGAAATAGCATACCAGAAATTGTGCCCTTTGATTTATAAAAAATTTATAAATTTTACGGCCATTTTTACAAATTGTAAGATACATTGTTATAGTTAACTTAGTCATGACGTTAACTTTCATATAAAATAAATATTATAATATTTGTAATGTGGCACAACCGCTTCTAATATCGATTACTTTTCGTTGTTACAAATACATATATATATTTTTAAAATAACTAGCTTTCATTGCAGATGATTTAGCCATTTATTTTACATAGTTTTTGTAATAATAATAGTTCAATAACTTCGGTTCAATTGCTTAAGTATGCATGCACCCGCATGTGAGTGCGTGTTTTTCTTTTTTCTCACAGGATACAAGTTAGACATCTGCAACAAATAATGTTACATTTGTAATACATTTGAAAAAATTAAATAAGTGCACGTACTTGCATTTCAAGTTCTTAT
The DNA here is from genome assembly GCA_947397855.1 of Thelaira solivaga. Taxonomy (NCBI): domain Eukaryota; kingdom Metazoa; phylum Arthropoda; class Insecta; order Diptera; family Tachinidae; genus Thelaira; species Thelaira solivaga. Next base: position 39,089,767 of record OX377613.1, read on the forward strand.
CTGTAAGCATTTGCAAAAACCTTGTTTCGAAAATAGGAAGAAGAAAAAGCAAATAACTCAGGGAAAAAGTAATATAAAAATTAGTGCGGAACACTAAATACTTTGCTTAGAAATTTAACTGCTATCACACTTAACACAAAATCGGGAAATCATTAAACAAAAAGCGACAAATATTAATAACTCTCTTTTGTATATTATTTTAATATATAAAATTCGACTGCACGTGTGTTTGAATTTCTACTCCGCCTAAGCGGCTATACCGATTTAACTGAATTTCTGTGTATGCCTTTGGGTTACGCCCGGTAGGTGGCGCTGCAGTTGGTATCTGGCTTATTTATTTATTAATTTTTTTTACCCGGTCTTGCACGATCCTTTACTCTATGAGTACGATTTTTTAGAGTAAGTTTGAATATACAAAAATTTTAAGGCAAAAAAACGTTTGCTGGATCAAGTAGTAAGCTTATAAAATATTAGGTTGTAAATGATAAATTATATTTATATGTAACATGAATTAAATTTTTATCTAAAAATAAAAGAAATGTAGCTTCATATGTGTGTACAAATGTATTGATTTGAAATAAACTAGTCGCCACAGCTTATGTCAAATCCTAATTACATTATTACGTTAGATCTGGCAACAACAGTCTCGACAAATAATGAAAAACCATCATTCTTATTTAACCTTCATTTTATCTTCGTGTTGAAAATTTCTTTTGTAAATTAAAAAATTAAACAATCTAATCGAAATTTCTTGCTTTGCCGGCCTCTTTGTTTAATTATAAAAAACGAAATTAAAAAAAAAAAATTTTTTTTCGGAAAGGATATTAAAAAAATAACCTTCATGTGCGGCTTCCACACATATTTATGTAATATCCACGTACGAGTATTTTGCACCCTAATACTATTTTGTGGTCTAATATTTCTGTGTGAATACTCTATATTGATACAAGGTGGGCGAAAAGAAGTCATCCGATATTATTTGGCTCTCATTTTTTTTTTCTAAATGAAATGAATGTTGGCACCACATGTTCTCCATTTCTAATTTGTTCAATTGCGGCAGAAAAAACTCAGTTAACATGGCCCTATAGCGCGCAACGTCCACTGTTGTCGTTTGACCAGCCCGATGACTCTTTCAGCGGGAACAGCGCACCATGCAATCACTTTGAGCGGGTGTAATGGCTCCTCGTGCATCACTCGTGGGTTTTCGGTACCCCTGAAGCGATAGTTTTGATTGTTCACGTACCCACTGAGGTGGTAATGACCCTCCTCGCTCATTATGATTTTGGTGGAAAAATCGTCTACTTGGATTATTCCGCGTTCTTGGGGAGTGTATCGCTCCATATCTTGTTCACTTGTATTCTACATCTGTCTAGTTCACAAATGTCAAAACAGATTTGACATTGGCTGTCATTTGCAAAAATAAGAGCATCTTCCAATAAGCTGATTTCTTTTAGCCCACCTTATATTTTCTCTGTCTATGATGCTAATTCCACATTGCCAGCTGGTGGAAAACTACACAAAGTGTGCTCTAACTTTTCCTCTCTTGACATAAACAACAGGAATTGTCCTGTATAACACCAATTTAACGTATGTCAAAAAAGAGTTTACAAAGCTCAATGTAGAGCTTAAAATCATTTCTGTCCACTTGAATTGTTCATTTTTTTTCCTTTTCTCCTTCGCATAGTAAGTCATGTATAAAACTATTATTTATCAAACTGAAGGATTCTAGGGGAACAAAGAGCCCGCACCCTGCATTTAGAGCGCTTGGCTATCATGGAGAATATATATTCCGATACCACTAGTGGATCCAAGTATAGATTTTTGAAGGCGTGTACGCTGGAAAATTTTAATTTATTACAATAGTTTGTCTCTAAGATAAGCATTCACAGATGATCACTTAGAATAGCCTAGAGAAATTTAGTATTCTATCCATCCTACTTGAGACGGTAAGAAATCAAGAGTTACAGAAATACAGACATACTGAATTTTTACATAATTTCTGTAAGTAGTGAGTGGAGAGAATACTCCTAAAGATAGTGTAGCACAGGTTTTTATTGCGTCTGTTGCTCTAAAACAGACTACTCGGAGCACCTTGTTGCAGATTATCTGAGCTAGTTATTATTTTATTTTTGTCAAAAGTACTCAGGAGGCAAGCGAAGATACAAGTAATCCCTTTTCTCTTTTTCTTATCGAGGCGCCCTGTGCCACCTATCCCGAAAGTATAGGTAACCAACGATATCATTTTAATTTTGTAGAATCCCTCAATAATTTTTTATCACGTCTAACTATACATATTTTTAGATATATAAGTTACTTGTAACGCTTAAATTTTTATTTAAAGTTAGATAGAATTTTATCTAGATGGTTCTTAAATATAATAAAATGTCTTAATAAATTCATTATTGCTGAAATAAAATGATTTTATCTAAAAAAAATACCACGTCACTACTAGAAAATACATAGAAATGCTACATGTGTGAAAAACAACACATGAGGGGAAACAACGTATGTTTTCTTCAGGATGAGATGAAGGTAAAATTCCCTCTCTCGCTCTCTTTACATACATTTTGTTGTTCCAGATATGCGAACTCACGCTTGCAAATAGTGCAATTTTGAGATTGCCGTTGCTCCCAATTTCATAAGCGAATTTTATTTAGCGATGAAGCGCACTTCTGGTTGAATGGCTACTCAACAAACAAAACTGCCGCATTTGGAGTGAAGCTAATCCTCAAGTGTATGTCGAAACACCTTGCGCTTTATGGGCTGGTGGAATCATTGGTCCGTACTTCTTCAAAAACGATGATGGGCAGAGCGTTACAGTCAATGGTGATCGGTATAGAGCCATGATTACTAGCTTTTTCATTTTTGAATTGAACAACCATGATGTCCAGGAGCTATGGTTCCAACAAGACGGCGCAACATGTCACACAGCTCGTGCCACAATCGATTTATTGAAAGACACGTTTGGTGACCGCTTAATTTCACGTTTTGGACCTCTGAATTGGCCTCCAAGATCTTGTGACTTAACACCGCTAGACTACTTTCTGTGGGGCTATGTAAAGTCATTGGTCTATGCGGATAAGCGACAAATGCTTGATCGTTTGGAAGACAACATTCGCCGTGTTATTGCCGATATACGGCAACAAATGTTGGAAAAAGTCATCGAAAATTGGACGTCCAGATTGGACTACATCCGAGCCAGCCGTGGCGGTCATATGCCAGAAATCATATTAAAATGTAATGCCACAAGATTATCTTTCGGATAAATAAAATTCATGTCAATCGAATAATCCATCGTTGTTTTATTGCAATTTAAAGTTCTATACGTCTATAAAAAACACCCTTTATTTGCAAATGCATACACTTGCTGCAGAGTATATAAGTATTGCGCAAATACAAATACATTTGTGCACATGTTTAATACAAATGAACGTGCAACAAAATTTTATTTTGAAACTAATAAACTAATTATTTAAGTTAAACAAGTTAAATTACATAAAATATAACCTGTAATCAATAATGAAAATAAAATACTAAAAAAAAATGTCTACATATAAAACAATAGCGGTTTTCACTCTTATATGCAAAATACTCTTGCAAGTCATGAAGATATTGCAAGTGTTTAAAAAAAAATTTAAATTCTGCACCTCACAACAAAAAATATGAAACTGAGACTTGCACCTGTTTATAAACTTCGCAAGACTGAATATCATTGCAAAAGGCAAAGTGAAAAAGTTTGCACCATCAAGACTGCTGAACGAAATAAACAACTAAAGTTCTGATTTTTCAAGTTTTGCTAGGCGACATGTAAGTTATTAACGTAGGCTTAAATCCAATTTAAGTTTGGTTAAAAAAAAAAACACTGCTAAAATAAAGGAAAATTATAGTTTTAGATAAAACTCCATGAATTAAAACCAAATTTCAAGGAAGGTCATTCAAGAACTTGAGTTTAATATGGATTTTAAATTTTAAAGACAGTGAGCCGCGGCATAAAATGTACACAGCTTAGCTATGGCCGTACTGTGAACCAGAAAATTTGCATAACTTCACTTTAAGTAAAAAATATACATGAGTGTTTTGTTTCTCTTTATACTCTATTAAATCAGCTGTGATAATTTTTGCTACAATCATAGAAAAGGTCTCTCACGCATTGTAGCAACAAATAGGTTCAAATTTGATTTAATGGCACATATGACATCAAGAGTGAATTCCGCTAATAGTATATTGTGTAAATAAAAAAGAATAACATATTACTCTGAGTAGCTGGCATTATTCCATTATTATTTTTTCTAATAAGCAGTGAAAAACCACGATTAAAATTTATTTTGTGAAATTAAATTTTCAAAATAAAATATAGGGTCCGCAATCTAACGTTTTTTTTCAACTAGTGCTTATTTCGTGAATGGTAACACTTAGCTCATGTCTGATTTGACAGATAATTAGTTTTATCCTTTCGCAGAAAAAATATGGTTGTGTTTTCGCCTCGCTAAGTGGGCCTGTGAACGACTTACAGAAAATGCCGATTTTGCCAAAAAAAAAAAATCATCTTTTCAGATGAAGCTCATTTTGATCTTGGCGGGTATGTAAACAAACATAATTGTCGCATTTGGGGCACAGAAAACCCGCACGCATACATTGAAAAGCCGACGCACCCAAAACGAGTCACTGTTTGGTGCGGATTTTGGTCCAGAGGCATACTTAGGCCATTTTTCTTCGAAAATGAGCAAGGAGTGGCCGTTAGTCAATGGCGATCGTTATCGGTCCATGTTGAACGAATTTTTGTTCACAAAAATTGAAGAGGAGGATATTGGCAACATTTGGTTTCAACAGGACGGCGCTACGTTCTACACAGCCGAAGCTACACTCGATGTTTTGCGCCCTGTTTCAAAAAAAAAAAGTTATATAAAATAAACAATATTCTGTTGTACTGGACAGCTATTTGTTAGGAAACATAAGTTTCAGCATAAATAAATAAATAAAACATTTTTTTTAAAATCAATTAAATCATTTATGCAAAAAGTCGAACATCCTTAAATGCCAGTCAATAATGGTTTTACTAAAAGCATTTTCTACAATTTACAAAATGCTTATGTATATAATATACATATGTATACGTAATATTTACAAACTAAATATGGGGCTTTCCCATATTGATTTGTTGGCATTAGAATAGTACTAGGAGTGGGAACAATTTTTAAAAAGTCTAGTATTCATTAAGAATTAAAATACTTTCTTGGGTTACACGGCATAAGTAACAAAAACGGATTCAAATTGTACCAATACAGTGAAACAGATATGTTTTGCTAAATTGGTAGTGTAAGTCTAGCTCCAGAAGATTTAAATGAAAATAAGCTCTCAACAATAACGAGATTCGTAAGAAGCATAGAATTATTTTGTTACAAAAATGCTTTCATGTTTATGGTATAGGTTTATGCAACTGCTATTTTGTTATTTTAGATAAAATAGTTTTACTAAAGCTTTTGAATAAAAAAAAAAAAAACGTCTACTACAGTGTTGTTAAACTTGTAAAGGGTGTTTTTTTATAGACGTAATTGCAATAAAACAACGATGGATTATTCTATTGACATGGACCAATGATTCCACCAGCCCATAAAGCGCACCAAACAGTCAGTTTTTCTGGATGTAACGGTGTTTCGACATACACTTGAGGATTAGCTTCACCCCAAATGCGGCAGTTTTGTTTGTTGCCGTAGCCATTCAACCAGAAGTGTGCTTCATCGCTAAACAAAATTCACTTATAAAAATCAAAATTATGAACCATTATTTTCGAAATAAAATTGCACTATTTGCAAGCATTGTTCAGGCGTAAGTCTATTCATGATGAATTGTCAAACCAAACTGAGAATAAATCACTTGACAGCTGTTCAATCGGTCGACAACTTGACAGGTAATGCCAACTTAAAGTTCTATACGTCTATAAAAAACACCCTTTATCTCTTTTATATCAATCAAAGCATTAAAAAAAGAAGGCTTTGAAAATATGCAGGCATATTTAAAATTTAATATTTTTTACGATTCTTAATTAAAATTTCTTTTTTAATATTTTTAAAATGAAATTTTTAGCTTTATATGTTCGTGTTTAAAAAAAAACTAACTACTTTGAGCGGTTCTTTACGTTGGGAATTGCAATCCTCAGAGCACTTAAAGCGAACGTATTAAATTTTAAAGAAATCTGTTGATTAATAAAATTCATTTCACGACATTAACATTTAACAAGTTAAATTCGGCAGTGCCGAATTTTATATACCCTTCACTGTGTTTGCGAAATATTAATATTTTTCACTTTCCCCATTCTTCATTAATAGCAAAACCATAGAAAAAATTAAATGAGTGACGATAAATATGCCGCGTTAAATATGTTTTAACGTAAAACCCGAATTTAAAAAATACGCCTTAAGTCATTAAATATTACATGTTTTAAGCAATAGTTTAGCGGAGATCATCTATATTTGTAACCAACCAATCAAATATTCATATATTACTTTGGTAATTTTAAAATTTTTTTTATTTTTTAAATTTTCATAAAATCCAGTACTGTTGTTCTCAAGGATTTTTGCAGCTTCCGTTTTGCATAATAGAATAAAAACTATGAAATTTAAAGTAAATGTTAAAACGCTTCCAGAAAGCGTAGAACTTACAAATTTTATTTCAGTTTGGTTTTAGTAAGTTTCTGTTACAAAATCGGGAATGGTACCTCGCCGAAATGAGGAATGATAAAAATTCTTCCGAGTATGAGTACTGGGGTAGGAGGGAATTTAAAAAAAATTTTAAAAATAATGAAAAGTTTTTTCTGAGTACTTAGAAGATAGATTACAAATGAAGACGACCTCACTTTTAAAATGATATACATCTTATCTCGTAATCTTCTATGGTTCGTTCGGAAGTTACTTTGGATTATTTTTAAACTTCCATATACCCCAGTGCTGTTGCTCTAAGTGATTTTAGGAACTTGCCGACGAACCATTAAATATTTTGAGATCAGACATATTTCATTTTAAAGAGGAGACTGTCTAGATTTGTCGACTACCGCCAAAATACTCACAGTTATTTTGGACTATTTTCAAAAATTTTTTGAAATTTTTATACACCCCAGTACTGTTGAACGCAAGGATTTTGGCAGTTTCCGTTTTGCATCATAAAAGAAAAACTACGAATTTTTAGAAAATGTTACAACACTTCCAGAAAGCTTAGAGCCTACAGATTTAATTCCTTTTTAATTTTAGTAATTTTCCTGCCCAAAAATCCCTCAGTAGGAGAGTATTGGGGTATGAGGGAATTTCATAAATTTTTTAAAAATAATGCAAAGATTTTTCTGAGTACTTGGGTGATTACAAATTTGGTGATGACCTCTTGTTTCAAATGATATGTGAACCAACCCGTAATATTCTATGGTTCGTTTACAATCTATTAGAGAAATCAACGTATTTATGCACGTTTGTATCTTAGTATGTCAAAAATACTGAAAAGATATTTACAAATACTAAAAAACATAAGGAATTACGTGAAAACATATTTAACTAACCATATTTATCTTCACTCACTTCAAAAAATTAAGTGACTGATATGCATACTTTTTTCAGCTTGAGGTCGTATTAAGTATGAAAAATTTATTTATTTATTATTGGAGTGAAATATCAATAAAAAAATACATTTTTTTAAAACGACTAAAATTAGCGACTTCTAAGAAATAATCCTTTCTGAGAGCCTAAATTTTAAAAGCAATAAAATGTCTGCAGGCACTAAATTTTTAAATTAATAAAAAAAAGAAATTCTAAGAAAGATATTAAATAGAAAAACAAAAAAATTTGTTTCATTTAATTTTGCAAATTTTTGTAAAAATTTTTAAGCCAAACATATTTAATTAAATATTTAATTATCGGGAAAGATCTAGTGAACTCTCTTTCATAAAGATGTCTGTATTCGTAATACTATTTAACTGATATGGCTGAACTTCAATAGCAATAGTCTTACAGCAACAACTGACCGTTTGGTATGCTATACTTTTCTGTATGTTGTCTAGATTCTTCTGAAAGTTGATTTCAACTCCTACACGGATAGACAGACGGACATTGCTAAATCGATTCCGCTACTTATAAGGATCCAGAATATATATACTTTACAGGGTGTCCCAAAGTTATGTATACCCTTTTTACTTACAGTGAAGGGTATAAAAATGATTTTATCCATGTGGTCACCGCTGTTGGTTTTGATGAAACACATTCTGTAAATTTTGGAAACCGATGACGAATAAATACATCTTAGTCGTATTCTCTATTTTTGTTTACAGTGCCGATATTTTGTCCAGTGTTCACTTTTCATCGACATATTGGTGTTATTGCATCATTTAGAAATAAATCTATTCACAATTTGACGGGAGGTTTCCTCACGTATATGATGTGTCCTATAAACATCTTACCATAACGACTTTTCAGTGTCAAAAATTGAAAAAAGTTAGGGATAATAATTAGTTTTTATATATGAGATTACGCTTAAATAATGCAAGTAAATATATACTGTTTTCTACAAGAGTAACTGAAAACCATTTCCAAAGTACTTTGTGGCGCTGATTTCAAATATGTGACCATATTACGGCCCTGGAAAGCGATATAATTTAAACGAAAATACGTTTTTATGCAAGATTTAGAAACTTGTAATGTAAATTTTTTTTTAATATAAAAATCGACAACTTTTTATTAACAAACAAGTAGCCTCATAAGTCCTAAACAAAACAACCCATATTTCATTCAAATTTATAAAAAATTTTTACTTTTACTTACAATTAACTGTTCTTACCCGGTCTCGCCACCACCTTTTATCTATGTGCAAGAACTCTTAGACTTAGGAGATTGTATAAATAAAAATTTAGTAAAATCTGCTTAAAATGTGGTTTGTTATTATGTGTTTTTACCCAGTCCTGAGTAGCCAGTATAAATTGGCTACCTTCTCACTGACCCGTGTGTACATTAGCATCGGCCACGCTAAATGGCTACCAGTTAGTGTTAGCTAGTGTTTTTATGTAACAGATGAAAAAAAAATTTTTTGGAAAATATAATTTTAATTGATATATCATTATTATAATGAACGTAAAAGAGAGCGTAGCATTATATTAAAAAGCTTTTATTAATCCCTGATAATATAGCTTTATATATGTGACAGAATTTTTATAATCGCTTCAATAGTTTTAACGTTTATCCAATATAAACTAAAAACCAAAAATCCAAAAAAAAAAAACATCTGCAATCAAACACGAGAGAGAAAAGCAAACAAACGCGTATAACAACATCTATTCCTAATCAGGTTGGGAATAAAATCAAAAGCTGTTCATTTTATTTGAAAGTCAGTTTTCAATTGTTGTGATAAAAAAGTATATATTATGTCTTTTCTTTTCCATTGTCACCTGCAAACACATTTAATCGCTAATAATGTGAGTTTTTTTATTTGGTCCATTAACGAATTTAAACTTAAATAATTTCAAATAATTTACTAAACAAAAAATCAATACTTCTCTTTTTGATATTAAATTTAGCAATTGAAAGAGTTCTCTAATTATTTCATTATTTTAGCATGAATATTTATAAAATGTATAAAATTCATAAATTGTAATGTATCAACATACTGTGTGTGTGCGAGTATAAAAGCCTTAAATACACTTCATAAAAACATAACTTTTTTTATGTACATTTGTTCAACAGCTATTTTTTTTTTTTTTTTTTTTTTGCAAAATATTTTATATATTTTTTTTATGAACTAAAAATAATTTCCCATATAAAGTAAGTACTCATAAATGTACACATACATAAGCATTAAAAATACAATATTTCCATGAACTTTCCCATAGATACTAGATACTTTTATAGTTTATATACAAAATATGAATATAAATATGGCTTTTTTTTATAAACATTTTGTTTCAAATGGAGTTGTACTTGAACAAACTGATGTACAAGTAAAAGCAATAGATTGAAACAAATTCATATCTCAACTATTTAATATTTTTATTTTAATTGTAGCCATTTTGTTAAATATTGAAGAAGGATATTTAAAAGAGAAGTATATTTATATTTTTATTATTTGTTGTTTTTGTTATTCCTGTTATCAATTTGTAGAACCGCTTCTCAAAACTAATGAAAAAGGAATAAAGAATTGATTTTTAAATGAATGATCCTATATCAAATGAATATGTTTGAATACTCATACATGGAGTACATTAAAAGAAATATTTCTATAATGAACAATCACTTCAATTATCTTCATTTAAACATTTTAAATTAAGAAAAAAATACGAATTTGAATATTAATAATTTCGTTTTATAATGTTAAAGACAGCAAGTAAGATTTTAAAAGAGAACCAGCTTTATGGAAATAAATACAAAATTCAATTTGAAGAAAGTATTAAGTTAAAGTGGACTGTGGTTAGAAATACCCTTTTCTTTCGAGATATATATTTGTATATCTCTATAAAATAAAGGCTTTACAAATTATGTTGCAATAAATCAATTTAAAATTTAAAGATTTTAAAGATTTATTCTGCTGGTGAAAACTTCACCGCTTACAGGATAAGTTGTAAATGAGTATATTTTGCTTTTCATTTAAAAAGTTTTTTTTGTTAAATTAATAATTCTAATAATTCACAATAAATTGTAAATGTAAATTCCCAGTATATTTATTCTTTTATAGTAAATTCATATTAAAACGTTAAATTCAAAAAATAATTAATAATCAGTAGTCATAAAGTCATAATAAATAACACGAAAAAATATGGCTGCTGTAAGCAACCCCTAATAACTTAGTGTCAGGTTATAAAAAATAAATAAACAGTTATAAATATTTGAATTCAAAATAAAAATAATTGCAAGCTTGTGCGAAAAATACATATTGGACGTTATAATGGCTGACTCAAATAAATATAAAAAATGACATCTGTTTAAATGTAAGTGAACTTTATTGTAGGTAACGAAAGAGCGAGGAAGCAGACACTTATGAAATGTTTTAATAAATGTTGCTAGCTTTCTCACTAATCGTAGAAGCGTCCATCTTGCGGTCTCAAAACTGGATAAGTGGCAGCAAATTTGAACAAAATAGTGACTTCTCTTGTAATGGACGTTTTTTTCTTAGAGACAAATTTTTTTAGTTTCGTTTGTTACTAATTTGGAAAAAAAAAGGAAAGGACAAATAAGGAAATATATTGCTAAAATAAATTAGGACACCTTACGGATAGAGTGGTAAAATAAAAAAAAAAAAAAAAAAAAAAAACTTTAATGGCAAGGTTGGGAGCGAAAGCTTTTATTGATTTTCTCTGAGCTTAGCTTTATAATGTTAGCTACATTGGTTTATGAAAACACTGTTAAATAACATGTTACTGTAAAGCTTTTGTTTTTACAGAGAGAGCAGAGCAGCTTACATTAACGCGTAACTAAGATCAATGTATAGCTAAGTATGTAAACATTACAAATGTTTGTATGATATTTGTATTTTGGGTTTTTTTTCTCAGAATTTTATTTATATTTCAGTATGAATATATGTCTATATTTATACATAGATTTTTTTTTTTTTTTGTACAATAAATTATTTAAATGAAAGAAAAATAAGAAAAATGAAAAAAATATAAATAAACATATGTGCCATCTATGATTAAATTTGAAGTACGTAGAATGTTGCTACTCACAACTAACGGGAGCTCAGTGCTTGATTTGTTTTGTCAATTTTTATTGACAACATTGGATATAAGTTATTTTTTTATCAGTTCTGATCGTGTTTTTTTTTTGGATGTGTAGGTGGCGGTAGTAACCTTGATCTTGAGGTTACTGCTGACACACGCGGTCTTTCAACACTAGCCTTTGGCCAATCAACATCTTCTTTAAGAAAAATAAAGAAAAGTTAATCAGTGCATACTTAAAATTTTTTTGTTAACTTTTGGCCCAACACAAAAATATTTGAAGAGCAAGTAAAAAGTTAGTTGAAGCAGTGAGCAACTAAACCATAATTTCGGCTTTTGGCAATCCACACCATTTGCAAAAAGGAAGAAAAACTTCACGAGTAATTCTTGAGTAGAGGTGCAGACAACCTAAGAAAAGAAAATCCGGTACAGCATACTAGCTAAGGGTAAAGAGGCAACCTAAGGAGAAGATGAGTTTTTCCAACCAAATTTATTGCATTTTCCGACGGAGTGGTAACTTGTAAAATTATTGTTTGATTTTCTTTAGTACGAAACGAAAAATTTTATCAGAAAAATGTTATCCACAAAAATAAGTTTAATTTAAGCAATATGTGCCACCATAAATATCAGTACAAAAATTTTTATTTTTTTGCAATTCTTAAAATTTAAAAGGTTAAATTAAATCTGTCTAAACTCATTAAGACCACAAAAAGAATATACATCTAATTAGCTAATAAGTCTAATTTAATCAAATTTTCAAAAAAATAACTAAGAGCTTTGGTTAATTGAAATAATATTAAGTGCACATATTTTACCCAAATAATATTAGAAAAATTTATACTCTTTCGTAATTATTGGTTCTTTTGAGCCAAAATAATTATTATAATTTTATTTGCTAATTCGCGGAAATAATTTTTTTGTGTACTTCATCAATATTGTTAATTACTATTGTAAAGTGGAAGCATTAAGGAATAGTTAGTATTGGAAATTTTGATTGATAATTATTGTTTTTCAGCAACCTTAACGTAAATCACAACGCCCATCTGTACTGAGCTCTGGAAGGCCTTCGAGATCTTCGTATTTGGTGAGTGCTTAATTATGAATGACCCTAATATTTTATTATCACGAAAGAAAATGTTAACGTACATCGGTATGTAATGATTTCTAAAAGCTACCTACCTAACCATATATATACATACATATATGTGTGTATTTTGGATTAAAGTGCTGTAAATTAAGATCATTATTAATAAGTTGCTAATATCATAATTATGAAGTTTTGTTTGAAATTTTAAGGAATTACATACCTACCTGTAGTAAAGGTAGTTTATAAAGCATTTTTCATTTAAAGATTCTGCGTTTCTAGTTTAATTTGTTTTTAATCAAAAAACATTCATTTTCCCCTGCACTCTTTAATGCTAAAGCTAAGTTTTTTTTTCTGTATAAATTTAAATGAATAGAAAAAGGTAAATTTTTGCTCTAATCTTTTTGAATGGATCAAACTATTATAAATAAATGAATTATATATTGAAAGGACATAAATAATGTTGAGATAAATTAATTTCTTTTGGGTGTTTGCTGGGTTAGTTAATAGGTTAGGTATTTTTTGGGGCTCTATCAACATTTAAGTCAATAGAGCCTAGGATGGGAGGGTTATGAGACTGGTTCTTCGTATCACCTTGAAGAACCCTCTATTAAGGTAAATATATATAATGATATGCTATTGCAATAGTTTCCTATTTCTCATAATGATTATATACGGGCAAATTAATATCTTTTTCTATATAATCATAATATCTATTTATAACAGCTATATTTAAATTTGACACTAAAAAGGGAGTCTGTAATAAAAAAATGTACTGTAAACCACCAACTTGCTTTGAGAAAGGACAGAACCCCCCCCCTGCCCGACTGTTGCTAGTCTTTAGATGGCTCCCGCAGTCCTCTTCTTAATGCAGGTTCTATTCGTATGTGGTAAATACATCACCGACCCACTGATGTGAACCACATCTAAACATATAAAATTAGCGTTCTGGCATTAAGACCTTGTCAGAAATATTATGCTAGTTTTTGTTTAATAACATTTAAAAAAAAAAAAAAAAAAAAAATACACTTATTATTATTATTTATAATACAGTTACAAATAAATGGCGCCCAACGTGGGGCTCGAAAGTTTTAGTATGTGACCCACTAACGTTATGGTTGGAATTTATTGAAACCATAGCGAACTTTCAGCTTCAGTTTTATTTTTTTTTACAATTAGAGTTAAATTTTTTCAGATACTGTAAAGTATTGTCTATTTTCTTGGATATTTTGACAGATATCTAGTAGGACTTTTCTGGAATTTCAATTACTTGGATGTATCAACCGAGTAGATTGACCGATTAGCTACCAATTATTTTTTCTTGTTTACTTATGTGGGAAAATTTTCATCATTTACAGTCTTCTGTAAGTTAATGTGAAAATCATTTTGAATATTGTTTAATGGCTAGATATCAGATTTGGGTTTGGAATACATACATTTTGCAAAAGGCGATCTTATGTCCAACCTACACTCACGTGCAAAATAATTTTTTTCTGGTTTGTAATTTTATAATAGACATTTGAGTTTTACATTTGATTTAAGTCAATAGTCATTTTATTTTTTTTTAAAGCATATCCAATTATATTTACCAAGTTAACAACCTACTAACTTAACACCTTTTAAAGCAAACACCTTGAATACTTTCGTCTAACTTAATTATATAATTTTTCTTTGGTTTTTTTTTAAATTTGGAAACCAAAAACTTTTATAAGAATTTTTTTTTTAAATCTTTATATATTTACTTATTTTTTTATTATTTCAAAATAATTTTTTTTTTAATTTAAATAAACATGTCATTGCCTAGAACTCCACCACCTGCGCAAGAAGCAGCAGCAGTTTCAAATCAAGAAAGTCTATGCTTAATTTGTGAAAATAGTTTTTCTGAAAGTCAGGTATGCATGCTTATTGCAAATTGTAATCATAAATTTCATAGAGTTTGTATCGAAGATTGGTTATCGAATTCGGCTGAATGCCCAACATGTAAGCTTCCATGTGAACTGTCTTCGTTAAAAAATTATCATTTAGATTCGTTTCCGATATCGACAAATCGAGGTCGACCACGAGGTGCTATAGCAAAGCGACCAAATACTCGTAGTCAAAGTAGAAATGCTTTTCCACCACTAGATTCTAGTATAGGTGAAGATGCTCCTGCTCAAGGCAGAAGACGAACAGATAGTACCGCATCACCTTCGGTTAATTATCAAAATAATATTCGTCAGGCTGCTATAGGAAACAATAACCGGCAAAGAAACTTAATAGATAGTAGTGAAATAAATAACATGATTGAAACTACTCTAACCAGATTTTTAACAAATTTAAATCTAATACCAGCACAAAATTTTCAAAATAATCCCAATCCGAATGAGATAAGTAGACAACAAAATGTGAATTGTAATTACAATCAGAATTCACGTAATATCAATGCAATTGACAATAACAATTTAAATCCGAGAAATATTCGTTTTGATAACCCACCACCAAATAGACCATTTAATTTGAGTCCTCAACCTTTGAATAATTTTAATATGAATTCTGAGAAAATTACTTCTATTATACAAAGTTGGAATTTAAGATTTGATGGAACAACAACTGGTATCAGTATTCAAGAATTTCTTTATAGAGTACGTTCTCTTACTAATGATCATTTTAACGGCAATTTTAGTCCTATATGTAAAAATTTAAATATTCTTTTGAGTGGCAAAGCCAAAGATTGGTACTGGCGCTACCATAAAAGCGTTGAAACCATTCAATGGGAAAATTTTTGTGAGGCAATTCAATGTCAATATAAAGATTTTAAATCTTCATATGATATTAAAGAGGAAATACGCAATCGCAAACAAAAACCAGGTGAATCTTTTGACTCGTATTTTGAAGCAATTTCATCAATTATGGATAGATTACCTTGTCAATTATCTGAACAAGAATTAATTGAAATCTTGACTAGAAACCTTCGACCGGAAATTCGTCAAGATATGTTATATCAATCAGTTCACACAATTTCTCAGTTAAGACGACTGGTGCAAATTCGTGAATCCTTTTTAAGTGAAGAACACGTACGAAGAAACTTAGCATTTCGTGTACAAAACCCTCTTATATCTCGCAGACACATCGCTGAGATAAATGCGACAGAAAATGCTTCGGAGTTTGAGCAAGAGGAAACTGAAAATTCAATTCCGGAAGTTAATGCGATTGAAAATCCTAATAAATTAGTAAAATGTTGGAATTGTGACGAACACGGCCATTTTTGGGACGACTGCCTAAAAGAGCGCAACATATTTTGTTATGGTTGTGGTACTAAGAATACGTATAAGCCACAATGTCCAAAGTGTTCAATTAAAAAAATTAATTATTCAAAAAACTACCCGATTTTAAATCAGAGACAACAAAACTATTAACACATAATTCTAACAACAACATAAACAAGCAAAGTAATTCAATAAAAATAGAAAAATATGAACCAAATGAATCCATAGCGAATAAAACATTTGATAGCAATACTAGTTTAACTATATTAAAGAAAAACAATAAAACAATAGAAACAGATCTTTATAAAATTATTTATCCACGTTTACCATACCACGAAAGGTGGCAAAATTATCTCACAAAACGTAACCAAATTTTTTCAGACATAAATGTTAATTCTATTCAAAAGTCTCAGATTAAACGATCAACACTACGTTTACGGCAGTATTTTAAAATGCGTAAAATCTGCAGAAAATTTTTAATTTCGGCTATAATAAATAATCCTAATGACAATCGTTTTTATGCCAAAGTAAACTTTTTAACTTTTTCGGAATATGGTTTACTCGATACTGGCGCAAATATCTCTTGCATTGGGGCAGATTTGGCTAAAACAAACTTTAAATCATTTTCAAATTTTCAGAAATGTAAGTCGTATGTGAAAACTGCAGACGGGAATTCACAAGTCGTTACAGGTTGGTTAGAAGTTAATGTCAAATTTAAGACCCAAGAGCGTAAATTAAAACTATTCATTATTCCATCATTAAAACAAAGACTTATTTTAGGTATTGATTTTTGGAATGAATTTAATCTTGTCCCTAATATTGTAGAATCTGTTGATTTTGTAGACATGTCAACCATAAGCAAATGCACTGTAGAAAAAAATGTTAATACCCAAGCAAATAGTAATGACATGACTGAGAAAAATGAAGACGATATACATTTTCCATTAACAGCTACACAACAGCAACAATTAGAGGCTATCATAGCTATGTTTCCCAATTTTGAACAACAAGGTCTTGGATGTACAAGTCTGGTGAAACATGACATTGAGGTATGTGAAAGTAAGCCTATTAAACAGCGTTTTTATCCAGTATCTCCGGCTGTCGAAAAACTTATGTATACTGAAATAGATCGCATGTTAGCGTTAGGTGTCATTGAGCCTTCTCAATCGGCATGGAGTTCTCCCATGAGATTGGTGATAAAACCGAATAAAGTAAGACTCTGTCTTGACGCAAGAAAATTAAATAGTGTTACTAAAAAGGATGCTTATCCTTTACCATCCATAGAGGGAATATTTGCTAGAATACCAAAAGCCAACATTATATCCAAATTGGATTTGAAAGACGCTTATTGGCAAATTAGCTTAACTGAAGATGCAAAACCTTTAACAGCTTTTACGGTACCCGGACGCCTTCTGTATCAATTTGTAGTCATGCCTTTTGGCTTATGTAATGCCCCCCAAACGATGTGTAGACTCGTAGATGAGATAATTCCTCCAGATCTTCGAAATTCTGTTTTTGGATATTTGGATGATCTTGTTATCGTTTCAGAAAATTTTCAAACTCATCTCTCTATTTTAGTTCGGGTGGCAGAACAATTTCGTAAAGCTAATTTGACTTTAAATATTGCTAAAAGTAAGTTCTGTGTGACTAAAGTCCCATACTTAGGCTATGTAATAGGCAATGGTGGCATAACAACAGACCCACAAAAAGTTAGTGCAATTACTACCTGGCCTGTACCAACGAATATACGACAAGTGAGAGGATTTTTAGGCTTAGCAGGTTGGTATAGAAGGTTTATTGCGAATTTTTCGAGTATAGTTTTTCCTATAACTGAGACTCTTACCACCAAAAAGAAATTTTTGTGGACACCAGCTGCTCAGGACGCGTTTGAGAAAATTAAATCTTTACTGACTTCTGCTCCTGTGTTAGTTAATCCCGATTTTAAAAAGAAATTTTATGTGCATTGTGATGCTAGTAATTTTGGTATTGGCGCAGTTTTAGCTCAATTAGATGAAGAAGGAAATGAGAGGCCTATAGCTTATATGAGCAAAAAGTTAAATTCCGCACAAAGAAATTACAGTGTTACTGAGCGTGAATGTTTAGCGGCTATGGAAGCTATAAAGCGTTTCCGTTGTTACTTGGAACTGCAAGAGTTTGAAGTAATAACTGATCATTCGAGCCTGGTATGGCTTATGAGGCAGCCAGAACTGACAGGTCGATTGGCACGATGGGTTTTAAAACTGCAATCGTATAAATTTACTATTAGTCATCGTAAAGGGAAAGATAATATTGTCCCAGATGCCCTGTCACGAAGTTTAAGTGAAGGTGAAATTAATGTTATCAACGCTACAGATCCCGAAATAGACTTAAGTTCAGTTCATTTTCTTGATAGCGATTATACTAATTTGAAAGAAAAGTTTTTGTCAGAACCTCATAAATATCCAGACATTAAAGTGGTAGACAAATTTATATATTATAGAGTAGATCACTACAACGGAAATGAAGAACAGGAAACAAACTGTTGGAAACTGTGGATACCCCATAAACTCAGAAACGACTTAATAGAAAGATTTCATGATGATCCCATTGCTTCACACGGTGGAATTGTAAAAACATTAGAATTGGTTAGAAGAAATTTCTTTTGGCCTGGTATGGTCAAAGATATTCGTGAATTTGTAAAGAATTGTGAAGTTTGCAAAACAACAAAAGCTCCAAATTTTTCTTTAAAGCCCGAAATGGGGAAACAAACTGTATCTTCTCGTCCTTTTCAAAGATTATACATAGATATTTTAGGTCCATATCCTAGAAGTAAATCAGGTTTTATAGGTCTACTTATAGTTTTAGATCACCTAACAAAATTTCATTGGCTCTTTCCTTTACGAAAATTTACTTCTAAATCAATTGAGGATTATATAACTCAACAAATTTTTTATATTTACGGTGTGCCTGAAATTATTGTTAGTGACAATGGCTCGCAATTTAAGGCCAATGAATTTAATGCTTTTTTGACTAGTTTCGGTGTGAAACACACATATACCGCAGTTTATTCACCGCAAAGCAATGCGTCTGAAAGAGTAAATCGTTCGATTATTGCAGGTATCAGATCTTATCTTAAACATGATCACAAAATGTGGGATGAGCATTTAGGTCAAATAAGCTGCGCCCTAAGAAATGCTTACCATCAGTCGATTAATTGTACACCTTATCATGCAGTATTTGGATTTGATATGGTTACCCATGGTAGTACATTTGAATTGTTGAAAAATATACGTTTGCTTAATGAATCATCATATCATCTTTCTCGCGATGACAGTCTTAATTTAATCCGCAGTGACTTACAAAAATATATCAAAGCAGCTTATGAAAGAAACAAAAAAACTTACAATTTACGTGCTAGACCACAAATTTATCAACCTAATCAAATAGTATTCAGAAGAAGCTTTGAAAAGAGTAGTATGGAGAAAAACTTTAACTCTAAATTAGCTCCTATTTTTATAAAATCACGAATTAGAGAAAAACTCGGCAGCCACTATTATCTGTTAGAAGATTTAAATGGCAAAACCATTGGAACTTTTCATGCTAAGGACCTACGTCCCTAGTTTCCATAAATTTAATTTTTTTCTTTTTTATAAAAGTGTTTTTCTATCTAATACTGTTATGAAAAAATCATCAGTATTATCTAGTTTGTAATGGACGTTTTTTTCTTAGAGACAAATTTTTTTAGTTTCGTTTGTTACTAATTTGGAAAAAAAAAGGAAAGGACAAATAAGGAAATATATTGCTAAAATAAATTAGGACACCTTACGGATAGAGTGGTAAAATAAAAAAAAAAAAAAAAAAAAAAACTTTAATGGCAAGGTTGGGAGCGAAAGCTTTTATTGATTTTCTCTGAGCTTAGCTTTATAATGTTAGCTACATTGGTTTATGAAAACACTGTTAAATAACATGTTACTGTAAAGCTTTTGTTTTTACAGAGAGAGCAGAGCAGCTTACATTAACGCGTAACTAAGATCAATGTATAGCTAAGTATGTAAACATTACAAATGTTTGTATGATATTTGTATTTTGGGTTTTTTTTCTCAGAATTTTATTTATATTTCAGTATGAATATATGTCTATATTTATACATAGATTTTTTTTTTTTTTTGTACAATAAATTATTTAAATGAAAGAAAAATAAGAAAAATGAAAAAAATATAAATAAACATATGTGCCATCTATGATTAAATTTGAAGTACGTAGAATGTTGCTACTCACAACTAACGGGAGCTCAGTGCTTGATTTGTTTTGTCAATTTTTATTGACAACATTGGATATAAGTTATTTTTTTATCAGTTCTGATCGTGTTTTTTTTTTGGATGTGTAGGTGGCGGTAGTAACCTTGATCTTGAGGTTACTGCTGACACACGCGGTCTTTCAACACTAGCCTTTGGCCAATCAACATCTTCTTTAAGAAAAATAAAGAAAAGTTAATCAGTGCATACTTAAAATTTTTTTGTTAACTTTTGGCCCAACACAAAAATATTTGAAGAGCAAGTAAAAAGTTAGTTGAAGCAGTGAGCAACTAAACCATAATTTCGGCTTTTGGCAATCCACACCATTTGCAAAAAGGAAGAAAAACTTCACGAGTAATTCTTGAGTAGAGGTGCAGACAACCTAAGAAAAGAAAATCCGGTACAGCATACTAGCTAAGGGTAAAGAGGCAACCTAAGGAGAAGATGAGTTTTTCCAACCAAATTTATTGCATTTTCCGACGGAGTGGTAACTTGTAAAATTATTGTTTGATTTTCTTTAGTACGAAACGAAAAATTTTATCAGAAAAATGTTATCCACAAAAATAAGTTTAATTTAAGCAATATGTGCCACCATAAATATCAGTACAAAAATTTTTATTTTTTTGCAATTCTTAAAATTTAAAAGGTTAAATTAAATCTGTCTAAACTCATTAAGACCACAAAAAGAATATACATCTAATTAGCTAATAAGTCTAATTTAATCAAATTTTCAAAAAAATAACTAAGAGCTTTGGTTAATTGAAATAATATTAAGTGCACATATTTTACCCAAATAATATTAGAAAAATTTATACTCTTTCGTAATTATTGGTTCTTTTGAGCCAAAATAATTATTATAATTTTATTTGCTAATTCGCGGAAATAATTTTTTTGTGTACTTCATCAATATTGTTAATTACTATTGTAAAGTGGAAGCATTAAGGAATAGTTAGTATTGGAAATTTTGATTGATAATTATTGTTTTTCAGCAACCTTAACGTAAATCACAACGCCCATCTGTACTGAGCTCTGGAAGGCCTTCGAGATCTTCGTATTTGGTGAGTGCTTAATTATGAATGACCCTAATATTTTATTATCACGAAAGAAAATGTTAACGTACATCGGTATGTAATGATTTCTAAAAGCTACCTACCTAACCATATATATACATACATATATGTGTGTATTTTGGATTAAAGTGCTGTAAATTAAGATCATTATTAATAAGTTGCTAATATCATAATTATGAAGTTTTGTTTGAAATTTTAAGGAATTACATACCTACCTGTAGTAAAGGTAGTTTATAAAGCATTTTTCATTTAAAGATTCTGCGTTTCTAGTTTAATTTGTTTTTAATCAAAAAACATTCATTTTCCCCTGCACTCTTTAATGCTAAAGCTAAGTTTTTTTTTCTGTATAAATTTAAATGAATAGAAAAAGGTAAATTTTTGCTCTAATCTTTTTGAATGGATCAAACTATTATAAATAAATGAATTATATATTGAAAGGACATAAATAATGTTGAGATAAATTAATTTCTTTTGGGTGTTTGCTGGGTTAGTTAATAGGTTAGGTATTTTTTGGGGCTCTATCAACATTTAAGTCAATAGAGCCTAGGATGGGAGGGTTATGAGACTGGTTCTTCGTATCACCTTGAAGAACCCTCTATTAAGGTAAATATATATAATGATATGCTATTGCAATAGTTTCCTATTTCTCATAATGATTATATACGGGCAAATTAATATCTTTTTCTATATAATCATAATATCTATTTATAACAGCTATATTTAAATTTGACACTAAAAAGGGAGTCTGTAATAAAAAAATGTACTGTAAACCACCAACTTGCTTTGAGAAAGGACAGAACCCCCCCCCTGCCCGACTGTTGCTAGTCTTTAGATGGCTCCCGCAGTCCTCTTCTTAATGCAGGTTCTATTCGTATGTGGTAAATACATCACCGACCCACTGATGTGAACCACATCTAAACATATAAAATTAGCGTTCTGGCATTAAGACCTTGTCAGAAATATTATGCTAGTTTTTGTTTAATAACATTTAAAAAAAAAAAAAAAAAAAAAAAAAATACACTTATTATTATTTTTTATAATACAGTTACACTCTTCTGCTACACTCCATTTCTTTATAAATAAAAATATTTTTAATTATGTATATAATACAATAAATAAATATTTACTGATAAAAATCTGCTGAAAATATTTAGAAATTTTCAGTTTCAATAAAAAAAAATTTGTTAATGCAAAAATTCAAATGAAAAATTATTAAACACAGCAGAGAAAGTTTTATTTGAAGCAAAACAACAATTTTTTTAACCTATCATAAAATAATACAACCTTAAAATTTTATGACACTGTGAATCGTTTAATTATGTTTTTTTTTTAAATTTTGGTTTTAAAATTATTTAAAAAGTGAATCGGTTAAACGATAGAATGCGCTAGTGTTTGGTTTACGCTTTCAGTCACTTTAATTGGGTGTTTGTCCCTATTTAGACGAGGAAACATTTGGAAGAAAAACATCTTGAATTCTTTTTTGCTTTTTCTTTCGCGGTCACACAGACGAACATGTTGGCGGCAACATTCCATTATTATTGTTATTACTTGCACACAAAACAATGAAAGAAAAGAAAAGTAAAGCAAATATCAACAAAGAATATGTGAACAAAGCGTATCGCCGAGTACCGAACACAAAAATGATTCTCTCTTCTCCACCCGTAATTTGCCTACAAACGAAATGTTTCCGTTCTAAATGTTTCTTCGTCTAAATAGGGACTTTATCCATTAAGAAGCAAGAGTTCTAACACACCACAATAGTCAAAGCCACTTGATTGATTGCTATCATGGGCTTTCAGTAGACACTAATAGCTGCTTTGGCAAGCATTTTCTCAAAGTAATTAGGAGCGCATTTTGTTTCTTGGAACTTAATTTGATATCCGACTCGATTTTCTCTTGAATGACTTATTTGAAAAGAGTTGATTCTATTTGTTAAAAAAGAAAATCTGAAATTCAGCAGCAAAATTTACTTTTATTCGTTTTAGATGTGCTTCGAACTTTTAAAAATATTGAAAAATATGTGATGAAAATATACAATTTTTATGCAAAATTAAGAAATTTTTTATTGAAAACAAGTTAAATTCGGCCGTGCCGAGTCTTATATACCCTTCACTGTGTTAGCGAAATATTAACATTTTTCACTTTCCACATTTTTCTATATCAAAATAATAGAAAAAATTAAATGAGTGAAGATAAATATGCTGCGTTATATATGTTTTAATGCTTTTTAGTATTTGTAAATATTTTCATTATTAAATTCTTATTTATCAAATACGTCTTACGTCATTAAATATTGAGTGTTTTTAGTAATAGTTTAGCGGAGATCATCTATATTTGTAACCAACCAATCAAATAATCATATATTACTTTGGTTATTTAAATTTTTTTTTTAATTTTCATAAAATCCAGTACTGTTGTTCTCAAGGATTTTTGCAGCTTCCGTTTTACATAATAAAATAAAAATTATGAATTTTAAAGTAAATGTTAAAACGCTTCATTCCAGTTTGGTTTCAGTAAGTTTCTGTTGTAAAATCGGGAATGGTATCTCGCCGAAATAAGAAATGATAAAAATTCCTCAGAGTATGAGTACTGGGGTAGGAGGGAATTTAAAAAAATTTTTTAAAATAATGCACAGTTTTTTCTGAGTACTTAGAAGATAGATTACACGCAAAGAAAAAATATGGTTGAGACAACCATATTCTGGTGGAAACATAGTATGGTTAGATTTATGATTGCCCAACTATATATATTTTTAAGTCAAAGATATTACAAATAGCTTTCAACTGCAGATTACCCCTGTCAGGGCAAGAAATTTGTTTTTAATTTTTTTTAATACATACATATTTTATATAAGCGGTTAAAAAAAAAAAATTAATTTAAATTTTTTGTATAAGTAAAGTCTTTTGATTCCATTAATTTTTCTTTTCTATTATTTTGTATTTATTTATTACATAATACAGCGGGTTTGAATTTATTTTTTTAAATTTTAGTTGACTATACCAGGACTCGAACTTGTGAACACTTAGTTAAGAAGCATTAACTCGCCACTCAACCACTTCAGCCACAAAGCTCAGTTGAGTTTGAACGATTAAGTTTTTGTTTTATACTCACTTTATTTATATGGTGGCGGCAGAGACAAAATAGAAAACAATTTACATTCAACCATGTTTTTATCATTATTATGTT
Organism: Thelaira solivaga; assembly: GCA_947397855.1. Taxonomy (NCBI): domain Eukaryota; kingdom Metazoa; phylum Arthropoda; class Insecta; order Diptera; family Tachinidae; genus Thelaira; species Thelaira solivaga. The sequence goes on from OX377613.1 coordinate 39,114,303, forward strand.
TGCTATGAACATATTTATGATTTCAAGTAAAATTTTATTAAACATAATATGATAATTATATGGTTGATCTAAGCCACTAAACATAATATGGTTAAAAATAACTAGAAACTTGTTTATTGTGATCAGATTAATGTTTAGATGCTTCAAATTAATAATAATATTTTTGTGAAGAACACACTATGTTTGCGGTGACCATATTCAACCATCTCTTTTCTTTGCGTGTACAAATCTAGACGACCTCCCTTTTAAAATGATATACATCTTATCTCGTAATCTTCTATGGCTCGTTCGAAAGTTACTTTGGATTATTTGCTCTAAGTGATTTTAGCAACTTGCCGCCGAACCAATAAATATTGTCAGAAGAGACACATATCACTTTAAAGAGGAGACTGTCTAGATTTGTAATCTAAAGCCAAAATACTCAGAAGTTACTTTGGACTATTTTTAAGATTTTGTTGAAATTTCCATACACCCCAGTACTGTTGTACTCAAGGATTTTAGTAGTTTCCGTTTTGAATTATAAAATAAAAACTACAAATTTTTCAGAAAATGTTAAAACACTTCGAGAAAGTTTAGAGCCTATTGATTAAATTCCCTTTTTATTTTGGTAATTTGCTTGGCCAAAATCGGGAATGGTACCTCAGCAAAGTGGGGAATGGTAAAAATATCTCAGATGAAGAGTACTGGGGAATGAGGGAATTTAAACAATTTTTTTAAAAATAATGCAAAATTTTTTCTGAGTATTTGGGCGATAGATTTCAAATCTAGACGACCTCTTCTTTATGGTTCGTTTGCAAAAATCAACGTATTTATGCAAATTTTTTTCTATGTATATACTTAAATGTGTCTTTAACATATTTATAAATATGTCATAAATACTCAAAAAATATTTACAAATATTTAAAAACATAAAGAATTAGGTGCAAAACATATTTAACTAACCATATTTATATTCAGTCACTCCAAAAAATTATGTAACTTTGTTCAGCTTGAGGTCGTATTAAGTATGAAAAATTTATTTATTTATTATTGGAGTGAAATATCAATAAAAAAATACATTTTTTTAAAACGACTAAAATTAGCGACTTCTAAGAAATAATCCTTTCTGAGAACCTAAATTTTAAAAGCAATAAAATGTCTGCAGGCACTAAATTTTTAAATTAATAAAAAAAGAAATTCTAAGAAAGATATTAAATAGAAAAACAAAAAAATTTGTTTCATTTAATTTTGCAAATTTTTGTAAAAATTTTTAAGCCAAACATATTTAATTAAATATTTAATTATCGGGAAAGATCTAGTGAACTCTCTTTCATAAAGATGTCTGTATTCGTAATACTATTTAACTCAAGGCAATAAAAACCACACACACACACACTTTTTTTCGTGTTTGTGTGTACAAAGCATTACGCACATGACAGCTAAAAAATTTGAAAAAAAAAACAAAGCAAAACTTAATGAAAATCTAAAATTTCGGTTGTATTTTCTGATCCATTTGTGGAGCAATTTTTCTGGTTTTTTACACAGACATTACAATTATTATTTGTAATAAAACTTTGTACCAAGTTTGTTTGTCCGTCTTGTAGTTTAGACAAATTACGCAAAAAACGCACCAAAAATATTCAAAAATAGAGGTAATCGCAATTTTTGACTCATGGCCCCGCCATTTATGGACCCATCCAGCTGAGTTTTGGTTAGGATACTATGAATGTGATGTTAAAAAAACTGCGTACTACTTTTTTCCGTTTAGATAAAAATCGCATAAAAACAAAGCCATAATTTATCAAAATCTAAAATTTCGGTTGTATTTTTGATATTCCTCGGCCATTTGTGGACTGATTGCTTTCATTCTTCTTCGCTTAGACAAAATAGGCAAAAAACCCACTCAAAAATGGTCAGAAATAGAGGTAGTTTTGGTTTTTTACTCATAGCTCCGCCATTTATGGACTGATATGGCTGAACTTCAATAGCAATAGTCTTACAGCAACAACTGATCGTTTGGTATGCTATACTTTTCTGTATGTGGTCTAGATTCTTCTGAAAGTTGATTTCAACTCCTACACGGATAGACAGACGAACATCGCTAAATTGACTCCGCTACTTATAAGGATCCATAATATATAAAGTTTTTAGGGTGTCCTATGTAGGGTGTAGAAATTACTAACGGAATCACAAACTACTTACAGTGAAGGGTATAAAAAATTTATTAAAATAAAAAAACATTACCGTGTCGTATTCAATGATATAACCCTATTAAAATCAAGGTACAACTTTCGATTGTATTCGCAATTAAGTTGATCTCTTACACAGTAAAAGATACAATACTTTTTAAAACCCAAGTTCCCACATGCGTTGGAAAATGCTTGTGAGTGTATATGATTTTATAAAAGAACTTCCAGTTCTTATATTAATTTCTTTTAAATAATATTTTGAAAATTAAAAATTTCTAAAGTTTGCATAACAAATGATATTTCCGAAACTAGTGAGCCAATAAGGATAAATGGACATTTTAATGCGGAATTTCGAATTTTATTTATAAACAAATATAGTAAATCATTTTAAGTAAAACTAACATATTTATGTACGTCAAGTCACCTCTTGAAATTAAGAAATACCGACACATCTAGAAAAATAAAGTAAATTTAAGAAAATGAAGTGCAGATTTGATATCAGCGTTCCAAATACTTTAGAAACTATTTTTAGATGCTCTGGTAATTAACTTTCATAATTAAAAAGTCACATTTATTAAATATTTAATTGAATCAAATAAAAATTTAATCGATATGTCAATTTCTTTATATTAAAAAATTTTTAATTGGCATAACCGGTACCCGTTTTTTCTAAGCGAGTTAAAGTTATTTAAAATCGTTCCAAAAATTTTTTGAAATCCAGGCCAACTATTTTTAAAGCAAATGAAAGTGAAAAAAATCCAGTCAGCCATTTTAGACTGAAAAATACCTTATTATCTTTTGATTTATTGTGTGGTTGTATTTTCTTAATTCATTTCATAAATTAATCGTCAATTCCAAAGCAAAAACCATTTAAATATATATATATATATAAGTACTTTGAAAAGCACATCATCTAATTCATGTGCATAAACAGATTATTACAAGTTACTAATAATTATTAACTTTGAAACAAATAATCAACCTTTCGCTTGACTATAACATTGAAAGCTGAGTCTAAACAGAAGCTGGGTATATGCCCTACCAATACTAACTTTTACTATTGATATTAATCTATCAATGAATGATATTAGAAAGGAAATAAAAAATACACACACACGAATTTACACAAAACAAAAAAAAAAAATTTTAAATTAAAAGGAAATTGTTGGGCACCTTTAAAAATCAAATTAAAAAAATTTTCTTTGTATGTGAATAAGTTATACTTTCAAGAGCGTTATTAATATAAATTATTCACATACATAAAACTCCTTCATTTAATGTACTACAAAAAAAAATATTTTTTAATGGCAAATTTAACTGATTTTTGTGTTTTGTGTTAATTTTCAAATATATTTTGAAATTGATTTTTTGACATTTGTTTTTGATATCTCTTTTGAGCAGTTCCTAAAAAAATGTTACTGTGGGTAGCAAATCAGCTCCTTTTCACTTAAATAATATATATCTGTTAGTTTCAATCAGTGTATGAAAACAAACGAATTTTTTTTTAAAGGGTCCGCCATCGAACGTTCTTTTTTTCAACAAGTGCTTATTTCGTGAATGGTAACACTTAGCTCATGTCTGATTTGACAGATAATTAGTTTTATCCTTCCGCTGAAAGAATATGGCTGTGTTTCCGCTTCGCTAAGTGGGCCTGCGATCGACTTACAGAAGACGCCGATTTTGGCAAAAAAAATCATCTTTTCAGATGAAGCTCATTTTGATCTTGGCGGGTATGTAAACAAGCAAAATTGTCGCATTTTGGGCACAGAAAACCCGCACGCATACATTGAAAAGCCGACGCGCCCAAAACGAGTCACTGCTTGGTGCGGATTTTGGTCCAGAGGCATAATTGGGCCATTTTTCTTCGAAAATTAGCAAGGAGTGGCCGTTAGTCAATGGCCATGTTGAACGAATTTTTGTTCACAAAAATTGAAGAGGAGGATATTGACAACATTTCGTTTCAACAGGACGGCGCTACGTGGCACACAGCCGAAGCTACACTCGATGTTTTTATAGCATTTTCAAAAAAAAAAAAAATTATTTGGCGGCCCCTTTAAATAAAACAAAAATAAAAAAAATTTTCTTTGCATTATCTTTTTATTTTGGTATACCGTTACAATCGTACATTTGCCGAAAGGCAGAAACGTATTTTTTGGAGTGAGTGAATTCATTATTAGTTTACTATCAAGAACATACTAAAATGCCTCTTTTCTTTTCTGGTGCATACATTTAAGCTAATAGTATTGTTTGTTCACATTAGCAAAATGTATACAAAAATTAATCGGCACATATGTTTGCATTGTTTTGGTTTTGATTTTATTTTATTCACACAAAAGTACAAAACATAAAAAAGTAATGATTTCGTTTTGTTTGTTTTTCTCGCATCAAGAAAATTTTCACATAAAACAATAAAATGGAAAAGACAGCGCAAGTGTTTTTCCAATTTTACTTTGTGGAAATCATCTTAAATTTAAGTAATTTATTAGAAAAATGCGAGTAAAAGTAAAGGGTGTTTGTTATAGACGTATATAACTTTAAATTGCAATAAAACAACGATGGATTATTCGATTGACATTAATTTTATTTATCCGAAAGATAATCAGCTCCTGGACATCATGGTTGTTCAATTCAGGAATGAACAGGATGATAATCATAGCTCTATACCGATAACCATTGACTATTGCGTTCTGGACATCATCCCATAAAGCGCACCAAACAGTCAGTTTTTCTGGATGTAACGGTGTTTCCACATACACTTTAGGATTAGCTTCACTCCAAATACGGCAGTTTTGTTTGTTGACGTAGCCAACTTCTGGTTCGCTTCTGAAAATCGGGAACAACGGCAATCTCGATTTGGGCCCATTCGACGAATCTGCGCAAGCGTTGTTCAGGCGTGAGTCTATTCATGATGAACTGAGAATAAATCACTTGACAGCTGTTAAATCGGTCGCCATCTTGAACAGTAATGCCAACTTAAAGTTCTATACGTCTATAAAAAACACCCTTTAGTATTACATTTACTGCATGAATTAATTAAACCTAGAGGCAGAAAGTGTGTTATTAATGACAGTAGACAAAAGCGAAAATTTGAGAAAACAACTATAGAAGATTCAAGAAAACCATTTCTGAAATGGGCACAAAATATAATGGAATTAAATACAAAAATCCAACTATTAATTTATGATCTCTACTGCAGGTATATCTCTGTTGCACCTAAATGAATTTTATGGTAATGTTTTTTATAAACTTTCAAATTTAATAACATGTATTGACGTAGCATTTAAAATATTTCATGTACTTAATCTGACGTATCCCGAAGATTGCAAAAATATTTGGTTATCCAACAATATTGATCAAAGCTTTTTTGTCATTTGAAATATTTATATCAATTGTCTTCAATAAGTGTACTCGTATATGAGCATCCTACTTTTAGTTATCGTTTAGTGTTAATATTGGCCCTTAGAAATATTTAAATAATAGATATGTATGAACCAAAATGTAATAAAAGCATTTTATTACATATGTACATCTTAATAATAATGTAAGATAATAATAATAGCTATTAACTTTCGAGTGTATTTATGTATTTATTTCTATAAAATTTATTTGATTTGAGTATACTCGTATTCATTAACTAAAATCAAAGAAAGAACTTTGTTCTTGAAATAAGTACTTTTTTTACTCAAAATAAGTTAAATTGACTTTTAAATAAGAAAATATTAATTATATAATAAAGATATTTTGTACTTCGTATTAAGAACGGTGTAGTTATTTTGAGTAAGAAGATTCTTGGAATCAGTACAATTTAACTGTTACGTAAGAAAATTGTATTAATTTTTAGTTAAAACTTTTACTAATTTTTAAGGAAATTGTAAACTAGATTTTAAATAAAATTTCTTTGGGGCCAAATCATTACCAAAATTCTTTAAGTTAAGTTAAATTTACTTAAATTTAGTAAATTTTTTTTGTGAGTATACTTTTTACGAGTATGTATAACTTTCAATACAAATTTAGTATAATCAATGTCTACTTACACTATCCCAATTAAATATATCACCGGAGGCATCATCAGACGGAAACTGTTTAAAATAAATCAAATCAAAAACAAGTAAAATAAAAATTTTAAAGCAAAATATAAAAACTAAAAAAAAATAATAAGGAAAAACATACCTCACCAGAACCAGCTGTATCAACTTCAAGTTCACTGTAATCAAATGATACATCCTTCAAATAAAGTAAAATAAAAAAAAATAATAAAAATAATTAAAATAAAGAAATTAAATAAAAATTAAAAAAACACAAAATTTAGAAAATCATAAATATATATAACGGTAGAAATATTAATAAAATCAGATTACGGCGTTCGATATAGATCCAAATATCTATTTAAATAGTACTGAAATTTCGACCGGCGTAATCTGTGAAAGGATTTTATAACTCTTAAATCGAGAAAATTTTCACAAGACATAATAGAATTGAACAAAAAACGATGAGAATTGAAACAATTTCTTAAACAGAATTTTTTTTGTAATTTCGTTGTGAGAACCAACTGTTATTTTGCTGATATTGACGTATTTTGTTGGAAAGATGCGAGAACAAGTGTTTCTATAACAAATTTTTGTTAAAAAGTCTCACTATAACTTACATTTCAAAATGCATGAGAAAAAATGGAAAAACTAATGAAAAAATTAAATAAATAAATTTAAATCGTTTAAATTAATAAATTACATAAAATATATGTATTTGAATGATTTTATGTAGCTAAACATTGCAATTTTATATTTATTCTTTGCTAATAATTTATTTTTTTCTTTTTTTTTTTGTGAGGCATATCAAATTTAAAAAGGTGATAGCATCGCACCATTTGTCAATATTTTTTTTTTTTACATATTGTACTAACAAAATTTCGTATAAACAAAAATGTCATGTAGGTAGAAGTACATTCATCTTATAAAGGGTGTTTTTTATAGACGTATAGAACCTTAAGTTGGCATTACTGTTCAAGATGGCAACCGATTTAAACAGCTGTCAAGTGATGTATTCTCAGTTTGGTTTGGCAATTCATCATGAATAGACTCACGACTGAACAACGCTTGCAAATAGTGCAATTTTATTTTGAAAATAATAGTTCTGTGCGGAATACGTATAGCGCACTACGTCCATTTTATCGTCGACAAAATCGTCCATCAGAGCAGTTAATTCGATTAACCATGGAACGTTTTCGCACCACGTTTACTCTTATTGATAACTCGCATCCCCAGAGACGCGGACGGTGCGTACAGAACAAGCTATTGCTGTTGTAGAGCATAGCATTGAGGAAGAACCGAATGAGTCTATCCGGCATCCAGCACAGGAATTGGATCTGTTTCCATCTACTTTATGGAAGATTTTGCGAAAGGATCTTGGTTTGCGTGCTTACAAAATCCAAGTCGTGCAAGAATTGAAGCCAAACGATCATCAAGTAAGGTGTAGATTCGTCGAATGGGCCCAAAACGAGATTGCCGTTGTTCCGGATTTTCATAAGCGAATTTTGTTTGATGAAGCGCACTTCTGCCGCACTTGGAGTGAAGCTAATCCTCAACTGTATGTCGAAACACCGTTACATCCAGAAAAACTGACTGTTTGGTGCGCTTTATGGTCTGGTGGAATCATTGGTCCGTACTTCTTCAAAAACGATGATGGCCAGAACGTTACAGTCAATGGTGATCGGTACAGAGCCATGATTACTAACTTTTTTATTCCTGAATTGAACAACCATGATGTCCAGGAGCTGTGGTTCTAACAAGACGGCGCAACATGTCACACAGCTCGTGCCACAATCGATTTATTGAAAGACACGTTTGGTAACCGCCTAATTTCACGTTTTGGACCTGTGAGGTGGCCTCCAATATCTTGTGATTTAACAGCGCTAGACTACTTTCTGTGGGGCTATGTAAAGTCATTGGTCTATGCGGATAAGCCACAAACTCTTGACCATTTGGAAGACAACATTAGCCGTGTTATTGCCGATATACGGCCACGAATGTTGGAAAAAGTCGTCGAAAATTGGACGTCCAGATTGGACTACATCCGAGCCGTGGCGGTCATATGCCAGAAATCATATTTAAAATAAAATGCCACAAGATTATCTTTCGAATAAATAAAATTCATGTCAATCGAATAACACGTCGTTGTTTTATTGCAATTTAAAGTTCTATACGTCTATAAATTCCTCTTTTTGTTGACACTAGGTGTGTTCATTTACTTTACTAGCAAAAACTAGCAACGAGAGAGTAAAAAGAAATTTTGCAAAATAGCTCTTAAAAATGATAAAAAGTAAATGAACACTTTACCAGTCAAAACTTGCAAGTTGAAGTAGTATTCTAATATATGAATACATAGACACATACATGCAACAGATTCTGTCTTACTTAGTTCAACTGCTTTCGACATTTTACTTTGGTTCTGTTGATGCTTAGTTAAACTAAAATTGATTTCTTATTGTTTTAACACTTTTTATACTCGTATAAATTTATATTTACTCAAAAATTTCTTAAATTGTACAAAATATTTTTGTTTTAAACTTCTTTTAGAAAACATGATTTGTAAACATAAACACAAAACAGCTGTTTGAATAATTCTTGCAAGTAAAAATGTTATTAGTAAAAATTTGCAAGAATTTTTTTGTCTCCTAATTTTGACTCTCTTTTGACGTTCTCTCCTTGCAAATTTTTTGAGTTAATGAACACTTTCCAGTAACAATTGTTAGAAATTTTTAACAATTTTTAGTTACGGAACAGACCTACTTTCTCTGTATTTGAATCATTGGAAAATTCGATTTTCTTTTATTCAACTACAGAAACACTTTTTACTCACAAATTGAGAAACAGTGGATTTTTTTGTATCACACTTTTCGATGTCAAAAGTTCTCGAATATGGTTACAGAAACGAGCCGCTGGATTGAAAATTGTTGTTAAACTAATTTAAGTCACTGATTTCAGATTGATTCTGGTTTGCGAAATGATCCAATTTAACGTAACGAACGTTTTCGCTGGCTGCTGAGGTAGGTCATTGGCGGTCAAGGGTGTACATAAAAAAGGTTCAGCGCATATAGCGTATAGTAAAATAATCCTGCTATCTATCGCTTTCGTATGGTTGGTTTTTTTTTTCAAAATGTTGAAAAACGCATACGATTTATTTTACAAAATTAGTATATTTTCTTCATTGGAAGTTGTCCAGTAGCTTGCTTACAGTGGTCTTATCATCTCATTTGATATAGAGTAAAGTTGATCAAAATTTTTTATTTTGGTATCATGGCACGCGATATCGAGTAAAATGTATCGTTATTTGAGATGATAGAATTCGATGCCGTGTTTTTTAACCAGTATAATCTTATCGATAGCAAACTGGCTTTCGTAATCAAAACAAATTGTTTATTTTACTAGCACGGTTAACAAAAAGTTTAAAAAAAATTTAATTTTATTTAGTTTTAGATTAAAGCAATTAGTTATTGCAATTTTTAATAAGTCTTCATCTTGTAAATTTGAAGAAAAAGATGTCAGAAGAAACAATTGCTCATCCATATTATCAAAAATTTTTTTGCAAACTGGTTGCCTAAATTTTCATTTTGTTGCATTTGACAAACGTTTGTGTATAAATCTAGCTATCGAATACGGTGATTAGATCCCAAGACGACAGTAGTAGTGGCTGTGGTGGTACCTGTAACAATGCCATGCTAACATCGTTTGGAAAAACCGATAAACTCCGTATTCAAAAGCAACACAGGGTAGAGAGCGGTATATTGCCTGATTGCTCTAGACGCTTCTGTGCACTCAGACTGAACAACCCACTGGCCTGGGCTTTCAATATCTTTTATTTCTTACCATGTACAAGAAAGCTTAGCAGCGTACGCAAGAACAATTTCTTTAACTACTAAGTAGCTCTTATCCACAGAATGATTATGCTTCATTTTTTTCCAGTGTTGTCGCGAAGCTTATTTCTATCAGTTACTTTCCCTATTTGGGGAATTTAATACCATTAACATTAAAATAAATTTTATTTAGAAATTAACTAAATTATTATAATTCAAGAATTTATTTTACTGACAAACTTTTATACTTTGTGATATTTAATATATTATTAGAAAGCCATTCTTAATTCAAAGGATGTTTTACTGATTTTTAGTATAAAGAAATAATCATGAGATGACTTAATGATGAAAATGAAAAGTTAAAAAATTATGATGCTGGGAACCTACTCAAATATCGAAACTATTAATATTTTTTTTACATCTTAAAGGCAAACTTATTTACGTATTTTAATTTGTTTCCTGCTATTTTTTTTTTTTTTTTCAAATAATAGACAAAAACCAATTTAAGTTAGAGAGCTTTTCATTCAAAATAACACGTTTACCCTCATTTTATACTAAGCAGTAATTGACAAGTAAGAATTTATGGGTTTTTAGCTACAGGCAACAAAAAAAAAAAAAAAAAAAACGAAACGTAATTCCTTGACATGTGAAAGTAATTACAAAACCTGCAAAATGACATGCATAGAGTAGCAAAGGACGTGTATATTTTTTGTTAGTTTGTTAATGTTGTATGAAACATCATCATGTGGCTGGTAGCGTCAAAACAATTTTAGGTTTTATGTTTGCTACATGATCACAGTTAATTTTCATTACCATCATTGTAGATTCCTACAGCATTTTGGTCACTACAATTTTTAATGTAGTAGTTTTTATTTTCGGTAGGCAAACAGGATATATTAACTTAGCCATCTTGTTTATTACTTGTTTGACTTTTTTTTACAAAATTCATTTTACGGAAATATTTGAAAACTATTAAGTACATAATTCCTTTTTGAAGTTTATTTAAATACTAAATACCGACGACTCACCGCATCCCAATTGGTGCCGCAAATAGTGCTTTATTTATAGTTAATTTAAATTTTTTTAAGTTTTAAAAAATAATTGATTTACCTTTAGTAATAAGCAATTCTTACAGAAGTTATTTTTTTTTGTCTTTCGAAGATAAAAAATCAATTTTATCGATTTTGCGAAATTTCCATAAAAGACAAACTAAAGGTTTTTAGTTAAATAATGACTGTAGCTTAACGTATGACAACATGAATAATTGTTACTTAACTTAACATTGTGAATTTTAATTTAAATAACAAAAAGAGTAATATGAAAGCAAAAGAAAAACTAATAAAAAAGAAAGAAAATATTGATTATTTTTACCCTATTCCAAGTTTAATATTTACAGAAATGAAAACCAGAAAAATTAAAATAAAGCAAAAATTACATTTTTATGTTCATTTTTAATAATACTTTTTAATTAAAACTTAAAAATATGTAAATTCAAGTTAAAATGGAACAAAAAAGAAAATAATAATAAAAACAATGACAAAAAATATTTTTTTAAAAGTAGGTTGCGACCATGATATTGGTTTTATAGTATGTTATTAATAGCATATGGGTTACTGCCTACTTAAATTAAATTTACAAAGAAAAGCGTCTGTTGCAAAAGATCTTGCAAAAGTAAAAATATAAAAAATTCAATTTCCACTCATTGACAAGTCGTCGTATTTTTCATTGGAAATTTTCTTTATAATTTTTATTTAAAGGAAAACTATTTATTCATCAGTTCGCTTCAGTTTGAAAATGTCAAAATTCTAGTGTTTACGTTTCTAGAACCATTTCAAATCGCATTCGCAAAAGCTAAGCGTTTGTCAAATTTATGTGAAATACATAAATATTTGGTTAAATGTTTGCAGGGATTTTTGGCACACATACTTTGGTTAGTTTCAAATACGTGCATTTTTAATAATACGAGTACGTTTGCATATATTAAAACCGCATTTATTATGTTTTACATATCTCGTTTTTTTCATTTACTTTTGAGTTTTTATATATATATTTTCAGATTTAAATTTAAAAATTATTTATATCATTTCAATGTTTTTTTTACTTATTTAAATTTTATAATTTTTTTATGTTTTTTTTTATTTGACATTTAAATTAATTTCAAACTTACCGTGTTTTTGGGTGGAGGCATACATGTTATGGATAAGGCTTCTGGATTGCCATAAACATTTAATTTTTGCAAATAACCCTGTTTGTATTAGAAAATTAAAAACTTTATGTATTTAATCTGTGCACATCTAACAAAAATTCATGAAAAACCAAACTAATTGATGGAGGCATTCGCAAAGTGTTTCTTTATTTTTGTAAAATTTATAACTGTTATAAATTTTTTTTTAAATATACAAAATATATTAAGAGTTTTTTTTATACAACAAAAAAGTTTAGTCAGAGATATTAATTTATTGAGGCGTAAAAATGTCAATCAGTAACCTGGTAATACACTAATAGAAAGTTTACCAGTCTGCAGGTAGCGGGTTTGATTAATGACTAGATCTAGAATCAATTTTGTAAAAAATATAAATAAAATCTTAAAAAAATTAAAAAAATTTTTTTTTTAATTATAAGTTTGTTTTTTATTTGTTGTTTCTTTTAAATTTTGTATAAATTATTTTAAGGTTTTAAGTTTTTATTTGTTTTACCTAATATTTTTATTTTTTTTTTAAACATTTACATGTTTTGCTCGTTCAATGTTAGTAAGTACAAGTTAAAGTTACGAGTATTAAACAAAAACCTTCGTATACTAGCTTTTGTAAATAATAAATTATTTTAATTACCATTAAAAATTATTTGATACAAGAAAAGTTTTCCAAACAAGTTGATGTTGTTAAGCTGTGATTTTAAAACCATCTAAAAGCATAAAAACTTTATGTGAATTGTACAATTTAAACAACGTAAGTGCGAGAAACTTCTTAACTTGTCTGCAGAATGCACCCAAGGCTTAGGTTTGAAAAACTATAGTAAATATTTACGTTTTACATGTATTTTTAATATGTTTATTTTGATTAGCACAAGATCTTTATAAATTTAAAAAGTAACAGCCAAGCTCTTCAACTCGTTCCCAAGCGAAAGCGAAAGCGAAAGAAAACCAGTCAATCATTTTCGTTTTTTAATGAAAAATATCTTAAGATACAATGAGATAAATTTCATAAATTAATCGCCAATGTTGTAGCTGTAATGTGTAAATGAAAAACAATTAAAAAACATACGCACAAAAACCAAATTGTAAACAAAAAATTTAATATTTTATTTTATATATGTGGGGGTTTATTCAAATTATGGGAAGTAAAAAGCTTCAACTTCGGTTTTAAAATTCATTTATTAAAAATATATATATTACAAGTATTAACGACTTCACTGTCTGCTTGCCACTGACTAACTCTCTGTTCGTTTCTTTTCAGTCCGCGTTGTCTATGTTCAGTCAGTGTTGTATTTCCTAATACGTCAGTGTTGTATTTCTTAGTACGTCAGTGTTCCCACATATATAAATTAAAAATCAATTGTTGAAAGTAAGAAAATAATTTACATCCAAATATGAGTAGTTTCTGTACATTTTCCGTTAGCTTCATAAGAAAAAATATGCTAACGATTGAAAATAAACAAGTGACTGATCTTCATATTTCTATTAGTACAAAGAGAAAAAATTTTCCATAGTAGGCTAGAAATTTACACTGAAACTCTTACTCTTGTAATTTAAAGTAGAAGCCACTGTTAATTTTTTTCCATAGATATCAGTGCAGTATTTACAAACTTTTATGCAAAATATTACTTTATTTAATTTGTTTAATATTTTGAATTTCAAAGCAAATTAAAAATTGTGTCATGCAATGGGACTTTTTCTGAAAAAAACTAAAAGTAGGGCTGACTTCTTAAACGCCTATTGCTTTGTAGTAATAAATAACAGCGTGTTCGTAAATGCAACTCTGAAAATTTTGACAATATATTTTGTTATTGTTTGCAACGCAAGAAAAAGAAAATAAGGCATACAAAAAAATTTAGATACAAAAGTTATACAATACAATGGTAACACAGGAAGATAAATAAGCGGTTCGTCTTATAATTGAATATATTTCTATATTCACTTGTTTTGCAAAATATTAAATCCCTGGATGACACGTTCCCATGTTTTCTTTTTATAACTTTTACGGCAATTTAAGAGCTGGAACTATGTTGCTCACAAATATTAAAATTTTTTTATTAAAATATGTTTTCCTGTCATTGTTAGCTTTATTGTAAATGATACAATGCATAAGCGATATCAGGGTTGCACTCTATCAGTATAAAAAGTATTAAAAAAGTAGCTACACAATGTATCATTTTAGTGTTAATACTGTATTGATACATTACCAATATACATTTAAGAAGTCAGCTTAGTAGCAGCTAAATTCAATGTTGTTCTCAGACAATATATACATTTTGAACTAAATTCAAGTTCGGAATGTACAGAAAAACTCACTGATCTCCTTCTGAGCAAGAGACGTGAAACATATAAAAAATGTGTTATTAGAAAAAAAATTTTTCAGCTTTAATTTATGTACGAAATATATTTTTTTTTTCGTATCTCAACAAAAGATCATTACAAATAAATTTATTATTTTACCTGTTAAGGGCTAAAACTGTCAACGCTGCTAATAAATGAAAAGTCGTAGTCTATATAAAAATTCACTTTATTTACTAAGCATTATTCAATTTCTGTTCATCCTTGGGTAGTTCATTTTCTTACTTTTTATTGATTGTGTTTTGGTTTTAAAATATTTTTATTTTGCTATTGTTGTTTTAGTGGTATACGCAATATTTTAATTTTTACATTTAGTATTCTTCATACGTTTTGCGAAAATGCAAAAAAAAAAAAAGAATATCAGACATGTTTTGCAAATTATTTTTTGTTAAAGTGATTTAAAATTATCGAAAAGTTAAAATCATTTAATATTTAACCGGTCACGATTTACTGCCGATTTAAAATCACCTGTTTTTTTTTTTCTAAGTATGTATTTGATATATATTTCTGCTCGTTCTTACCCTTTCAAATGAATAAAATTAGTTAAACCCAAGAGTATTTATTTGAGGAATAATTTGAAAACAAATTTGAAAATTTCTTTTCAACTATTTGAACTTGCTTTTGATTTAGAATTTAATCATTACGAATGCAATTTTTTTAACCAACACTGTCAACGAATGTTAAATAAATGACACACTTTTTTTTCTTTCTAACAAAAAAAAAATTAAAAAGTAAGAGGAGAGTATCAAACTGTTGTATTATTATAAACACAGATGACGGCTGTAAACAAAATATTACAACTCATGTCACAAAGAAAATACCAAGGTGAACTATTTAAGCCCCTATAACAGGTGGAAGTTTACGAAGAAGGCTAGAGGTATGATTATATACTTGATGGGGGATGTCTAGTATCTTAGAATGAACTGAGAATTCGTAGCAACTTTATTTTGTAAGACATATGGTCAATAATTTCAATGACCTGGCTGCTTCACCAGAAAACATTTTTTTCAATGAGAATCATTGACTGTACTCGGACTGATTACAGAGTATACGTCAGCAGGTTCTGGTACTTAATTAAATGCTACTTGAATTTCTCAATAAATGATTTACCAAGCCCAGTAAACTTAGATATCTATAACTAGGAGCGAGAACAAGTCACCTGGTCCTTGCGGCCAGAATAGACCTTTTGTAATACTAATCTCATGTTACAAGCACTCCCTCAGTATAGTAAAGGGTATTTTTTATAGACGTATAGAACTTTAAATTGCAATAAAACAACGATGGATTATTCGATTGACATAAATTTTATTTATCCGAAAGATAATCTTGTGGCATTACATTTTAAATATGATTTCTGACATCAGACCGCCACGGCTGGCTCGGATGTAGTCCAATCTGGACGTCCAATTTTCGATGACTCTTTCCAACTTTTGTAGCCATATATCGGCAATAACACGTCGAATGTTGTCTTCCAAATGGTCAAGCGTTTGTGGCTTATCCGCATAGACCAATGACTTTACATAGCCCCACAGAAAGTAGTCTAGCGGTGTTAAATCACAATATCTTGGAGGGCAATTCACAGGTCCAAAACGTGAAATTAGGCGGTCACCAAACATGTCTTTCAATAAATCGATTGTGGCACGAGCTGTGTGGTATGTTGCGCCGTCTTGTTGGAACCACAGTTCCTGGACATCATGGTTGTTCAATTCAGGAATGAAAAAGTTAGTAATCATGGCTCTATACCGATCACCATTGACTGTAACGTTCTGGCCATCATCGTTTTTGAGGAAGTATGGACCAATGATTCCACCAGCCCATAAAGCGCACCAAACAGTCAGTTTTTCTGGATGTAACGGTGTTTCGACATACACTTGAGTATTGGCTTCACTCCAAATGCGGAGTTTTCTTTGTTGTCGGAGCCATTCAACCAGAAGTGCGATTCATCGCTAAACAAGCGTTGTTCAGGCGTGATTCTATTCATGATGAATTGCCAAACCAAACTGAGAATAAATCACTTGACAGCTGTTAAATCGGTCACCATCTTGAACAGTAATGCCAACTTATTTACTAAGAATTCAGAGACTTATTTAAGTGATATTAAACGACTGGCTGTGGTGAACCAAAATACGAAAACGGATCCAAATTAAATCATTAGAGTGACACATTATATGTTTTGCTATCTCTTCTACTGTGTCTTATTTACATAATAGGCAGAAGTTGTTTTGAATATTCCCCATAATTGCTAAGTATTTCAATACTCTGCAATGGCGAGTCATAAATTCCTTGATAATGCGAATTCCTTACCGAGTCAGGCCTGGTAAGTCATTTTTCTCTTTCGAAATTGTAATGATATGAATGTCGTTCTCTAATTTTGATCTTAGTAGAGATATAATGTAGTTTACAGAATAGTCCTAGACTATAAGACTATTAACTATACCTTTTATTGCGAGTTCGTCTGCCTAATTCTTGCCTACATATACACTATGACCCGGTACCCATACCAGGTGAACCCAATAAATATTTTAAACAGTCAGTACAGGCTGTCAATTTGATATCACTCAGGCAGGTATGTAAGTTGAATTGGTTTCACTCACTCGTATGGAATAATGAAATCATGGACTACACAAATTACCTTAGTGGATGTACTGAAAAATGAATTTTAGGTTTAGTAATAATATCATAACAATATTAGTTTTAAGCTTTTTAAAGTCAAAATAATTTGTTTAAAACATAAATATTCTTAATATTAAATATTTGCTTACAAATTGTCTTAATTGTGGTATTATTCGCTGATCATAATCATCATTAATTTTTATCCTAAAATATTCCACTACAAGTTAAACTACAAATAAAATTTTAATATTGTTTATGTACGGAGCACCCTTTTTTATATAAGCTGGCAATACTCTCTTGCTATGTTTTCTTTCGTATGAATTTTGCAAACACGTCGCCTTAATAAAAATTAATTGAATATTAAAAGAAGAGTATAATCCGAAATCGACTAGTTTTTTTTATCAAGAATTTATTAGAACCCCCGTTGACATTTTGGTCCTTCGAGCCGGATATTTGATATCACCGACATATACTTCACACACAGTTGTACCTAGTAATACGGTGGAATACGGGGTTGTGGTAAGAGATGACGTATAAGTCTGAAGCGACCGAGTACCACTTGAAGTTGAAGGGATTGCATCAGAGTTGGTTTGGAGTGGACTGTAATTTGATTCGTGGTCAATGGATTTTTTGAGTTCATTATCATGAGAACGACTGTGAGAGACAGTCAACTGATTGGTATTGGGTAAAAAACTGTCTGCACGAGAATAATTTCGCGTTGGTGGTATATTATTTGATTTCGATTCTTTGTGCAAAAGGGAGTGGTGTTTTTGCTTACACATGAAGCAAGAACCAATAAAGATTCATACGAGGCTATAACCATCTCCCATAAACGATGCATTTCTTTTTCATGAGTGACTAGGGATGCAACGCTATGATCCGTTGGTGGAATGTCACTGAGATAAGCCTCAAAATCAGCTAAACAATCGCACTTTCTAATTAGATCTCTTGCCATTTCAAACAAAAATATAGTTTAGCAATTTATCGAGTAGAATTTGGGTAAATAATTTGAAAGGTTGCTTAACAACACTATAATGTGAATTCAATCACTTGAGTGCAAAGTAGTCTTCTAGTACTAATGGCTGAGAAAGTTATAGGTATAAGACGCTGCTTTGTGAAGAAAGAAATATTGCTCAAGCCTATTTAGCTATTGTGCACAAATAAATTTTGTCCAATAGCACTTCGATAAATCAGAAAAATTTTATATATTTATTTATAGGTATGAAATAAAAAAAAGGAACTCTGTCTATAAAGATTGGGAATCGCTGATATGCAACTATGTACATGTATGTATGTATTACCGTATTAAAAAAATACACACACAACAGCAACGATCGCTATAAGCGAAGCACAGCAAGAAGAGACTATAAATCAGGCAATAATTAATTATGAGATCCAAAATATTAATTAATCACTTTAATCATTAATCAATGTATATAAATATATAAAATATTATACCTAAACAACACGTTCAATTTATCCTCTCTTTTATACCTACTGTAGCATTGGGTGAGTACAGAATTACAGTTTGAGAAGCATTGGGTCTGTTCTGTTAAGTTTATTTGTTAACAGAGTCAGAATATTTTACATGAGCAGTATACACAAATTCAACGGTATTAACTTTTTTTGCTTATCACTTATAACTTTTCTCTATAAGTAATACATATATATCTATACATATATTTAAATATACTGTTCATATATTTAAATATACTGTTCATATATAAGTATGTAGACATGTACATATATGTATACAACCTATTGGTATTAAATATGAACAATTAAACACATGTATATATCGGGTGGTGGGTCTTTTGTTTCACAAATTCAATTGATATCCCTTTATTATTTTTTTTTATTTTCTGATTTTTATCACTTTATTTATTTAACAGCAGCCAAAATTACATTAACTTAAAGGCACAAGGCTTACCTTTATTCGTAGGGGTAATACTTTGCTTTTAATTCTTCCAAAATTTATTTTTCTAAAACGGGAGTATCGGAGTATCCGGATCGATAACTAAGCCAGATGACTTGCTTTCATGTTTTTCCAACTTACCTCGAGCTATGAGGGTTATGGCTTATATTTTTAGGTTTTATAACCACTCACGAAAAATAGGCACCACTCCCGATTCGCATCAACTGTCTCGCTCTGAGATAGTGTTTGTCAAAACACGATTGACTATTTTATGTCAGCAGTTGTATTTACCCGAGTATTTAAATCTGTCCAGCGGTGGAAAACTTCCAAAAGGAAGTAAATTATTATCGTTGAACCCCTTCATCGATTCCCAAGGACTCATGCGTGTTAATGGCCGTCTTTCCCAAGCCGTAGGATTGACATATGATGAACGTTTCCCCAAGATTCTGCCGTATCATGCCCCTTTCACCCGATTATATTTGGAATACGTTCATACATATACACTACATGGTAGTAACTCATTGCTCATACGCATAGTTCGAATGGATTGCTGGGTACCTAAACTCCGGAATTTAGCTCGTACTATAATAAACAACTGTAAAACCTGTGTCATCTACCGCCAAAAGGTCAGCTCCCAAATGATGGCAGCATTACCACCCGAGAGAACTTCGATAAGTGCACCCTTTACACACACTGGTGTAGACTTTGCCGGCCCATTTGATATTAAATCCTATAGTGGACGAGGGTGTCGTATTTCGAAGGGTTATGTTTTGGTATTTGTCTGCTTTGGCACTAAAGCAATTCATTTGGAGGTGACTGAAGATATGAGCGCTGAAGCATTTTTGGCAGCATTTAGACGTTTTATTTCCCGTCGTTCAGCACCTCGTCACATGTATTCCGATAATGGAACGGCTTTTGTAGGAGCCGCAAAATTACTCGCTATGGATCGGAAATTGTTTCTGCAAGAGTTACGGTCTAAGATACTGTCTCTTGATTGTGAACAACCCCTGGAATGGCATTTTATTCCACCTGGTGCACCTCATATGGGTGGCTTATGGGAAGCCGGGGTCAAGAGTTTCAAGTCTCATTTGAAAAGAATTTCGAACTCGCAGAAGTTCACTTATCCTGAGTTTGAAACTATGTTGATACGTATTGAAGCGTGCCTTAACTCTCGACCCTTATGCGCAATGAGTGATAGCCCTTCAGATTTGATTCCATTGACCCCGGGACACTTTTTAGTTGGACGGCCACTGCTCGGATGTGGGGAACCAGATCATTCTGAACTACGTATTGGTCTTGCCAACAGATGGCAAAAACTTAAAATTCTTCACCACCAGCTAGCAGTAAGGTGGAAAGAAGAGTACTTGAAAGAACTCCATAAACGCACAAAGTGGAAATACCCGGAAAGAGACTTTGCGCTAGGAGATTTAGTTGTCATTCGACAAGACAATTTACCCCCGAAAATATGGAGATTAGGTCGAATAGAAAAGGTCTACTGTGGTCAGGACTCTAAGATTAGAGTAGCTGATGTGAGAACAAGTTCTGGCAATATTACCCGACCCATTGTCAAACTAGTTCTCCTTCCTAATGCGAATTCAAACTAATTTGCCCTTTTTCCTCTCTCTTGTAGTTTGTCCATATCCTCTAGCTGCAGTGATGTCCAGGTCACCCGCTCGTTTTGAAGTGCACCGTCCTTCCACTGACCCAACAGAAAGCCAAGTACCCTTCAAACAAGCACGGGATGAAGAATTGCGAGATTGTCGGCTTTGTAAAAGCGAACATGCTATCCGAAAATGTGAAAAATTCTGTAAGATGTCGGTCGGTGAGCGGTGGAGGGTGATTACAAAATATCGGTATTGCTTCAACTGTCTGGCACACTCTCACATGAGAACCAACTGTACAAGCAGAGAGCGCTGTATGGAATGCTGCTCAGAACACCATACTCTGCTTCATCGCTTCAAAGGCAAAAATTCGACTTCTCGGAAAATAACATCTACCTCTGGAAATCAAGCCGGCGTCCAAAATCGAAAATCAAAAGGCATAACCAAGAAAACCCGTGGACATAATCACAAGAGTAAGACGAACACTCAAGCTCTCCATGCTCAAATACAACAACTGCAGCAACAAATACAACAACTACAACAACAGTCACCACAACTTCAATCTCGAGCTAAAATAACACAACCACGTCAACATCTATCTGATCAGAGAGACACTGCTACAATTGTCATCAATGTACAAAATGGACATATTGATTAATTTTTGATTAGTTATAATCCTTTTTTTTAACTGTATTGAAGATTATATTAAGCAAGATTTGAATTTATTGAGATACACATTTATTATTTAATGAATTAACACTATATTTTAGAATTGTTATTTAGACTAATATATTATTAATTTTTGCTCCACTCCTTAGCCTCAATGGTTGCACCCATGCAAGGGGGGCGGGATGTTTATGTACGGAGCACCCTTTTTTATATAAGCTGGCAATACTCTCTTGCTATGTTTTCTTTCGTATGAATTTTGTATAACCTTATTTACTTTACTTACTACTGTGAACACCGAAGAGCAAACACGTCGCCTTAATAAAAATTAATTGAATATTAAAAGAAGAGTATAATCCGAAATCGACTAGTTTTTTTTATCAAGAATTTATTAGAACCCCCGTTGACAAATATAATTCAAGGTATTTATAAGAGTAATTTAAAAAAAAATTTATAATTATTTTAATAAACTTAAATCAAATTTATAATGCCAACTAATTTTGTATAGTCTTTCAGTAAAATCTCATCAACAACCTTGTCATTTGCACTGTAAGGTAGTTTTTCATTATATTTTTAACTGAAAATATGTGTATGAGACGAGTAGAGCAATCAATAAGTTAATCAAATAAATATGCAATGAAAAAAATCGTTTTGCAAATTAAACAACTTAATTTATTAAATAGACTAAAACACAGAAGACTATAAGCTGCAAATTGACAAAATTAAAATACACACAGCTACATGGAAACACGACTGTAGTCTCCGCCCATACACGATGGCAGGATACATGGGCGTTCAAGTATTTGTGCTAGCGGTATGGTCGGTTATAGGCATTTTATGCGACTGTGAGCTGTGCTGTAGCGATGTCAAATATATTTTGATATATTGCTGATGGTGCAAGCTTGCTGGTATTGTGTATGGCAAAATTAGCTCAGTTGAGGTATGTTTTGAAAGAGTAAAGTAGTACTTAATATTAAAAATATAATTTATCGAAAATAACGCCATTTCTTCGTAAAAGCGGGATTTTTCTTTAAATTTTTTATCATATTCTTTTCTTCATTATTTTATTTTTCTTTATTTATTTATATTTTAAACACTTTTATAATTCATAGCAAAAAAAATTTGCTGCTAATCACAACGATGCTTCCACTAAAGTTTTTTGAATTAAATAAATACTGTACCACTCTGATGGGTTGTTATGTAGTGCTAGCTTATTAGCTCAATCACTTGATTATGCATGCTGTTCTCGTGTGAGGGCCGCTTAAGCTATTTCTATCATATAAGCGGACTTAGTGTTATGCCATTAAATCAACAGATATTATATAAATCAGCGTTTTAAAATATTTTATTTAACCGAAAATTTAAATTTTATATTTACCTTTCGAACAAAAAATTTTCTCTTTGCAAAAGTTGGCATCACTGAAATATATTTTTTTAGAATAGATACCAGCTGCTTATAACGTTGTTGTGTTTTTCAATATACGCGTATTTATGTATTTAAACGACAAATGCAGCCGGCATTTGTAGTCACATCACGGAATTTCAATTGTTTTTAATAGACAAGAGCAAACAAGGTTATATTCCTTAATTAAAAATTAAGGTGTGACTGAAAAACTAAAACTAGATACGAGTATAATTTAAAAAACAATGAAGGCAGATTTGAAGTCAAGGTCCAATCGTCGCATCCAATATCGAATATAAATTAATTTTTTTTATAAAATAATTTTAAAATTTCGGTTGGAGGTGCTCAATATTAAATGCTGTGATTTTGCTTCAGCGATTTAAATAATTTAAAAAGAGAGCGGCTACCAAATTGAATGCTTTTCCATAGGTCTCATAAAAACTTTTAAATTTGCCCAAGCTATTTGATTTTTTTGGTTTGTTTTGGTGAAAACACAAAACTAAAAACATTTACTATGTAGTTATGTGTTATCAAAACTAAAATAAAAAAAAAAACTAACTCTATGCAACACTACACAACAGTTTTGAAAACATTGCAATTTTGTGAAGAAGTTTTGCAATATTAATACACTAATGTTGTTGTTGTTGTTATTTATGTTGTTTTTATTGTAGTTACACATTTACCACATAAAACAAAATTAAAACAACAAAAAGAGTAAAAAGAAATATTATATCAAGCTACTCATCAACATGCAGTTTGAT
The DNA here is from genome assembly GCA_947397855.1 of Thelaira solivaga. Classification (NCBI taxonomy): domain Eukaryota; kingdom Metazoa; phylum Arthropoda; class Insecta; order Diptera; family Tachinidae; genus Thelaira; species Thelaira solivaga. Next base: position 39,137,830 of record OX377613.1, read on the forward strand.
AAATGTTTCTAATGAAATTCCATGCCAGCAAAAATAACACCAAAATTATTTAAAAAATGTTGAGTTTTGTTAGCTGTTGTGCATTTTAGTCATTCAGTTTGTCACACGCTCAACATGTATTCCTTTTAATCACTAAACAACTTCATTATGTGCTATATTTACATGTTAGTAGCCAAACACAAAAAAAAAAGAAACAAAAAAATGTTTTTTTTTTTATTAAATAACATTTTATAGCGCAAAACAAAATTAAAAAAGTATAAAAAAAAGCTCTTTTTTACTGTTGATCAAGGCGAATCCCTTGCTGTTGATAAATCGTTTTCTCTGTCACATATTATTTATAACATAATCATCACATACAATATGACAGGGAAAATATTATTAATATTATTATATTTTATGGATTTTATATAATTTTTTAATTTCTATTCTTAAAAAAAGCTACAAGATGCTTATGGCTTTAAAAATGCAAAAAAAAGCTTTGGTAATTTAATTTATTTTTTTTTAAATAATAAACATGTATACAAAATGCATGTTAGTCAGTTTTATTTAAGCATTTTCATTAGACAGTGATTAAAATAAAATTTTAAATTATTTTGTTTACAAAAGCAATTAATTGAAAACATTTATGTTAGAGTCGTTTTCAGTAAAAACAAAAACAATAAAAATTTTTAGTGAACAAATTTTTACTTTGAAGTATTAAAAAAGTTATTAATAAATGCCAGTTTACAGTATCAAATAAGCAGAGCTAACAGTCGAATTGTAGGGTCAATCTACATAGTATTTTTATTATTTGGATGTGCTGGCTCTAGCAAATTTTGACACTATCATTTAATTATAAATTTCACGTTGCAACTTTAAGCATAAGTGAGAAAATTTTAAAAATTTAACAAAAAATTTTTGATATGTGATAAAAATGGTAACTCTCTCTTTTAAGAATTCAAAAACAATGTGGCTTTACTTATGTTTAAAAGTTGTATAAGGAACTTGACCACATATGAGAAGATGTCATTGTTATACATCATCTTAGGCAATCCAGACAACAGTATTTGTATTTATTATATTTAAAATACGAAAATTATATAATTAAAGAGATAACGAAAAAAATTTTAAGAAATCAGTGTTTGGCCGAAGAAATGGTCTACTATTCAATAAATATAGTTTGCAAAGCATAAAAAAACACACAAAATGTTCACACACGACAAAATCACTGGCACAAACATTTCCTGACGCATGTATGCTTCTGTCGTACGAGTATATGGCATGATTTTAACAAGGTCTGGTATTTAAATTTTTAAGTTGGTTTGGCTATTACAGCGAAATTCGTTTTTAAAATTTCTTAGTAACAAATACAAAAAAAGAAGAAGAAACGAAAATCCATTCTTCAAGACTGGTCTAATACAGTTAGTGCTGAGCCAACCAAATGACCAAATTATCATAATCAGAATAGAACATATAAGACTTATAAAATCTAAGGCTTTTTCCGATTGAGATTATGGATTATAAATTAAGGACACAATTGTGTGACTAATGTGCTGATGGGTATTATTTTGAATAAAAAAATTTTTTTAATATTTAAAAATTTACTTATTCATTGAAAAGACTTCGCAAATTTAAAAATTTATATTTGCTTTTAATTATATCCCTGCTTAATTATTTTTTTTGGTTTAAAATATTTTTAATCTGATGTTTTTATAACAGCCGTATACGGAATATTTTAGTTTTTTTATTTAATATTTCTCATGCGTTATGCGAAATACGAAAACCAACGTCAAAAATATATTGCTCATTTATGTATTTTAACGTGAGTTTTCTAAGAATTTGTCAAATGTTTGATAAATTATATGACAATGCGAATTGCTGACGTGGTCAGGTCAAGTAAATCATTAGTTTTCGGAATGACTTTAATGTTTTCGCTACCTTGATACTTTTTGTTTTTATTCCATATCTCTTTCCAGCCCCTCCCTAAAACTGAGCTCCGCAGAATGATTTTAGACCAATGAATCTATTAGTCCCATATCCACTATGACCTAGCACCCAATATCAAGTGAACGCTGTTGTTAGATGCTTGTATTTCAGCCAAAAAACTGAGTTATCTGAGGTTATAACCAAATATCCCTGCTTCAACATCCTCATCCGGTTTAGAGCCATATGACCCGACACCGGGCTTAGATCTGTTCTATTCTCAATTAACTCTATTTTTGTATGTGGTCCTGAAATTACATATAAAGTTGTATATGGTCTGACAGAGCTCGATTAAAACTTAAAACTTTGCACCCATTTCAGTACTTTCTCGTGCTAGGTGCACCAGAAGAGCTCTCTACAACTCCCACGATGAGCATTGCATATAACTGCGTTGCATAAGCACAGGATAAGCTTTAAATTTTTTTGATCCTTTCTTGCGCTGAGACTTTACAAACTCTTCTAAGCCAGACCAACGTTTGCCGGATCAGCTAGTTAATATATAAATATTAATTTTTTTTAAATATATAAATCATGTGAAGAATCACTTCGTTACAATACTTAAAAAGTGCAAGTATGAGTTTCTACGAAAACTCGCATGTCACATACATATAACATATCTGACGGTAGCGACCGTGATAGAGTAAGATATGGAGAAAAAGATTGAGTTTTAACTTAGAAAAACATATTTTTTGGGTTATGACACTTTTGAAATAAATGATTATAACTATTTACTGCAAAGTGTTTTCATTACTTTTTTTATTTGGTTGATAATTGAGTTAATGCTTAAAGAATTTGTAGGTTTTTTTTTGCTACAAAATTTAATCTTAATTCCTATTTTTTTTTGGTGTGCAAAATGCATTATTTTTCATGGTATTCTCATGGAAAATTTTATAAAATTTTTTTATTTAGTACAATAAGTACTTAGAGGCAGAGCAGCTGTTTGTTTTGATTTTAAATTTAAATAAAATAATTAATTTAAAAATATCTAGTTAGTTATTTTATTAGGGATTTTAATGATTATATTTTAACTTTACCATTATTTAATTAAAAATTTTTTTTTTTAATTTTTATGTTCTTTATTATTCAACATTAAAAAAAATAATATTGCATCATGTAACTGCATGAAATTAAATTGAGAAGAGTTTTAAAATAAAAGTAAAATAAAATTCCTGAGAAACTTTAATCTGACAAAAAGCTGCAAATAGTAAACTTTGTTGCCAACATTTTTAATAAATAACAACTAACGAAGGTTTTAAATATTTTAAAATTCATCAACAATAGAAAACTGTTTTAGTCGTAACACCTTTATAATCTTGTAGTTTTATTATGAATTTCATTAGCACAAAATTGTTACCTGTTTTGTTTTCATTGTTTTTGTTTTATTTTATTGTATATATTTTCGTCAAAAACAAGCTGGCACGTAACAAGGCCAAGACACAGAAAAAAATTTTTAAATAATAAAATGACGCAGGAAGAAATTAAAAAAAAAAACTACAGTAAAACTTACATTAACTGAAATTAAAGACTTAAATTTTGTAATACGAAAATATACATTTTAAGAACTTTCAATACAACAAAATAATTTTTTTTATAATTAAATTAATTTTCACAGTGTATTTTTTATTAACTTAGGAAAAATTTTAAATAAACTACAGATTTCCCACTTTTTATTGCATAAAATAAAAACAACAACAATAACAAAACAACATCTTGTTTTGGTAGTTATTTAGGCCTAAGGCTCTTTTTGTTTTAAGTGGACTAAAATTGTTTGAAAATAGTTAGAAAATGTCTCTAAGGACAAACGATAAACTAACAATGTTGGAGAGAACAAGTATGTCGAAAAGTGCAAGTTTATTTCTATTCAATGTGTATGAGTAAGTAAGTGTGTAACATAAAGGGCTAAATTAGGATTTTGCAGTGTGAATTTTTTCTTCTTGTTTTCTTTTCATTTTGTAACGCTTTCTGAACACTTTTGCTTAATAATAACAAGAACAATAACAAAAACAAAAAACTTTCATTCATTTTGTTGTTTGTTATATCCTTAACTTAGATTGCTTCCATTGTTACATAGCAAGTTGTTGGCCGCTTTTGTTAGGATTTTTATTATCATTTTTTTTTTTTGTGTTATTGTAGCATTTTGTAAAGAAGTCAACAAGTAGAAATATTTTGGTCATAAAATAGAAGATTAAAGGAAAATCGATTTTATGAAGTATCTCTTGTAAATTTTGCACAACAATGATGTTTGTTAAATTTTAATTTAAAAACATTGAAAATTAGAGAAGAAATAATATTAAGGAAGACAGCGAGTGGTTTTTAGAAGAGAAAACAAAATTATATTTAAATCAATTGATATTTAATAAATTAAGATTTTATAACAAGTGCATATTTATTTTTTAATAACAATGTCTTTTTTAGCCGATAGGAAAAGCTGGTTCAAGTCTCTATAAAGAATAATTTTTGTACATACTAAGAGCCATTATTTTTTTGCACATAATATATGCTTCACGTAAGCAGGTTTACAAGCTAAGTAGCCGTTTTTTTTAATTTAAGTTAAGATTCTAATATTTATTGTAAATTTCTAAATTTAAAGATTCAATATCAAAAAGATTTGAAATCTTTGCTTAGTATTTCTGATCAACGCTGTAATGATTTATTGCTTTTTATTTCTTAGTTTCTAGTCTTTTAAAGAAAAAAAGTTTATGTAATTGAAATTTTTTATTTTTATACTTCACACTGTAAGTAAGAAGGGTATACAATAGTTTGTGATTCCATTTGTAATATCTAAGTCGCAGATAGAAAATATCTGTTTGTCTGTATCTCTGTCTGTTTAGTTCTTGAAATATAATATATGTAGTCCCTGCTCAATCGGTAAATATATGGCCGAGAAAAAGAAAAAAATTCAAATACAATTTTTCGTTTTTTGTAAATTTCTGTTTATTTTTTATTATTAAAATTTTTCGACTTTATGAACTTCTCTCGTAGTTATATAAAATGTCAAATTTTGAGCATGTGTCGTCATTTACTTTGCGTTTAACAACTGTTCAAAACATACAACCTTGTGTATTTTTCTAAAAATGGAAAAAAGTGAATTTCGAGTGCTCATTAAACATTATTTTTTGCGAAAAAAACCCGTCAATCAAACCAAGGAAAAGCTCGATAAATACAATGGGGACTCTGCACCATCGATTTCAATGGTAAAATAATGGCTTACTGACTTTCTGACTTTCGTTGTGGTCGCACAAACACTAATGACGCTGAACGTTCTGGACGGCCAATTGAGGTCAGTACACCCGAAAATGTCGAAAAAATTTACCATTCGATCGAATCCGATGGAAGAGTAAAAGTGCGTGAGGTTGTTGATGCAATAGACATTTCGTATGACAGTGTGGCTACGATTTGAAATGGGCTTAAGAAAGTTGTCTGTAAGATGGGTGCCGCGCTTGCTTTCAATTGACCATAAACGTAAACGTGTGACGTGTGCAGTTTCAATGTCAAAACTCTATGAATTGGGCTACGAATTGATACCTCATCCACCATATTCTTCGGATCTAGCCCCTAGTGACTACTTCCTAATTTCAAAGCTAAAGAAATGGCTTAGTGGAAAGAGATTTAGCTCCAACGATGAAATTATTGACCAAACAAAAGTGAATTTTAAGGGCCTCGAAAATTTTTTTGGAAGGGATACAAAAACTGGAGAAACGTTGGACTAAGTGTATTGAGTTAAAAGGAGATTATGTTGAACAATTAATTTTTGTTTTCCAAAAAAAAAAAACTGTTTTTCATTCAAAAAGTCACGGAGTTATTGATCCGCCCTCGTATGTACAGTTAACGAAAGAAAATATATATCTGTACAATATGTGATTGCAATTTTAATGGAAATATTGTTTTAGTTGAATATACATAAACTATATAGTTGACCCGGCAAACGTTGTCTTGCCTTAAAATTTTTATATATTCGATCTTCTTACACTAAGAAATCGTACTCATAGTAAAGAACCGTGCGAGACCGGGTAAAAACAGGTAGTAGGCAAATAAGCCACATACCGACTATAGCGCTACCTGCAAGCGGATTTTTGACGTTTAACCTTCCAAGATTATACATATAAACCTTCCTCTTGAATCACTCTATCTTTTAAAAAAACTGCATCAAAATCCGTTGTGTAGTTTTACAGACAGACGCGGGAAGCGACTTTGCTGTATAATATGTAGTGATATAACAAGAATAGGGTACATAAGACCCAGCACTGGCGAATATAACTTGTTAACTTTTTTTTTTTAAATGCATGTTGCATTAAAATTATTTCGAATCATAAAGCTTAACAAAATTTAATCTTTATTTGTACTTAATTCCAAATTATGTTGTTCAAAATGCATTATTTTAATTTTTAAAACTTTTTGTTTTCCTATTGACTAAAATTCTTATTTGGTCGATTTGCATAACGAAATAAGTATTCAAATTTTTAGGCAGGAATTTACCAAAACTTGCGAGTAATCCAGAGTAGCGTCTGATAAAGTAAGTAATTTTTTCTAAAATGTTATGGAATATCATGAAAAATAATAAATTTTGCACTCCAACATATATTCCAATTAAGCACGGATAAAGATCAAATTTTTATTTTTTTTTTTTTTAATTTTAAGAATTTAATATTTAAGTTAACAAGTGTGTTAAATTGTATTTACATACACTTAAATTCCAACATATAATTGTATAATATGATAACAAAACAAGAAAATAAAAAAATACATGTTGCCAATGACCACTGATCAATAGTGTTTGTAAACTGAAAACAGAAAATGAGAAACATGAAAAACTTAAGCAAATTTTAAAAGAATTTTTTTACAGATAAAAAAAACTGAAAACCACAAAAACGACATGAAAACTGTCATTCCAAATAGAGTTTTCCACTTCCTAAGCAATGATTCACACACATACGCACACACCGACATATATGGAATAAGCTTCAACTAGACAAAGTGTACTTTTTTCTCTTTGTCTGACCGGTCATCTTAATTGAGCAAGAATAAATACTTCTGTGATTGTACGCAATAATGAATGAAATAGTTAGTTTGCTGAAAAACTTTACACCTAACTATACAAATATACAGGCATACAAACATATACACATACGTATGTTCATACACACTCGTACATACATAAATACATTGTTACAAGCACATGTTAATATTGTGTTATATTTCAAATTGTTTTTGAAATTATTAAGGATTTGCAAAAAAATTGTTTGGTTTTAGTTTCATTTTGTTTACTTACTATTTGAGTATCTGTTTACAAAAAAAAAAAAAAAATTAAAGCTCATGTTTGTAATTTAGATACTCGTACACATGTGATAACATAAACGTTTTATATATAAAAAAAATATTGTGAAAAATAAACTTGAAAATTGAATTCATTCGGATTTACAAAAAATGATGCAACTAGCTTCTTGATAAGCTGATTAAATCCAACAAAGTCTAACGTTACTGATTTAGCATCATCGTCCAGCCAGAACGGCAGACTCGAAGCTATATGAATAAGTTCCTCTCGCAATGCGAAGGACGAAAATGATGTTATTTTTGGAAATCTTATAGCTGCGGAACTAATACATATAAAGCCAAAATTCAAACTACAAAATATTCTGCTACAAAAAAGAAAAAGAAGTATATGGGTGCTTGGTACTATTTTGATATTTCCACGTTTGTGAGATAAAGAAGGTAAAATACATACGTTGGTACATTTTTTTAAAAGTAACAATGACAGTGACAAAAACTAAATTGTATTTTTCTCTTCCTAAATAAGTTTAGAATGTATCTTGGCATTTTTTTTTTAAATTCGAACATATATTGGGTAAAATTTTTTTAAGGAAATTTATGCAGCATATGAACAATTTGGTACAACCACTAAAAATCAATTGGGAAAAAAATTGACAAAAAGTAGAAAAACGTTTAGTATTGCGCTTTTTAAATTTAATGTCATTTCTTTTTATGCAATTGCCATGGATCAAAGTGAAGTCAATGAAAATTTTTTCAAAAAAAAAGTTTTATTCCCCGATGAATGGCTTCGTGAAGAAATAAAATTGTCGAACTTGGGGCTCAAAAAATTATCATGCAAAACAAATGCTCCCAAAACGGCCAACTGTCAGGTGTGAATTTAGATCAGGCGGGGTAATCGGTCGTTCCTTTTTTGAAGATAAGGAAAATAATGCCAGTAGATCTAGACAAAATATTGTTTCAACAAAACAGCGTCAACTGACACAGAAAGTGAAACAATCGATTTATTGCAATAACGATTTCCAGAAAAAATTATCTCAAGAAATTCAGATGTCAACTGGGCGCCACAGTCATGTGATTTACCGCCGTGCAATTTTTTTCTATGGGGTTTTGTGAAAACCTGGGATGGAATGCATCATCGGTGAGAAAAGGGAGATTAATAGGCTGTCATCAAAACCTTGGTAGCTATTTGATGTATATTTTATTTTATACTTAATTCCAATATGTCTTCTTTACAATCCAATAAAAAAATCACACCTTTCTCAAGAAATAAGTGCTTTTATTTTGAAATGAAAAAGTACACTCTTAACATTTAATGTCGACTTTGAAATTAACAACAAGTTTTTATTTTTGTATTAAAAACAAGCTCGGATTCAGATTGAAATCTTGGGTTGAGAAATTTTGTGCGGCTAATAAAACGTTGGCAAATTAATTAAAAGAACTCATATTTTTCCAATTTAGAAGCTAAAATCTTCAGTTTTATAATTTTACCATAAAAAGAATTATAAGCCAATTAAACATTTTATTATATTTAAAAAAAAAATTGTTAAAATGACTAAATATTTAACTAAGTACCTTTTAACTCATTTAAAATAATAATATTATTGATTACATATTTATGTAATTCAATTAAAAATTTAACACAAATCAAATAAATAAATTCATGAAATTAATATAATAAAATTTCAGTTCGCAAAGAAAGCTTACAGATTGACTCTTGACGCTGAACGTAATCGTTCATTACCTTTTGTTGATTAAAATTAAAGTGAATTGTGACGCTCACATTTATTTGGAATTTTTTTAATTTTTCAGAATGTGTTTTATGACAAACATTAAAAACTATTTATTTGTAATCTGTGAGTAGCAGAGCAATATTAAACTTTTCCAGCAATAACTTAAGCTTTATATATTATGATTCGTAAAAATTTGAGAGAAATTAAAGTTTTTGAAACTCTGTACAAAGTGCATAAAAATAATAATAAAATACAAGATTATTACTTGCAAAATTCATTTACTTTTATCTATCGTGTTATATTCGTGTGTTCTAAGTAGAATTATTTGCAGAGTAGTAAAAAAATGTGTTAAAACATAATTTATAAGGTGTTTGTAAATAACATCAAAAGCTGTCTTTATTATTATTATTAAGTAAATACAACATTTATGATGCCTCTAGCATTCATTTTAATTCAATATCTTGGTTTGATAGACTCTTGGAAATTTATTAAGAGACATATTATTTATTACATTAGTAAAATATTCCTTTCGGGACTCGACAAAGCAACTAATGTTATATATCTTCACTTCTTTCTTAAATTTAAAATGTCAATATTTACTTTAACAGAATAACTACTTAAACTTAAAGAAAGTTTTAACATAAACCGTCATTAAAAAATAATTAAATTATCAAGTACGAGTAAAAAACCTCAAAAATTCCAATTTAAGTTATTTTGTTATGCTTTTCAAAAAGGTTACAGGAAAAGGGAAAAAACAAATGAAAACACAAAAAGATAAGAAAACTGTGGACCATTAAATTTAATTATAATTTTTTGAAAAGCTTTTCGGCAACGATAAGACAAACATGAGCTGTAACTAAAAAAGTTAACAAAACCATTTGAAACCTTTGCTATTGTACTGCACTTTAATTATTATTACTGTTATTAGGAAGAAATATTAACGCAGAAGAGGGTGAATAACAAAGGCGAAAACAAAACAATAAATCATTCGTTTTGTTAAAAAAAATGGGCTAATGATATTTTTCAAGCAAATATTTGTAAAAAATATTTTTGTATGGCAAAAGTTTAAAACTTTACATTTTTCAAATAAACACAAGAATTTTGATATACTATTTATGTGAGGATGATAATACGCTGACATTCATAAAAAATCTTTTTCTAATAAAATATATAATTTATAAGAACTCATTGGTCCATAATCATAGTCAGAAAAAAAGTATACTTTAAGACTACTTAAGTATATTTTTCTTTAATACGTACTTTAGGTCTACTATAGACAAGTTAAAATGAATTTTTAGCGAAAAAGTCGATTTCAAATTTAAAATATACTGAATTTGTTTTTAAATAATTTAGAAAATCAAACAAAAAAAATATTCTGTCATAAATAAAAATAAAATTAAGTAAAAATTCCAAATAAATTATAAGAAAAATATATAAATCAATGACTTATTTACCAAACATATCTGAACGTATTAAAAGATCAAAAATATTTGATACGGAAAAATATAATATTGCTCATAAATCTTGTAACACATGAAGGAGATTATTTAATAACACTAAAGATAAATTACAAAAACTAGATATGTCTAATATAGTATATAAAATACCTTGTGGGGGGAATAATCAAGAAAATTGTGATAAGTTATATATAGGTACTTCTAAAAATAAACTTAAAACAAGATTAGCAGGACATAAATCAGACCAAAAATATAGACATATTTCATCACAAAAAACTGCATTGACTTTACATTGTTTTGAACACAATCATAATCCTAATTTTGTAGATACAAAAATTTTAAATAAAGAAAATAATTATAAAAAGAGGTTCATGTTAGAAATGTTACAGATAATACGCACACCATCATCTAAAAGAATAAATTATAAGGCAGATATAGATAGTATAGCTCAGAGCTATAGATATTTAATACATAAAAAATAGAGATATATTAATATAATATAATATTTAATTATTTTGTTATTAAAATTGATTTTTATATATTGTTTGTAACAATGTTTGTTATATGTATTACTTAATTTTTATTGGTTGAATTGTAAATTATATAGTTATACATATGTTAGATAGAGAAGAAAATATTTTTCTTTTTAAAAATTTTGTAAAAAAAGAAAAGTATTTTCATTGAAAATATTTTCATATTTTCTAAATATGTATGAATGAAAAAGAAAATATTTTCATTTCATGTCAAATAAAATTTTGTTATTTTTGTTATTAATATTTATAATTTTCCTGAAGAAGCTTTCCACAGGAAAGCGAAATATTGAAAATAATAAATAATAAAGCAAAAACATTTTTAATTATCAAGACTAAGCTCAAATTAATTAATTATATGTTAATAAAAAGTCTTAAATAATAATTATATAAATTTAATTTAAGTTACGTTTTATTAACCATATGGCCATATAGTATTTAATTGAAAACAAAATCAATTTGTTTTTTATCAGTATTTACATTGTCCTTTAATAAATTTAAGAGCAGTTTTTGCTGCAGCTTTGCATTTTCTAGTAGAAAATTTCTGGCCTCTAATTAAGTTTTTATTATACTTTTCAGTGTCATTAAGACTGATATACATCAGTTTTTGATTCTGTTTACAATTTCTACAGAATTAATATTCCACACTATAAAAAGTATTTATATATATTCTAGAACCTTATAAAAAGCGGATTCGATGTAGTTGATTAAATCAGTAATGAACAGAAAATTATAGATATCATACCAATTTGTCATTTGTTATAGTCTTCAATTTGATATTGAAAGTAAGTCCGATCGCCCCATAAATGACGGAGTTGTGAAGGAAAAACTGCTAGTAACTCTGTTTTTTGATCATTATTCTGATTTGTTTTTTTCCTTAAATATAAACCGGATAAAATCATATTGACTCTATTAGCTCAAAAACAATTAAAATCGATCCATCTTCATTAACTTTTATTTTGTTTTGTTTTTTATGGAAATTTTTAGGCTGTACACATGCGCACACAGGAAAGCCGGCTAATTCATGCTTTTATAAGTATGTCTGTTATGTATGAAAGAACTATTTTATAGAAAGCCACAGAAGAATTTCGACTATTTTTTTTCTGATTTTAATATTAATTTGAAATTCGTTTTTTTAAATTAAATATTAATTTTAGCATTATATTTTTTTAAAGTTAGAAAAATTTTAAATTTAATTAATTTATTTTGCATTCTTATTTTACATCTTAAAATTTATTTTTTTCAATATTTAGAACCCAGAACGGGTTTTTTCGTGCATGTCGTCATTTTAGGATTAACCAAAAACTATTCAAAGAAAATTATTTTAATCAATATTTACCTTATATTCTTTCATAAATTCATTTTATTTTCTTATTTAGTAGTTATCATTAAAATTCGGGATGCATTGTTATGGGATTCATAACTGGACACTGAAGAGTATTGAAACACTTGAAAAACATGAAGACCACAGTCGAAACGACCTGTGCAGGTTACATAACGAAGACCAAGAGAGATATACTATTTAACTGTAATAGTCTAATTCTTACACTGAACCAAAAATCGAGTTGCAATATAAAAAACATGTATGATCATTTAGACACCATCTCGTTGTCTTTGTAATTGACAACGAGTATTTTAAATTTTTTAACAAGCGTATACAAATCGACAATGGTTGGTTATCAACTTAGAAAAAGGCTACAGTTTTACTTTTTTGACAACGCACGTTGTAAACTTGTTAATGAACGTTGTTGAATTGACAACAATAAATTGTCAATTTTCAATTTATTAACAAGAGTTGTCAAAGTGACAACACATGTTGTCATTTCAACAACCGTATGGTATTATTTCGACAACAAATAGTGTCATTTTGACAACAAGTAGTATCATTTTTTCTCTAAGTGTACTTAGGGCAGCACTATCTACAACCTTTTCGAATTGAGGACAAACCACTCAAGGAAGTCTTTGAACCCTTATTGTAACATGATAATAGTATCATAATAAGTATATTCTGGCTGCAGTGACCAGGGGACTTGTTTTCGCTAATAGTTCTACTTGTAATTCACTACAATTCACACTTTGATTTTTCATTGATGGATTTTTCTCAATAACTTTTTGCTAAAACACAAATTTTTATGGTGAAAGAAAAATATCATTTAAAATTTTATATTTTTTTATCTTAAGTGTCTAATATTAGCTGGTTCCTGTAGCCTCCATAATTATGAACCGTATATATAGTTTAACATTTAAAATCCCAAGCAAATGCAGAGAAATTAAGGAATAGTTAAGTTTCTAAAACTTGTTTTACAAAGTTTATATGAAAAGAATTTGAACCTCTAAAGCTAGTTGATGCGTAATAAGTCCTTTTATGTTTTTTTCTTTGGTTTTTGTCTCTCTCTCTCTCTCTCTTTCTCTCAGTCTTAAATGCTTTTTAGTATTATTTTAGTTGTTTTGTTTTCACGTTCGTTAATCATGTTAGTATTTGCTGGAAAAACTTAACAAACTGCAAAAATTTAACCAACTATGCGCTTCATGCTCTCGACAATTTTGTGTCTGTATTTGAAAAAACAAATTGAATACTTACTATATGTTTATCAAGATAGAAAATATTTTTGTAAAAGGAAATCAAGATTTTCGTTTGCAAAAGGAATATTGAAGCAAGTATTCACTTATGTGTAGAAGACATGAATAAAGTGCACTTTTCAGTAAAAAAAAATAAAAAGACAAGTAATAGTTGGCATTCCGTACAACAATAACAAACCACAATAAACAACAGCAACAACAACAAAAATAAACAGGAAAAAGAATTCTACTGTGTGTAGAAGAAAAAAATAATCGGCAATGTAGCAGCATATCTATCAAAATGTCGTAAAAATTAAATCATGTACAATCAACATTCGTTTCCATAGCGAAAAACATGCAACTACAAATGCACCCACTCTCATACAGACGTTCAACTTAAGATACACACACAATATTCTCTACACATGACATATTAAATTCATGTTTTAGACTTAAACATGAATTGAAAATGTGGTAAAACAACAACCGGAAGTAAGTCATTGAAATATAACCTGACATGTCATTGCATACATGTTGAAAGGATTTGTTTATTTGATGATTCAAACTGCTGAGGTAAAGTGAAAAAAAAAATGTTTTCTAAATTTGCTTGTTAGGTGCAATGTCTACCACATGAATGAATAAAAGGAAAAGGAAAAGATAACACAAGCACAAATTTGTAAAAGTTAGTAAATGGAGGAAGTGCTAGACCAGATGATGATGGTTATCTTATCAATTGGTGGTATTTGTTGCATAAATCAAAATGTTTTTCTTATCTATAACCAGACACAATCATACATGCTTTATCTTTTAAAATTAAGAATTAGCTTGAGTAAATCATGACTAATTAAAAGGAAATGTTTGCTGGTATTACAAAAACCTGATTTATGGCAGACATAAAACACCATCCTAATAATATACATATTCCCGTTATTCCTATAAGGAGTATAGGACCCAGTGACGGATTTAGGCTTGCTTCCTCCCTAGGCACTTTTTAATATGCCGCCCTTTTTGTTTATATAGGAGAGATTATCCAAAAAATAATATCAATACTAAAATTATTGTGTATTCATTTTTATTAATTTTTATACATACATATAAGGTGCTTCAAACGTCTGATTTATACTCTTCAATTCTGGATCATTGCGTATGAACCACACCAACATATGTTCCAAATTTAAGCTAAATCTCTAATAATTACAATTTTTCGAATTTTTTGTATTGGAGTGTAGATAAAAATAAAAAAAAGTTTAAATTGTGTATGTAATGAATTATAATTACGTCCTTTAGGACTTCTCCATGAATTGTGAATCAAAATTTTATTACCTGTAAGATTGTAGAACAAACAAAAAATTGTTATAATTTTTTATTTTTATAGCCAGTGTGCACAGAAAATACATTCAATATGTTATTTTGATCCTCTTGATTAAAGCTTAAAATAAAAATGAATGGCATACCCATTGCAGGAAGGATAACGATATATTGGGGACTCTTCATTAATTATGAGTTATTTTACCTTCTTCTTAACAAATTTTTAGATAATGGACTTATTTTTTTAATTTAAACACGTTTTCGGAAATAAACTTCATATAGATAACGTTTTTTGGGAGAGTTGAAATTCTACGTAGTAAAAGAAATTTTGAATCAGCATTATCACAAAATACGCTCTTTTATTTAAAAGTTTGACTTCATAATTATCGCCAAAATATTTTACAGGTTTTGTATATCGTGTTCTATGGTATTAAATTTAATATTAAATAATAATATTTAAAATTTTTATTAACATATTTTATTTTTAATAATTTAGTCTTTCGGGATTGTGCTCGGGCAAAAACATCAATTAAATCTTCTTGCACAAGTTGGACTTCAATAGACAATATTGCAAGAGCGTTAAGTCTATCTTGACTTGGAAAAAGATCTTTCTGCTGAACAGTTTGTAGCAGGAAATTTAGCTATTTTCCCGTCAAATCTAGCGATTTGAAAGTAGTGGAAAAAAATTATTTTAGCTATGTATGTATTACCAAAATAAAAAGTTAAGATACACAGGCTTTTTAAGAATACTATTTTATTATCTTTGTTCAATCTGTGAGCAGAATCGATAACCATCTAAATCGACTCACTAATTAAGAAGAAAATTCAACAATTGAATTACTTAATATGTATAATTTAATATAAATTTCGTATTCGTTTAAAGTAAAACTTGGCCAAATCAATTTCGAATTCAGCATTCCCTTTACCTTCTTTTACCTTAAAATTTTTGCCCTTAAATTATGCCGCCCTAGACCCGAGTCTCAACAAAATATTTTCATACGGATCTGTCAATTTGTATTCGCCATGTATGCGTTGGTTGGCTTTCTTCTTTATGTGATCTTTATAAATTTTAGTTTGGTAAAAAATATAATAGTCTTCAAATAATAAGCAAAGATTTATTTTTTATTGAAGGGCTTAAGTTTACTAACTATTTATTAGTGCAAAATTTAATATTGTTACGATTATTTTATTAAGGTTTTTTATTGTAAAATAAAACACAAGAAGTTCACTTTTCCCAACACGTACGATATTGTAGAAATACACTTTTATTTTAAACATCAACTCGTGGCAATCTCAGCATTCCACCTAGGCCCAGAACCCCTAATAACTATGCCTAAAACCTTCTAAAAACAACAAGACATTACAGTATAGTTCTAGGTGTATCAAGTTATAGAACCAAAGGTTTTTTTTTTATTATAGAATCTTTCCATAAGAAAATTACAATAAATATCCAAATCTTAAATATAAAAAGGTAAACGAAAAATATTAATCTGACTAATTTTAACATGAAACTTATACACTAATACAAATATATATAAAAATTTAAATTTATAAATAAATAAATTTATAACTCACACACAGCGTTGCCAGGCTAGAAAAGAAATAAGCTATATTTCACTAAAAAAAACTAGAAAAGGCTAAAACACGCCGAAAAAAATAAGCTAGAAAAAAGTTAGAAAGCTAGAGCTTAAAATTAAAAATTTTCTTAATTCTTTATTACATTAATAATCTTAATTAAAATTTTTATAAAAAAAATCCCAAAAAAAGGTCATTTTCCACATGGCTTTAAATACTTATAAGCGAATTCAATTATTTTTCAACTTCAATGCTAAAAAATATTATTTAAAATTCCTTCAAGTAATAATTTATTTTTAATTTTTAATGCGATTTTTATTCTGGTATTTCGCTTGCTTTATCGTACTCAAAAGTAACCAACCTCAGCATTACTAAACGGAAGTACTAGATAACTAAATGGAACAATTAATTAAATAATTAGGAATTAAGTGCACTTCTATTTTACAAGTTAGAAGCCAAATACTTTTCTTTACTTATGAAATTGCCGTCGTTCGATCAATTTACGTATCAAAGTTTTATCGAAAATATTACTTTAGCTAATTTAGTTTCAGTCTCAGATTGTTTATGTATGATTTGTTTTCATTTTTCCAAGAAAGGCTATTTAAGGCTATTTTGAAAAACAAAAAAGCTAGGAAAAAGCTAGAGGCTAAATCATTAAATTTGGGGCTGAATGCGAGAAAAAAGGCTAAATCTAGCCTTAAAAAGGCTAAAATGTCAACTGAAATACTAAATTGCTATATTTACATACATAAATAAAATTTTTTTATGAAAAATAAAGCATTATTTTTCGCAACAATGCCGCCCGCTTAAACCTTTTCATCCCGAATAGGCGTGAACTTCTCTTTACCATAGTCCGCTGGGCGTTCAAAGTGTACACTGTACAATCTTCATTTTTGACTTTGAGCTGTTGAACTTTTTTATTCTGGAGAACACATCATTAATTCATTTAATTATTTTATAGGAGCCATCAAAATACATCTGAAGATTAGGAGATAGTCCTTCTTTCGTTGTGAGTTGTATAATAGAACCAACTGACTTTCATAGAATCCCTCTGAATTTGCCTTTGGCTGCTTTACACTTCGCACAGTTTGATATCCAGTGTTTTGCCGACAATCAACCCCTACTGGGTTGTCTTATTTTCTTATTTCCATTATGATACATTTTTATCACATCGCTTATTTTGGGCGATAGCACCAAGGTTAAATTAGATGACGTATGATTTAAAAAATATTTTATAGCAAATAAAGCAATATTATTAGCCATATGTTTTACATAATGCCATATCGATTTTACGCCCATCTTTTTGTGATGTAACAATTAAATTGTAAAATTTGGTATATACGCTTTTTACCGCAGCCAACTTTCGACCAAGCCAGGCACAACTAATTCCCATATATAAAATGTATAAGCCAACACACTTTTTACACAATCGCAATACGAACTAACAATTTTTGATTCTATACGTGTTGCGACGTGAACAAATATTATTTTATTAAAGAATTAATATTTCATTGAATTAATGAAATATTTCATTATTGAATTTTTCATTGAATTATTAACAAAATTCCTTCAGAGTATAAAAAATGTTTTTCTTTCTTTTTAATAATTTTTATGTTTCAATAGCTTGAAATTATTTTAATTTTAATTAAAAAAAATTATTTCTAATTAACAAAAATAATTTTTTTTAATGCTGAATAATTTTAATTCACTCTAGATACTGATTTGGCGCAATAATAACTTTCACTAATATAACTTTTGAGTCGCTAGTATTAATTTAAACATTTTTATTTTTTATTTTATTTATTAGTTAGTTTTATTTGACATTTTTCTTTTAAATAATATAGCCATTTTGTTAAGCTTGAGGTCTTATTTTTCAAAAATTTATTTTTATATCGATATTTCGCTCCAATTTTTGTAACTTCTTCAGGATATAATTATAAATTAATCAAATTATTAAAAATACATATTTCAAAAAAAAAAAAATTTTTTTTGACAAAATTAAATTAGGTTTCCCACACAAAATTTGAAAAATATTTAAAAGTAATATGTTAAAAATGTATATATAAAACAATTGTTATAAAAATGTATGTGTAAAATGAATTGTGTATGTATGTAACAAGTAACAATGAACATATTTTTTTTTTTTTTATAAAAATATTAAATAATAGCATAATTCTATTAGTATGCTCAAATAAATATATAAAATTATATATTTGTACATGGACACACTTATTTGTATATAAATAATATGTGCATATTAATAAAAATATTTAACAAAATTTATATTTGTTTATTAAGTGTCTTTAATTTTGAGCTATATTTTCTGTATCAGACTTAAAATGTATTCTATGTGTTGTAGGTGTATTAATTATTTGTAACATTTCTAATGTGTACCTTCTTTTATAACTATTTTCTATATTTAAAACTGAAACATTTTCAAAAGTAGGAAAATGATTTAATTCAAAACAATGAGAAGTTAATACCATATTTTGTGAAGAAATGTTCCTATACTTTTGATCCGATTTATGTCCAGCCATTCTAGTCTTAAGTTTATTTTTTGTTGTACCTAGATATACTTTGTCACAAGTTTCATTTTTATTACCATTATATGCTATTCTATAAACTACATTTGACATATCATATTACTTTTAAATATTTTTCAAATTTTGTTTGGGATTACCTTATTATTGTACACCCTAATTTAATTTTGTCAAAAAAAAATTTTTTTTTTGAAATATCTGTTTTAAATAATTTGATTAATTTATAATTATATCCTGAAGATGCTACAAAAATTGGAGTGAAATATCGATATAAAAATAAATTTTTAAAAAATAAGACCTCAAGCTTAACAAAATAGTCATATTATTTTTTATTTTATTTTATATTTTTTTTATTATATATAACTAAAAGTTTTTTAAATTAAGCTCATTGGCGAAAGAATTAAAATTATTTATTTCACGTTTTTTTAGTATACTAAGCGACTTCAAAACTACACACTGTGCAAATAGCAGACATCCATTTGCATTTGTTGTATGAAACAAAACATCTGTCTATATGAGTTGTTTTTCTATTTCCTTAATATTAATTGAATTTTTTTTTACACTTAAACAATTTAAAGTTTTTATTTTTTTAGTGACATCCTCAAATTGTATTTTTATCATTTTGTGTTTCAAGATAAGACGAAAATTGTAATGGCGTTGGCAAAAGTAGGGAAATTCAAAATTTTGTTAAAATAATAGGATAAATGAATATTAAAGCCAAAAAATTTATATAAATGTTTTTAGACAATCATTTTTGGATTGGAGTTTCTCGCCTTAATGCTATGCGCTATTTTATGTTTACTAAGATACAGGATACAAGAATATACGAGTACATTTTATTTGATAGACAAGTTGTTCTGACAGTATCCTGTGCTTTGAGGCAGTTAGGGATTGTTATAAACTTAGTGCTTTTTAAAATTTTCTACTCTGAAATTTTTCGAGTTGGAGTTTTTAGTGCTTTGTTTATTGGTTTTTTTTTACTCATGCGAGAGAATTATTTAAGTGTTAAATTTTAGGTGAATTAATATTTATATATGAAAGTAATTTCTTTAATATATATGTAAAAGCAAGTTTTACATTCGTAAGCGCTTTTTTCTTTTTTTTGTTATAAATAACTTTTTTTTCTGATTTCATAAGCTGACAATACTGCTTTGTATACTTTAAATGGGAAAATTTAGATACGTGAAGGACATAGCTAAAAGAATAAAATATCGTTTACATAGTTAGGAAACCTTTCTGAGCAATAATATCGTTCATGATTTACAATGGGAAGAGCCAAAAAAACTATAAAGCTCAAGCAAGCTTTTGAAAGTAAAAAGACTCTAGCAGAATTAACTTTAAGCTCTACACCAAACTGCCAATAGATCAGGCTCAATTATAAGATGAATGAAATTGGTGTGAAACAGGTTAATACCTGTCATCTCTGTCAAGAAGGATATAGTCATGGTTAGAAAATTCTCTTAGAATTTTAGGGTTGTTGTATTTAGTTAGTCATTAGGCTACACAATATATTTTTGATGTCTTATGGTAGAAATGTCCTTTGTTGATAAAATTAGGGTTTCAGATAAGAAAAAAGAATAAAAAATTGTGGAAAAAACGTTAATAAAATAAATATTTCTATTAATTTTGGCTGTAGCTTAATTTTCGCTAAGCTCTTATATATGTTTGAAAATATTTCTTGCAAATTATTTTGGCGAATATGACAGATCTTACTGAAAAAAAGTTTTCATATTGTGTACAGCATAAGTATTTCTCTCTAATTTTTTTTTTTTTAGAAGTTCACAATTTTGAGTTGGTAACAATCATTTACTTGACACCCTATTTAACAACTGAGCAACGTTTGTAAATTGTTTAAAGTTTTTATCAAAACAATGGCTCTGTAATTGATTAACTCAAAGAAACTATGGATGAAATAATAATTTCACGTAATGGTTCTATTAATAGTGTGATTTAACCCTATTGGATTGTGTAAAGTCACTTGTCTACGTCGACAAATCAGAGATAAAACATTTGAAGCGTTATTAGCGAAATACGGCCGCATATGCTGCGAAGAGTTTGTGAAAACTGATGTTTCTTCTACACACTAGCTTTAGCGGCTACAATCCTGAAATCTATTCACTAAAGCTCATTTCATTGATATTAAAAATATACTTCTTTGTTATATTATAATATGATTTACACTGGTGTATCTATAACTGAAACTGTAACTTTACTTCTTTAAGTTTTGTTATGAACAATGCAGTAATACCTATCTGTGACTCAGAGATGAGACATTTAAGTCGTATGAAATTCGAAATTAATTTTAATAAATTTTCAATTTCTATACTTGAAACGTATTAACAAAACTGTTTGTGTTATGTTAACTTCCAAGTAAACAGTGTTTGCTTTAGTGCTGAAAAGAAAAAACAAACGAGCTTGTACCAACCAAAACAACCTAAAAAAAATTCTGTTATAAGAAAACACAAAAAAGGAATTTTTAAAAAAATTGTATCATTTGTTACATGTCGCATTTAAAGGCCTAAATAAACACTAACAGAAATAAAAAATCAACAATTTTTTTTTAATTCTTTTTAGATTTTCAAGATATCCGTGAGCATATAAAACACCAACATATTCAGCCAGCAAAGCATACATACGTACACGAATACGAAATTTTTTTAAGTCATTTTTTGGTTTTTGTTTTTCAACATAAAAACACCAGCTTTGATGTTGATGTAAACCGCGTTTATACTAAATGCCGCATTAAGTGTCATAGAAAGCAAGCGATAAAAAATCTCTTTTGAAAAATGTTGCTTTTATATTTCGAAATTTAATATTATGTTTACATGTCCATGCTTAGCTAAACTACAATATCTAACATCTACAAGAGAAGCCGTCACCAACAAAGCAACAATAAAATAGTAATAGGAGTTTTATAAAAGGAAGTAACAACAGTCTTACAAGGGAATGAAGAGGGGGACGGGAAGGTGGATCAAATAGTTCAAATAGACAGCATTAATACATGTAAGAAGAAAACGAAATGTTAAGACATTTTCAAAAGCATTGTGACATCTGTATAAAGATTTAAGTTGAGATTTATTTCCAATTAGTGTACAAGTAAAAGAAAAACCTAAATTGCTGATATTTTTTCCACAAATTTATTTCATTTCTTTTTTAACTTCTAAGCAGGCATTTTTAATCTATATGAAATCAGCACCACTGGCTATCCAGAATAGAGTGAATATTAGGCACTTAAAAACAGAGGTTAATTAGATGTTTAATGTTAATTGGACGGCATTCACCTCTTACCTTTCATTACTTTGATTTTTAGTTTTTTTTTATCCATTTTAAGTATTATTTCATGACAACTGCGAAAATTATCTATATTATGCTTCAATAAAGTATTTTAGATAATAAAAAAATTGTCAATAGAGTAAATTTTTAATTAAATCATTTAAATATGAAAATTTCGACATATTTTAAATAACTTCAGTTAATGTATTGTGTTCTTTAATTTTCAGTGTTAAAATAACACAGGACAAAAAAAATACTTTTTTTGGTGATGCTGAAGGTTTAATATTATTACTGCAAACTTGTGTAGTCCATAAGTTCACTGTTCAAAATTTATGAATTAACTGAAGCTTTTCTATAGCCTACTTGGGCCATTACAAGTGCAGTTTTTATATTCGAATTTTCGATATGTTGATACAAAAAGTACGACTTACCATGAAATATATCTAAGTTTTTTTTCAAAACAACGTACGGGTGTAGCCTTTTACGTTCGCAGTGGTTAATAATGGTTTTTTAATTTAGTTATGTTATGCAAATCAGTATCATATCTAGCATCTAGTGGCACGAGGAGCTATTCAGTTGCTATCTTTTTATTATGAATAAGAGTGAGGCTGTGAGTGTTTGATAAAAATGTTCAAAGAAAAACTAAAGCTAAATTATAAACATAAAACTAATTTTAAATAAACAAGAGCACTAAAGTAACTAGTACCAAACTTAATTAGTGTTGATTGTTGAATTTTAAATTTATTTTTAAAAAATGCATCATTAGGAGTAACTTATAAAATAATTAAGTTAATTTACTTCTTTATAGTTTTAAAAGATCAACTAAAAAAGCTTTAATTATTTAACTATAAAATCTTAGAATATTTGTTTTGGATTAAATGCTATAAAAATATTAACAACTAAAATTGTGCAAACAACTGCTGGTAGGTGGTCGGTCTTCTATTAAATCCCTTTACTCATGAAACATAAAAATTTTATTTTTTTTCACATTTTTCTGCAATATTTTATATGGATTTTAACAACAACAAAAAAAACATAGTGTTAACACTTAATCCTTTTACGTATTTCAAATTGCTAAAGTGAATTTCTAGCATGTTCTAACAAACCACTCTCTCTCTCTCTCTCTCTCCTGTTTATAGAATTCGAAATGATTTTAGTTTGTGCACGGCAGTATTATGCATTCAGTATTAAATTTATATCAAACATATGCTGTTGAAATGTTATAAAAATATGTGTACACACACGCACACAGCCTAAACGGAATATTCAACCGTAGTAAGAGTATTTAAGTTTTGAATTAGAGCCAAAATTTGAAAAATTAGATATGACAAATTGTTTTAAAATAAAAAAAAATAAAAAAATCTGTAAGATATTAAAAAGAGAAAATTAAATATTTCTATTATAAATGACACAAGCATACACACAAATAATAATATTTTTTATAGGTTTTGCTTTAACAAGTGACAATGTTCAATTTTTTTTTTAATTTTATTTTAAAGAAGCCTGATTTTTGTTTAATTTTGTTTTTAAACTGTGAAAACCCTAGAAAGGCATGGCCTCATAATCATACTAAATTGCAAAGCAAATTGTTATTTTATTTTAAGAGGATTAGATTTTGGTAGATTTTAATTTTTGCAGAAAAATGATGTAGTTGTATAGATGAGCATTTCCACATGACTCACATTTGAACAATTTAGTCAAGAGTAATAAAAGGATTGTTTAATAAATTCAAAGCTAGCAACCAGCTCAGAGAGAAAATTGAAAAAAATATAACGCAGGGTGGTATGGAAGGAGCTATTATACATACTCGTATTTTGAATAGTTGTTTATTTCAGCATCTAAATTAGGTAGAAGAAAATTGTATTTAATTTCTCAAAGTAATCATTTATTGTGTTGACTTTTTTCAACACTTTTATAACGAGAGATGAATTAATTTTCCCATTAAATGGCTACGTTAGCAGGAAAAACTACAGAATTTGGGCTATGGCGCATCAAAAAGGAGTTCATTAGCAATATTTACTGTACTTTTGAAATGTGTACAGGATACTCATAGATTTAATTTTTTGTTTCAGTAATTTTGACTCGAAACTTATGGCTTAGCCTCTAGACTTTTTTAAGGCCTGTTTTTGTTTTTAAAATAGCTTTCAGAACGCTAAACTGATATATTTATTCGTAAAGCTCTTTTGAAAAACTGAAAACAAATTATACAATACTAAGGCTGTAGAAAATGTATGCTTCTTTTACAGAAGACAAATGAATTTGAATTAGATTAAATTTACACAAAGTTGAATTGCATTTCTAAATTTGTTTTGGAAATAAAAATTAAATAAAGTAATATTTTTTAAAACTTTTGAAATATAAGTTCATGAGCTTGGCGGAAAAAATTTAATATCAGGAATGATAAAAAGGTAAATATGCTAAACTTCATATGACAACTTTATTTTAAAAAATACATTTTTCGAAATGGATTAGTAAAATTTCGCCTAAATAAAAATTTATATTATACTTTCATGGATTTGATCATTTCAGTATTTAGTAAGGTAAAGCAAGTTAAATTTAAGAACAGAAATGGCATTGAAATCAAACGGTTAAATTCTTCTAAAACTTTAAATTTTTAGTTTTTAGCATTGAAGTTGAAAAATATGTAAATTTGTTTATAACTATTTAAAGATATGTATAAAGCGACATAATTGTTTTTTTTTTTTAATATTTGAATTCTAAGCTATGAGTTTTTAAACTTTTTTCCAGGTATTTTTTTGCCTTAGCTCCTGGTAGCCCTGCTCATAAAGAATATATAACAAAAAACGATAGTTCAAAATTTTTTTTCCAAGTAAAAAACTAGAGAAAAAGACGGTCAGAGGCGTACGTAAACTTATATGTAGATCTATTGCCACATTTTTATTTTCCCCAAATGTTAAATTTGGAGTTGTTGTGTCTAGTTGTGGTTTATACTGTTTGGAGCAGTGGCTCATACCATAAGAGTGTTTACCTCGCAGTTCAATCCAATAAAAAATGGTTTTCTCGTAGCTTAGGAATTCGCCAAAATACTTTGCCCGATGAAGATGATTGAGTAGTAAAAAAGTATATGAGCCAGCTCATCATATTACAAAGTCATCACAAAGGGGCCGCTAATTTTAGACAGAACCACGCACGCCTATTTACCCACATGCGAAACGTACAAACTAATGCACTGTTTACACAGTCGCAACACGAACCAACAAAGAATGATTATATACGTATTGTGAGGTGTGAACACAGTCTGTAAGATATTTTCAAAACAATGTAGGTACGACTAAAAGAACATTCCTGATTTTCATTTTAGTCTTACAAAATTAACCATTTTTAAGCAAAAGCTGATTTATGTCGTGGCCATAAATATATAATACTATGTTTAATTATATAAGAAAATAAATTGTTTTTTATTTTGTCTTTTCCTCACTCATCTTATATATATATAAGTGTGCTATAGTGTGTTTGTGACTAAGCTTCTGCTAAACGGCTGCACCGATTTTAATGAATTTTTTTGTATGCATTTGGGTTAAGCCCTGTTCGAGTCATAAATCAGCCCGGCAGGTGGCACTGCAGTCAATATCTGTATTATTTATCCACTACCTGTTTTTATCCAGTCTAGCACGATCCTTTATTCTATGAGTATGAATTTTATATGTTCAGAATAACATAATTTAGGTTTTTGTGGGAAAAATATTGTGGGAAAATATTGAGAGCAACTGTTTGGTGCGGTTTATGGGCTGGCAGCATCATCGGGCCGTATTTTTTTCAAAATGAGGCCGGTCAGGCAGTTACTGTGAATGTTGTTCGCTATCGTGAGATGATAACGAACTTTTTATATCTCGAATTGAAAGCTGTGGATGTGGTCGATATGTGGCGGTGCCACTTGCCACACAGCTAACGAAACAATGGCTCTTTTGCGTGGCAAATTCAATGGCCGTGTTATCTCACGTGGTGGCGATGTCAATTGGCCACAAAGATCATATGATTTGACACCGTTAAACTTCTTTCTTTGGAGTTATTTGAAAGAAAAGATGTACGTCGATAAGCCAGCAGCAATTCAAGAGCTAAGGGATGAGATAATTCAGCACATTAACGGCATAGAACCTCAATTATGCCTCAGCGTCATCGAAAATTTGGACCATTGGATAGAGGTACGCCGCCGATGTTGCGGCGCTAGTTGGCCGATATTTTGTTCCATACATAGTTGAACCATACCATATTATCATAATAAAAAGTAATGACAATAATTTCCTAATTAATTTGTGTTTTATTCAAAATCAATATCGGCCCTTAAAATTTAACCACCCTTTATACGTATGTCGCACTGAGTGTGACAGTTTATGTTGACCATGTCAAAATTAATAAGTAAATGATCCACATATTAGACTTTTAAAGAAAGTTGTGCAGCAGTTACTTTTTTTTGTAAATACTACAACAAAACTTAAATTAAAAAAAAAAAAACCTAAAATTTAAACCACAAAACACAATAAGTACCTTGCTCATCTACATACACATGTTAAATTACTTTCTGGCACATACACCTAAAGATCTTTTATTATTTTAAAAATGCTCTTGCACACAGAACAACAAATTTCTAAAAACCGATTGTTTTTTAAGCATTTGCTTTGTGGTACATTAATTGTTGGTTAAGTATACCAGACCAACCCTGCTACTTTTATGTTATTTCTCTCTATGATTAACACTTTGGCAAATTAAGGCGAACATGAAATTAAATTACAAAATCATTAGAAAAACACATCACTACGTTAAAATTCAAGTCAAAATGATTCAAGTTAATGTTCAATTTTGAAACCTTTTAAATTACCACAAAAAAGTGGTGAAGTGGTAATTTACATTAAAAACTGTAAGCCAAAAGTAATTAAAAGAACACTGTTACTTATAAATGTAACTTGTGCTTCTGCTACTTAAAAAAAACCAATAGTGATTTTATTAAAAAAAAAAAAATATTTTCTATACGTTTGTTGGCATGTCTATAGGAAGGTGTGTATGAACTGTTATTTGAAATCGTTATTCCTGTGTTGTAATAAAAAAAATGCTATAAAATCCAGCATCGAATGGTGAAGTTTTTTAAATGGTCATAAATTTTTATTGTCAAACTATTTTAAAGCAATTATTAGTTATAAGGACTTAAGCACTGTAAATTATAAAAGAAAGAAGCAAAAACAATGAAAATAAAATTGAAATTACACATCAGTAATTGTGAAAAAAAAACAATAAATTGCGATTGTCTTAACTGTTGCAGATTTGTAAATTACTCACTAAACCTGTAATTGCAAAACTTATAAAAGTTGTTGGAAGTTGCTTATTGAAATGAAAATAATAAAGTCGAACAGAATTATGTAAAAAAGACTGTTTGAAAAAATGTTGCCATATTAACAGTCATGTTTATTAAAGAATTTTAATAACAATTCAATATATACAATAGCTAATAAACACTTTAACAGATCAACCTAAATCAGTAGCACAGAGTTATTGTACAAAATGACAAACCTAAATAATAAATAAATTAAATATTTAATATCAAATAAACGGCAAAAATCAAAAAAATCCTCTTTCAACAAGATATCTTCTGTATCTGTAGCTTTATAACACTGTAGTGCCAGCTGTTACTGTATAGTTACATCACTACACACAGAATACACACATTTATACACACGTTTGTAGAGTATCGACTACTGGTTTTTGTGTTTGGGTGCACAATATTACGCACGTGAACATCTTAAAAAATTTCATAAAAACCAAAGAAAAAAATATTAATGAAAATCTAAAATTTCGGTTTTATTTTTTGATTTTTCTCGACCAATTGTAGACCGATTGCTCTCAGACATTACGATTTTCATTTCTAACAAAACTACGTGCGGCGTTTTTTTTTTTTAGTAGTTACACTTTGGAGCTAATAGCTCAGCTATTTATGTCCGAATTAAATAGGCTGAATTTCAATAGCAAACTGAGGTTAGGACTTCCAACAAATTTGCATAGCAAACTTTTCCGTAGGTATTCCAGGGACTTCAGACGGACAGACAGACATGGCTAAATCGACTCTGCTTTTATAAGGATCCAGAATATATATAAAGTGAGGGATGTCCCATTTCGGTGTAAACATTATACACAAACTTATTCACTTTTTGTGAACCGTATAGAAATGGATAATAATCAAAATATTTGCGTTAATGCAACGCGCAAAAAAAAAGAACAAGATGACGAAACAGAAAGATAAAATAATAATTACCATTGTTTTATTATTTAATTTCTTTTCAAAAAACAACAAAAAAATTTTATGTTAAGTTTTTTATTAAAAATTTAACTTACAGATTATTTTACTAAAATAACAACACTTTTTTTTAATGATGTTGACTTTAAAATTAGAATTATGAGCGGGAACAAGTCACTTGGTCACTGCTGCCAAAATAGGCCTACTTTAAAACGGATCTAATATTACAAATCTTCCTTAAGTTTAGTATTTATTCAGAATTCTGCCATGTCAGACGGCCCTAATTAACAAAAACGGGTCTATATTTACTCAATTTCTTTTAGCACAACAAAAATGTAATTTTTTTCTTTAATTAAGGTCATTTAAAAGCAAAAACTAAATTCTATAATATTTTTGTACTACATATATGGCACACTAACTGTATACTAAGCTTAGATTGTAAATTTCTATTTTGAAAAGTAATTCTAAAAGCAATATATTTGTAAAAATTTCTGTCATTCTGCAACATTGATCTGGCCCAATCTAGAGCAAAATCGCATCGGCCATCTACTGGAATAAATAGAACTTAAATGTTGTATGAACAATAACGGGTTACTGCAGCTTTGGCAACCATGCCACCGCATGACTAAGCAGAAGTTGTCAGGACAAAAATGAGGTGGAGACTATGGAACACCTTCTCTGCTTCTGCTCTGCTTTCTTTCCCAGCGAATAGCACTAAAACATGTTGTAAATTAAATTTTTAGAATTTTTCAGGAACTTCTATTGTTAAGTATATTTGAAATTTTAAATGCTCATAAAAAAACCCGCCTTTAAGACTACCACTTCCACAACGCGGGGTTTTATTACCGCCACCACAACCACCTGGATGTAGACTTTAAGGTCGGTGGTCTCTTTGCTGATGTTATTCTACTGGTGATTTCCAAGGCGGTGCTGTTGCTAACGGAGAAGATTCTGAAAGTCCTGTTAGTAATAACCATAACATCAACAGAAAAATAGCAAAGTAATTTTTTTTTCTGATATTTACTCGTATTTGAATTTGAAATTCGATTTTTAAATTAAACTTTCAATACTTCACGAAATGAGTTGAAATTTTTCCTAATTAAATCTTTCATAGGCTTTACAACCAGAAGGTTAGACACAAGAATTATTGAAGAGCCCAAGTACTCATTTACTCTGAACATATTAAGGCTGAGGCTATATTGAATGTCAGCTAAAATGGCATTAAACTCTACAGGGACCTTTAACAGGTCATTGTAAAATTATTTTAAGCGAAGTAAACTTGAATTGGATCAGAATTTTTAAGAAAAATTTGTCATCATTTCTATTTCAAGCCTTTATGACTAAACTGGTGTTTTAGAGCATAATTTTTGTCATATCTGTCAAGAGTAACAGGAAACGTTTTAAACGTTTGAAGCAGCAATAGGAAGACGCAGAATGAAATAACTAGTTAATAGGATGCTAGCCTATGCGATTCGTAATGTATTAATAATATAGGATTGTTTTAGTTTAGTTAGGCAGCTTCAAATTTTAAATAACAAAAATAAAAAACTTTATTATTTTTTTTAAATCTTAAATTTTTTGTTTGTCTTTTGCCTTGAAAACTAAATTTAGTAGCACAAAGTAAAAAAAAACTAATCAAGTTTGTCCATGATAGTGAAGGTTATTAAAATTTAGGTACTTTTATTTGTTTGACTCTTTTTTAACTTTTCTATATTAAAATAATTATCTAAACAGTTAAGCAGCTATGGCATTACAACTATATTATTCAATTCCCTTTTCTGTAAACATAATTAAAGCAAAAGAGAACTAAAGTACTTTTGAATTCGCCAACTATGTTAGGTTTGATTTTAATTCTTAATTAAGCTGACTTTTTAGTATTTTTTGTTTTACAGCATTCATTTTCATTTATATTCCTTTAGATTTTCCTATTTTTTTTGTGAATTTTCATTTGTATTTTAGAATTATTGCAGCTTCCACAACACTGAACAAATAAGTTAAATTAAACCAAATATTTTTACAACGTTTATTTCTTAACAACGAGCCCTTACTTCATTCACTAACAATTGTTATTTGTTTTTCATTTCCAAAAATAATAAAAAAAAAAAACATAAAATGTTGAAATAATAAAACTAACACAACAACGGTTTTTTTTGAATATTTTCTCAACTATTTAATGTTTTTTTTATCTTTCCTTCCCTATTGTTTCAAATTGTATGCGTCTGTGCTGTGTGGGATCTAACTCCTTTATTTCTCATAGATAAATGATAGTTACTATGAGCTTTTGATTGGTTTTAGAGCTGTTGTGTGTTTATACCCTTCGGTATTGTATTTGCTGTTCTTTATTTTATGAACTTACTTTTCTTTCTTTTACTATTTTTTGTTTTCTGTGTTATTTTCTTTTTCTTTTTGTTCTTCAAACTTCTTTGCTGTGTGTAATACAATAAGTTCAATTCAGCAATAGCAATAACTTTAAGATAAACTTAAACAAGAAGTTCAAGATTTTAACACAATTCATTGTATTGAAAAAAAAAATTAAAATAAAAAAGTAATAAACGAATTTTTGTTACCCTTTACACTTAAAATTGTCAGAAACAAAATTTTCAGTGATTCCAAAAAACATACGGAGGCTTTTGAAAGTAAGTCTACCAGTCGTCGGCATTTTTAAGTTTACAACTCAAATAAATAGGAATGAGAAGAAAGCAATTTTGGTTAAATAAACCATATACTCAACTCTCTATTTGAAATGAATTAATCTTACTGAGATAAGTGATTCATTCATTCCGAAATCTCTGCCGAAGTGCTTGCTAAAAATTTGGATTGGGCGATAATTTTAAACAATTTCCTTATTATAATGGTTTCTGTGGAGAGAAAAGAGTTGAGATATTCAGTGCTGCTCTGTATTCCGAATCTGAATATTTTATTCATAAATGAAAAATTGAGCATCTCACAACTAATCTGTATTCCATGCAAGGATTTTGTAAATTTTGTTTTTGATTTATTTTGGGTAAGAAATTATTGTTGGAATTAAAAAAAATAAAAATTTTCATTTAATAAGAAGAAAAAATGTACTTCCACATTTTTTTAAATCCTTGTGAAATACAGATTGTGTTTTATAAGTAAAAATTGGAGAAAAATAATAAATTTTTATTTTGTTTTTAATGGTATAAATTTTCTTAGTCAATATGAGTATTCATTAA
The DNA here is from genome assembly GCA_947397855.1 of Thelaira solivaga. Taxonomy (NCBI): domain Eukaryota; kingdom Metazoa; phylum Arthropoda; class Insecta; order Diptera; family Tachinidae; genus Thelaira; species Thelaira solivaga. Next base: position 39,169,473 of record OX377613.1, read on the forward strand.
ATAACTCTGCTCTGCAAAACATCACTTTTTGGCTCTCCTTTAAATAAAACTATGTGGACTATATAGATTTTGATGTGCTAAACTCAAATTCGTTTTCGGTTTTTCTCCATCACATAGGGAATTTTTTGTTATGGGCGCGGCAATTTTTTTCCACTAAATTAGTCAGGTACGAACTAACTCGAGAACGATTTATCCGATTTTCATGAACAAAACACCAAAAGATGATTAATAATATTATATTTAATTTAATTCTTTATAATTTTGTTTTATATTTTATCTTTTTGGAATTATTCAAAAATTTAAGAGGGGAAAATTTTTTTCTTGCAAAATTCGTTATTTTTTTCAGTTCAAAAATGCATTAAAAATACGAATAAGCAATTATTTTACATATTTTACATTTTTCTGAGAGCTAAATACCTCAAGAATAAAATAAGGTATAAATCATAAAAATCAATTAACAAATGCGGATTTTATTCGCCATTAACCGCAAGGTACCCATTATTGAAAGAATATGTGTGCAGCCAACGTTATATATGGTGACAGGGTTGCGTTAGCTTAGCAGACAGGTAATGGAAAAATTATAACTTAAAGCCTACGGAATCATGTTTCTGGAAATTTAAAAGCAAAACAATATGGCGACAATAAGATCATATTGTGGCGAGCATTGGAAAATTTTTGACGACTAGTGGAAAATGTGATGTATTAAAAAAAAAGCTATTAACCAGTTAATTTTAATAAATTCGTTTTAAAATAACTAAATATATTTTAAATTATACCCAATACTATACCGTTATAATGGGTTATCAAACTAATGCAATGATCGTGTATAAATTGGTACCAGTTAAAAAAACAACACATTTACTCAAACAGAGCTTTAATTTTTTGAATTATGTTTGATGTTTGTTTTTCGTTTACTATTAAACTTCGTGTATTTGATGTGTAATAAGTGCGCTATGAGAAAATTGTTAAGCATGTACTTTTAAGCAAACAAGCACTACAGTGACAGACGTGGCTTTAAGTGCAAAAATTTTGTATATTGCTGTGTATACTGAACAATTTAGATCATGAGTGTTCTTTTTTAATCTAAGAAATTTTTGTTTAGCAAACACCGTAATCACTGCTACTACATGGTTAGTAAAAAACCTGTCAAATATACATACTTGTGTTATTTGTTTATTTACATGTGAGCATGTCAGCTGCAGACAGCGTTAAAAAAAGCACCGAAAACAAACTTAATTTTTCTCAAATTTAGATATAAAATAAAAAATGTTCAACCTACATATTTTAAGCAAAATACTTTCACGTATCTTATTGGTAGATAATCGATTTCACTTAAAGTTGCTTTGAAAGAACAATTAAAAATTACATATCAAAAACTATAAATCTATGCTAATAAGCAATTAAATAGATGACTTTGGGTATTGTGAAACCCCACCGTATATCTTAAGCTAAGTTTTATTTATATTTATAGCCATCTGTAAATATAGTTTGCAGAAACACATAAGCAGTACCTGCTTGGCTATATGTATGGTCGTACCGTACCATTAGTCTTCAGTTATCGTGTAAATGAAAACATGTGTAGTCGACTTTATTTTGCGCTCACGTTGAAAAAAATTTTTGGGTTGTCCAGTTTTTTTGACAAGATAATAAACATTTGCCAGGCGGCAAAAATGGAATACCTGAAGGCGGGTATTTTATGTGCGAATCGTATTTAAATTCTCAAATATTTTAATACGATGCAAATATACTGAGCATTTTGTCTTATTAAAATATTTGTTCCCTTTTTCTTATTATATACTCTAGATTCAGCAAAAACTAAGCCTTTGTATTAATTTTAAATTTAAGTACATAAATTGGTTTAATTTGATTAGATTTTTGTTATGAATTTTCTTGTTTATAGTTAAATATAAATAAATACAATTGAAATTTTCAAAACTATTATTCCACATTACACACGGTGAGCTTCCACATTTTTTAAACGAAGCTTTTTGAGTTGATTTAGATTTTTCTTATTTTTAAAAAATTCTATGTTTGTAGAGTAACACTGTGCGAAAAAAGAAATACCTGGGAAGTGATATTATTTTTTTTTGTAGGTGCTGTCGAGTACAACAAGAATCTGTTTTTGGAATTTGCCAAACCCCCAAAATCTCGTCCATAAAAATTTATTTCCCTCAGTTACATTTGAACTTCTTCCCAGATAACATGGGCCAGTTCAGCGCTTGAACAACCCAAACATTTTAACCAAAAAATGGTTGCAAAAATAAAATAAAAATGATTTCAGAATATTTTTGATCACTTCACTGATAATGCTGAGTTAAAAGAAAAAAATAAAAACAAAAAAAACCTTCCAAGTAAATATTTTTGAGTAAAATGACCAAACATATTATTTCTGGAAAAAAAATTTATTTTAATAAAAAGTTTAATAACTCATAAAATTTTAACTGACTTAAAAAAAAGATTTCTTTTACTCCTCAATAAACGTATTTTGAAAATTAATTAGAAAATTGTAGGGTTTCTTTATAATATACTGTGTAACAACGTTTGGTTGGTTGATATTCTAGTTTATAAGTGCACAAAAGGGGTGCTTGGCAAATTCCTAAAATATATACTTGTTATACTCGACAGCACCTACCAGAAAAATAATAGCACTTCCCAAGTATTTGCACTTCATTCTCTTTTGTATCACTGTATAATCAGTTAGGGATCGTATTGGAATATATCTGAAGAAAATTTTATTAATATTTTTCCAGAAAAGTTTTCCAGGAAGTTTCTCCAGCTTGAAAGCAATGGTTGTAACTAAAGTAGAAAAATTAAACTTGCACACAAGTTTATGAAAAATAAGCACTAGACACCATGGATGAATTATAAAAGGTAATGACCGTAGCACAGCGTACATTTTCTGCTATCTTTAGTAAATGTCAAATTTTGCTTGCGTGCCTATGTTTTTGTACCCATGCGTACATAGAAAATGCACGGGTATATTTCTGATACTTACTCGAAAACTTTCGATGTATTAATTTTTAAAAAGCACTAAAAAAGTCGCTAAGGTTACTAAATTGACAACGTTGCTCAGCGATGTTTGTTCAAGATTTTTCAAAGTAAATGCAGCAAAAGGCAAATGTTAACATTTGTCACTGTGTCGGTTAAAACAAATAATTTTTGTACTGGTTCCCAAGTCATGAGTGCCTCTACTGGTTTTAAACTGTTTTTATTGACATTATGCAGGTCTAAATCTGCAAAATATTCTGTAATTTAGAGATAGTATAATTGAATTGTTTAGTTTTGACAAATAAAATTTTTTTAATGAATAGCAAATTTGACTGCGGACATCTTCTCCTGAAGAATGGTCGAACTTTGACTTCTGCTATCTAAGAATGTTTGCGTTCTATTGTCAAAAACATGTAATAGTTAAAATCAAAAACTCGTTACATTCTCAAATGTTGCATGTAAAAAATGCAAAAATGGTACATATTTTGCACTAAAATTTTAACTGAAGGGCAGATAATGCCTTTTTTACAACTCCGCGAACTACTTGTGTATATAATTAAGCAAAATTATTTATTTTATATTTATCTTAATGTATAAAATTCGACTGTACGTGTGTTTGACTTTGAACTCCTCCTAAACTTCATTACCGATTTAATTGAATTTATGTGCATGCGTTTGGGTTACGACTTGAAAGGCTTAGCGTCACAAAACCGCCCGATAGGTGGCGCTTCAGTATGTATCTTTCTTATTTATCTACTACCTGTTTTTACCCGATCTTGCACGGTCCTTTACTCTATGAGTACGATTTCTTAGAGTAAGAAGATCGAATAGTCAAAAATTTCAAGGCAAAACATCGTTTGCCGGGTCAGCTATATTATTCATTAAAATATTCTGTATAAAAATCCATTTCGCAAAACGCCTAAAAACTTTAAGCATATAAAATCCATAAAAAGGCATAATTTTGTACAGTTTTAGGTAACCTATTTAAAATATTATATAATTTAAAAGCAGAATGTTTTTTGAGAATAGAAATTGCCATTAATTTTAATTATATAAGAAATCTTAAAACCCATGTGAAAAAGTTTAAATGAGATTAAATTACTGTACAACATAAAAAAACCCATAAAGCGAACTTGGTAGCTCAAAATGTAAAGTAAAATATTGTTTTGTGTTATTAAAGTCTATTCTTTTACAACTTTTATTGTGAAGAAGCTTCAGAAGTAAAATTTACAGCAGCGGTAGTCATAATACTAAATCACTTTACATTAAAATTCAAAGATCGAATATTGATATTGATAACGTACAAAATTTACATATACTGTACGTTCTACAAATATCACGGTACTGGTTCACCGTCAGCAAATTTTATACGTGTAACAGTTCCCTCAGAATTTAATTCACCAAACCGAATAAATTTAAATCCCTTTTTTTGAGATTAACTAAGCATGACTTTATTTATTTTTATTCACTTGAGTAGTGAAATATTAACATCATTAAGCATGTGTGTAATTATTTTGTCTGTGATTACCCAATAGTAACTGCAATTTGTAGGTTACTTAGCTAAGAAAAGTTAATTTTACTCTTTAGTTAGTTGCTGGTAAAATGTTTAAAATTATTTTATAGATGAACAAATATAAGGTTAAAAGTTAAAGAGCCATACAAAAACATTCTTAAAACTCAAGAAAACTTTTGCAAGTTATACCTGCATGAGATAACAAAAAAATATTGGAAAGAAAAAATAACTTTGCTTCAAAACAAAAAAACGATGTCGAAGAATAATTGAAGTTTCTTTTATTTTTTCATTATTATTTTTTAGTGAACTTTAGATTATCATAAAAATATTTCAGGGAGAATAATAAAGTTTTGAATATTGATTGTTAATTGAATACTAAAGTTTGAAATGCAATTTAATAAAATAATTAATCCATTAACGACCATGGTTAGAAAAATAAATAAAAATATAGCTTTTTTTAAAAAAAATTCTAGTAAATTCTAGTAGACAGATATCGATAATCTAATTTGGAAGGAAATTCAAAAATTATTAAACTTGCAATATCAAAAAATTTTACCGGAAACGGCTTTCTCAATCAGGGGACAAGGAAAATTGATTAAGTATTCTTTGAGCCGCATATACCGATATACCATCTATTACAAATAAAAATATTGTATTTTTTTTAATTGCTGCTTTAATTTGAAATATATATATAGAAATTAATAGCATATGTACTTAAATACCAACTTCGGGATTAAAGGATTCGCAAATAGTAATTTTCAGTAGAAAAAATTTATTTAAAAGAGAATAAAAAAAAACTTTATTAGTTTGAAAATAAGCTTATATGTTATAACTTTTGGTTAATTACTGATATTTTAATTTTTCTTAAATATATTTTGAAGCGCCATTATTAAACTGTGCAATAAATTTGCACTACATTTTGGGTAGCGCACATTGTCGACATCGGCTACCTTTTCCAATCTTATTAGTTGTGTGATTAAATTTATTTATTCTCTTTGACATTTTTTGTTACATTTATGCTACAAACACGATATCGGCTTTCAGAAATTGGTATCAACTGACTCATGCAAAAATCTAGCTGGCACTACACTTTCACATTTTCAACACATTCAATGCAGATTCGAAGAATCTTATTATATTGAACAAAATAAGTTTCAAATGAGCATTTTTGAAACAATGTGCACAGCAAACTAATACTACTAGTAACAAAGGTATTGATTGTAACAGTATGTTGAAGTGCATCCGATATGTTATACAAAAATCGTAGCACAACATTCTTTCCAAGACCATGACTCGCATCATTGTTAACAGAGGCACCAGCTCATAGAATTATTGTTTGCTCGTTTTGCCACGAACATTCAAACTCTATTTTAAAAAAAAATTTTTAATTTTCTTACTTTACATCATCAAGTTTGATAATTATACGTTCTACGTAATACCCTGTTCAGACATAAAAGTTAATGAAGTCAATTAAGTTTTAAATTGTGTGACTGATTTGGGTGTTCACACATATTTAATTAAGTTTACGCAATTAAGCATTTGGCAACTGAAAATATTGTGACATTTTTTTTTAATATGTTTGAGTATTTATAAAATAAAAAATGAAAAGAAAGTCAAATTAAAAAAAAAAAGTTTTGAAGGCAAGCTATTGATTAAAAGAAATTAGTTATTTAAAAATTATTTTCAATAACAATTTTATAAAATTTATTTACCGATAACTTTGGCTGCCATTTCCTTTTTATGACATTTATTTTTTAATTTATTTACGTTTTCTTTTTTTAATACTGAAAATATCAACTTTTCTCACTTTTGAGTTGATATTTAAGGGCACAACAAAGAGTTGCATTTTGATTTTGACTTCATTAACGTGCAATCAATTTTTAATTGCGCAATTATTGAATGGAAATTTGTATGGTAAATTGAGCTCAATAAAGGCGACAATTGCGTAAAATGCTTAATTGCTCAATTAACGTGTATGTTTGAACAGGATATAAAATGTAACCTAACACGAAGTAAAAAATGTATTTATTTCTTCTTGCTTTATAAGAAAAAATTTGAATGTCTTAGAACTCATATATGTTGAAGTGGATAGAAAAATACAAAGTCAGCGATAAAAAAAATTAAATCGCCAGATCAATACAAATACGTTAAATGTATAAAACTTTGTTAAGATCGAACAATGAATTCTTTTATATCTTAATGGGTTAAGATATAAAAGAAAATGAAAGTTTAAAATAAACTCAGAAATTAAATTTAGAGCACGAAAAGGTTTGCAAAATATTTAATTTAAGAATAAATTAATTATCCGCAAAGCGAATGTGGCCATGACAAATTTTGGTGAGAAAAACATGTTTATGTTTCTCGATATTTTTTGCATTTCAAGATTAAACTCAGTATAAAACTCAAAATAATATTTATTTGGAAAAGCTTTCATAATAGCATGAAACACATTTTTAAGCTCTAATTAAAAACCAACTACTCGCTCCATAAAATGCTTACTTTATTTACATATATAACTCCCTGACAGCATGTAAAGCTCCCATATTTATTTATATTTAACTTTTTTCAATTTTAAATCACTTTTTAATAAGCAAATTATTGTAATTTATTTCAAAAATAAAACTCATACTGTTTTCCATAGATTTATTTAAAAAGTAAATTATGCGTGTTTAATGCGTACATAATCAGATTATTAAACAAAACAAAATTATAAATAGAAAAATAAAACTTTTGCATTTATATAAATACTCGTGCACTTCAATTCAACAACACGATTATAATCAAAAGCATATTAAAATGCTTTTATTGTTCTAGTAAAATATTATGCGTTTTGTTTCTATGTTTCCAAAAACTACATGTGCATGACTTATTACATTTTTCCATTAAGTATCAGTGTATTTTATTAAATGTTTTTATTTAAATGTCATTAAATATTAGCAAATTCAAACAAAAAAAAAAATGGAGAAAATCAGCCGTGCCAGTCAAAATATGCATAAATATTAAATAACTAAGTTATATTTTATATAAAGTTCATTATAATAGTAAAGTATATGTTTATGACTGCTAAATTATGTTTCACTTGCACTCCTAAAAGTTTCTACATTATTTATAAAATTTTTTTCAGTAAACTTACATACAAATATTTTTTTTTTAAATTTTTATTATTCAGCCTGTTTGTGGAGAATACTTTCATTTTCATTTTAAATTTATTTAATAAAAATTTTAAAATATTTTTGGAAATTTGTTTGTATACAAATACAAATTTGTTTTATTTCCTTTTTGTAGGATATTATTTTGTAGCCTTATTGGACATTTAAAGTCATTTAAAATTTGATTTCCAGTTTTTGAAATCATATTCACATATGAGCGTGAAACATTTTGCTTTTAATAAAATCAAATAAAATGTATATTTTTGTGATTGTTTATAGACGTGTGAACATTTTTAAAATTTTAATTTAATTTAAGTTTGTGGAAATTATATACATATTATCCAAGCTTGGCTTGGACAAAAAATCCAAAAATAAGCTTATTTGTGAGAAATTGACACTTGGGTTGCACCTGGAAAGAGTATATTTGTCACTTGCAAATTTGTAAGCGATAAATGAGAAAGAATTATTACTGAAAATGTAACGAAATTGATTTGTTTATAAATCAGAATTAATCTATACTCGTAAATCGCTATACACACAAGCGTACTCGTGTAGCACCCATGTTACGTTCCCGAAATTTGAGCGTTAACATAAACAGCCTTAAAAGAGGTGCTGTTTACACTAAAACATGGGGTTGCGTTCCTAACAAAGAGACTTCTGACTGTCGTTTACCGTTCTCAATTCACCTATATCCAGAAAAAAAATTGGCACCATCAACCACGTTTGTGCTCATTTTGCGTTGCGACATAGACAACGAATGTTTCAAATTAACACCATACTGGTGTTGAAATGACACCATACTGCTGATGAATCAACACCGTATGGTGTCGAAATGAAATCATATGGTTGTTGAAATAACAATATGCGTTATCAATTTGACAACGTGTGTTAATAATTTGCAAATTTTACAACAATATATTTTTGTCAATGTCACAACGATCGTTAACAAGTGACAATATGAGTTTTTAAAATATTAAAATCGTAACTTTTTCCTAAGTCGACAAACCAGCCGTTATCGACATGGACATGCTTTTTGAAATAACACTCATTGACTTAGCGATGGTGTCAAATTGAATACATGTGTTTTTGATATTGCAACGCGATTTTTGGCTCAGTGTATTATAATAATATTGATTTTCATCTAAAACGCCCAACATTTTTCAATTGATTTTTTTTATTTAATAAATTTTATTTAGTTAATCAAAATTACTAAGGTCTATATCGAACCATATGAATATTTCAGATTTTCATTATTATTTCCTTCAAGTGAAAAGTTAAAAGGATAAATATAGGCTTGTGGCTTTTCATATCCGACCTAGTTCATATGAACGATTCAGCAAATTGAACTATTCGGACTTTTCAATTTTTTTTAATTATTTCGTTCATCGTTCACTGACTTTTAGTGTTTAGGATTAAAATAACTAAAATTTGTTTTAGTTAAAATGTAGCAAAATTTTATTGCAGACTTGAACATAAAAAATTGATAGTTAATTTAAAATCACACATGCTTAAATTCAATAATCAGTTGTAATAATATATCATTATCAAGGTATTACGGTGTATAAAAAATACAATGAACGCAAGTCACAAGTTTGTTGTTACAGTGTACGAAAGGAACGCTGGACGAAAATGAAGTCATCGTATAGTGTCCAAAATGAACGATGAACGAAAACCAAAAGTCATCGTTCAGTGTCAAAAACGAATGATGAACGAAAATCAAGTCATCGTAGTGTCCGAAATGAACGATAAACGATTAAAATGACTTAGGTCATTTAGGTGATTTGAAAAATGTGAACGATTCAGTTAAATGAACGATTATGCCCAAGTCTAGATAAATATAATATAATAATTTTTTTTGCTTTGTTTTTGTATGTGTGTGTGTTTTTTTTAAATATAATACTATTTATTAATTTGTTTGATACTTTTTGATTTTTGAATGAAAAGGAACTTAGAAATCCTAGATAGAGGATAAGCGTTCCTGAGCAAAGTAGAATTAATTAAGGGGAAAAATAGTACTCTTTATTATTATATTTTTTTTAATACTTTTTGATATTTCATTATTAATGAACCTATCTATACGTACGAAATTAGAAACAAGCGTTTCTGAGCAAATTGCAAAAATCAACAAGGGGTCAATATGGTACTTTATATTCATTTTAATGGTACTCAGACATTCTAATGAAAACGAACCTAAAAGTACGATATTGGGGTCAAACGACAATGTGGAAAGTAAAAAATTATTAAAGGTGCAAATGGTGCTTTTTATTAATTTTTTGTTTATACTTTTTGATATTTTGTTTTAAGGAATCTAAAAGTACGAAATTTGGCTCAAATAGTATGAAACAAGGTGGAAAACCATGGGACATAATAGTACTTTATACTGATTTTATTAGTATCATACTTTTTTGATATTTCAACAATCCTAGAATTATCAAACGCTTTTGAGCAAAATAAAAAATAATTTTTTTAATATTAACGAATAAAAAAATCAATAAACTACAAAATTTTCTTTTTCTATATTTTAATGATACCTTTTGCTGACGAAGTAGTGAGTTAAACTAGTATTTTATAAATTTATATTACACCTGCAATCAAATTATCTAGATAAATTGTATGAAACAAGCTAATATATATAACATTTTAAGAACACTTTTCAAACATTAATTTATAAAAAATACACAAAAATGAATGAAACAAATTTCAAATTAATTATTTATTTATTTCAAATTAATTATTAATGAAAATCTTAAATTTAATTCAACAATATGTTTTAAAGTGACTTTGTGTAACCGGTCACCTTAATAAAAATGTCAACAGTTTTATCAAATGATAAATACAAATTTGCTCAACCATGATCCACTTTATACGAATGTTACATTTGTCAGCCAATGAGTTGTATTATAAGACCCTTTTAATAAATTAAATTGAACCCTAATTTGTAATGAATGTTTGTAGGGGTGTTTACGTGAATAATATTGACATGTGCATAAAGTGTTGGCAACGAAGTGGTACTTAAAAAATAATTGTTTAGCAGCATTTTACGTGGTGACTGGTAATTACAAACCTTACCCATCAGCTTTTATAACAATTTTATTTAATATATTTTCAAGCTGATTATATATGCTGTCTCCTAAATATATTATTTTTTTTTTAAATTATTTTACATATATTCATGCTGAAAATTTCACACGTCCAATGTTAATGATATGCAGAACAAGTTAAATTCGGCTGTACCGAGTTTTATATACCCTTCAGTATGTTAGCCAAATATTAATATTTTTCATTTTCCTCATTCTCCTTAAATACATATAAAAACAAAAAATTATATAATTGAAATAGTTAGCTTATTAAGCTTGAGGTCGTATTATAAAAATTTAGTTATTTATTATTGAAGTGAAATATCGCTAGAAAAATAAATTTTTTTAATACGATCACAAGCTTAATAAACTAGACATTTCAATAAAAAATGGTTAAATAAACTTACAAATAAATATTTATATATATTACAAATATTAATAAAAATAATTCTCTTTATTTATTAACTCTAAAATAAATAATTAATCTTAGTTCAAGAGTTTAAAATAGCGAGTTCTAAGAAAAAATCCTTTCTGAGAACCTTATTTTTCAAAGCAATAAAATAAATGACTGCAAGTATTTCAAATTAATGACAAAAATAAAAAAAAATCATTAATAATCTGTCTGTATTCGTAATGCTGGTACACTCAAGGGATTTTTACATACACACATTTGTCTAAAGCTAGACATACACATGTGATTTGTGCGCACGGATTTGTTGAGATCATGAACACCATTAACATTAGACAAATCAGAATTAGAAAAACGCCGACGAGTAAACATGAATTGCAAAGCGAACGACGCAATTTCTCTTTTGGTTATTTTTGTGTGTACTAAACAAGAAAAAAAAAGAAAAGAAGTAAATGGCTTTTAAAAAGAAATAAACGTTCACATGTAAATTTATTAATTTTTTTTCACTGTTTCTATTGTAGCTTTTTTGTCTACTTCTTTATACTTTTCTAATAGTTTTTTCCAAATCATTTGTTTTGCAGCTCTGTCCTTATAAATGTCACTTTTTGTTTGCCAAATGGCAGTTTGCTCTTTTAAAATTCCAATAAATTCTATTAAAAATTCTTTGCTCGCCATCTCCGCGATACACACACTGACGTCTCGTATCACACTAAAATAAAAAAATGGCGAATGCTCGCGTATCAGCCCATTAACATCCAACAAATTTATTGTAATTGAAAATTATCAAACTCATTCTGACTTGTTTGCTAACAGCGCCATACACATCCAACAAATCAAAAATCAGACACACAAATCATACGTGTATGGGTAGCTTAAGACCCATTGACTGATTTTGTGTTTGTGTTTACAAACATTACGAACTTTAAAATTTTTATAAAAAAAAAAAAAACAAAACAAAACAAAAGAAAAAAATTAAGGAAAACCAAAATTTCGGAGGTATTTTTGATTTTTCTCCATCAATTGCAAGCCGATCGTTTTGATTTTTTATGAAGACAAAATGACTATCATTTCTACCAAAACTGCAAGCCACGTTGTTTTCCGCTTTATAAAGGGTGTTTTTTATAGACGTATAGAACTTTAAATTGCAATAAAACAACGATGGATTATTCGATTGACATGAATTTTATTTTTCCGAAAGATAATCTTGTGGCATTACATTTTAAATATGATTTCTGGCATATGACCGCCACGGCTGGCTCGGATGTAGTCCAATCTGGACGTTCAATTTTCGATGACTTTTTCCAACATTTGTGGTCGTATATCGGCAATAACACGGCGAATGTTGTCTTCCAAATGGTCAAGCGTTTGTGGATTATCCGCATAGACCAATGACTTTACATATCCCCACAGAAAGTAGTCTAGCGGTGTTAAATCACAAGATCTTGGAGGCCAATTCACGTGTCTTTCAATAAATCGATTGTGGCACGAGCTGTGTAACATGTTGCGCCGTCTTGTTGGAACCACAGCTCCTGGACATCAGGTTGTTCAATTCAGGAATGAAAAAGTTAATAATAATGGCTCTATACCGATCACCATTGACTGTAACGTTCTGGCCATCATCGTTTTTGAAGAAGTACGGACCAATGGTTCCACCAGCCCATAAAGCGCACCAGTCAGTTTTTCTGGATGTAACGGTGTTTCGACATACACTTGAGGATTTTCTTCACTCCAAATGGGGCAGTTTTGTTTGTTGACATAGCCATTCAACCAGAAGTGCGCTTCTTCGCTAAACAAAATTCGCTTATGAAAATCGGGAACAACGGCAATCTCGTTTTGGGCCCATTCGACGAATCTACGTTGATGATCGTTTGGCTTTAATTCTTGAATTGCCAAACCAAACTTGACAGCTGTAAATCGGTCGCCATTTTGAACAGTAATGCTAACTTAAAGTTCTATACGTCTATAAAAAACACCCTATAGTTTAGACAAACTACAAAGAAAACCAAAACAAAAATTAATATATAACAAAAATTTCTCTTGAATATTTGATTTTTCTAGGCCATTTGTTGGCCGATTGCTCTTATTTTTCACATAGATAGTATGACTGTTGTTCTGACAAAGCAAGGTACCACGTTTTTCTGTCTGTTTTGTATTTTAGACAAAATACGCAAAAAAACCACTCAAAAATAGAGATAGCTTCACAATTTATGGACCTATCTGGTTATATTTTAATAGCAACTGAGAGACAGAAACAACTAATGCTAAACGTTTCTTTAGATCAGTGGTCGTCGTCCCATAGCACAATTGTGCTAAAGCAATCACACGTATACTCTTACGCTCTTGTATTCAGTCGTGGTTTAGGTACCGATGGCTACACATGTGCGGATGCTTACGAATTTTTGTTTCAGTTTTTTTCTCTTTTTTCAGTAATCCTTGTCCAGCGAACATTTTGAAAACATAATGATATGTGAAAAATATTTCATGATAAATAATGCATTTGGTAACATGCAAAGTCTTCTATGTTACCAAATGTTCAAAGAAAATAGGGAATATGTTATTAAAAGACATTACGATTCTTTTCATAGTGACATGAAAAGTTTCGAAGGTAAGAAAAGAAAGGACAATTTAGACATGGTAAAAAACATTTATGTAGAAAAAATTAAAGAATGGCTACTTGTTGTTGATGAAAACAATGCAAGGGCAGAAAAAAATACAAAAAAAATACGTATCTGTTTTATTGACAAATGGTAAAATATTTCTTAAATAAATTATATTGGAAATGCTTCATTTTGCGTTTGCTGGGTAATTCTCTCACTAATACAAGCTCATTTTTAGTTTTGACGACCACTGCTTTAGATCAACGATTACACAGCCAGATACACAGAGAGACAGATGGACAAACAGACACACAGACGCACATCGCTTATTTGGGGGTGTCCCATGTTGTGTGGAGAAATTTCAAACGGAATCACAAACTTAATTACTTCTTATTTCCAGTAAATTATATAAAAATTATAGATTAACTTAATATACTACAATACAATATTATAACACTTATGAAAGAAAAAACAATAGTACATTAGCTAGAATATCTAATTCGCTGACAAAATGTAAGTTTCCAATTGCCACGCTATTTTGGTTTGCTACAAGTATGACAACTTGCGACAGATAAAAAACACTAAATTGCCGTCATTAAAACTGAATAAGAAAAATTTTTATTTCACATTTCAGAATGTTGAACGTACTACAAATACAAGTTCTAATTTCTGGAAATTCTAGTCACTGAGAATTGCAATGAATGTATCTGTCTATTGTATTATATATACTGAGTTACAAATTTTAACAAAATATCAATCCTTTTTTTCCATATTTCATTGCTCATAGAATTTATTATTTGTATATTTTATACCAAAATACATGGTTATCGCAAGGCATGTGTTTGTAGAATGATAGATATGTATGTCATAGATGTTTGTATGAGAATGTATGTGTTTAAAGTAGGTCTGTGGTGTTATGTGGAAAAATATGCACACGTACTCGTATGCATATTTAAATTGGTCAATGGTGGTCATATTAGCCATAACGGAGTTAAAGTGGTCATGCATGTTGATAGATGGATGTATTTGTAATAAAACGAATTTTGCTTGAGTTTATGTATGTGTATTAATGGTAGCATTTAGTTTTCCTAGCATGTTAACTAATTTTATGTTGTTTTAAATTTTTCTTTAAATATCATTTAAGTTTCGTTTTATTATTTTCAATTTTGTAGAACAGGAAATTTATGGTAATTTTCTAATGACTGCAGGTCGGTTTTATACACAGTAGTGTTCAGGAAATTGTTGTAGTTTTATTTAGTAAGTAAATAATTTGAGTTTGTTTTTTTTTTCTGCTTCTGTAAGATTAGCAATTAGATACGTAATGGCTGGTGTAGATAACGGAAAGCTTAAATAAGTAATATTTCTTAATAATGAAAGTAAAAAAATAAATAAAGAAATAAGGTTGTTGACATGCGTGAAACTAAAACTAAAATACTTTTAATTAACAAACATTTATTAAAAATTGTTCATGATTATGCAAAGGAAATTATGTTTTTTTATTTTTGATTCCATAATTTTCTCAGAGCATGGAAAAAAGAATTGTCCTTAAAATTCCTTTTAATGCTATTTTCTGTTAAGTTAAGCAAAAGAATATTTATCGCAATATCTAGATGTAATAATATGAAGAATTTTGTTAAGCCCGTTACCGATATTCCATAAGAAGTGCACCGAAAAATGTGTGTCTCGAAGACAGAAGGTAAAGAGCTGTCTTCTTACTCTAAGGAGCGTGTCAGGTGCAACAGTTTACGTTGAAGGACAGTCCAAGCCTGGTATCAGTCAATGGTTTGAAATATTTTTCTATTCATATTGCTGACGGCTACTGCCATAGCGAGACTATTTTTGATACGCAACCTTGCAACTATCCTCTTTCTTTTGGTAGTATTCAAGAATACAATCACTGAAGTGAAGCCATACCAAGTGTAAGTCAGCCTGACGTTGGAGAATGTGTGACGCAGCCCTGCATTGGCCAACTAGAGCAAAAAATGTAATATTAGATTGAAATTACATTGGAGCTACTTGACTATCTACGAAGATAACTATAATTCTCTTATGGTACAGAAACTCGTATGCCTCCCTGATGGCCAGTATCTCCATTTAAAAAGCACCAGAACTATCCTAGATAATCAAAAAGCTTTAATAAAATTTAATCTTTATTTGTGCTTAGTTCCAAATTATATTGGTGTGCAAAATGCGTTTTTTTTCATGATATTCTCATGGAAATTTTTAAAAATTAGTTCACTTAGTACAATAAGTACTAAGGGGGAAAGCATATCTATACAGCTGTTTAATCAAATGAGAATATCATAGAAAATAATACATTTTGCATGCACACAAATAAAGATTAAATTTTGTTTAACTTTATTTTTCCAAATAGTTATTTAATATGTTGTACAAAAGTTTTAAGTGTAAAAAGTGTTGTGTGGAAAGTATAAGTGGAATTAATATTTGCAAATCTTTTTGGGCATATATGGGATGCTTTTCCACCCGGCATGTTAATAATAACACGAACAATTTCGAAAAAATTTTAGTGTCCTCCGTACTTTTTTTCCCCATGACTAAATACTCTTGAGTAAACACATTAATTCGATGTCTTATACACAGTTCAACGGCTTGCTTGATAAAAATCTCGCAGTCTAAAATTTGTGTGAATTGATTACTGATTTTCAAAGTATTTTTTTTTTTTTTTAGTTTGTCATTATTGTTCAAGCATTAATCAATTCATGATAATTTGCACGAGTATGGATTTGATAACCCTTTTCGTTAATTCTATAGCACTCAAAAAACACCCTCTACTAATTTCATATTAGAATATTTATTACGAATACTTTTAGTACAGCAAGTCAACCAAAAAGACTTACATATTTCCATCAACTCTTAGAGCTTTCTTTTTGTATTGCTCTAACAAAAAAAATTTTTTTTTTATTTAACTTTTAAATTTAATTTATTTCTTATTTCCTTGCTTTTAATTCCACTTCAACTTTTTTTTCATTACACCAACTTTAACATTTTACCTTTTGATTTACTTCACTTTAGCTGAGTAAAACTGACTAGCAATTAACACTCATTGTTGGAAAAGAGAATAGACATGAAGAACAAAAAGAAAATAATGAAATAAAAATAATTAAGTAAATGAAACAGAAGACAAAATTTCTGTGTGTATGTATGCATTATCTAAAGTACATTTTGGAAAATAGAAAATAATTAAATGCAGCGTACATCTTAACATTCCAAATCAAATTTTCAAGTCTTTTTATTTTATACTTTTTTCTTATTTTATTTCATTTTATGCTATGCATTTCTTGCCATTTATATCCTCTCAAAGAATTTTAGTTAGATATAAAGCACACCCCCACCCATACACAGTATTTCAAATATTTCTGTCCAAGAATCTTGCAAAAAGCAAATGTTTATAATAAAACAAAAAAGTTAAAAAACATAAACAACTATAC
This sequence comes from Thelaira solivaga, assembly GCA_947397855.1. Classification (NCBI taxonomy): domain Eukaryota; kingdom Metazoa; phylum Arthropoda; class Insecta; order Diptera; family Tachinidae; genus Thelaira; species Thelaira solivaga. The sequence continues at coordinate 39,186,655 of OX377613.1, forward strand.
AAAAGAAGCAGAACAAACCAGAAAGGAATGTAATAGAAAACAATAATTACTGGATTTTTTGCTCATGTCTGCTTTCCTCCATTTTGCTTTTCTAATGGCTGTAAGCTAGTCAGTACAAGAAAACTAGGATATATTTTTTTTTTGCTTTTCTAATTACAATTGCATATACAGTCTTCTTTTTGTACCGAGAATTTTAAATAAACACCGCCTGTTCTTCTTCTACATGGTGCGAGGGATTAAAATAGACACCAATTAAGTAACCGATAGAGCTTAAGGAACTCAAGTTAAGTTATTTGTGGCTTTTAAATACCAAGAAAATATTGCTTTTTGTAGTTTAAAATTATCTATTTTGTTCATTTCATTTTTGGCAAGATTAAGGAATTTAGTTTTGTGAATTTTTTTTTGCGAAATCCTCTTCAACTTAAAATTGTGGCAGAGAAATGTGAGAAGTTGTAATACAAATTTATGTTGTAGGCGATAAACTTTTTGCATTTAAAATTGTATTTTTTTTTCTGAAGAATTTAATAAATTGACAATATTTGTTTAACATGTTGTAACAAATCAATTAATTAAAAAAGAAAAAATATTTTGTTGTTTAAAATTGACAAAAGAAGAATTTTTAATTTGCCTTTTTTAATTTTTAACATGTAACACGTTCTTAAATATATAAAAGAGGAGTGATTCTCTTTAAAGTACATTCTAAATGCTTTAAAAAAGAGCTATTGAAATATTTTAGACGCCGAAGAAGTCATTTATAACCACATGTGGTTTGCGATTTTAGATCACTACCTTGTCTTCAACAATTTGATTATTAATTTATTCAGCACCACAATTATACAAAATTTAAAATAACCTTCGGCTATGTTAACAAAAATGTCACCGAGTATTGAATTTAATAGCTTCTCAGATGCGCATTTTATTCAGTGAAAATTTTCAAAGGAGAACAAGTTTCTTCCAATGACTCGCTAATGTTAAGCTAATTGGTTTTTCTCTCTGAAGTACAAGTACTCTTTAAGGTTCCAATTATATTGATTTTTCCACTTCTGTTTTCACACTTTTTTTTTTGCTGAACGACAATGTCATCTTATAAATATAAACCAATACCAAACCTGGCGGCAAATAATTTCTATTTAGAAAACTCTTATAGACAGTGCGATAAAAATAATATTTATTTACATAGGGAGAAGAAAATTCTTTAATAATTAATTTTTTATTAATGTCTATGAATATTTGCCTTAAACCTTTTTGAGAGGTAGAAGAATATTTATTGCTTGTGCTATGTTTTGATAAGATTTTGTTGCATTATTGTTGTGATTTAAAATATTTTACAAAATCCTTTATAATCTATCACTTTGACTTTTCTTTTTTTTTGTATTTTATTTTATGTTTTTCAATTATCTTTAATTATCAAACAACTATTTATTGAAGGAAAAATAATTTATTGAAAATTTTTTAATATAATTTTTTATTTATTTTTTTTTTTGTTGTGGTTGCTGTTCTTAGTAAAACACTATAAAACTAAATGTTTATATCCGCTTTAGAAAACAACTTTTTTTATACAGTAAACTTCACTTAAACCACACAAGAAATTGCCTTATAAGATTGCAGTGTGCAGTAGTTAGTTTTTGCCTTTAATACTTCACCACTTTTGGGGTGTAAAGTATTACAAAGTGTGTTTGAACGTTTTTTGCACTTGTTTTTGTTTTTATTTTTTTGTTCAACAAAATGCTCAAATACTTGACTACCACTTGGAAACACATGCACGAACTGACGTCTATAATTAACAGCAATTGCTTTACGATAACATGACATGCAACAATATATGATGGCATGTTTTATTATATAAACACACTACACACACACAAGTCCTTATACCAGCTACCACTTAAAATCATATACAAAAAGCAGCTCAAACTAAAATGTCTGAATAAAAAACAAATACAAAAACAAAATTAAATTTTTGTTTGTAGAATAGAGTTATTGAATATTTTGTAGTCTTACAAATAAAACATAAGAAAAAAAATGAATAACCATCCTCTGCTTTAGCACCTTTTATAATATAAATCCTACAGCAAAATATCAAGAGCACAAGTACCAACAATAGGAAGTAGTAGGAATACTTTAACTTTAGTTACTTTTAACATGATATAAAAAAAACAGATCTGAAAGAGAATAAAATATTGAAGAAGTTTGAAGTTTAATAAAAAAGACGATTGTTTTATTACAAACATAAAATATAGTAAAAAAACTGTTTTATTAATTAGTTTAATATTTTATATTAAATTACTGAAACGAAGTGTTGAACAACACGGCTTATTTTTATTACGTAAAAGTATATGCCATATTAACAATCAGACATCTTAAAAATAAAATTCTTCCTAACATAGTCTAGAAGTCCCACCATAAATTAGTGCGTAGTGTACTAACCTACAAATCTGGCGGTCGCAGTTTTGAGTTCTGCTTTGACCCTGGGTGTTTTGTACAGACAAGGCAAGAAGCTTCGCAGATTTGTGTTGTTAAAAAAAAATTATATTTAGAAGATTGTTCAGACTGCATATTGCAGGGTGATCATGAAAGTTTAAGTTAATTTAATCGCAGGATTATGTAACGTAGAAAAAATTTTAGCACAAAAATAAAATCCAGATATCCATCCTTAAAGTGAAAATTACATTTTAAATAAAAGTTTTTACGTTCAGTTCAAAAGGCACAAGCTAAATCCTAATATGTCTATAGACTAATATGTTTGACTAAATTAAAATATTAAGAATAAGTATCTGAATAATTACACTGTACAATAACAGAAAAATGACAAAGTTCTGACAATTGGTTATGATAGACGGAACAAAAAAAACATAAGCTTGAATTGGCGTTTTTAAAGTTTATTTTTATTTTTATTTTTGTTCAGCAATCTTATGTAAACGACTACAAAGAAGTTATATTTATTTAGCTTTTTAATTGTTCAGTTAATGAAACTTTTTCGACTCCTATTTAAAATAGACCCATAAGTTGTAAAGCTGTTCCACTAAATTGGATTGCAGAAATCTTACAAAGGGAAGCTGTATATATAACATGGGTTAATATACAGATGACAAAGACTTTGGGTACTCTAAAATGAAGTTATAACACCGTACCATATAAGTACATACTTAAAACAAAAATAAAATTACCTTTGGACTAAATTATAGAATTTTTATAACTGAAATAAGAGAAAAGCGAAAAAAAAACTCGCTAGGAATTTTTATTCATTGTTAGGCTAAATCAGCCTAAAAAATTTAGTATTTAATTAATCAGCAAGCACTTTATTCATGTAGTAAGTAAACGTTTTATTTAAAATTTTTTCATTTCATTTTAAGACCAAAATGTTAGTTGTTTATATACAAGTAGCTACTAACCACTTTAGCCTTTTTAAAGCTAGATTTAGCTTTTTTCTTTGCCTTAATAAACTTTTTTGGAAAAATGAAAATAAATCTGAGACTGAGACCAATTTAGCTAAATTAATATTTTCGATAAAACTTTGATATGTATATTGATAAATTGGTCAAACGACGCTAATTTCATAAGTAGAGAAAAGTATTTGGCTTCTAACTTGTAAAATAAAAATGCACTTTATTCCTAATTTATTAATAATTTTTTCCATTTAGTATTTTGTTATCTAGTACTACCGTTTAGTAATGCTGAGGTTGCTCGCTTTTGAGTAAGACAAAGCAAGCAAAATATCAGAATAGAAATCGTATGAAAAATCAAAAAATAAAGTATTACTTCGAGGAATTTTAAATATTTTTTTATTGAAGTTGAAAAGTATTTGAATTCGCTCAAAAGTATTTATATACTATAGAAGATTACGGGATGGGACACATATCATTTTAAAGCTAAGGTTGTATAAATTTATAGTCTACTGCCCATTTTAAAGATGGCGAAACGAGGGAATCTACTTATATGAATTCGCCATGAACAGAAAGATATTTCAGAACAAAAAAAAAAAAAAAAATTAAGAAAAGACTAGATTTTTTTATAAATATTACGAAATATGCCAAAAAACTTTTACAAAATACGACAAAAATATGCATTTATAACATAAATTTAATATCTACTAACAAATTCATGCGATTTTACTGGTAATATTTCGATTCGAAAAGATTAATTTTAATAGGGTCTCAGAGTAATGACTGCAAACATGCATTAGCATGAAGCACCTTGCTCTGGTTATAAACAACAAAGTGTCGTTGAGACGGTTTCTTTAAGAGAGTGGCTACAACAAGTGCTACAAGTGTACCACTTGCATTTTATTATTAAGCTAATCATTTTTATTATAGAGTAAAAACGTAACAATATAGAGGATTCAAACTAAATTCTACAATATAATAAACAAAGTTAAAAAATAATTAAAAATTGTGCCTGAAAAGCAAATGTGAATTAAAGAAACAATTTAAAATTATAAAAGAATGCAGGTATGCGTATGTGAGTTGGTAACTATTCTATATAAATTTAATTTTAAAGTGCGTTTTTTAATGAATTTATTAATTTAAGGTCTGTACTTTCCAATATAAGCCAACTTTGATATAAGTTTAAGAGGCCTGTTCTGTAAACTAAATACATGTAGGAGAAACAATTAAAATAAAAGTGTTTCTTTACTAAAACAAATTCTTGCTGTTAAATGAATTTGCCGAAATTATTTCTTAAATATAATATTTTGTGTTTTTTGTTTGTTTTAAAATCACTCGATTTACAGCACACACGTAATAAGCGACTCTGCTTTTAAAAGCTCGTTTATTTAAATGAAAATGTGTGGAAATTTTAAATGTTTGAGAGGAAACAAGTACAAAACAAAATCATAACGCATGAATGCTTTCGATCATACTATAAACACATCACACCAGTGCACATGTAACATTATTCATATGCCACGACAAAATCTTTACTAACAGCAGCAATAAAAACATTTTTCATAAAGCAATGAAAAAAAAAAAACCTCCCAACACAAAGGAATAACAATGTTTTAACGGGAAAATGTTAAACTTTTTCAACGTTCAATTTGTTTTGTTGTTTTCATTATTGTTGATTTTTTTATTTATATTTTTTTTTGCTTTTATAAAACCAACATACATAGCCACCTTTATTCATTTAGCAACACACACGAGAAACAATATTGAAGTTATTTTATAAAAAAGTAAAACAACCACTCAAGCTGTGTTTGGCAAGTGTTAACAAATTCAATAGTGAAGAATAAAAAAATACAAATAAAAGTACCTACCGGTGGTATAGGATCCCCAAGAAAGAGATAGCAATACAGTTTTACTTAAAAATAATGACAAAATATTTGTATTTACTAAAATAAAATATAAAAAAAACTCTAATGCTGTTTACATTTATTTCCTGCTACATTTCACAGAATTCAAAATATATTTATACATTTACTAAAAATGATTATATAAACAACAAAAACATTTTAAAGTTTTTCCTAAACAACACTAAAAAATTAAGGATAATTCAAAGAAAATAAAAGACGAGTTTTAAATTCAAATTACATCACTCAATATTGATCGTAATTTAAATTTAATTAAAGTGTCTAGTAGCTACCATTTTATTTTGTGTATGATGCTACAAATGGTCAATTTTAAATCTAGCAAAAAACAATAATCCTTAATAAAATATTGTATTTAAAATAAAAACTAATAACAATTGTGTAAATAAAAGAAAAGTTAAAAACAAATAAGAGCTTACAGGCCATTCTGCGTCACCATGTAGTAAAAATTAATTTATATTCCATCAGGGTAGGAAAAGAATTATGCTCACTAGTTGTGCTAACGAGCTTAAATAAAACTCGTGTTAGTCAGTTTAAAAATGAAACTCACGATGATGATAATAAAACTCGCTTTAACTCGCAATATAAAACTCTGACTTTGGATTTAATAAATATTAACGAACGGCTGCAAAACAGCATTGAAAAACTAATACTAGTAAATGTGCCACAAATTATTGTATTTTTATTCTAAGAAAATAATAAGGGTATTCACCATGCTATGAGTGCAAAATTTGCATTTTGCAAAACATGCAGAGCATATTTAATTACATAGGTCATGAGTGTCCTTTTTTAATTTGTAACAAATGAGAAAAGTCCCAAAAACCCTACAAATTTTAATTTCTTCCATCCATTAGATGATCCAGCAAATGTTGTTTTGCCTTTAAATTTTATTTATATTGAAATGGATAAAAGTAGTTAAAAATAGCAGAAAAAAACCTATTTTTGAATGATCATTATGCGACATGTTTTATTTTCATTTGCAATTACAATGAATCGTAAGGTATTTTATTTACACCATAGAACGAGTGCTATTGCAAAAAGATGGTTGGTTTATAAATATTTCACGACATAAAGATTACCTATCCGACATTTAGATTTAGATTGTAGTTCTGGGAAGTAGCAGAATAAACCAATTTTATCATCACCAATTCGCTATAAATTTCGCTTTGAATCTGGAAATTTAATTTATAGGCAGCAACGTTTTCATTGCCAATATAGCACATTCAATAAGCCAATTATAAGATTGGTGATTTTGTGCAATTTTCGGAAAAACCCTAATGAGTTCGGATTTTGATTCGGTAATATATCTGGCCCAAGTGTCAACTTGCATTTTGCAATTGCCAATTTCCAACAATTGCTTCAAAAATAAAAGTAAGAGTAAACTTTATCATTTGAAAATAAAAGTCTATATTTTTGATACATGTTCGGATTAGGTATGGAATAAAATATCCACCCCCCAATTATTTCAATGGGTGATGGAGCAACGTAAAGCTAATGCCAATTTTTGGAAAAAAGTCGTGCTTGTATTTCCATCTGAATGGCTTCAGTAATACATAAAATTATAAAATTTGAGAGTGAACTGTGACTGTGAGCAGTATAGGTAATAACGGAGTTCTTTTATCCTCAAGTGAACCGCATGGATTTGGATGACATGTGTTTTCAACAAGACGGCACTCTTACTGGAACACACATTACATTTGTTTGTTTTTTTTTTTATACCCCTCAAAAAAAGTGTGGATGTTGAAATCAACTTTCTGAAAGCCCTAGAAAAGTTTAGTACGCCGATTTGTTGGAAATTTCTGTCTTAAGGTTGCTATTTAAATTCAGGCTGATTGGTCCATAAATCAAAACAATTGGTTCACAAATGACCGGAAAAATCAAAATTTTGTGCACATAAACACGAAACCAAACGTGTGCCTTTCAAATGATTTTTGTTTAAAAGAACTACAAATACAAGAGATCCTAGAAAAGATTTTGGGTCTTTTAATTTCTCTATTTGAAATTAAAAACAAACTAGCAAGTGTTCATATTACACAAATATTGTAAGAAAAATTTATTTGTGCGATTTAATATTCAAAGCCAACAGTTTAATTAAACCGTACAACAAAACTATTTTTTTTAAATAACTAAAATTTAACTTAAAAGTCGGAAATAAGTCAAATCTTAAAAGAATCAGAACCTTGTTATTTTTTATGTTAAATAGTTTTACGTAACATACATTTAATTTTGTGTATTTTAAATCATATTAGAGTACATAAATACTCGCCAAAAGTATTAGTTACTCTTATAGAATCAAATATTTGAGTTAGTGACTTCCAAAATGTCTTGATTAGTTTAAATTTTACAAACATTTTCTTTTTTAATACTGGTATTTGAAATAATTCTTTAAAAACAAAAGACATCAGTAAAATATAAAATGAGAAACAACAGGAAAATATTATTTCCGCCACAACAGAATTTTATATCCGTTTTCAATTTCACAAAACAACAACAGCAACAACATCAACGACAGCGGCAAATAAATACAACACAATATTTATGCACAAAAAAAGCAAGCAAGAAAATTAAGCACAATGAATTAAGCCTCAAAAGAAATGTGTAAATTTGTATTGGTATTAGTGTGAATATTTTTACTGAAATCTCAATGAGAAAGCTTAAATTTGGTATTGTTAAATTGCAATAAAAATAATAATGAATTATTTACTATTTTATTTTTTGTATAAAATTAAAAATATTATTGGGGGGTACCGCTGCGATTAATGAGCATTTTGGTTCAACTTATAAAATTTTTCCATTATTATCGGCTTTTAAATTTTTGAAAGATATTGGGCCATAATCATAGACATACTAATGTCGGTTTCTCTTTAAAAATGACTTTATATTCATACAATTCTTATAAGCAAGAGTCAGCTCTTCAAAAAGCCTACTTTTTTATGACTATGATTATGGCATATTTTGTTTTAGTTTATTATGACCTCAATAATTTAAGAACATTTATACGAGGGGAATGTTTTAATCTTATTGTTTTGAAGAATATAACATTTCCAAATCAAGAGGCTAGGTAACCTAGATGTGCTAGATTGTTTGAAGTTTTATGTAAATGTTATGTGATTAAATTGTTTTCAAATCTTAATTTATCCTATTAAGGCGGAGATTCCGTTTGTTCCGTTACACATCATTGTACATTTTGCAACCAAAAGAGGATACAAAGCACAGCTTTACTCAAAAGTGTGTGCACTTTGTTGTTCAAGATAATTTTCGAATAAAATATTTCTTGTAACTTGAGTTAAAATTTGATTTAAGCTATGTTTAAAGTTCCATAATTATTGTAAAATTAATGTCAATGAGATTTCAAAAACATCTTCAATAGTAGAGGTTTTACTGCCTGGATATTATTAAGCAGTAGAGTTATAGGCTGTATTAAACATCCCCTGTGTCCCGGTACCTACAACTTAATAAGCAATCATGGTGTACCTAAGCATGGCGCCACTGCAAGAATACAAAAATAATAACATTACAAAAAGCCCATTCATTTTGTTATTGTTTTTGAGGTACCTCCTATCAAAAGTAGTTGAAAACAAGAAGTGTGCTACGACAAAACGCTGCTATTGAGCTCTCTTTAAAATATTGGGCTTAATTATGCATTCCGTTCCGTAATTGTGAAAAGCATTTTTTGTGCGGCAGCACAATTTGTAATTATTGATTCCTCAATGTAGATAAATTTCTACATTTTGCTTACGCTTAAATTTTCTTACGGAAAACAATCGAAAAGATCAAAATGTAAGAAAAAATACAGTTTCGCACAATTAAAATGTGTTTTAGATTAATTTGGTTTTATTTTTCGAAAATAATTCTTTTTACTTATTGAAAATTAATTTTCTTTTTGTTTATTTAAAATGTATGTTGATGTTAAAAATGCATGTTTTTCTTATGAGCAACAACGGAAAAATTAAAACAATTCATTCACAATAGATCACTTTTTAATTCACAATTAAATTAAATAATTTAAAATAATTAGATAGTTCCCCAGGAATGAATAATATCAAATTGCATATCAATCGATACGACCCATTAATAATTAATCTCTCTTATTTTCGATAGGAGGGGCCTCAATCATATAAAAATACATTCAGCTGGCGTCTCAGTGTCACGTAGTTTAATTACATCATGTTTGTATTACTCTGAAAGAATGCTCTATAAGAATATATAATTATAATTCGGTTTTTAAGTTAACAAACCCTACTGCTGTAATTATAAAAGAAAACGTAAAATTATTTATTTTCTTAATTGGTGCGGTTTTATTCTGCGATTTGACAATTTATTTTTCTTTCATAAATTCAAAATTATTTTTGTAAAGCCATACGCTACAGACGTTTGATAACAATTGCTAACAAAAAGTAAAATATATCGAAACATATGCAATGGAAGCTGCTTTATTATTATATTTAAATACAATTATATAAATTCATATATGCTCATATGTACATAATGTATGAGTGTGTCTAGTAAGTAAAATATAATCCCATTTTAATGTCTAAATAATAGAAATAAAACCTAAATAAATTTACTACAAAAATCATTAATAACAAATTAAATATGACTCATCACTAAAAAAAAGAGATTAATTTAATTCATGTATACACGAGCATGTACGAGTATTTATATTGACAATAAAATTAATATGTTTGTAAATTAAAATCGACACAATGATAAGAAAATAATTATTCATGAGGAATTAAAAAGTAACAAATCTTGATAACAATTTAAATACAAGAGTCACTTAGTATTTCATCTAAAACCAGTTTCATTTTACCCTTCACTGTAAATAAGAAGAAGTTTGTGATTCCGTTTGTAATTTCCATGGCGTACATATGGTACCCTAAAAAGTATATGAGTAAAAAACAGTAACTACTTTTATTTGTTTACCATCTTTTGAGTGGGTTTTGCCGGGCGGATTTGTGACGTTAAACCTTCCAAGATTATACATATAAGCCTTCCTCTTGAAACACTCTATCTTTAAAAAAAACTGCATCAAAATTCGTTGTGTAGTTTTAAAAATCTAAGCATATATACAGACAGATGCTTTATACTATGTAGTGATATAATACATAATGGAAAAAAAATCAAAAGAATCGGTCCTTGAAATTGCGAGAAAACTCAAAAATGCAAGCGGAATTTTGGTTTTTCATTCATTCTGTTATATTTTTTTATAGAAATTTTTAAGCTGTACATGTGCATAATGTTTGTGCACACAAACACGAAACCAAACAATCGATTTTATACAATCGTGCGTAAGTGTTATTGGCTTTTAAATACTTCGCATGTAGTTCTACACTACGAATTCAGAAATCTTACTGAGAGAAATATTTTAAATTAAATTAAATTAAATTTATTTTGCATTCTTAATTATACTTATTTTTCTAAAGTTTTTTTTTTTATATAACAATTTAGTGCCGAAAGACTTTTTATTGCTTTTAAAAATAAAGATCCCAGAGGGGATTTTTTCAGGAATGTCTTTAATTTGAATTTTTTTATTAATTTTTTTTGCGATTAACAAAAAAATAGGTGATCAAAGAAAATTATTTTAATCAATATTTGCGATTTCAATAAAAAAAATTTAATAATTTTTTTTTTGTTAAATATATAAGAAGAATGTGCAAAATTAAAAAAATTATATTTGTCTAACACAATGAAGTGTATATAAAACTCGGCACAGCCGAATTTAACTTGTTTTTTATTTTATTTTTTAATATGAAACAAAAATAATTAATTAAATTAAAAAATAATAATAAAATTAAACTGAGAAAAGCAAAATAAGTAAACAACATATAAAAAAGTTTAATTGAGTAAAACAATTTGCGGAATTTAATAAACTTAAATTTGAGTTCGCTGCCGGATTGTGCTTTGGTTAAAGCAAAAGAATGAAAAAGAATGAAAAGAATTAGAATTAAAAATTTTTTTTGTCGATTTTTTTAGAGAGGGGATGTTTATTCAAAGTTAGAATAAATAAATTTTACACAAAATACAGCTTCTGTTGTAAGAACTTAATTTGTCACCAACCAAAACGCTAAATCACATAGAAAAAACATTATCTAGAAACAGTTACTTGTGGTTTGTGCATTTATGTTTCATGCATGATATGAGGATTTTCTAAACCTCAAGTTTTGACAATTTTTTTTATTGACGAGACTATTCAGATTGAAATGCATTTCATCTTAGAAAATGACTTTTTTTCGAAAAGTTTCTATTGACTTTATTTTGCTCCATTACCTATTGAAGGAATTGCACGTGTGGATCTTTTATTCCGAACATGTAAAATAGTTTTATTGTCCATAAGATAAGAAGAATAAAATGAACAAAAAACTACTCAACAAAAATAAAACATAACTACAACAAACATCATTTACATATAATTTCTTACATCACCACAACAATTAATTTACTCTCAGTTATACAGGGTCCGCTAAATAACTTTTTTTTTTTTGAAACAGGGCGCAAAACATCGAGTGTAGCTTCGGCTGTGTGTCACGTAGCGCCGTCCTGTTGAAACCAAATATTGCCAATATCCTCCTCTTCAATTTTTTGAACAAAAATTCGTTCAACATGGTCCGATAACGATCGCCATTGACTGTAACGGTCACTCTTTGCTCATTTTCGTAGAAAAATGGCCCAATTATGCCTCTGGACCAAAATCCGCACCAAACAGTGACTCGTTTTGGGTGCGTCGGCTTTTCAATGTATGCGTGCGGGTTTTCTGTGCCCCAAATGCGACAATTTTGTTTGTTTACATACCCGCCAAGATCAAAATGAGCTTCATCTGAAAAGATGATTTTTTTTGGCAGAATCGGCATCTTCTGTAAGTCGATCGCAGGCCCACTTAGCGATTGGATGGTCAGTTGGCTGTAACTCCTAAACCAATTGGACTTTGTATGGCGTCATACCAAGGTCTTTATGCAAAATTCGTCCCAATGATGTCTCCGAAATGTTCAATTGTTGAGAACGACGGTGAATTGATGTTGATGGCGCTTCACGCACACTTTCTGCTCCAGCAGCAATATTCTCGGGTGTACGCTTAAATGGTAACGCTGATTGTGATAATCAAATTTTTTAGATGCAAAAATTGGGGTTGTATATTACAGTACAAAATGTTATTTTCTCAATTATATTTTGAACTGAGCAACCGAATTTTTTTTGGCGAGTAATCATACTGCAGTCGTGTATTAGCCACTTAATTTAATTTGTGATACATTAATACACTTTGAACAATTTTAACTGAATGTTTTTTTTCTTTTTATTTTTTATAATTGGTCATAAATTAATTAATAAAATTGATTGAAGGACTAATAACACTGGTCGACAAAAAAAGACTTTTTGTGTGTAACATGAAAACTTTTGTCTTGCTATGTTTAGGACAAAGATATGGATAATATAAATAAAATTATAATGCTTCCAATACGAATAGTTTTTTTGTAATTAGATGTTATATAAATTTAGAAAATTTGAGATTTTGTTAACAAAAGTAAATTATTTTATCATGTTACAGTATTAATTTAAATAAAATTTTATGATTTTCTGCTGTATTTTGCTTCAGGTACATCTCGTTGTAATGTCCAACAGTAATCCGCTAGCATACGTGGACTCCACTTGTCCTGGTATCGTTTTTCCATGGTAGAAATGTCTTGGTGGAATCTTTCACCATGTTCATCGCTGACGGCGCCCAAATTTTCAGGAAAAAAGTCTAAATGTGAATGAAGGAAGTGTATTTTCAATGACATATTACAACCCAAAGCCTTATAAGCAGATAGCAGCTCCACGACAATAGTTTTATAGTCATTTGATCGGTGATTTCCTAGAAAGTTGAAAGTTACTTTCATGAAAGATTCCCAAGCACATTTTTCCAAATCACTGAGTTTTTCTTTAAATATGTCGTCTTTCATCAATTGTCTGATTTGTGGGCCAACAAATATGCCCTCTTTAATTTTTGCCTCACTCAATTTAGGAAACTTTTCCTTCAAATATAAAAAGCCGTCACCACTCCTGTCCATAACTTTCTGGTGGTTCTGGTACAGGTAGTTCCTCACTATGAGGGATCGGTCTTTTAGCAGATGGCAGGTCAGGATATGTTATTTTATTTTTTGTTTTAATTGTGATACCTTTCGTATCAGTAACACAAAAATAACAATCAGATGAGTGATTCGTTGGTTCTGTCCAAATTACGGGGATTGCAAATGGCATAGATCGAGATCTCCTCGCCCATCCAGTAAGAAGACCCACACATGTAACACAGCAGATGTGTGGAACCCACGCTTTGTCTTGCTGTCTGACGGCAAAGCCAAAATACTGTTCATATAGCTTAGTCACTAATGGTGTCAAATTCCTTCGCTGAGTTTTAAAAGTAATGTTACCACAAATATAACAAAACCTGTCAGGATCATTTTTGCACTTTCTTGACATTATTTAACAGTCCCTTAACTCAATAAATAGAAAAAAACACTATACTATTCACATAAATAAAATCTCTGAATGCAAAAGTGGAACAAAAATGGTTAATTTTAAATTTTACGGGTAGTAGCTGTAACACGAAAACTAGAACTGATGGAATCAAAATAAATACGGTGATAAAATAAGGGTATTTAAGTAATTCCAAATTGGTAAGTACCTTTCTTGTTACAAAATTTTGTTGACCAGTGTAATTTATGGAAATCATAAAAAAAACTTCAATACTGCATTTGTTTAATTTTCTTTAGGAAATTATTAAAATATTTTTTACTGCAAATTAATGCAACTTTGTATAGTTGACGTGTATGACATACAGATCCAAATTTGGAACAACGAACCCAACAAACCATATAACAATCAAACTACAATACAACTTGAAGATAAGCTTATATAAACAATAGAGTTTCAGCTTTTTTACATACATACTATGTTTTTACTAAACTTTAAAATTTAAGCCTGAAAATATATATTTTATAACATAATTTCAGTGGTTGTAGCAATTAAGCTGATATCGATTAGATATCAAAAGATAGATAAAAAAAAGAGCTAAACTAAAAAGAAAAATATTTTAAAATATAAAATTGAAACTAATAATATTGCCTGCACAGCCTCCACTAAAAAACGTACTGAGAAATTGTGTTTGGTTTTCTATACAAATTTATGAAAGAAGCTTTACTTAAACAGGCCGGTACTTGTTTTTTCACAAATGCTTTGACTTGCTTATATCAAAACATGTGTAATTAATTTTTTATACTATTTGGTTTGGGCGAGAGGCTCCAAAAATTAAAAAAAACCTTGGTTAGGTAAAACAATAAGAAATAAATTAGATGAAAAGCTATACTGGGAAGCAGCTGAAATTAAATTACCAACTGTCGAAATAAAACCAATAATAAAAAAATAATAATTAAATTTTTAAATTGAATGGCAGCAAATTAGAAAAAGTTAACGCTCTTCCAGTTTATACAAAATCACACTAGGCTGCGAAATAAAATAAAAATAATGGGTCGATTATAGACAGCAGCTAAACTTCAGTTGTACTTTCAATGAACTACGCAACTGAAATCAAAACTGTTATTATGAATGGCAATGATTTTTAGTTGCCAAAAAGTTATCGAAGATCCTATTTTCACAAACTGAAAACATAAAAATAAATAACAAAATACAAAGATAAAGTTTTTGTTTTTAAAAATGTGGTCTTCCGTCCAATTTTATTTTGAGATGAGCAAGAAATAATGAAAGTGGCTGCTATTAGACGGAGCTTTAAGGTAAATTCTAATCCTCTAGAGCTACAAGCTGTTTTTCTTTCTTAAAAAAAATATTAAATTATTTGGAATTATAAAGTTTAATAAAACGTAATCTTTATTCCTGCTTAATTCCAATTATTATGGTATGTAAAATTCTCAACATGATATTCTCATGGAAAATTTTGAAAAATTGTTTACTTAGCATGCCACCTCCAGTGACACTTCGACTTCTTTTGTGGTTGCAAATTTTCTTTTGTTAGTTTGGCTTTAAAATACATAGATCTAAACTCGTCGTGTATTAGTGTTGGTGGGCCATAGCTATATAAATTTTCTGCTATTTTCTTCCACACTTCTTCTTTTGTGGCTTTCGTTTAGCAAAAGGCGCGCACTTTCAGAGTAATGTTTCAGTTAGCCTTGAAATGCTGCATTAACGCCTCAAATTGCTGTTTGGTAGTAATTTTAACCATTATTTAACATTAAAAGCTTACTTTTTATCACTACAGCAATCGCAAAAAAAGCGGTTGATAAGCATATTTCAAATAGCAACTGAAATCTGAATCTAGGAATCCATTAGACAGACGTCTAACATAGTCATTTCACATTGAGAAAAAATATCAGCTATAAGACTAAAAACAGCTCCATATTCACCTCTTCTTTGAAATATAAAGTTCTACAAATCCATTATAAAAGGTGATTTTATAAGAACTATCGGAAATTTAAAAAAAAAAACACATAAAATTCAGAAAAATGCATGAAATATTTATTTGGATCGATAGTTGGGTCGATATAATTTAATGTTTGAAGATTATTTCATGCAAATGTTGGCCGCGGCTGCGCCTCAAATGGTCCATCCGCTTAGTCCAATTTTGGCATACTCTTTCCAACATTTCGGCCGGTATCTCACGAATAATGTTGGCAATGTTGGCTTCCAGTGCGTCAATCGAAGCGGGCTTTTCCCTATAGACATTAGCCTTAACATAGCCCCACAAAAAATAGTCTAGAGGCGTTAAATCGCACGATCTGGGCGGCCAATTGACTGGTCCCAAGCGTGAAATAAACTGTTCACCGAACTCGCCTCTCAATTGGTCCATTGTTTCGCGTGCTGTGTGGCATGTGGCACCGTCTTGTTGAAACCACATGTCATGCAAGTCAAGCTCTTCCATTTTGGGCAAAAAAAAGTTTGTTATCATCGCACGGTAGCGCTCACCATTCACAGTAACGTTGTGATTCGCATCATCTTTGAAGAAATACGGCCCAATGATGCCGCCAGCCCATAATCCGCACCAAACGGTTGTTTTTTGTGGATGCATTGGTAGCTCTTGCAATGCTTCTGGCTGCTCTTCACTCCAAATACGGCAGTTTTGCTTGTTCACGTATCCATTCAACCAGAAATGAGCCTCGTCGCTGAACACAATTTTTCGATAAAAAAGTGGATCTTCATCTAACTTTTCAAGAGCCCATTCACCAAAAATTTGGCGTTGTGGTAGGTCGTTTGGCTTCAATTCTTGCACCAGTTGTATCTTATAAGGCTTCACACCCAAATCCTTCCGCAAAATTTTCCACGTAGTGGAGTAACAGAGGCCCAATTGCTGCGAACGGCGCCGAATCGATAATTCACGGTCATCACCAACACTGGCCGATACGGCTGCGATATTTTCTTCAGTTCGCACTCTACGTAAGCGTGTTGGTGGTTTAATGTCCAACAATGTAAATTTGGTGCGAAATTTTGTTACAATAGCCCGAATAGAAGCCTCAGTAGGTCGATTAAACTGACCATAAAATGGAAGAAGCGCGCGATGAACTTTCTTAACAGAGCACGCATTTTGGTAATAAAATTCAATAATTTGCAAGCGTTGTTCGTTTGTAAGACGATTCATGATTAAATTATAGACCAAACTGAAGATGTTTGACAGTGACACAAGATACAAAACGTGCGTGAGCTGTCAAAACTAGTGTTGCCAAAAAGATAATAGCAAAAAAATCACTCTTTAAAACCAACTTTAACAAACATATGCTTAGGTACTGCTTGCACATCTAATACTCAGAAATTACAAATAAAATAGTCGAGTATTTTACGAAATATCGTGCATACCCTCTTGTATTTATATACTAAAAGAGAACATCCACAGAAATTTAGAAATTCCAACGGTTCGGCAGAAAATTGAAATATCATATATCGTACCAACTACGTAAACAAACTGGTTACCCATCCAAACATCCTTGCCAAAGGGCTATTACATTTCGAGATTCAGAGGCAGCGTTGCCAAGAGCTAAAACGAATAAGCTAAATTGACTTAAAAAAGGCTAGAAAAAGCTACAGCTTAACATACAAAATTATCTTCATTTTTTATTACAAGTATAATTATGATTTTATAGAAGAGAACATAAAATATCAAAAACTAAAAAAAATAAGTTTGTTTTCCATTAGGCGAACTAAAAATTTTTTTTAACTTTAACTTTAGTTTTTTGATTTCAATGCGATTTCTATTCTGATATTTTCCTACTTTTATCGTACTAATACTATTTACAAATACTTTTCTTCACTCCTGAAATTACCTTTCATTCGACCAATGTATGAATTTATATATCAAAGTTTTATCGGTAATATTTATTACTTTAGTTAATTTTGTTAATATTTGACCACTCCCTCCCCCCCGAAATATATATATATTATGCAGACAAAATATAAATATAATTAAATTCAACAGTTTAAAGTGTTCAGAACAAACTCATTTGTGTTAAAAAAATTTTTTTCAGCCTTTGTTTGTTTATGTATGATATGTTTTAATTTTAAAGCTATTTGAAATAACAAAAAGAGCTAGGAAAAAGCTAAAGCCAAATTGACAATGTTGTCATTTTGACACGAGACTGTGTCGATTTTTCACCGGTATGGCGTCATTTCGATACCAGTATGGTATCAATTTGACACTATTCATTGTCAATTCTGCAACGCTATGTTATAAATAATGTGTTGTTAAAATGACACCATGAGTTGTCAAAGTAAACACAAAAGTAGTTGATACATTATTGACCTTGTTTGCGGTTACTGTAGTGGTGTTTATAGTTTATTTTCATGTTTCCTTCGAGGTTTCCAATATATAAAATTTTTTTTATATTTTCTTGTTGCATTGATGTTGGTTCCATAGTCTGTATTGTTGTTTACTGTTTCTACTTGTTTAGTTCAAAGAAAACAAGCAAGCTGTAAACATGTAGGATTTTTTCAACCACTTAAAGAATTATCATATTTTTTTTTTTGTTTGTGCCCCTTCTTCATACAACAATTCATCAAAAAAAAAATTATTGCTGCTTTTCACTTAGCTCACCGCTCATTTTTTCAAATGTATTTCACCCGTGATGTTCATGCTATAATACAAAATACATAACACATGGTGCATTTGTATTTTACTTGTTGGTTCCAGTGTGTGTATCAAACAATGGAACCTGTGCGAAAAACCTGTTTCGTAAACATATTTACAAGTGTGTATTCAGCATTAAGATTTGACTAAAGTAAAACATTGGTTATAATTATTTAAGTATTTTGTTGTTAATATTTCTATATATTTCGTAAATTTCTTTTTACAATTGCTATGATATTCTCACCATTCACATATATAATTTTTAAAAATCTCTTGAATATTCTTCAAGCGTAAAACTGATGTTGATGATTATGTTTTCTCAAATCACTTGGTTTGTTGGGTACATATCAGTACGAATAATATGTGTCATAATTTTAATTCATAAATCATGTCAGCGCGACATTTAATATTAAATATAAATTAACGACAATGAAACAAACCTAAACAATATAACTAAAGCTGCTGTCAGACATAAATTTTCTCATTAATCTTCCTTTTCTCATTTAATTTTGTTTTTCACCTCTTTTAACGGTTTGTTTCGTTTGTTATTCTCATAATTTAGCATTTTTTTTGTTATAGAAATTTTTTGTAGCTTTTCGTCTTTTCACAAAAACTAGGACCCACAAAAAGAGGTGAAAGATGTATGTATCATGTGCAAATGAAAGCACAAATAAGTAAAAATTACTGGAAACTGACAAAATAAATTTTTATCATTATTTTCACTATTGCTTACAGTTAATTGCTCTGTAAGTTTTTATAAAGGGTGTCCGAACAAGAACGCAAGATTTAAATTTGGCGCCATTCGAAGTGTCATTGTTTGACATTTGAACAATTGTTATTGTTTGCTAGTAGAAGGTACGAGGTTAGTAAAAAATGATCATGGACAGCGAAGGGAGTTCGTTAATTGGGTATTGGAGAGACAACATGGAAATGCTGATTTTGCCGATAAAATCATCCCATTTCCATCTTGATGGCTTCGTCAATAGGCAGAATTGTCGCATTTTGGGGTGAGGAAAATCCTCGAGTGATTCACGAGAAGCAAATGCATCCTCAACGTGTCACTGTGTGGTGTGGTTTTTTAGCTGGAGGAATCATTGGACCTTTTTTTATGAAAATGAGGCACGTCAAGCGCAAACAGTCAATGGTGTTCGGTATCGTGAAATGCCTAGAATTGAAGAAATGAATGTGGAGGGCTTGTGGTTTCAACAAGACGGCGCCACATGTCATACAGCCAGAGAAACAATTCAATTGCTGCATCAGTCATTTATTTAAAATTTAAATCTTGCGTTCTTGTTGGGATACCCTTTATAATAAAACTACAATAAAAAATGTCAACTCATATTAAAATAAAATGCTTTTTTAACAAGCAGGCCACTCACAGTCAGACATTCGTATGACAATAAAATTATCACAAAAGCAAGTTTACTAACAATTATCAATTTTTTTACTTGTCAGGTACTCTTATAGTGAAATACAAGTAAAACGATTTAAGACAAATTTTTATTAAATGGCAAAAATAAAATAGTGTAACCACATACTGTGTGAAAGAAATACGAATGAAAAATTTTAGGTCGGAACAAAATTTTCTTGTTTTAAGACAGTTCATAAAATGACAGACTTTTAATTTTACAACAGTTGTACTTTTAACACAAACCAATGGCAACTGTGGTAAATTTATTGAATGTAGTGCCAATTACAAAAATACTTAAAAAGCTTTGCTTCTGGTTTTTGTATGTGACAACTGCTTTACATTTCCACAATGCTTGTTGTTGTGACTTTACTGTATCTAATAAAATAATTTTTGATTTGATTTTGTTTTCTACCAAACGAATTTTATTATCTTTTATTTCATTAAAATCAAATAAAATGTATTATAGTCTAACTTGTGCTTTAGTATGTACTCGTATGTTCTACTATTTGGTATGATTTGGTATTTGATTATTGCAATTAAAAGGTGATTTTATAAGAACTATCGGAAATTTTTTAAAAAAAATACACATAAAATTCAGAAAAATGCATGAAATATTTATTTGGATCGATAGTTGGGTCGATATAATTTAATGTTTGAAGATTATTTCATGCAAATGTTGGCCGCGGCTGCGCCTCAAATGGTCCATCCGCTTAGTCCAATTTTGGCATACTCTTTCCAACATTTCGGCCGGTATCTCACGAATAATGTTGGCAATGTTGGCTTCCAGTGCGTCAATCGAAGCGGGCTTGTCCCTATAGACATTAGCCTTAACATAGCCCCACAAAAAATAGTCTAGAGGCGTTAAATCGCACGATCTGGGCGGCCAATTGACTGGTCCCAAGCGTGAAATAAACTGTTCACCGAACTCGCCTCTCAATTGGTCCATTGTTTCGCGTGCTGTGTGGCATGTGGCACCGTCTTGTTGAAACCACATGTCATGCAAGTCAAGCTCTTCCATTTTGGGCAAAAAAAAGTTTGTTATCATCGCACGGTAGCGCTCACCATTCACAGTAACGTTGTGATTCGCATCATCTTTGAAGAAATACGGCCCAATGATGCCGCCAGCCCATAATCCGCACCAAACGGTTGTTTTTTGTGGATTCATTGGTAGCTCTTGCAATGCTTCTGGCTGCTCTTCACTCCAAATACGGCAGTTTTGCTTGTTCACGTATCCATTCAACCAGAAATGAGCCTCGTCGCTGAACACAATTTTTCGATAAAAAAGTGGATCTTCATCTAACTTTTCAAGAGCCCATTCACCAAAAATTTGGCGTTGTGGTAGGTCGTTTGGCTTCAATTCTTGCACCAGTTGTATCTTACAAGGCTTCACACCCAAATCCTTCCGCAAAATTTTCCACGTAGTGGAGTAACAGAGGCCCAATTGCTGCGAACGGTGCCGAATCGATAATTCGCGGTCATCACCAACACTGGCCGATACGGCTGAGATATTTTCTTCAGTTCGCACTCTACGTAAGCGTGTTGGTGGTTTAATGTCCAACAATGTAAATTTGGTGCGAAATTTTGTTACAATAGCCCGAATAGAAGCCTCAGTAGGTCGATTAAACTGACCATAAAATGGAAGAAGCGCGCGATGAACTTTCTTAACAGAGCACGCATTTTGGTAATAAAATTCAATAATTTGCAAGCGTTGTTCGTTTGTAAGACGATTCATGATTAAATTATAGACCAAACTGAAGATGTTTGACAGTGACACAAGATACAAAAAGTGCGTGAGCTGTCAAAACTAGTGTTGCCAAAAAGATAATAGCAAAAAAATCACTCTTTAGTTTACAGAGAACTCCGCATTGTTTCTGCTTATACATGAGTACAAGTTTTTAAGCTCAAAAGGAAATTTAAACAGGCCATAAGTTCCCTGTTCAAGATTCAAGCCCCGAATCTGGGAGCTAAGTAAAATTCTCAAAAAAGTCCCGTCTTCTTACTCTTAAGTTAGGTTTTGTTTTAACTGTATAACTGCTATTTATAAATATTGTAATCCAGTTGGTAAATAGCAAAATATTTTTAATATGAGATTCTTTCTATTTGAGATAATATATCTCACGCGTATGATTAAAATTACCTACTACACGCAAAGAAAAAATATGGTTGAGGCAACCGTATTCTGGTGGAAACATAGTATGGTTAGATTTATGATTGCATCTAACCATATATATTTTTAAATCAAAGATATTAAAAATAACTTTCAGCTGCAGATGTTGCGGTTCAACCCCCGGTCAGGGCAAGAAATTTTTTAAAAATAACCGTTATTTTCAATTTTTTCAAAAAGTATTTATTTATTCATTAATAACTATCTTGTCACCTTCAAAGTATTCCCCCTCAGATATAATACACTTATGCCAGCGTTTTTTCCAATCTTCGAAGCACTTCTGAAACGCGCTTTTTGGTATCGCCAACAACTCCTGTTTCGATTTTCCTTTTATCTCCTCAATCGTAGCAAAACGCTTTCCTTTCATCGGTGTCTTCAGCTTTGGGAACAGGAAAAAGTCAGCAGGGGCCAAGTCCGGTGAATACCGTGGCTGAGGCATGATTACGGTATTGTTTTTAGCCAAAAAAGTACGAACAAGCGACGATTTCTTTGGTCAAAATTTAGCAATTTTGGAACAATCTTTGCTGCCGCACATTTCATGCCTAAAACATCCGTAAAAATTGCTTGGCATGAGCCGAACGATATGCCAACATCATCAGCAACTTCTCTAATAGTGATTCGACGATTATCCAAAATCATTTTCTACATTGCTTCATCGGTTGTTGACGTGCTCGGGTGACCCGGACGATCATCGTCATTGACATCTTCTCGGCCTTCCTTAAACCGTTTATACCACAATTCTTTTATACTCACTTTATTTATTTGGTTGCGGAAGAGACAAAATAGGAAACAATTTACATTCAACTACATTTTTATCAATATTATGTTTGCTATGAACATATTTATGGTTTCAAGTAAAATTTTATAATATGATAATTATATGGTTGTTCTAAGACACTAATCATAATATGGTTAAAAATAACTAGAAATATGTTTATCGTGATCATAATAATGTTTAGATGCTCCAAATTAATAAAAAATATTTTTGTGAAGAACATACTATGTTTGCGGTGACCACATTCAACGATCTTTTTTCTTTGGGTGTACCAATTTGGTATTAGTCATATTGTGTAAATATTCCATTAGGATTATAGGAGCATATATAATTTTTCTGAAATACACCAGGGTATTCATGAGGCTATAAATGCAAATACTGCATTTTGTTTAGCAAACATGTGTCACCAGATAACAAAAATAAAAAAGATAAATTTGAGTTAATGGCTCCTTTTTAATCTTCATATTCAGCTTTTTCAAGAAGTTATAGCAAAATAATTTTTGGTTTATCTTTTTCAAAGTGCTGTTTACAGGAAACGAATAATATATATAATATTGTATATTATGCAGGCATGTTCTGAAATCACGGTGATATTAAGCCACGAACGTTAGTGATTTTTTGGTGTTCTGGAAATCACGAGATTTTAGCTTTTAAGTAGTGATTTTTACTGTTCCCAATCACGCTTAAAGCTCTTTTGTTTTGCTTCCTATAAAATTTGCTCATAAAAGGAAGAACAAGAACTAAAAATCACGAAAAATAAAAACAAAAGAAAAAAAATTCTACACACAAAATAAAGCGTATTTTAAAATTAATAAATTTACGGTTCCGTTTTGAAAAATAATTAATTTTTCTATAAAAACTAATAAAAAACAATTAAGATTAAGTGTATTTAATCATTTTGTTACGGAATTCAAAGCAAAATGCTTAAAAGTGATTTGATATCGTAAGGCAGTTTGCAGGCCGGTTTTAAATCACGAGATGTCAAAAGATTTTGTGCTCAGAATTTTGTATACAGAAGTGTCTCCACTTTGATTAAATCAAGTTGCGCTTTGAACAGAGCTTAACACTTACCCTTTGTAAATATTTCAGTTTAATATACGCGAAATTCGATTATTTACTAAAACTTTATAGGAAAATCATTTCTAGTTTTTAATTTAAAATTGTTAAAAGATCTAAATGAAAATAAAAATTTTGTAAAATCCCTTGCGGAATAAAAATTAATTAAACATAAATTTATGTGTGACTTTCTTTTTTTTTTTTTTTGTTAAAGATGTATTTGATTTCCTTTGTATGCAACAAAGCATGTTTTGTCTTTTAATTCAAAATTTTCCTGCAGTAATTAAAATCATTTTCATTACTTAAAGTACAGACACACACATATTGTATAGCATTGCATTACAAAGAAACTGCTTAAATAAAAACCTTAATGTGTTTGTAAAATCATGTATGCGTTTCATAACAGCTGCACACATTCGTACTGCACGTATTACATTGGTTTGGAATAAAATAAAATGCTGTAAGATCTCTTGATTTTTATATGCTTGAAGACTTCAAAGAAAATCAGTTTTATAATGAGGTAAATTATTTAATTTTATTAAATCCCAGTGATAACATATTGCACCTGCGATGTAAACATAAAAATTGCTTTTATTTTAATTTTTTTTTTATTTCAATTAAATTTTTCATAATTAAAATCTAAAGTATCAAGTTGTTTGACAAATTATTCAAAATAATTGCCATAAAAAATCATTATTGAGTCTGCATATCAAATGTCTTATTAATAACATGGTATTTATTTAAAACAATTCACTTTAAAGCATTTCTTTTGAGCTTGTAGTTAAGAACGAAAATGTAGATATTTTTCTTCTAAGCCAAATTCATTGCAATTTTAGGTTGTTACTAACTTTCGTATAAGAAGTTGGTACTAAATCAATCTCAGATTTTCACAAGCCTTAAGTTAGATATTGAGAAATAAAGATATGGAATAATCACCAGAACTAACAAAGTTGCTCACAAGGTAAATCATGTTTTGCCAAGAAAGAAACTATTATATTTTTCTTATTATTCTATTTTTTATATATACAAAACTTTTTATTTTAAAATATAGTGTTATGTGATTTACAAAAAAATTTTCGGAACTTTAATTTTGCGCTACTTTGCAAAAATTATATTGCTTAAAAATGTAATTGCTTTTTTAAAGTTTTATTCAAAATACAATTTTTTTTAAATGAAATGACAACCTAATGTAAACTTTTGACACCGTTTTTGACTACTGTGTAATTATTATTTATAATGTTGGTTAAACATTTCACTGACTCAATTCAAAATCTAAACAATTTGACAATTTTTAATTGGCTCGTAATGTTTCTTCTATGTATTGTAATTGCCTTATTTTGTGATTTCTCTTTAAAGGCAATTCAAATTGAAATTTTTTATATTTATTTCGTCACTTTTCCGTTCGTTTTTTTATTTCAAAAATATGTTAACAAAACTATTTTTTTTTATCAAGAAAAACAATGTACACAAGAATGGGTGTGTGAATCAAATCATCAATGGATAAAAACAACAACTAACAACCCGAAATATGTCAAGTTTGAATAACATATGTAGATATTTTTTTTATCATTGGCAATTCTAGTTTCTGTTTTATTGTTTACAGCTAAACGCAAACTTGTGTTAGACAAAAAATGGCTCTAAGAGACAGAAAAGTTTTAAAATAGACAAACAAGAGGTATGAACATTTTTTTTTATTTTGTTGTTTCCATTTTTTGTTATATAGAAACAGAATTCAAAACAAATATAAACTATTTAGGTGAAATTTAAAATTTTTTTACTCAAAGCTTAACTTTAAAAAAGAATACAAAATAAGATTGCTTTATGTGCTACTTTTAGCGGCCAATAACCCGATATGACATGCCGCGCATGATAGTGTAAAAAGCAAAGCAGTCTCTCTCATCATACATACTTGTGGCTTTAAGCCATACTTGTGGCATAAATACAAAGGAAGCAGGGCTTTAATGACCATGATATTGAGGGCCAGCTAAAAAATAAACTATGCCTTACCTTTTATTACGTAGTATTCCGATGTTTACTCTTTGACAATTTTCTCATCTGAACTAATGACGCCATACACAATACCAGAAAAGTGGTACCATGGCAGAAGAATTCAAGGTAACCACATCAGCCCAGTTAAAATTTTTTTTACTTGTCTTCTGTTTTGTTTAGCATCTTCCAAAATTAGTTTACATTCTCTGTGCGCACTTGCTTTTTTTTTACCCAAAATACATAGAAAGTATAAGTGTGTATGTAGGAGTAAATACAAGGTGGACTAAAAGAAATCACCCTATTGGAAGTTGCTCTTATTTTTGCAAATGGTGGCCAATGTGAAATCTGTTCTGACATTTGTGAACTAGACAGATGTAGAATACAAGTGAACAAGCCATGGAGCGGCACACTCTCCAAGAACGCGGAATAATCGAAGTGGACGATTTTTCGACCAAAATCATAATGAGCGGCGAGGCTCATTTCCACCTCAGCGGGTACGTGAACAAGCAAAAATATCGCTTCTGGGGCACCGAAAATCCACGAGTGATGCACGAGGCTCCATTACACCTGCTCAAAATGACTGCATAGTGCGCTGTTCACGCTGGAGGAGGCATCGGGCTGGTCAAACGACAACAGTGGACGGTGCGCGCTGTAGGGCCATGTTAATCGAGTTCTTCTTTGCCACAATTGAATGAATTAGGACTGGAGGACATGTTGCTCCAACAGGACGGAGCAACGGCACACATTTCATTTTCATTTAGAAAAAAAATGAGAGCCAAACAACATCGGATGACTTCTTTTTGACCACCTTCTACCTTACATTTTTCTCCTTTCGTAGCGCATGTATTTGACTTATACAAACGATTTTGTAATTCAGGGTTTGTTGTAAGAACGTCGTTAACCTGTATTCATCAGCAAAATATCCAAAATCTGTTTGATATGGCTCCAACAAAGGGCACAATCACATAAAATAATAATACACGACCAAAGCACTGGCACAATCACTTGATTGTGCATATGTGCTACTATTGTGTGTTAGTCGTTGTACATAAAATTTTTCTCCAAAATGCTTTTCATACCTATTCGTTATTAATTTGAGAGACAAAAGACACATTAGGCAGCCATAAATTAAAATTTTTCTTAAAATTTTCATATACTCAGCTTACCATACAGCAAAAAACAAAAACAAATCTCTTGGCAGACTTATAATCAAAAATAAAAGAATCAAGTTTTACTTTGAAAATTAATCTGGCATTAAATTTTACTGATTCATTTTCATTTTAATGGTTCATTATATAAAATGTACGAGTTAAAAATGAAGACATAAAAAAAATCTCCTGAGATAAAATCATGTTGCAGTCAATTTGAAACTTTGCACGAGATTTCATTAATAAAAAAGTGAATTTTGCTAATACAATTCTTGTCTACATACTTTTCTCTCATTTAAAAATAAAATAAAAGAACGGCAAGATATTTTGCTGTTAACATATTTACTAAAAAGAATTTTATATGCTCTGAAAAAAAAAAAAAATAAAAAAACTTCAATACATAAGGGATATGTAACATGTATAGTAAATGAATATGTATGTACAAGTAAGTACATATACTAGGTATTGATGGATGTGTTCATGTTTATACACATACACATTTATGTGCTTAATGTCTATATACGAGATATACCTACTTATGTAAGATTTCACATGATTGCATTAAAAATCTTCTCCACTCGTTTAAGTTGCTACTTTCGAAAGAAATGCTTGTTTTGTTTTTTCAAGATGTTTTTTATTGTATTTTTTTTTTTTTTTTGCAGTTTCTTTATTAAATTTTATCTGCGTGCCACTTTTAGTTGAATCAATAGTTGCTGTTACAACACTTTCGTTACAGTAGTTGTGTAAGAAAATATTTGGAATAATGCTGTGAAGGGAATTAAAGCAATAAAATAAGGCAATATAAATACAAGTATAAATCTATTTTAAGATGCTCAGCGATGACCAAATACAGTGCTTTTAATCAGAAAACTCAGTTGTGTTAAATGAATTTCTAAGCAATGTTTTTTTAGTTAAATGTTTGACAGAATGTTTTTTAGTGTATGCAAATGACCTAAGCCATTACACTTTTAAAACCACTACAGTCATTTAAAAAGGAAGGATATCGTTTGTAGTGGTAGTAAAAGGAACCTCCTGTATTTTTGAAAATTATACGACTCTATTCTTCACACTAAGTCTGAAAAAAAAAATGTATTTGGTTTTAAAACGAACTCACATTTTTTTTGGGGTTCTATAAACGAAATTCACACAAGTCAAACAATAGCGCAAGGCGTTAAGATTGTTGAAGCCTTTAAGGAAAATCGGCATTGAAATCAAAATGCACTTCGTAATTGTTTTGGTCAGCATAAATAATCAATCAAATGTGTTCACATGTGGGAGAATTGTGCACAAATTTCAGCAAAACCGGTGTGTAGGAAACGTGAAAACAACTTTGCATGCTCACCCAATTCGTATTGCGGTAAAAATTCTGCTATTGCGGCAGAAGAGAGTCATTGAAAATATGGACCAACGGATACAGGTATACCACAGAAGCCGTGGCGAGTATTTGGCCGATATTTTGTTTCACACATAATTGTCATAGATCCTTCCATCAAAATAAAAAATATTAAGATAATTCCTTCAAAACTTTTTGTTTTATTTACAATTCACAACGTACGTAAATGACTAAAAAATATGATAAGAATAATTAGCACATAAAATTTGAAGACTTTTTTTATTCATTTTAACAAAATTATTTGTAAAAAAAACTTTATATAAAATACTGTAAAATTTCTTCAAATCTTCGCTCTAAGTATTAAACCAACTATTGTGCCAACTTTTTATGGTTATCACAACAAGCCCCACTTTCCGATAATAGCAAACAATGTCTCTTAACTTTATAATAAAAAATGATTTTATGTAATAAAATTGTTATCATTTACAACTTTAATTGTGATAATAATATTTTTTAGTTCTTAAGCCTAAACTTCGCTAAAACAGTGAAAAATTTAAGCAAGTAATAATCTGGGCTCTAGTAGCGAATTTCTCGTTAGCAGAATTTAAAAAGAATAATTAATTTTTAATAACAAAAAATTAGTTTCTCACAAATCAATTACTACGATGCCTGGACTTAATTTCAACTATTTTATTTTATAAGTTGAAATAATACATCGCAAAAATTAAGACAGAAAAAAAAAACAAACAAAGTTTTTAATCACAGATTTAATTTAACCCGACTTGGGTTAGATTAGGTTACACAGTGCACTCCAACAGGAATACTTGGATTCTCTTATCGTGTCCCTTAGATCAAAAGTTACATATTTATATCAAACATATGAAAATTGCTTTTCAACTGCAGATTTACAGGTACAAATCCAGGTCAGGTCCGTCACCTCAACCAATTACTACTAACGCATATCGAAGTAAAGCTCAATCTGATCCTTCAATGACGCGCAAAGCTGCTCTTTATCCTGAAAACTTTAATTTTGAAAATCAAATTTAGTAGCTAAAATATAGTTCTGCTTAATTCAATTTTTTCCAAACTAAATTAAATATTAATTTATACCATAGAATTTCAATAGTCAAAACAGATAAAATCCATTGGTATCACTTAAGTTTTGAGTGGTAGCAAAGTAAATTCACACAACCAAAATTATTCTTTGTATTTGTATTAAACTGGGTCCATACTAATTAAATATCTGCGGCAGTTTTTGTTTTCTTTTGTGTTTAACTGTTTTTCTTTTTGGTTGGACGAAAATCAATTTTATAGTTTTAATTTTTTTTTTTCAATATTATCCTGGCGTGCCTTAATATTATCCATTTCATTTTTTCAACTGGCATTTTTAAATCAATACATTTGCTCTTATCTATCTGTAAGCCCATTGATATATTTGCGCAAATAAAAAAAAAAATACGAAAACAAAAAATATTTCGGTAAAATTGTTAGTGCTGTCAGTTACTTACAAAGTTAAATTGCTGTCAAAGCATAAACGGCATTGAGAAAAAAAAATGAAAATATTTAAAAAAGATAAATAAAATCAAAGTACATTGATTATTGTGTGAGTATTTTTATTGCATCCATAACAAAAGTTAATTGAATTCCTTATTTCTCTTACCCCAGGGATTAACAATTATCAGTGCAGTAATGAACAACAACAAAAAAACAAAAGTTCTTAAAACATTTAAGAGAGATTAAAATAAAAAGTAGGAAAAACTATTTAAAGTAAAAATTAAAAAGGGTTTTAACTGACAGATTTAAAATCGTTATGTCAACAACTTTGTGATGTTTAACATAAGAGGGTTTAGTGTTGAAGGACTTACTTACAAACGTATTTTTTAATCAATAATTTGCTTTTTATAATAAAGTGTGCCCCAGTACCTTTTCATTTTATGCTGCAATAAATCAATTGTTTCAAACAGCTGGGCATAATCGAAGTGTGTTATTGTCCATCTGAGCAGGTAATACTCAATACTGTGGATAGATTCATGACCGCATTTATTTTTTTGGTTAACATTTATTCAAATCGAGTATACCATGCGCATAGCAGAAGTTATCTCTTCTATAGAATATATTTATCAGATACCGTTCTCAGCAACTCGATCAGTGCAAAATTTTGAGGAAACATCTTGACCTACAAACACTTGAGAGTCAATTAAAGCAAACGAACCCATAATTGCATCGTGTTTTCAATTAATGGACTGAGAATTAATAGAAAGTTTAACCAATTATAAATCGTTCGTATGAATAGATACCGTTTGTGAAGGTATGTCAAATCTGTAGTCCAGAAATTATGTTTAAACATTAAATGTCTTGAAATATTTCAGCTAAAAAAGTCAAAACTTTGGTCATTCCATTGAATTTTTTGTATTTTATATAAAAATAAAGAGCGTCCCTTATATCGGATACATGCTCTTTCTACAAAATACAATACATAAGAATTATTATCTGCCAATGCACTATTTTAAATAAAAATAATACCAATTTTAATAGAAATGTTTGCACAATAAATTAATTAATTGTTTGTATTTGCAGCTGCTAAAAAAGTTGTTAAGACTATTAAATGTTTTTATTGAATTATAAATTTAATCGATTTCACATATACTCGTACGTCTAAATAAGGGAAACGATCCTTAAGGATACAGCTGGCTAAACTGTTTCCATAAACTTTTAGCTTAACCAAAGAATTTGCTCCTGTTTTCTTATCTTACCGTTCACCAATGGCTCACCATTCATATTTTTATATTTCTTTGTGTTCAAGATTTTTGAGTTGAGCATTTTGAAGCCAACTTTACAATTTTTTCTTGCATTTAGCATCGGAACTTATAATTTAGCCGCTTAGTTTTTTTTAGCCTTTATTTCGTTTTTAAAATAGCCTCTGGTGAAAAAAATTTTGTTTGAAACAGTTCCGACTGAAAAAAAAAACATATTTTCATGAATTTGAGGAATTTAGTTTTCTGGTATTACACTTTATTAGTGTTGAGGTTAATGGATTTTTAAGTTAAATCTATGCAAAGAAATGAAAAAAGTTTATTTTATTACAGTACATTATATACTTTTTGAAAAGATTGAGTAAATGCTGCTTTTTTTACTCATATTTTTATATTATTTTTCTTACTTGCAGTAATTTAAAATTTTAATTATTAATATTGAAGTTGTAAAATATAATAATAAAATTCATTTACACATTCACAATTACTATATGCATGAAATAATATGTGTAATTATAGCCACCAGCTTGAGCAGAGTATTTACTACCATAACGAGGAGATATATGTCTTAACTTGCTTAGTATCAATTAAACAAAATTGTTTAATAAATATAAATTTTTCAATAATAAAATATAAACAAATGTTGCAAATATGTCATATAATGTTTTTAAAACAATATTTAATACACATTGTGCATCAATAAAAATACAAAAATTTCCATGATGGATTGGCAAAATACACTAGTCATAAATGTCACAAAGTAAGCCCAGTATAACAAATAGTTCAACTTTTCTAAACTTCTTGTAAAAAAAACTCCATAAAAAATTACTCTATATTTTCAATATGAATGATTACATTTGAATTATATGCAGTGTTACCACAATTAACAAAATTCTTTAATTTTAAAAGTCACAATTTATTATGAATTTATTATAATATTCATTTCTATTAATGTTTATAATTAATTATTATTAATATATATAATTTTCCTGACGAAGCTTTCCGAAATATTGAAAATAATAAATAATTCATATAAAACGACTAAAGCTCAATAATAATTACACTGGTCGACAAAAAAAAAGTTTTTGTGTGTAACATGAAAACTTTTGTCTTGCTATGTTTAGGACAAGGATATGGATAATATAAATAAAATTAGAATGCTTCCAATACGAATAGTTTTTTTTGTAATTAGATGTTATATAAATTTAGAAAATTTGAGATTTTGTTAACAAAAGTAAGTTATTTTATTATGTTACAGTATTAATTTAAATAAAATTTTATGATTTTCTGCTGTATTTTGCTTCAGGTACATCTCGTTGTAATGTCCAACAGTAATCCGCTAGCATACGTGGACTCCACTTGCCCTGGTATCGTTTTTCCATGGTGGAAATGTCTTGGTGGAATCTTTCACCATGTTCATCGCTGACGGCGCCCAAATTTTCAGGAAAAAAGTCTAAATGTGAATGAAGGAAGTGTATTTTCAATGACATATTCCAACCCAAAGCCTTATAAGCAGATAGCAGCTCCACGACAATAGTTTTATAGTCATTTGATCGGTGATTTCCTAGAAAATTGAAAGTTACTTTCATGAAAGATTCCCAAGCAGATTTTTCCAAATCACTGAGTTTTTCTTTAAATATGTCGTCTTTCATCAATTGTCTGATTTGTGGGCCAACAAATATGCCCTCTTTAATTTTTGCCTCACTCAATTTAGGAAACTTTTCCTTCAAATATAAAAAGCCGTCACCACTCCTGTCCATAACTTTTTGGTGGTTCTGGTACAGGTAGTTCCTCACTATGAGGGATCGGTCTTTTAGCAGATGGCAGGTCAGGATATGTTATTTTATTTTTTGTTTTAATTGTGATATCTTTCGTATCAGTAACACAAAAATAACAATCAGATGAGTGATTCGTTGGTTCTGTCCAAATTACGGGGATTGCAAATGGCATAGATCGAGATCTCCTCTCCCATCCAGTAAGAAGACCCACATATGTATCACAGCAGATGTGTGGAACCCACGCTTTGTCTTGCTGTCCGACGGCAAAGCCAAAATACTGTTCATATAGCTTAGTCACTAATGGTGTCAAATTCCTTCGCTGAGTTTTAAAAGTAATGTTACCACAAATATAACAAAACCTGTCAGGATCATTTTTGCACTTTCTTGACATTATTTAACAGTCGCTTAACTCAATAAATAGAAAAAAACACTATACTATTCACATAAATAAAATCTCTGAATGCAAAAGTGGAACAAAAATGGTTAATTTTAAATTTTACGGGTAGTAGCTGTAACACGAAAACTAGAACTGATGGAATCAAAATAAATACGGTGATAAAATGAGGGTATTTAGGTAATTCCAAATTGGTAAGTACCTTTCTTGTTACAAAATTTTGTTGACCAGTGTTATTTATATAGATTATTATTATTTGTAAACCGTATTTACCGTGACCTGTAGGATCGTTTGTATAGTCTATATGTTACCTGCCCAAACTTAAGCTTCAAGACCTTTCCTACCTCTCTGGGAGCCAATAAGAAGTCTCACAGAAATCTTGGTCTACTAGACCCTAAGGCCGGACTTTCATAAGACTCAGCAGGCTGTGCTGACTTGTTTTATTATATGTTTTATTATATGTTTGGAATAACTCAACTTATATTTTAATCAAAAGAAAAATTTGCCACGCCCATTACTAGATACGCCTACTTTTAAAATTTTTCTCAAACCATAGAACGGCTAAACCAATTTAGCTATTTTTTTCTTTATATGTTCAGAGCTACGCACAAAAAAATGTAGAACCCCGTTTTATGTGCAAAAAATCAAAAACATCGATCTTCAAATCATAAATACAATCGAAATTTTAGATTTTCATTAAGTTTTGTTTAGTGTATTTTGTCTAAACTACAAAACGGTCAAAAAATGTATTAACAGTCTTAACAGAAATAGCATTCTTAATGTCTCCGCAAAAAAGAAGAGCAATCGTTCAGCAAATGGCAAAGAAATATTAAAAATATCATCGACATTTCACATTATCAAAAAGTTTTGTTTTGCTTTGTTCTTTTATGGAAATTTTTAATCTGTAATCTGCGCAATGCTTTATTCCCACAAACACGAAACCTAAAAAAGTGTATGTCTATGCCTGTGAGGCTTTTAATGCTTTGAGTGTAATAGCACATATCATTTTAAAGAAGAGGTCGTCTAGATTTGTACTCTATCACTCAAGTACTTAGAAAAAACTTAGAACTTATAGACTAAATTCATTTTTGGCAAAATAAGTAGTGTTACCTCTGCAAAATTGGGAATGGTAAAAGTCACTCAAAGCAAAAGTACTAGGCTCTACAGAAATTAAAAAAAATTTTTTTTTAGTCCAAAGCAATTTCTGAGTATTTGGATGGTTTATTACGAATCTGTAGTATGCAAACTCATATGTATGTGATTTCGCAAACTGTTTTTATATATTGTTTTAAAAAAATAACGTAACTTCGCCTTTTGTAACGCCACCTATGTGTGTGAGACATAGATACAACTTTTTGCTTATGACTATCAAATTGACATTTGCATATGTTTTCTATGAGATACATTCAGTGCACTTTTTTCCAATAAGAACATTTTACCGCAAGAATGGGCAAAGAAGAAAAAAAAAAGAGGTTTCGTTACGGCGGACATTAAGTCAAAGACTCATTATTTCATAGTACAGGGTGGGCCAATTGAAACCAAGGGGTGTAAAAGTTTAATAACTTTTTTGTTTATTAATTTTTTTTTTATTTTTTCTTTCAGATTATATAGACAACACCTGGAGAATTTATAATGGAGAGGTTCACAACTGAACAGAGAACCAGAACAATAGAATTTTATTATTTAAACCAGAGATCAATTATTTTAACGCAAAGAGCATATCGTCGACATTTTGTTAACAAGCAGAACTGTAGGTTCTGGGGTTCTGAAAATCCAAGAGCCATTCATCAACGCCAATTGCACCCCATCAGGTGTACAGTATGGTGTGGGATCACATCTGAAAATGTCATTGGGCCCTACTTCTTCGAGAATGAAGATGGAAGTGCTGTAACCGTAAATGGAGAGCGGTATCGTTTTATGATAGAAAATTTTTTACGTCCTGCTCTTGAAAACAGACCTGGTATGTGGTTCCGGCAGGACGGAGCCACTGCCCATACTGCCCGAGACACAATGGCACTTTTAAGTCAAATTTTTGGAAAGCGAATAATTTCTCGAAATTCGGAAGTTTTGAAAGATGTTATGGAAAATGCTCTAAAAAGAGCCCATCAGTGCGAAGCTGAAAACGGTGGTCATTTAAGAGACATCATTTTTCATACTTAGTGTAAAAAAATTTCCATTTTGTATATTATATAATCTGAAAGAAAAAATAAAAAAAAGTTAATAAACAAAAAAGTTATTAAACTTTTACACCCCTTGGTTTCTTTTGGCCCACCCTGTACGTTGCTTAGTAATTAACTAAAACTTTTTTATATTGAACAAAATATCTAGCAATCGCCTTATAGTGAATTTTATATTGCAAAAATTAAGCAGTAAGTACTCGCGCCAATATATTGGTAACATCTTCTTTGCAAACGATTTATATATATTGGTAGGTTGGAGAACTTCTTCTTCAGGAAAACCCGTTTTTGCCCTAAATTAATCATCTAGAAAATATTGAGATTAAATCTTTGTTTTTATATTTTGCTGCGTTCCGGACCCTGGTGCCAACTCCTAAGGGTAATTAGAGAAAATATTGTCAACACTGATATTCATATTTGGAAATCCTAATCCTCTTATTTTTGTTGTTTTAACCAGAATTGGCACCTTTTCCATAGCATAACTAAAATTATACATCATACCTCTTAATAAACTACTCTCTGTTGGAGACTACCAGATCTCCACTAAAATATCAAATAATGTGCATATCAACTTTGGTTTATAATTGCATGGTTTAGTCTTTCATATTGAGCGGTTGTGACATCATCGACCGAGTGGAGTAATTACGGGCAATATATTTAGTGATATATTTTAAAGAAAAGAAAGAAGAAAAAAAAAAAACATAACAAAAAAATACTGAGTGTTTGAAAAAAAAAAAGTTTGAAAATTTAAAGTTAGAAAACAGTTAAGTAAAATTATTAGAAAAAGAGTAATATAAAATATCTAGAAAAAAATTAAAAGAGTTGTTAAAATAATATAAGAAAAAAAAACCGTAATTTTATACATACATACATGTCTCGGTAAAGATTTAAAGTAATAGTAACATTTTACTTATTATATATATATATATACAAGTACATACTTATTCATATTTTGCCTAGGTACATGGCAAAACAGTTCTTAAAAAAAAATTTTTTTTTAATAATAATTGCATCGTCAGAGCGTTAACCGTTAATTTTGTTAATTTGTTGTTTTGTTATTGACACATGTATGTATATTTTTTTTGTTAAAATTTAAAAATCACTAATCTCTACAGCAAACCTCTCTTATCACGGATAACATTATTTAAGAGAATCGCCTAAATCATCTGCAACTACAACATCCTAAGATCTTATGATGTCTGAGAGCAGTAAATTTATGTAAGTTTCGTTAAATTTTTATTTGCTTATTTTGTTTTGATTATTTTAATATCTTATCTTTTTAATATAATTTTTTTTGTCATATAATTATACTTATAAAGAGTGATTTTTTTGCTATTATCTTTTTGGCAACACTAGTTTTGACAGCTCACGCACGTTTTGTATCTTGTGTCACTGTCAAACATCTTCAGTTTGGTCTATAATTTAATCATGAATCGTCTTACAAACGAACAACGCTTGCAAATTATTGAATTTTATTACCAAAATGCGTGCTCTGTTAAGAAAGTTCATCGCGCGCTTCTTCCATTTTATGGTCAGTTTAATCGACCTACTGAGGCTTCTATTCGGGCTATTGTAACAAAATTTCGCACCAAATTTACATTGTTGGACATTAAACCACCAACACGCTTACGTAGAGTGCGAACTGAAGAAAATATCGCAGCCGTATCGGCCAGTGTTGGTGATGACCGTGAATTATCGATTCGGCGCCGTTCGCAGCAATTGGGCCTCTGTTACTCCACTACGTGGAAAATTTTGCGGAAGGATTTGGGTGTGAAGCCTTGTAAGATACAACTGGTGCAAGAATTGAAGCCAAACGACCTACCACAACGCCAAATTTTTGGTGAATGGGCTCTTGAAAAGTTAGATGAAGATCCACTTTTTTATCGAAAAATTGTGTTCAGCGACGAGGCTCATTTCTGGTT
Source organism: Thelaira solivaga (assembly GCA_947397855.1). Classification (NCBI taxonomy): domain Eukaryota; kingdom Metazoa; phylum Arthropoda; class Insecta; order Diptera; family Tachinidae; genus Thelaira; species Thelaira solivaga. The sequence continues at coordinate 39,223,956 of OX377613.1, forward strand.
GAATGGATACGTGAACAAGCAAAACTGCCGTATTTGGAGTGAAGAGCAGCCAGAAGCATTGCAAGAGCTACCAATGCATCCACAAAAAACAACCGTTTGGTGCGGATTATGGGCTGGCGGCATCATTGGGCCGTATTTCTTCAAAGATGATGCGAATCACAACGTTACTGTGAATGGTGAGCGCTACCGTGCGATGATAACAAACTTTTTTTTGCCCAAAATGGAAGAGCTTGACTTGCATGACATGTGGTTTCAACAAGACGGTGCCACATGCCACACAGCACGCGAAAAAATGGACCAATTGAGAGGCGAGTTCGGTAAACAGTTTATTTCACGATTGGGACCAGTCAATTGGCCGCCCAGATCGTGCGATTTAACGCCTCTAGACTATTTTTTGTGGGGCTATGTTAAGGCTAATGTCTATAGGGACAAGCCCGCTTCGATTGACGCACTGGAAGCCAACATTGCCAACATTATTCGTGAGATACCGGCCGAAATGTTGGAAAGAGTATGCCAAAATTGGACTAAGCGGATGGACCATTTGAGGCGCAGCCGCGGCCAACATTTGCATGAAATAATCTTCAAACATTAAATTATATCGACCCAACTATCGATCCAAATAAATATTTCATGCATTTTTCTGAATTTTATGTGTTTTTTTTTTTTTTTAATTTCCGATAGTTCTTATAAAATCACCTTTTATTATCTGATTTTTATATTAGAGTGACCAGATAACAACAAGAGTTCTTTTTTTTTGTTAAATATGTGCTACTCAGTTAAAATACATGTTTTTTTCCGGTTAACTTCTTATGAGCATTATTTTAGTTTTTATTATTCGCTACCATTGTTTTTTTATTATTTCTAAAGCACGTAGTTTTTTTTTCTTGATACTGTTTATTAATTATTTTATTTTAATTTGCTCATTTAAATTTTTTTTCTAATTTTAATGATTTCTTTTGTGCCAATAAATTTTTATATCATGTCATGCTAAATTATATCGTAAATCTGTTTGACTTCAAAATTCTAGTGGCGAGGCAGTAGTATGTAAATCTTTTTGTTTGTGGGATCATAAGGCTACAATTTACATATGGATCGATATTATGATCAAGGAAGGGTGGGCTAAATGTAACGATAGATTACCATCTACTATCGGCTAAAATTCTCATTTTATTTCAACTCAGTAATGCAATGTAAGGAAGCTTAGTTTTTACACGCATTATTTAAATAATTTTTTTTATAAAATAACAAAAAGGTATATTTCTGTAACGAGATTGTTTTTCTTAACTCCCCCCACCGGCGAGCAATAAGGTCGGATTAATAGCGTGCCCCCTTCTCGTTCACATTAGTTAACAGCTACTATTATTAACATTCGTATAATAAAATGTTACATTATAAATCTAGACTTTAAAACTATATATGTCTCATCTCACAATCTTCTATGATTCGTTCGGAAGTCACTAAAATCCCTCAGAGCAACAGCACTTGGGTGAATGGAAATTAAAAAAATGTTTTTTTAAATAATTCAAGGTAACTTCTGAATATTTTGGCAGCAGATTACCAATCTAGATGACCTCCGCAAAACTACTACTAAAAATATATATAGAAGTATTTAGTGATGTAAGACGTATTTGATAAATAAACCATTAGTACTGAAAATATATTTACAAATACTAAAAAATATAAGGGTGCGTTAAACATATTTAACTCGTCATATTTATATTTACTCACTTAATATTTTTTATGTTTTTTATATGTTACATGAATGTGGAGAGTGAAAAATATTAATGTTTCACTAAGACAGCGAAGGCCCAGCCGAATTTAACTTGTTTTATTTATGTTGCAAATAACCCAACTTATATTTTTCTTCTCTTTTAATTGTTTTTCAATATTTATAAATAAAACTTGAAGGCAAATCAATGTTTGCCGGGTCAGCTAGTAAGGTTATAATATACAAAACAGAATTAATAATATATGTCAATTTTTGTTGAATGATTTGCTTATTTTGTGTGTAGCACTTAAATTTTTAAGTGAAATATGCAGTATTGATGGTACCCTGTAGTACTCATTTTTGTAGTACTTGTTCGCTGAGTTATTTTCTTTTCATTGTTCCTATTTTTGGAACAAGGTACTTGCAATTGCTTACGGATAAGAAAAGCAACAGCTCACAGCTCTGTGAGCAAGTATGTACACGTATTTAATTTTGCCAAATGTATTTACAAATACAAAATAGTTATTTGTTGCAGATATCTAGTATCTATGGGCCTCATATGTTGGGAATATTTTATGACAATAGGTTTGTTTACTTCACTTAATGCTTGTAAATGAGACAATCAGAATTTTTACGGTACGTAGTCGCCTATCGATCTCTCCGTTTTTTTAAGTTTTTATGGATTCAATAAAAAATTGTAGGATTCATTTTTGATTAGTTTATAAAATTTTTATGGCAGGGCCGCATAAAAGCGAATGATAACTTCTGCCATATATTTGTATGGAAAATAATATGCAAAAACTAGTTTTTGTTGTCAATGAAATTGTACGAAAGAAGCTATCGGTTACTTTTATATGCCGCAGCAGTTAATTTATAGCTAACTTCTTTTTTATTTATAAATCATTTTAAATTTTTGTCTCTTTTTGAAAATTATGATTGAAAAAGTATTTTATACTAAAATTTTTTTATGTTAAAGAAAATCAAAATAATTATTGATTCTAAAGTGCTGATATTTGCCACTATCTAATCAAAGAATTTCTTATACTCTACACTTTTCTACAAAGTTATTTTAGGGACATGAACTGAAATAGCTACTACATCCCTTATTTTCTCTTGCGTCCTTTTTTTAGTTAGAGGACTACTTAACATTTATTAAAATGAAAACTTAAGGACAAGTTTATATAAGGCCACCATAATTATTATTATGGCAAACATTTAATCTTAATGTGTGCATTAATAGATATTAAAATATTAAAATACTGAACGAAGCCAAAGATATTCCATATCTAATTAGTGAAACATGTTAATATTCCAATATTTATGTATTCATTTATGAAAATTCTTGCTTCTCTCAATAATTTTCATATATTTGTTTAATCAAATAAAATTATGTATGCACTAATATTTGTATAATTTACGTATTTACTTACGAGTATGTGCGTATAAAATAGAATAGTTAGTCATATGCACACAACTGAATAATATAATAGTATTGAACAGAATCCTTGTGTGGCAAAATAATTTGTAAAATATTTTCTAATTACTTGTTTCATAATTTATCCGAGTATTACACATAAACTTGGCATCAATAATTAAATAAATTGTTAATCTCATTACGTGCAGTAAAAATGAACACATAAAAATGAAAATCAAATTAATTGAAACAAGAAACCAATGTAGTAAATTCTACTCAGTTTGTGCTAGGATTTTCAAATTCCAGAAAGGAAAAAATAAAATTTAATCAAAAAGTAAAGAATTTAAAAGTTCAATTACGAATTCTTGGCTTTATTATAAAATGAAATATATAAAAATTTTCAAAATGTCAAAGTATGACCTCTAATATTCTAAACTTGTGGAAAAATGTGTTTATAAAGTTGTGAGTTTTTACACACTGAATAGTCAGCCTAGTCAGGTTTGTTATTTATGTTTCGCTTGTAAATATTTTGTTTATTTATTTGAAGTATAAAATAATAACGGAAACTGTTGAGGTTAAAATTTAAAAATTGAAATTTGTACCACAAAACATATCCTTGTCTCTTTCTTGCTCAAAATTTTTTATTTTGATTCTCATCTTCTGGAAAAAGTTTAGGAAATTTTCAAAGAGAAAAGTGATCAAAAGCGCAAAGAATAACAAAAACTTAAGCTGTATATAAATAAATAAAATATTATTTGTGTTGTTTTACTAACAGGTTAGTAAAATTTAAATTGATCCAATTAATGTGGTTGTACCTTGTAAATACTTACGTTTTTAGTCAAATATATGTTGACCAGCGTAGTAACCGAATAAGCGATGTACGTCTGTCTGTCTGTGTAGTCTTTGAAATTATCTTTCTGATGTCCCTAGACAACGTACAGAAAAGTTTAGCATACCAATCTGTCAGTTATTTCTGTATTTCAGTTACTATTGAAATTCAACCGTATAGCCGACACTACCGCTATTTTTGACCAGTTTTCTAAGTAGGTTAAATACGAAACGCACAAAAAATGTGGTAGTCAGTTATATCAGAAATGTTTGTGCAAAATATCAAAGCAATCGGAACATGGAAATGGCCGAGAAAATTGAAATTTTACTTTTTCACTCATTTCTGTTTTGTTTTTTTATGGAAATTTTTCAGCTGTATATATGCGTAATGTATGTACCTACACACACGAAGCCAGGCAATCTGTCTTATAAAGGGTGTTTTTTATAGACGTATAGAACTTTAAGTTGCAATAAAACAACGATGGATTATTCGATTGACATGAATTTTATTTATCCGAAAGATAATCTTGTGGCATTACATTTTAATATGATTTCTAGCATATGACCGCTACGGCTGGCTCGGATGTAGTCCAATCTGGACGTCCAATTTTCGATGACTTTTTCCAACATTTGTTGCCGTATATCGGCAATAACACGGCGAATGTTGTCTTCCAAATGGTCAAGCGTTTGTGGCTTATCCGCATAGACCAATGACTTTACATAGCCCCCCAGAAAGTAGTCTAGCGGTGTTAAATTACAAGATCTTGGAGGCCGATTCACAGGTCCAAAACGTGCAATTAGGCGGTCACCAAACGTGTGACACGAGCTGTGTGACATGTTGCGCCGTCTTGTTGGAACCACAGCTCCTGGACATCATGGTTGTTCAATTCAGGAATGAAAAAGTTAGTAATCATGGCTCTATACGGATCACCATGGACTGTAACGTTCTGGCCATCATCGTTTTTGAAGAAGTACGAACAAATGATTCCATCAGCCCATAAAGCGTACCAAACAGTCAGTTTTTCTGGATGTAACGGTGTTTCGACATACACTTGAGGATTAGCTTCACTCCAAATGCGGCAGTTTTGTTTGTTGACGTAGCCATTCAACCAGAAGTGCGCTTCATCGCTAAACAAAATACGCTTATAAAAATCGGGAACAACGGTAATCTCGTTTTGGGCCCATTCGACGAATCTACGCCTTACTTGATGATCGTTTGGCTATTCATGATGAGTTCCCAAACCAAACTGAGAATAAATCACTTGACAGCTGTTAAATCGGTCGCCATCTTGAACAGTAATGCCAACTTAAAGTTCTATACGTCTATAGAAAACATCCTTTACAAACGTCTGTATGTATGTTTTTTAAATAGCCTGTGTGTAGTAAATAGAACTAAAAAACAGAAATCTTATTGAAAGACAATTTTTGATTTTTGTCGTTAATTTGAAATTCTTTATCTGAAATTAAATATTTATTTCAGTATTGCATTATATTATATTAAATCAAATTATATTATATTAAATTAAATTTAATTTACTTTGCAGTTTTATTTTATTTTGTTTCTTTAATTGAAATTAATTATTTATTTTTGGGTTAAAAAAAATTGATATTCAGGAATAGCAATACTACAGTGAAGGCTATAAGACTCAGCATAGCCGAACTTATCTTGTTTTAGTTATATATGTACGTATCTTCGTTTTAAATGGTTTAAAACAAAAACATTTTAATATAATATTTCCAAAAAAATATATTTTGTGTTTATTTCTAGATTCCTTTGTTTTCTTATTTTAGTAAAGTAACTATTGTTATCTCGTTCTCGAGTGAAATTTTTGAGTTTTTATTTTTTTATTGTAGCGCCTCTGTGAATAAATTGATAGGTAAATACAACCTAATACACTTTTTTAAAAGTTTTTCTTTTCCTTAATCGCCTATGAGACGATCATGCCCATCATGTCAGCACGGTATGATGAAATGCCACCATGCTTGTGTAATAGCAAAAAATTGCTGTTTAACATGCCGCACATGATGGCTTTCAAAATTTTTTTGGTATTTTCACTCTCTCTCTCTCTCTCTTCATACCGTGCTGACTTGTCAGCTCATGATCGTCTAATAGATCTTTACAGCAGATGAAACACCTGATATATATCTTTTTTTACACATAAATAGTTTGAATTAAAAACTTTTTAAATTAATTAAAAAATGTGTTATTTTAGGTTAAATTGAAATCTCTTGACGACGAAAAAATCATGTTTAATGCTCTTATCCAAAAAAAGTTGACGTAGACTTTAAAGTAAAATTTATGGAAAAATTATATGAAAAATTTTGATAACGTTGACTTTAAAGTCTGCGTTATTTTTTTTTTTTTGATAAGGGGATAAATAAATAACTCTGAAAATACAAATTATGCCTTAGATTTTACACAACAATTTAAGTTTGAAATTTTGCAACATAATTATTTGGAATTATAAAGTTTAACAAAATATAATTTTTATTCGTGCTTCATTCCAATTATATTGGTGAAATAAAAATAGAATATTTCTATTTATTTGGTAATGTTGGCTGAGAAATTTTGTTTATTTTCTTCTTTAAACATTTTGAAACTTTTTGTTTGCCTAATGAATCAAATTCGCATTTGGGCAAGAATTTAACAAGACTTGTGAGTATGCTACTGAAGATTCAGAGTAGCGTCTGAGGAAACAGCTGTATAGATATGCTTTCCCTCTTGTAAAAAAATTTTTTTTTTATTTTTCAAAAGAATATCATGTTTAGAATTTTGCACAAAAACATAATTGGAATTAAGCACGAATAAAGACTACATTTTGTTTTAAATTTTGTATTGCTGCAAGTTAAAATAAATATTGATTTAGATTTAGGGTTTTTTATTATGTTAATAAAATAATAAAAGAGAAAGGATTTTGTTATTAAAAAAAATTAAAGCAAATATAAAAAGGGTCGTAAAGCTTCAAAGTAATTTTAAATTTATGAATAAAAAAACCGGTTTGTATTTTTCTTAAGTTTGGTTATGAAGGCATATCCAGCAACCCAACACAAAATGTAAAAATTAATGAATTTTAAATTATTAATAAATTTATTAAGATTCAAACAAAATATTTTTTTAAAAAATGTTTAAGATAATAATGTTTTGAAATACATATTTTGAAAAAATTTTTTTTTTAAATGATGATGAGTAAAAAGTCAATGAGTCGTTTTTTCAGTAGAAAATAAGAAACTGGTTTTCTTTTCTTTTTCGTGCTTAAAAATTAAATGATCCCTTTTGAAATTAATCAAGCTCTCATAAATTTTAAAAATTTATGAATAAAGGCTTGAGTAAAATTAAAAAAAAAAAAACCAAGTAACTCTTCTTGTCTAAGTGCATAATTTTTTATTAAACTGATTTCTTAGCACCATATTTTTTCAATTATCGCATTTGTTTGGATTTTTAATTAACACATTGTGTGGAATGAAATTTGAAAAATATGTATTTTTATATATACGAGTAATAGAATTACAAACTTTGAGCAGCACAATGAATTCGGAATTTCATATCTACGACGAATTGACTGTGGGTACCCAAATGTGATTTACACAACGGAAAATTCATCGTTCGTCCCAGTTGTGTTTATACTATATGTTTTCGATTTCATATACAAGCAAGTATTTTTCTTACAACAATAATAATGTTTTCAAGCAAAAGTAATTAAATAATACAAAACCAAACAAAGCCAATATTATTTTTGTGTGTACATAGAAGGTGAGTTTATAAAAGAGAGAGAGAGAGAGAGAATATGTTGATGTTCATGACTGTTTATTTAATATTGAATTTAAAATGAACACAGTAGGCTGTATGCATTGTTTGTTTTTATACCCTTCACTGTAAGTAAGTGAAAGTTTATGATTCCGTTTGTAATTTCTACAAGGTACTTGGGCCACTCTACTAATTGTATATTTTTTGGATGTTTAAAATAGCTGAGTCGAATAAGTGATGTCCATCTGTATGTCTATCTGTCCGTGTAATCGTTGAAATCAGCTTTTTAAGGCCCTAGGCAACGTATAGAAAAGTTTAGCATATCTAACTATCAGTTGTTGCTGTATTCAGGTATTCAACTTGGTCGGTCTATAAATGGCGGAGCTATTTTACCATTTTTAGGAGTGGGTTTTTTCATATTTTGTCTAAAATACATAACATTATATGCAGTTTTATCAGAAGTACTGTCTGTGGAAAAAATCAGAACATTCGGTCCATAAATGACCGAAAACAATCAAAAATATTACCGAAATTTTAGATTTTCATTAATTTCTACTTTTTTTTCTTTAATGGAAATTTTTAAGCCCTTAATGTGTGTAAAGCTTGTGCACACAAACACGAAACCAGTCAATCGATTTATAATTACAAACATGTATTTGTGTGTAAAAGAACTACTAAACATGAATTTTATTCATAGTTTTAGATTTTTTGTGTTAATTTGAAATTTTTTATCTGAAATTGAATTTCAGTATTATGTTTGGATTAAAAAATGTTGCCAAACATTTTAAATATAATTAAGTTTAAAAGAGTTTTGCAATATTAAATTTAATTTTTTTGCTTTCAAAATTAATGATCGAAGATAGTATTTTTCTGGTGAATATCGTTAATTTGAATTTCTTTAACTAAAACGAATTATAATATTTTATAAGATTAACAAAAAATATTCAAAGAAAATTATTTTATTATAATTAGTATTTGAAGGGTGCATAAGTCTCAGCACAGTTGAATTTAGCTTGTTTTTTTTACCAATGATGATGGTTTTGAGTTGTAGCCAAACCGAAAACACACAGTCATGTACATACTTCCAAATTCATGTATATTTAAAGCTTCTTACACCAATACTGGACGCCATTTATTTTATTGTATATAAAAAAAATAAATAAACATTTACGAAAAACCAGAATAAAATAAATACACTTTAACAAAATATGTATGACCATAAAAGAAAACAAAAAAAAAGTTCTGAGAACTGCTGATTAAAATTTAATTAAAATGTGAACAAAGAAAACAAATCATATTAAATTTAAAACAGAATAATCAATAAAATGAAGGGAAAAAAATTAAAAAAACACACAACTTAACAAATTTTAATTAGCAAAAAACAAAGGCAAAAGAAAATTGAAACAAAAATGTTTTAGTTTAATAAATTAAAAGGAAAAGAAATCAATTTAAGAAAAAAAGAGTTTTACCAAATTAAAAAATTCGTGTCAGTAATTAAGATTAAACATTTCATATAAACGAAAAAAATCTCTTGTTCCAGAAATTCGGTGATTTAAGTAATTGCATTAATTATTTTATAATAAGTTGAAATGGTCGGTCTAAAAGTATATTACTCGTATATGTTCTAAATTTCAAAGAAATCCGTTAAAAAATATAGTTTTGCTATAAAATTGTGCGCAAAAGTGAGCTGCAGAAAAATCCGCTGCAGAATAAAAATTTTTATAACGAACAAATAAACAATTAAACAGAAATTGAATTTAAATTTAAAGAGATAGATGTTGATTATGTTTTCATTATCTCTTTTGATTGTGGTTCATGAACCTAAACAAATTTTAATACTTTTATGAGTTAAGCATCTAGTAAACTAACATAAAAAGGCATTTAAATATTAAAATAAACATGAATTAGGTTGACTTTGTTGTTTTCATTGTAAATAAAATATTAATTAAAATTTTATAAAGTAAATTTCAGTAATCCTTTAACACTGTAGGTACACTGCAGAGCAGTGAATATAAAAGTAGTTTTGTATGTACAAGCGAAACCGAAACTATTATTTATTGTATATTAATGAAATGAAACAAGATTGTCAATTATATATTAGAGTGGGAATAACAAAGATATTAGGCTCTATACTGCAAAGCCAATCGTTAAAAAAAAACAAAACAGTTTTTTAATCGGACAAAAGGCTATTTGATGTTCTGCAAAAAATTCGCTTTATATCATTTAAAATTGGAACTTTTATTTAAACATTTTTTTTTTATAAAATTAAGAGATAATTCATCGAACTAATCTGCAGTCTCGGATCGAAAATTTTAAGAAATTTCAAAGTGTTTTTTTTTTTAATTAATTTGTATTTTTAGATTAAATATATTAAAGTACAAGTAGTTTTGCTAAAATAAATAAAACAGTCTTGAAATTCTACGAATTAATTCTTCTATCATGTTTTTAATCATTTTAACCTATTCGATTTACTTTCGACAAATTTGCATATTCGCAATTAAAATGAACAATATTAGAACAACAGAGAACAACAAAAATGTTAATTTGTTTAAAAATGAAAAATTTTTTCGAACTTGGTTTTTGAATTTTCCTTTTTATTAGGATTATTTTTAAAGCAAAAGAAATTGACAGCATATTTAAAACTTATTAGTTAAAGGATTTTAAACTTTATATAAATTTTCTCTAATCCTTTTAGAATTAAAAATGTGTAAAGAATTTTTTTTCTTAATATTACAAGTTTTTACAAGAAAAAAAGAAATAAAAAAAGCGGCAAATGGAAGATAGAGTATTTATTACTTGTGCTCCGTAGTTAATTTTAGTGAGCGCTTTTCTTAGTCCGAAAATTAAAAGGGAATAGTTCGTTCACTTAGTTCATTTGATTTTTTGTTTCTTTATCACTTATACTTTTGATTGTCATTGAACGTTCTTTATTACTTAAAATGATATCGAATAGGGGTTGAAAGGAATTTTTTGTGAAAATAGAAAGCAAAACAAAATTCGAAAAATTTAGTTTTCGATTTCTTTTATAATAATATTATTCAAAAAGTACTTTAGTCACTATAGCTAAAAAAATTAAGATTTAATTTTAAAATTAATCTTTTTAGCATGCCTAATACATTTGCTCTTCTTCTGTTTATTTGTTTTAAGTAAGATTTTTGTACAAGAAAATAATTTCCAACTTTCGTTCCTTCGTCATTTTTTCCGTTTAAGTTCGTTCATTTACGATTATAGGTTGTTCATTTAAAATAAAGAGCAAGCAAATGAAGTATAGGAATTCAAAACGCGGACTACTTCGTGTAGTCCAAATAAGTGAATAGTATAATATGAATAGTTCGTTCGTATACTACCCAAGACTAGTGTTTAAGAGATGCTTGTTTTGTGCTTTTGTATAAAAATTTTGATTATACTGTGCCAATATAGTAAATCTCCTTTTAGGGGATATTCTCTTCCTCTTTCGAAAGGCAATATCTTTTGTAAGCGAGAAGAAAATCTGCGGACAAATTGAAATACCTCAGTCACACATAAAAAAAATAAAAATACATATATGTATACAGTGGCTCCAAATGGGTTAACATTTTTTTGGTACTGTGACTTTCATTTGACAGTTGTAGTGTGATATTGCTTCAAAAATTGTAAAGAACCTTACAAAAAGCTTTTAAAAATTTCGGAGACCCATTTTGAGAGCGGGTTTTTAAATTTCCCTTATAACTGACACTATTGCAATCAGCTTTAAAACAAAATAGAGCCGAATTTAAGTTACTTCCATTAATAAATTACTTTGCTGTGATAACCAAACTTCTTTCTCTGCGTGCAAATTAACAAATACCAGCAAAACAAATGTAATTAAGAATAATTATTTATTCTGCCAAAGCATTAATATGTTATAAAACGAATGAATTTATAAGCACAGGAACTTATTTATTCATATGTTTATAAACATAATAGTATTAATTGAAATTAATTTAAAAAAAATTAAATTGAAACCAATATGCCTTTTTTCGTAATACTAATAAATTAATTATTGAATTTAAAATGAGCTTTTAATGTAATAAAAAAATTAATCTACTCATATACAATTCGATACTGAAAAAGAGTAGCAAAAATTATACTTGAATGTATGCAATTTCCACAAATTCTTTTACTATAAGATTTTAAATAAAAGTTTTAATACAAAAAAAACAACATGCATGAAGTAAAACTATGACTGCCAAAAACAATACATTCGTTTACTTCTTATTTATTTAAGGATTCAGGTAAACAAATAAAAAATGGCACAAGAGTTTATTTATTTCTGGATTGGTTTCATTTTTTTTTTTCAGTAATATTAGGAGCGTTATGACGCACAAGCAAAAATGAAATGGAACGGAACACGGTAACAACATATATATCACAAACGATACAACTTTGGGTACCACAACATTTTATAGTTTTATTATCGAAAAAGTAGCTGAGAAAAGCGATTACGTGCATCATAATCGATAATAATAAACACAAGATACTAAATGAGTTCTTTCACTTTATAACTGAAAAGAAAAAAGTGTTTAACTTCTTGAATAACCCAGACACAATTTTAACCAAATCCACATAGGTATTTCACCTTCAGAAGTTTTGGGGTGCAATGTGTATCGCTTGCTTAAGTAAAGTTGACTTAAAAAACATAATAATACAAAATTTGTATACCATTCTAATATAGTTTTTAAAGTTGGGAAACACTGCTAATATTAGCTGTTTGCATAGATTGTTTTTTTTTTTTTTTAATTTGAAATTTTATGTTAAAGTTTTAAGAAAAGAAATTAATCTTTACTGTAAATAAAGTATAAATTTGTGGTTCTGTTTGTAATTTCTACACCGTACAAATTATTTATATTCTGGATATTTATTAAAAGCGGAGCCGGTTAAGCAATGTTAATTAATTTATCTGTATAGTCGGTAAATAAACGGCGGAGCTATGAGCGACTACCTATGTTTTTTTTTAATTTTTCTGAGAGTGTTGCGTATTTAGTCTAAAATTCAAAACTGACTGTTTTATTAAAAATGATAGTGAGAATATCTGTGCATAAAATCAAAAGAATCGCTCCACAAATGGCCGAGGACAATCAAAAATGCAACAGTAAACTTAGTTTTTCATTAATTTCTGTTTTGTTTGGTTTTTTATAGAATTTATCTAAAGCAAACATACTCGTATATGTAAAGGGGGTTTTTTATAGACGTATAGAACTTTAAATTTAATATTATCCGAAAGATAATCTTGTGGCATTACATTTTAAATTTGATTTCTGGCATATGACCGCCACGGCTGGCTCGGATGTAGTCCAATCTGACTTTTTCCAACATTTGTGGCCGTATATCGGCAATAACACGGCAAATATTGTCTTCCAAAGGGTCAAGCGTTTGTGGCTTATCCGCATATACCAATTACTTTACATAGCCCCACAAAAAGTAGTCTAGCGGTGTTAAGTCACAAGATCTTGGAGGCCAATTCACAGGTCCAAAACGTGAAATTAGGCGGTCACCAAACGTGTCTTTCAATAAATCGATTGTGGCACGAGCTGTGTGACATGTTGCGCCGTCTTGTTGGAACCACAGCTCCTGGATATCATGGTTGTTCAATTCAGGAATAAAAAAGTTAGTAATCATGGCTCTATACCGATCACCATTGACTGTAACCTTCTGGCCATCATCGTTTTTGAATAAGTATGGACCAATGATTCCACCAGCCCATAAAGCGCACCAAACAGTCAGTTTTTCTGGATGTAACGGTGTTTCGACATACACTTGAGGATTAGCTTCACTCCAAATGCGGCAGTTTTGTTTGTTGACGTAGCCATTCAACCAGAAGTGCGCTTCATCGCTAAACAAAATTCACTTATAAAAATCAAAATTATGAACAATTATTTTCGAAATAAAATTGCACTATTTGCAAGCGTTGTTCAGGCGTGAGTCTATTCATGATGAATTGCAAAACCACACTGAGAATAAATCACTTGACATCTGTTAAATCGGTCGCCATCTTGAACAGTAATGCCAACTTAAAATTCTATACGTCTATAAAAAACACCCTTTACATAATGTGTGTGCTTCATGTGTTAAGCTAGAGTATCAATCACTCAACGTCAAATTATGCATTTGTGTCCGTGAAAAAATTAAATTGCCTGATACATATGTACATGAAATTGATTGATATCAATCTCATTTTTACGTAATTTTCTTAATGTGTAAAGACTAATGCTCTTATCCAAAAAAAGTTGACGTAGACTTTAAAGTAAGATTTAAGAAAAATTTAAATGAAAAATTTCGATAACGTTGACTACGTCTACGTTAATTTTTTTCGATAAGGGTGTAACAATTTACTGTCGGCAAAACACATTAATAAAAATAGTAAATTTCATTCTGATTGCACATCAAGAAAAAAATAAAATGATGTATCAAAAAAATTTTTATTTCTACTGAATTGGTACTAGCAATAAAACAAAAACCAATTTGGATAAAAGATTGTAAAAAATTAATGAAAAAAATTTTTTCCTCCGTTTTCATTTTTTAAGTTTTCGCGATGTGCACTCAATTTTACAAAAAAAAAAAAAAATGATTACGAAAGTAGTGCCAGATCAGCAAATTTTGCGCTAAAATCAAACTAGTTTAGAATTTCGTCAAATTCAGGCACAACGTATATTGCCCATTTTTAAAAAACACGCATACCCACTCATGATTGATAGTATGTCAGCCACTTTAGCGAGGCAGGCAATCGGTCTTTCATAAATGTGTATATACGACTACAGAATCTTACTGAAAGATATTTCTTGATTTTTGCCGTTAATTTGAATTTCTTTAATTGAAATTAATTATTTATTTCATGATTAACAAAATAAAATTATTTTATTAAATACATTTTTGCCATTTCATTAAAAATCTTTTTCATAACTTTTTGTTGTTGAATATTTAAGAAGAATATGCAAAATTAAGAAGATTAATATTTGGCTACCACAGTGGAGGCTATATAGGACTTGTCACAGCCCAATCTAACTTGTTGACGAAAATTTCATAGTAGTTTTTTTTTAATGATGTTTGATGACAGCACTAAAGTTACTGCTTGTAAAATTCAAAAAGTCTAGTCCAGTTATCAAGCAGCGCTCGTTAACATCATTGTAATCCATGAATAAATAACGAATTTCTTCTTGCTTAAGTATAGGTACACAGTTTGGAAATATGAATGGCGTTGCCACGTCACGACAACGACACTCATAATCAGCCAAAATATCTGTGCTGTTATGGAAATATTGCTTAAGTCGATTTAAGTAAAAAATTTATTTGTTGTCGAAATTAACTCAATAGCTTTATTTGTAGGGTTCAGGAATGGAGGGACGATATATTCCACAATTAACAATTTGGTAATGAAAATAATACCATTCAAAGTTATAAGATAACTATGCAGGAATGAATAATAGCAAATTGTATATCGATCGATATTTCTTTCCGCAAAAATTTTCTTTTCCGTGTGGAATCAATAATACAACCCATTTAAAAATTACGTAGCTCATTTCCGTATTTGTCATATTATAATATGCCAGTACAATTTACTGGCATACAATAACAATAGAATATAACAACATCATATAACATCATCATAATTTTTTTTTTTTTTTTTGCGTACTATCTTAAATAACCACCGTCGTTGTCAGTATCGTCCTGCAGCTTATGACGATAAAATATGAAAACAGACACAAATAATTTTTTTTTCTCTTTTCTTATTATTCTACAAGTATTCGGATAGACATACGAGTACAAAGAAAAAAAAATAATTGCAATATTATGTGGAACTGCAGCTGAGAATGAAATCAAGATTTACATTTCAACAATTCAAATTATTTTCTTATAAACTTAAAGCAGCAGGTGTTTTCATGTATTATTTGTCAAAAGATATGTAAAAGACTTAAACAGACATTAATACAATTATGTAAAACAAGCTTTAAGTTTATTTACTTGTTTTCTATAGGGTTGTTCAATTGGCGGGAGCTAATGCAAGGATTAACAAACAATTTAATAGTATATGTATTTATAAGGCTATGTTATCAGAAAAAGAAAGTCACTACTAAAATTTGCAAACTAAAAAACTTTATTTATTACCTAGTTAGGAAAAGTATAGTATAATTTTGTCAAAACCTAATTTCCTTCAGGGTATGATATAAATTTGTTATAAATAACAACTTATCAATCAGAAGTTAAATCATTCATAAATAATTCGCGGCGGCATTAAGGATTGGAATTTTTGAGAAATAAAATTATTGATATCATGGATATGAGATTTAATTTCAGCTTATAAATTAAATGGTACGTATAGGTGAACGCCACTAGGTTCGAGTAAAATGGAGCTGTATATCTCAAAGTGGATATATTTATGACATGAATAAATGAAAAGAAAGATTAAAAAAAGTGAAGCAAAATATATATCAAGAGATAAATAATTATAATCCAAATTTAAGCTTGATAATCTATAACGTTTTAAGTATAAAATAAAAATTCAAATAAACTTAAAAATAAATTCAATTTATATTTTTTTACTTATTGGAAAACCCTGCGATGATACTCATTTAGCATCGTGAAGACTGTTTTATTGGGCATTGATCATGCATCTAAGAACCCTTTCAAGTGTGGATCTATTGGTAACCGTACTTAGTGCCTTGAACTACGCTATGACTCCATAAAACAAGATGGTTTGAATCTTGCTCCATTTCGTCTATATGGGATTTCGGCAAGCGTATATCGCTGCATTTGTCTTGGTCTCAATATTTGCCTTCCAGGAAAGTTTTCATCCTAAATATTAAATTTTTTTCATGTTCATTTAAAGGTTAAATATGAGCAACATTACCATTTTAGCCTTTTTAAGGCTAAATTTAGCCTTTTTTCTTGATTTATGATTGTCTATCAAAATAGCTTTAAATAGCTTTTTTAGAAGAAATGAAAAGAAATCATATATGTATAAACAAGCTGGACTGAAATCAAATTGGCTAAAGTAATATTTTCAATAAAATTTTGATAAAGAAATTGATAAATTGGTCCAACGAAGGTAGTTTCATAAGTAAAGAAAAGAATTTGGCTTCTAACTTATAAATAAAAATGCACTTTATTCCTAATACTATTGAAGTTGAAAAGTAATTGAATTCGCTCATAAGTATTTAAAGTCATGTTTAAAAAAATATTATTTTCTTTGCTTTTTTATATATGTATTGTTTTTTTTTTTTTTTTATATACAAATTATAATTAAGATTATCAATTAAGAATTAAGAAAATTTTGAATTTTAAGCTGTAGCTTTTGAACTTTTTTCTAGCTTGTTTTTTTCGGAGTAATTTATTATTTTCTAGTGTTTTTTTTTAGGGAAATATAGATTATTTTTTTCTAGCTCCTGGCAAACGCTGTTGATGAGTTTAATATAATTACAAATAAATTTATTTTGAAAAATAGTTTAGTCAGAAGTTATATCACGGGGCAATAAAAAAAGAACTTTTCTGATACGAGTCTTAACCTTTGTGTCTTATGCGTATTTTCTCTAAGAAATTAATTACTTTAAGTAATAGTTGACAAATAAACTTGTTAGTGAGAATATGAATTAATTGAAATTTTTTTTAATATTTTATAAAGCTTTTAATTTTATCAATTAAGATTACAAAATACAGCAAAGTTGTGAGATGCATTCTGTGCTTTCTTTTTCTTGCTCAATTGGCTTTATCGTTAATTATCAAGCAAGTGAATAAGTTACAACTAATATTTAAAATTAAATCATTATCCAACTGTAATATAGTATTTACTGGAAACAAACAATCGCAATCGTTTAAAAAATTTGTATGCAAAGCACTATACATTTCTAAAATATTTTTAAGTATTTTTCTTATAAACTGTTCCTTTCTTATAAATAGCACATTAATGTAAAAGTTATAGAAAACTTAATTCGTTAAATTATTTCAGTTGTAATTTTTTTAAATAATTAAAATTTTCTTTCATTTTTAATTTATATTAAAGATAGTATTTACGTGTTTTTTTATTTTGCTTTTGTTAAAGTTTTCATATCTAATTTAAAATATTTTCTTTTGTTTTTCGGAAGCTCCTGGCAATTGCTTTTCTTTAAGTATCTGATCTATTAGTTTCACGTTTTTTATTTTTTTAATTTATTTATATTTTTATTTTGCCCTGCTAATTAGTATTCTTAATTACAACTTTACAAAACTAACTTGTTTAGGTTTTTTTCTTTTTATTTTTGCTCCATGAAAGGGAAGAGTATCTTCAAAAACAAAAAGTAAATTGTTAGAAAAATACAGTAAGCTTTTTTTTCATTTAAGGAAGAAAGTAAAAACTCGAAAGTATACACACCAACTTAAATAACAACAAAATCAACTTGTATTGTAGTGTAACTAGCAAAATATAAAAAACATAACAAAACAAAATACCCAACAAAATTTTATTGAGTTTAAAAGTAAAACTTGTACATGATGAATCTGCCAAGGATTCAAAATTTCGTTTTACTCTTATTTAAAGATTTTACAACAAGCAACGTTCATAAAATATTAAAAAAGTTTTTATTTTAGTTTCGTGTAAAATGTATTTTTGTTGTTGTTGCTTTTATAACGTAGCAGACAATTAAAATAAAAGTTTATTTAGTTAACAATGCTCATGAAAGGAATTTTAAAGTTTTCACCTTTTAAGCTACATGATTAAATAAAAGCAAATATGTATTTTTAATATCGTTTCACAACTAAAAGCATTTCTGAATATATTTTTAGGCATTTGCTCATATTACTAAAATGAAATTGTACCTCTAGCCGTATTATTGTTAATACTTAATTAAATAATAAATCATCCGTCATGGGTGTTTTAAGTAATCGCTCATTTCATATATATATTTCTTAAAAGCTTACTTTATTTTATAACAACTTTAAGACTTTTAGTCGTTTTAAAATTTCAAAAGGTTGATGTTTTACACGGCTGAGTGTAACGAGTTACTGGACTTAAGCCACAATGAAACAATTTAATATTAAATTAATTTTAAAGAATATTTTTTTGGTTTAAAATATTTTAAAATTTCCTACAAAGAAGCAATTTTGTTAATAAATAAAACCAATTTTATTGATAATTTAAAATGTGTAATTTTTGAATAAGATAAAAAATACAGAAGCTTGATTGTATGGGCTCTACAGCTTACTCATAATAAAGGAGCTTACTATTTACTAGTATTTGTGAAAAATTGGTGGTTGGCAATAAACAAAGAATACTAACAAAACCAATGAACAGTTTTTTTTAATTTCATATCATTAACAAAAATTAATTTTTTTTTAAATAATTTTTCGCGAAAAATTTTTAATAAAAATTAAAAGAAGCTTCAATAAATAATACAAAGAACTACGGTTTACATCATTGGCTTGCTTAGAGATTTAAAACAAAATTTTGTAGAATATTTTAACCTTCTAATTCTATAACTTATGGCTCTTTTTAGTTCTTTTTTAATTACTAGCCAAAAAGGGACAAATTAATTGAAGAGTTAATTAGTTCTACATAAATTTGTTGGACATTTCATGTATCTAAAGTAGAGGATTTGCTTGATTATCTACGCCCATTCGAATTTAAAATTTGAAAAAATTGGAAATTTTACACTTTGGTTCATTATCAGCGGTTAGAAACCTTATTTTTGTTCTTGTACAAAGTAATTTATATTTAAAGAAGTTTTTAACAGCATTTTTTTAATAAATTAAAACAATATTAAAAGAGGTCTCAAATTTATGGCACATTACAAACTCGAGAGCAAGACTAAAAATAAAATTAAAATTTGGTTTTACATAGAAATTACAACAGGAATTCTTTTCTATTCTTTTTAACCCGTATAAAATTTCCTTTAAGTTGTTTAATGCTATTGAAATACATTTAGCTTCATAAATTTAAATATTTTTTTATTTTTATTATTGTTATTATACTTTTGTTCAATCGCAAAAAAAAAGTTATGAAGAAAAAACCACCCACTGTAAAGGAAAAGGAAATGGAGCAAAAGTCGTCTAGACTAATTAAACTCAAACATCTTATTACAAAAAGTATATATGTGCATGTGGTTAAATTGTACTGTTTTTTTAATTACATAGCATAAACTTTTATTACAAATAAATATATATAAAAAATAAAACAGAGGACACACAAATCTTTAACACAAAAACTTAAATTTAACATGATGATGTCATTGGAAGCGAGCACTTACAAATAAAATGATTACGTACAAAAAAAGTCATACAATTCAGTGATTTCTTTTAACTACTTATTAAGTAAAAGAAAGTTAAAAAGTTTACAACTACTTACCATATTTTTTTACCAATTAAAAACATATAACAATAATAATTGTATTTATATTCAACGGTTAGCTGTTATTAAGATCTACATTTTGATCTGATTGGTAATAATTTAACATATTAATAATATATTATTTAAGTTAACTGAGCTGAAAGCCTTTGCTTTTGCTATCTTTTTATAAATTGGCTTTAAATTTTAATTATACTAAATTTTTTTAATAAATAAATAATAAAAAATTCTAAATAAATTTCTGGAAGTCTAAAAATAAAATGATGTTAAACAAATATTATAACCGAATGATATTTTCTGTACAAGATAAAAATAAGTGCTATGATCAGTAACAAAATTTGTGTTTTATAATTAAAGAATATTTTATTACTTGCATATAACTACTCGACAAGAGAGAGGGACAGACTTCCAAAAAATAAAATATCCTTGTGTCAGTATTTTTTGAATAACTCTTCTAGGAGGTTTCCGATATTTCTTGAACCATTAATTTAAATGTGGGAATGGTCCTGTTTTTTATACCCTTCAATGTAAGTAAAAAGTGTATATATACGTTGTTGGTTCCGTTTGTAATTTCTACACCGTACAATATAAAGAAGGTATTCTGGATTCTTATGAATGGATCCATATGGTCGAGGAATATCAAAAATACAACCAAAATTTTAGATTTTCTTTAATTTTGCTTTGTTTTTCTGTGTATTTTATCTCAACTAAAGAAAAGTAGTATACAGGTACTATTAGTCAAAAATCGTGACCACCTCTTTTTTTGACCGCTTTTTGTGGACGAAAATATGTGGTACTCAGTTTTATTACAAATAACAGTCGTAATGCCTGTTTAAAAAATCAAAAAGATCAGTCCACAAATGGCCAGAAAAATCAAAAATACAACCGAAATTTTGGATTTTCATTAATGTCTGTTTTGTTTTTTTTTTGGGTTTTTTATCTAAAGTAAAAAAAACAAAACATTAGTAAACATTTTTGCAAATATCATACTCATAGTATCTGGACCAAAATTCTGCTACATTGGTCCATAAATGGCGGACTAATGAATCAAAAACTGCGGCTACTATCGCGAATTTAACTTGATTTTCTGTTAAGATACATATGTCTGTAGGCGATTATCTGTAAAACTAAAAAAAAAACAAGTTAAATTTGGCTGTGCCCAGTCGTATACACTCTTCACTGTGTTAGCGAAATATCAGTATATTTCACTTTCCACATTCTTCTAAAATATCAAAAAAGATTAAATTAAAAAATTAAATTATATATGCCGAGGTCAATATGTTTTAACGTAACCCCCACTTTTATTATTAATGGTATATTTATCAAATATGTCTTACGTCACTAAATACTTCTATATGTATTTTTAGTACTAGTTTACCGGAGGTCGTCAAGATTGGTAACCTACTGCCCAAATATCCAGAAATTATTTTGGATTATTTTATATAATTTTTTTTTTAAATTTCCATATACTCTAGCGCTGTTGCTTTGAAGGTTTCGGTCATTTCCATTTTGCATCATAAAATAAAAACTAAGAAATTTCAAATAAATATTAAAACACTTCCAGAAAGCATAGAATTTAAAAATTATATTCTAGTTTTGTTTTAGTAAAAGTGGGGAATTATAAAAATCTCTCAAAGCAAGAGTACTGGGGTATGAGGGAATTTAAATTTTTTTTTAAATAATGGAAAGTGTTTTCTGAGTATTTGGGCGATAGATTACAAATCTAGACCTATTCTTTATAATGATATGTGTCTTTAATATTCTATGGTTCGTTTGCAAATAAGTAAAATCTCTTAAAGAAATTAACGTATTTATACACTTAACATTTATTAAAATGAAAACTTAAGGACAAGTTTATATAAGGCCACCATAATTATTATTATGGCAAACATTTAATCTTAATGTGTGCATTAATAGATATTAAAATACTGAACGAAGCCAAAGATATTCTATATCTAATTAGTGAAACATGTTAATATTCCAATATTTATGTATTCATTTATGAAAATTCTTGCTTCTCTTAATAATTTTCATATATTTGTTTAATCAAATAAAATTAAGTATGCACTAATATTTATAAATATATATATATTTTTTTCTTAAACATACTTATTTATAAGTACTGAAAAGATGTTTACAAATACTAAAAAAACGTAAGGAATTACGTTAAAAAATATTTAACTCATCATTATCTTCACTCACTTCAAAAAATTTTGTAATTCAAAAGTCTGGTTTATTAAGCTTGAGGTCATACCAAATATAAAAGTTTATTTATTTATTATTAGAGCAATATATTGATAAAAAATACATTTTTATAATACGACCTAAATTTAACAAACTAGCGGTTTCAATAAAAAAGTCATGTAAATTTACAAATAAAAAATTATTAAAAAAGAAATGGCAAACATTGATAAAAATAATTTTCTTCGAATACTTATTTTTTATTAATCCTAAAAAAAGTTTAATTATAATAAAAAAAAAATAATAATTTCAGTTCAAGAAACTAAAATTAACGAGTTCTAATAAAAATTTATTTCTGAGAAACTCATTTTTAAAAACAATAAAATGTCTGCAGGCAATGATATTAAATAGAAATGAAAATTATGTATAATTTAATTTAATTTTGCGAACATTTTTAAATAAATTTTTAAGCCAAGCATATTTAATTAAATATTAAATAAAATCGAAAAAATTATATTTTATAGAGATGTCTGTATTCGTAATGCTATTTCACTCAAGGCATTTGATCCAAAATGATGCAAATGACACGATATTTGATAAAAGAGAATATACAAAATTCAGTAATAAAGTTTCCGTTTTTCAAGATAATGTAGAAATTATTACGTTTATGAGGCAAAATGTAAAATGTTTTATATTTTTAATTTATTTGAGACATAAAGGGACTAAAATCCAACGCTTTTATTTATTAGCATATACTCTCATAAGCTTCAAACAAAAATATGAAAAACTTTTTTATGTAATGCTTTAGTGCAAAACCGTGTATGCTTTGATTATTATTGTCTACAAAATATTAAAAGAACCTGGCAAGCACTGAAAGAATTTTGTTCATATATCCAATGAATTATTTCATTAATCCAATGAAAAAGATCATTAATTTTAACCAATGACATGCTTCATTTGATCAATGAAAACTTTCATTATACATATGAATTTTAAAAATGTCTTTGAACTGCAGTTCAACCCCCGGTTAGGGACAAAAACATTTTTTTTATTAAAAATTTTTGAACGCATCACACATACTCATTTTGATAAATTTACGTTTTGTTGGAATTATTTTCAAATTTCATTTGACTCTGCCAGGATTCGAACTTGGGACGCATGCAATTGAGAAGCTTTAACTCGCTACTCAACCATTTCAACCGCGAAACTCAGTTGAGTTTTAATGATTAAGTTTTTGTTTTATATTGCGACAGAAAAAAGAGAACAATTTTGCAAAAAAAAAACATTATCTAAATGAGGGTTTTTTTTGAAACTATGAAATCTAATGAAACAATTATAATGAGACTTTTTCATTCTTACAATGAAATTATGAAATAATTAATGAAATATTTTTAATGAAATTGTTTCATTGTAGTTATGAATCATAATTCTTTCAGTGCAAGGTTTTTTTTTGAAAATTTTAAATCACTGTTGCAGATATAAACTTTGTATGGAGCTAATTATATTGTTCAGAAGAACTTTAAGTTTCTAAATATCTAAGGGCGCGCATTAATGTAGGGAACATGACGAGCTGACTAGACAGGACAGTTACGTCTAACGGTAGTGGTCGTTATAAAGTGTGTTTTTTATACGCGTATAGAACTTTAAGTTGGCATTACTGTTCAAGATGGCGACCGATTTAACAGCTGTCAAGTGATTTATTCTCAGTTTGGTTTGGCAATTCATCATGAATAGACTCACGCCTGAACAACGTTTGCAAATAGTGCAATTTTATTTCGAAAATAATGGTTCTGTGCGGAATACGTATTTTATGAATTTTGTTTAGCGATGAAGCGCACTTCTGGTTGAATGGCTACGTCAACAAACAAAACTGCCGCATTTGGAGTGAAGTTAATCCTCAAGTGTATGTCGAAACACCCTTACATCCAGAAAAACTGACTGTTTGGTGCGTTTTATGGGCTGGTGGAATCATTGGTCCGTACTTCTTCAAAAACGATGATGGCCAGAACGTTACAGTCAATGGTGATCGGTATAGAGCCATGATTACTAACTTTTTCATTCCTGAATTGAACAACCATGATGTCCAGGAGCTGTGGTTCCAACAAGACGGCGCAACATGTCACAACAGTTCGTGCCACAATCGATTTATTGAAAGACACGTTTGGTGACCGCCTAATTGCACGTTTTGGACCTGTGAATTGGCCTCCAAGATCTTGTGATTTAACACCGCTAGACTACTTTCTATGGGGCTATGTAAAGTCATTGGTCTATGCGGATAAGCCACAAACGCTTGACCATTTGGAAGACAACATTCGCCGTGTTATTGTCGATATACGGCCACAAATGTTGGAAAAAGTCATCGAAAATTGAACGTCCAGATTGGACTACATCCGAGCCAGCCGTGGCGGTCATATGCCACAAATCATATTTAAAATGTAATGCCACAAGATTATCTTTCGGATAAATAAAATTCATGTCAATCGAATAATCCATCGTTGTTCTATTGCAATTTAAAGTTCTATACGTCTATAAAAAATACCCTTTACCATTAGCAGACGGGAACGATAGAAACGAGACATTGACTAGGGAGACAAAACAAGCATGAGACGAGCAGTAGTAGTTGAACAGTAGTGAAGCAACAGTTGAGCGGTTGAAATAGAATTGTAAACAAACGGACTGCGGCATCATCCGAGTTAATAATATAAATTAATTAAATATTATACAAGATCAATAATAATAATAACCATTGTGTTTTATTCGCGAATTGAGCGTACATTAATATATTTAATAATAAATATATTTCTTTTTACTTCTACTTGGTTGAAAAGATTAGAATTATAATTATAATACAGTGAGACAGTAAATGTTCTGCTGTGTCTTCGTTATTTTCCACATTTCACAAGTGTTTCAATACTCTGCAATACCCAGTCATGAATCCAGTAAGAATGCAAATTGCTGACGAACTAATAAGTCATTTGTTCTGTTTTGATAACGGAATGACATGAACGTTCTCGCTAACCTTATATTTCTTGTCACAAGCCAATATAGCTTTGCTTAATTTTATAGTCACTTTCTAAATCTGTGCTTAATAGACCTCCAAGACTGTCTGTAGAATGGTGATGGCTCAATGCAATTACTACCGGTCCCAGTTCGCCTGCTCACTCGTTAAATACATATTCACTATAACCTGGTACCTATTTCAGATGAACCCTATTGTTTGATGCTTTAGCAGTGCTAGAAAATCCTAAACTAGTTTCGATCGTATCTCAAAAGCACTGAATGCATGTAATACCGCCCTGCTGTCAGAGGTAATATAAATGTGAATATTAGTGTCTTTTTCAAATTCTCTTCTTAGGGAGAGCTCGACAGTATGTACTTTGTGACTGAAATTAGTTTTTCTTGCGGTTTTGATCAAATACGTCTGCTCCTATTTCTTCGACCGTTTTTGAGCCACATGTATACAACACATGTGACCTGAAATCAGGTTTGAGTCTGGCCTGTTCCTAAATTGTATAAAAATAAATATTAGCAATCATACCGTAAACTTTGAAAAACTGGCCCTTTCAATTTATAAATGAGTTTCTTCTCTTTTGCTGTAGTTTTGGAGCGAAGTAGTAATTTATGGGAATTTTTTTAAATTATTAAAAAAAATAAAAGGGAAAATTTAGCAGATTATGCTCTAAATTTTTTACAAAATTTCCATAAATCAGTCACTATTAGGGCCAGAAGCAAAAATTTTAAAATGCTGTTAAACATACATTAAGCCTTACGTGTGCCATACTTGTCCTTAGGTGTTGAATGTACTCTGCACAGTAATACTCAACAATTTGATAAAAGTTTTCACACACACACATAAATATGTATATATCCTCAGTTTAAAATGTGCTTATAAAAAACTTTTAAATATATTTATGTAGGTCTCTATAATATAATGTAACATACTCGCGTAAATTCACTTTCTATTTGAAGAAGATGAAAGTATTTGAGGTAGATTTAAAAGCTGCACCAAAGAAGAAAAAAATGTAATATCAGTAAAAATCTTTACATTTCGTTTTTTTTTCTTTTCTCTCTCTCGCAAACAGAAGAAATTGCATATCTTGTTGTCAAGGTTATAAAAATTTAAGTTAAAACATTAAAAATATGTAGAAAAAGCATAAGAAGAAAATATAATGCAGTGGCAGTACCAAGGAAAAAATATGAAAAAATAATAATTCAAAAGAAAATTGTTGAACAAATATTTGTAGGATTTTTCTTAAGCATTTTGTTTTTTATTAAAATATTTGTTCGTTAACATATATACATATAAACCTTGAGTTGAATTAGAAAATGTTTTCTGGCTTTTTTTATGGAAGTACGTAAGTATTAGCAGAATGTGAATTTGTGTTCGCAATACAATTCGATGGTCTGGCAATTGTATGCAAATGGTTTTGGCAAAAAGGAGGTCAAAATTTCCAGGCCGCTAGTGTGGTTACTGTAGTTACTGGTATGTGGAAATTGTAGAAAAAAAGTAAAGAGCACAACTGCTCTGGTAAATTTTAGCTTAATGAAAAAAGCATATATAATATTTTTTTCGCTTTTTTTAGTAAATAAATGAACGAACAGCACAAATAGTTTTATTAGGCAAAGTGTGGCATATTGCACAAATAATTTAAAAGTTTGTTTGATAATGTGAAACAGATATGCATTACAACATATGAAGCAAGTTTCAAGTGTGTTTCAGTTATATTTTTTATATTCACTAAATTTTTTAATGCAAAATTTATTTTCTGTTTGTTTCACTGAGAGAAAAATGCCGATTTAAATTCATTGAAAAGATTGCATTAAAATTGTTTCATTGATTTAATTAAATATTTCATAACTTATATGAATTAATGGAACTTTTTCAATTTATTAATGAAATTAATTCATTTTTTATTTAGTCTAATGAAACATTGTCCTTGCTATGTATTCATTAGTCTGAAGAAAGGTTGTCATTGTTTGAAAATTAATGAATTTTTTTTTTTTTTGGGAGTATGTACGTACAATCTTCACAATACACTCTTGAACTGGTCATGCAAACTTTTTGTAGTAAGACACTTTGAATTGTTTTTTTTAATAAACATGGTATTTCTTTAAAATTTGGTAATACTATCCCTATACAAAAATGGCCATTTAATTTTATGTCTGATGTGTCCATTTAAATTGCATGCCGAGCAAGACGCGCTGCGCTGCAAACAGTTAAGATAAAGTAATTTATTACTGCTTACAAATTTTTTATGAAAATTATTTTAAAATGTATTATTTTCCATATTGTAGACGATGTGGGATCTTTTGTGTTACAAAAACAGCTCACTAATTTTTATGGTGCCAAAATCAAGCTTGTTGACAGTTTTTTTATCACTTCACTTTTAACATTTCAAAAAATTTACTAAATATTTAATGAAATCTTCATGTTGTTATTTTGACGTAACGTAATAAATTATATTTTTTTTCTTTGATTTTCAAAGTTGTAATGTTTGTTTTGCTAAATAAATGTCAACATTACGTCAACAATAAAAACGAAATTTGCAACATGCAACAAACAACAATAAATGAAACTTGAATAGGCAGTGCTTATGAAAAGTTAATAATATTTTGCTTCATTTTTATTTAACAACCCTTAAACTTCTTTCACAATTTTTTTTTTTTCGTTTAACGTATAAGCATAGTAGTGGAAGTTTTTGTGCTACTTAAAAAGTTATTCCAGAAAGAAAAGTAAAGTAGCAAAAAAAAAAAAAAAGAACAGTCAGCTAATGCAAAGGTTGCCTCAAGTGGAACACTTTAAACGATGTCAATTTCCTTGTTTTCACAAGAATTTATACATACTGTAAGCACATATAAGTTGATATTATTTGTAAGAGAAATAGAAAGAGAGACAGAAAAATATGAGACTCTCTGCTTGTAAATGTACAAAGATAAAAAGAATTTAATAAATTTTTTAATAAATATTTTCTTAAAGAAAAAAATTTTATTTGTGTCCAAAAGCTCTTTAAAAAAATTATAAAATTTTCACAGCTTGTGATTCTAGCTTTCGTTAAGAAACTCGGTTTTAAATCAAAATTTATTTTGATAGAAAATTATGTTGACCGAAAAAACGCATACTTTTCTTACGGCAAATTAAATTATTTTTTTTTAATGTGACTCATATTACACTGTACTAGATATAAAATATTTTTTTTTTTTCAAAACAACCAGATTTTGACCACCAAAAAAGGTACACATGCTTATTTTTGATCCTCTGTGAAAATATTTTAAATTTCCTGTTTTTTCTAATTTTAACTGTGAGTCGATGGAGATAACAATGCGAGTAATGTACACAAAAGGTTCAGCAAATATATGTAAAACAACATGAGGAATATATCTGTGGAGTTATTTGACCCTTTAACTTTGAATCGGAGTTAAAAAGAAGAAAAAAAAGCCATGAAATAAAATATTCTAAAAAAAAAAACAGTGAAATTCAACTTTAAGTCTCTGAACCCACCAATGATGATATTTAACTTGACCACCAGAAATAAAAACTTAAAATTTGTTTAAGGGTTAATTCGCTCTTATTTAAAGATCTGGCAGAAACGTCATTAAATATTAAATTTGGCTCAATTTTCGCCAACAATGTTAATGAGTCGCATTTTGTCTTCCTTTATGACTTTTCACAAGCACTTGCATCAACTCCCCTGGATGGTTTTTCTTCAGGCTTCAATATATCTTTTAAAGTTTGCACGTGTTTTCTTATTTTAATACCAGCTTCTGAGTCATGACAATTTTTTTCAAAAGCTTGTCTTTAAATGGCCAATTAAGAAATTCGTCATGCCGTCGATAATCTCAGAATAAACAATTTACAGTTGTCTTAAATTATTCACTATTTACTACTCTTCTTTAGGCTTTTGACAAGAAAACAAATACATTTCTTAATTTCATTTCTTTGTAGCAGATACGTATGCAACATATATTTTTGTATGTATTCGTGTTTGCTTGAATGTATAAATTTCTTAATTATACTTTCAACTCAAGCTTAATCCTTACAAAAATAAAATGTGTATGTACATAAGTAAATAAAAATTCATAAATTTATAAATATATGTATATATCTATACCAATATGATCTTGTACAAGCTACCAATATTATATACAAGCACAAAAAGCAATTCATATGTGAAACAATACATACATACATTCGTATATCTATTAGAATGTGTATGCATCAAATGTATGTAAGCCGAAAACTTACAATTGTAATTTTATCATAAAAATACACACTCAAAAATATATACACACATCCTTGTAAGTACATGCATTAAAATTAATTTTATCCTAGTACAGTTTGCCCAATCAGTATGTGTTTACACATATAGATCACACAGGCACACACAACTACATGAACTCTACTAACAAAATGTATTTATTACCATACAGAAACAGTAGGTGGACTCAAGACGGTGCTTGCAAGCTGTGCAGAGGACGTCAATGAATACAAAATGATTCGGTTTTGTCGATACAATAACCAAGTGTATACATTTACACTTTGCACCTTAACAAACATCGCAGTGTAGATTTGTTCAAATGTAAATAAAGTGAAAACAACAACACTTTGAAATTGTTAGATAAAGTAAAACTTGCCAGATTTTGTTTACCGTTTTGTCATCTGGTAGCATTAGTTATGGTATTTGCCTAGTAAAAATATGGAAAATTAAAAAAAAAAAAAAAACACGCACGACCTTTCAAGGCGAAAATATATAAAGATTCACTTTGCGACCTCTGTAGTTCAACATGATCAGCGTATTTTCAAAATCCGAATTTTAACTAAAAGCGTTGTGAATGCCCTTAATAAAATTATTTTTAGATTGTTCTCATTTAGCAAAATTTTTCTTTCTTTTAATTTGCTGCATAAGAATGGAATATTTTTGTTGGACAAATATTATTTTATTGTAGTTGTAGCTACTGCTATATGAATACTAATTGTATTTTTTATAAAGAAAACCTTCATTTTTACAGTGATTTTATATGCACAAGTCATAATACATATAACGAATTCTTGAACATGTCTTTAATACAAAGAATAATATTAAATGCCGGATAATATAAAAACAAAATCTACAATTAAGACATGTTTTATTTTAATTAAAACGTATAAGATTTTAAATGCCTTTTAGTAAAATGAATTAGATAAATACTGTTTACATTTACTTTAGATAATAAATAAGCTAGAACCTCAAAATTGAAATTTAATTACTTTCAATTCATCAATTGGAAGTACCAAACGTAGCTTTTTAGCTTTTTTCTAGTTTATTTCTTTTTCGGCATGATTTAGCCTTTTCTAGTGTTTTTTTTTAAGGAAATATAGCTTTTTTTTCTAGCTCCGGTCAACGCTACTCGGCACAGCCAAATTTAACTTGTTTTTTCATTTAACTGGTTGTTTTTACCCTGTCTTGCTCCGTTTTTTTTTTATGTGCAGCAATTTTTAGATTAAGCAGATTGTGAATGAGTGTGGATGAATGGAGTCAGTACCGCCGCGATGGCTCAATCCAACTGTGTTCGAACCACGAGTGGTATCCGTGCCTACCACTACAGCCTCTGTGACCAATATAGGACACAGGTAGGAAATTATGTGTGCTAAAGTTATGTCACACACGCCTCCTTTGTTTGAGGGAGTTGGGCTGATCTAAAACCCGTGTCATATTAAATTGACTTTCTGTTTTAATGAAACAACATATCGTGGAATATGCCACCCTGCAAAAGGTGACATGAACCCCATTGCCAGTGTACCTTTTGGTGTCAACCACAGCCCCCACGTGAACCCAATAACCGGTCACAGATTCCACTAGTCCTCGCATTTGGGTGTGAACGTAGTCCATAGACCGAACAACGAACAACGAACCAGGGATGATGTCTCCAGAATATCATTCATTAAGCCCCATGGGGTTGGAACAAAGTGCGGTCCACAGACTCAGTCAGTCTTTCACGTGCTCAGTCTTTCACGTTTCCTCTGTGGGGCTACCGATTCCCGCGGTACCAGTGTTGAGAGCCACTGGTTTGACTCCGAAGGTATCCTCCTGACAGATTCAATCCCATAGCAGTTTAAGGTGCTTCCGCATCTATTTACCCTGCATAATGATCAAGGTGGGGTAATTCACCGAGAAGACACACACCAGGGAGGCAGATTGTGAATATAAAAATGTTTAAAATCTGGTTTGTAAATAGCTGTCTTTACTACCTCTCGCGTGGCAAGTATAAATTGGCGACCTTTCAACTGAGCTGCGTAAAATGAACGTAAAAATCCAAGGATACATAGTGACCATAGCTGTTGGTCCTTTATAGTGGTAAAAACAAACAATAGTTTTGTACATAGAGTTATTCTGAAAACTCCTATATTGGTTTCAGTGAAGGCGTAAGGAATCCTGAAGATGTTTCGCGAAATATAAAAAAAAGTTTATCACTTTCTTTTACCGTACAAAAAAAATATTTTACTGTATTCTTACATAAATTAAATAAATTAAAGATATTTTTGCATTAAATTCGAATATCATTAACCAATAATTATGAATGGCCAATTCTAAGACCTCTTAATCGTTATCTAAAAAGCTAACTAATTCAAACTTTCAGAAAATTTAAAATATTAAAAAGATCACTGAACGACTAAGTCTTTATAATTTTTTTCATGTGCTTATGGATTGGGTATACACAGAAGGTATTTTCTGATAACTCGCGTATTTCTCTTTGACATGTACATCTATTTAAATGCTTAACACAAATTGAAATAAGTTGAATTTCGATATGATATGATAATAAGGAATTATTACGAAAGTTATTGAAAGGCTAAAAACAAAGTAGAAAAGTAGTAATTTTTTAGTTAATTTCGATTAATATAGTATTTTTAACTCTATTTTTGTTTTTGTTTAGTTTATTTTATTACACAAGACAATATAAAATTACAGTACAATATACAGTGTAAGCGATTTTAAGCATGTCATTTGAGTCTAAACTTTAGACACTACACAGTAAAAAGTTTTAGTTTAATTTAGTGGTATTCATTCTGAACAATAATGGTGTTAAATTTTTTATTAATTTTGAAATAAAACCATTTTGCTATAAATGCAATACTTTAAGGCATTAAAATAACCTTAAATTTTTTTCATTAAAAAAAGTATTCCTGATAGTTTATATTTAACACCAAAATAAGGAATCAGATAATTTTTCGATCTTATATATATATTATTATTATTATTATTATTATGGGTTTTGATCGCAACGCGACCTTCAAAATCTATTGTACAGCCCAGTTCCTAACTACAATCCGAGGCTCCTTACGAATCTTTAACACCTGAAAAGAATTAAATTCTCTCTAAAAATAACTATGCTCTTTAAAGTTAAAGTGTGACACCCAAATTAAGGATAGCAGAACACAATTAAATCCAATTTGGCATAAAAACAACACCTTAGTAAGAATTAAATTCTAGCTTCCTCTCATGAAAAGTACATTTAATACCGATAAAAGTATTAACATTAAACTTTTCAAAAACCATATGATCTAAGAAGAAGAAGACCAAATTTGTTCATGCAAGATACTGCGTAGAATACATAAAACGACAATGTATTTGAAAGTAAAAAATAGTGCACAATTTCTCTTACGGTCAAAATTTCAAATCCAATTAAAATAATTTCTTCAAGTAAGTGTTGATTTACTTATTGTGTCAAACTTAAACAAATTTCTTTGCTTTAGCTATTAACAAGCTATAATTAGATGGGGTAGACAAAGAACGGGATGGTGAAACTGCCAAGAATTCTATTTCAATATACACACTGTAGTCGCTTCTATATCGAGTCTTATGTCAAAGGAAATATAGTGTAGAGCTGCCAAGGTAAGTAAAAAATTATTTGTTTCTTTTGTTTCACTTTTAAACAACTCTTGTAATGCCGAAGTAAATGTTTTGCAAGCCTTTTCCATTTTTGTGTTTGATTTTACATTGGTTATAAGTACCCCATAAATATTAAATGCTTTTATATAATTTAATAGTTCCATCTTTAATCCTTGTGTCAGTGGCAGAAAAATTATACTTACGTCAGTGGCAAACATACCCAGGTATGCAAATATATTTTTAGGTTAAATATTAAGCAATTTTGTCCACTAGACTACCAAAAAAGGTCTAGATTACTTATAGACAACTGTAGTAGATATTATAGTTGTCAACTGTCCACAGTTGTGGACCACTACGGAGTAATGGAGGTCTATTCACTGTGTTGTAGTACGTTCCCATTCAATTTTTGTTAAAAAAAAACAGCAAAGCCTATAAAACTTACTTACTGAGTATAGGATGATGTAGGGAAATAAATCGCTTTATATGTATCAATAAAGCAAACACATCGTAAACAAACTGATGAAACTATAGCAAAAACGAATATTTTTTTGAAGCTATACATAAATTTTCAGGCCAAGGTTACAACAAATGTATTCTTTCGGCGGTGGCCCTTTGAATGTAGTGTATGTTATAGAAGAAGGCGCGAAATCCTTGATGATACTGCCCAAATAAATATCATTGCTGAAGCATATTCTACAGATATGCCGTAATGTAATAAATGTACGCATTTACTTTTAGCTTATTTCATAATAATAACTTTTAGTATCACAAGTATTTTTTGTTAAATTATACTGGTCGACAAAAAAAAACTTTTTGTGTGTAACATGAAAACTTTTGTCTTGCTATGTTTAGGACAAGGATATGGATAATATAAATAAAATTAGAATGCTTCCAATACGAATAGTTTTTTTGTAATTAGATGTTATATAAATTTAGAAAATTTGAGATTTTGTTAACAAAAGTAAGTTATTTTATTATGTTACAGTATTAATTTAAATAAAATTTTATGATTTTCTGCTGTATTTTGCTTCAGGTACATCTCGTTGTAATGTCCAACAGTAATCCGCTAGCATACGTGGACTCCACTTGTCCTGGTATCGTTTTTCCATGGTAGAAATGTCTTGGTGGAATCTTTCACCATGTTCATCGCTGACGGCGCCCAAATTTTCAGGAAAAAAGTCTAAATGTGAATGAAGGAAGTGTATTTTCAATGACATATTACAACCCAAAGCCTTATAAGCAGATAGCAGCTCCACGACAATAGTTTTATAGTCATTTGATCGGTGATTTCCTAGAAAATTGAAAGTTACTTTCATGAAAGATTCCCAAGCACATTTTTCCAAATCACTGAGTTTTTCTTTAAATATGTCGTCTTTCATCAATTGTCTGATTTGTGGGCCAACAAATATGCCCTCTTTAATTTTTGCCTCACTCAATTTAGGAAACTTTTCCTTCAAATATAAAAAGCCGTCACCACTCCTGGCCATAACTTTCTGGTGATTCTGATACAGGTAGTTCCTCACTATGAGGGATCGGTCTTTTAGCAGATGGCAGGTCAGGATATGTTATTTTATTTTTTGTTTTAATTGTGATACCTTTCGTATCAGTAACACAAAAATAACAATCAGATGAGTGATTCGTTGGTTCTGTCCAAATTACGGGGATTGCAAATGGCATAGATCGAGATCTCCTCTCCCATCCAGTAAGAAGACCCACATATGTAACACAGCAGATGTGTGGAACCCACGCTTTGTCTTGCTGTCCGACGGCAAAGCCAAAATACTGTTCATATAGCTTAGTCACTAATGCTGTCAAATTCCTTCGCTGAGTTTTAAAAGTAATGTTACCACAAATATAACAAAACCTGTCAGGATCATTTTTGCACTTTCTTGACATTATTTAACAGTCGCTTAACTCAATAAATAGAAAAAAAACACTATACTATTCACATAAATAAAATCTCTGAATGCAAAAGTGGAACAAAAATGGTTAATTTTAAATTTTACGGGTAGTAGCTGTAACACGAAAACTAGAACTGATGGAATCAAAATAAATACGGTGATAAAATGAGGGTATTTAGGTAATTCCAAATTGGTAAGTACCTTTCTTGTTACAAAATTTTGTTGACCAGTGTTATTATTATCAGTGTAGAATGTGTTAAACTGGGCCAAAAAAATATGTTTTAGTTCTTTATATCAATAGATTAGAGTTAGCTTTCCTATACATACCTGGGTATGTCTGCTACTGACGTAAGGAACAAAAATTTAAAAGTGGCCAGATCTTTCCTTAGTTGTCCCCAATAATTCTCAAGAATATAGCGTAAAACATTTTTGTTGAGGATATTATAAAATTTCAAGAGAGTCAATTTTTTATTTTTTAAATTATAGCGATTTTAAAACGTAAAATATACCCGGGTATACTGCCAGTGACACAAAGGTTAAAGATCCTGTACGATTTTGACCCTCGCTTTGGAAAAAGTAAATGTGCTGAACTATTAATATTTAATAGGGAAACTGATCAAAACTTAGATAGTTTAGATGATTGGTCTTCTGATGTATTAAAGTTGTTTTCTTTGACCGCTTCTAGTCGATATACAAAATATTTACTGCTATTTTGTATAAAAAATAGCAATATTATTATCTAAAACATTATTTAACAGATTATTTTCCAATTCTACACATCCCTGTAGAGGAATACAAATAAATTAGGATTTCTGCAGCCCACTATTATTTCAGTTGGAGAAAACAAATCTCGAATATTTGTTCAGGTATTTGATCTTTATTTTAAGTCTTTTTACGTATTCAACATTGAACTTGACATAACATTTTCCAATTTTTTACGTTTTTTTGACAACAAAAAAGCGACAAGTACAAAATAAGTTGAAATTCATTCCAAATATTTAGTAATACCTAAAGTTCTAAAGCAGTAAGCAAATTTATATAATATAATAACATGAACAAATTTAAAAAATATTATTTCATTAATTTTAGGTGGGATAATCTATAAGAAAGGGTATTAAATTTACATTGAGGGCAATATCCAATATGGCACACACTTACGTCTATTTATAAATAAAATGTATTCCATCCAGATGGTGTCAATCTTGTTCTTACAGGAATTAAAATAATAATTTTTACTTATTAAATTTAAGTATTTTGGTGGTAGAATTAAACTAAATAAATAATTAAATAAAAGAAATGTAGGTGTCAATTTTATGCTCTGAAAGTAGAGAGCATAAATTTTCTCTATAAATTTTTTCACTTGTATACCGGCTCGGTGTTGTATTTAAACCAAAAATTTTTACTGTGTATACAACGCTACGATTCAAGCGATGATTAAAGCTGGTCTTCAAGGTTTATCAAGATCATTGGGTAAAACGTTATAGCATTCTTATTTTACGAAAATTAATTTAAGCTCAATTCCATTTTTATTAACGTTTTTAAACTTATTTTAAGTTGTTTTAACTTTAATTGTTGCTATTTTCTATTCACCCAACCACGCTTAATAATTTTATAATTATTAGTCTTCACAAGTATCAAAGTTTTTCCTGCTTTATAAACAGAAAAAGAAGAATTTTATAATATTCTTCAATTTGTATTGCACTAACAAACGCACAAATGGAATTATAAACTTTAATATCGAATTTATATAAAACTCACATATGTATAAATCATAGCACAAAACATACATACAGCACGTTCTTTCTTGCTTTTCAACTTTTTTTCTTTTAATCCAGAGAACTGTCTGACACAGTAGCAAAAGTTACATTAGAAAAAACAATTTAACGTTTTTAAGCTGCCAACAAATTAACATTTAATTGAGTGTAAATATTTAATAAAAACATGAGTTGAGCATGAAAACAAAATTATCTAAAGAACATAAGAATTAAATAATAAAAAAAGAAGAAAAAACAATCATAACACAAATTACAACCACAAATTTGAATTTTTCTCTATGTCAGTGCGTATTAATGTTTGTCTCAAGCCTGTATAAGAAAGCATAAGAATGAAACTTCTTAAGTAAAATGTCTATGATAATAAACTCTTTAGAAATGGCAACACATAAGTATGCTCGTGTAGTTAGTTATACCTACAAAACCAGACAGGCTTTTAAGAATGTTCAAGCAGAGACAAAGAGATTTTTGGTTGTATAAGATGCAAGACGCAGAGGCACCCACATATACATGTGAACGTAACACCAACTTTTCATTAAGTCAAAGTCTTAAACGTTTAACTAATTCACACTCGTATTAAATGGAAATAAATTTCAAAAGAAAAAACAAACAAAATAACCGAAAACATACTTTAGTTCTAACGGTAATAATGATGAGAAAATCTTCATATGTAAATATTTATAAGCCTGTTTATTAATTAAGATTAAAAAACCAACAAACAAATTAGTTTTATCGTACTGGTCGATAAAATGTCACTTTAGACTGCGGCAAGCACAAACTAAAAAAAAAAATTTAGGCCCTGTTCAGCTAAATGCGAACGAATGTTTCGTTTGCATAATAGTACTGAAAACAAAAACAAATTTTCGTGTATTGTTTTTGTTTTCAATACAATAAAGCTAACGAAGAGTTCGTTCGCATTTAGCTGGAAAGGCCCCTAATTTAAATTATGGAGTTTAGACTACTTGTTTTTAATTAGTGGATGCTAGGAAATATTTATGAAATATTTTTGCAGCGTAGCGAAGCAGCTCTAAATGCACTGACAAGCTGTTCATTGCAATCGAAATTAGTTTAGAATTACTATAGGTTTCTCGATGCTTTGGCAGAGAGAAACTCGAACACTCTGGACATATGTGCAATAAAATAGCTGACTATCCAGTAAAAAAGGGCATGCAGAACCCTTCTGCGGGGTGAATAATAGCCTTATTCGTGGCTTAATATGCAAGGAGGAGAAATGAAGTACACAAGACTGCTGGGTAGCTAACATGGGTATGCTGTAGTCAAGAGGACTCATTAATCCCGAAAACATTAGGGGAGAAGTTGTTTTGAAGCTCAACAGAAATGACATAAAATTCTGCGTTGAGCTACTGAAAGGACATTGGAAACTCAAGAACTACATAAGTAAAATCGGTGTGGTACAGAACGACTTCTGCGGTTTCTGTCAAGAAGCCGTCTCGCATTGTAGTTGGTAGCTGGGCTGTGCAATAGATCTTGAAGTTTAAAAATTATGATTAAAATTATAATATTAATCAATAATATTTCAATGAATGTTGACCATATACCCCCAACCTCAATGAAATTTTATTGCAATATTACGGCAACCTCTGTATCGTATCGAACAGAATTAAAAAACAATTATTTTCTAATTGTGTCTTGAATTGTTCGTTTGATTTTTATTTTTACTCAAATTTTTTGTTTGGATCAGGACCACATACAGCAATTTTAGTTGGCCAATTCTTGCTTTTGTAGGAGAGAGAGGAAAGAAGACTAGAAAGGGATACAAGGTTGTTCGTACTCGGCAATTCCTTTTTGTTCTCTCTTCGTATCCTTTATAAAGATGTAAAAAAGAAGACAGGTACAATTAGGCTCAATGAATGGCTGATTAAGAATGCTAAAAATTACCAAAAAAAATTTTAAAAGATAATTGAGAAAGAATTGCCCAACTAAACTTGCTGTGTGTGGGCCTGATCTTGCGTGGTTTGATTAATTATACATAAAAATTTTTAATCATGCATAATGAACTAAATATGCGATTTTTGCAGTTCTGTGGTTTGTTACTCAACCCCACTTTGTTCGAAATTTTTGAAATTAATTTTTTTTTGTGTTCACAAAAACATAAAAAAATTATAGCTCCTCAAAAGCAGTCGTATCAATTTTAGTTCAACTGAATTCAGTTGTAGAACTTAATAGGGCATTCGTGTATTCATTGATTAATAGTATGGGATAGTAGTATCTAGTATTAAGGATGTATTTTGCAATTAAAATAGTTCTTGACTTTTAACAAATTTGTGGCAACATTGAAAAATCACTTTTGTTTTATTAAATCATTTTTGAGAACTACAACTTTATAAGCCCTAAAGGTTTTTCATATAATATTATTTTGATTCTAGCAAACTGCATTATTGTCATGATGAGGCAACATATTCTACAATTAATTATTGAATTGATTGTAAAAACAATTCAAGTCAATTCGACTTAAAGGATTTTTCCTTATTAGTCCAAAACTTCTAGGTAAAATTAATTATTTTAGTTGAGAATTGGGTTGCACAATAGATCTTTCTGCTTCCGCTGCTTCTACAGAGTTAAATAAATTTTAACTATGAGTATCCCACTAAGATAGCCTACACTTTGCAATTTCATAGCTATGTAATCGCACTTAACGTGTCTATAAACTTCATCAGTGCTCCAAAATGCTTGCAAACAGTTTTCAACTGTTCTGATCCAAAAGTTGACCTGAATTTGTAATCTCGTGTAGTTTCCCATAGAAATTTGCTTAATAAACCTTTAGTAAGCAAAATATTTTTATAAATTTTTTCGTAATAGTACAATAAAGGATATTAAAAATTTACTTG
Organism: Thelaira solivaga; assembly: GCA_947397855.1. Lineage (NCBI taxonomy): Eukaryota > Metazoa > Arthropoda > Insecta > Diptera > Tachinidae > Thelaira > Thelaira solivaga. The sequence continues at coordinate 39,263,550 of OX377613.1, forward strand.
ACATAACAATTGTTTTTTTCATTATTGTTGCACACACAGTTTTTCACTTATTCAAAATGATTTTCAGTTCTTGTAGTGATTATCATGCGTTCATCATTATTATGTCATTAACACGAAATAATGAAAACAGAAATGAATTGTATTTTTATATTTCATTTTGTTATTTGCTTATTTCTTATTATATTTTTTTCGTTTTCGTAAACTGCTAAAAGCTTTTGAAATGCGTATGTGTTTATTAAATTTTTTTTTTTTCACACAAACGAGTATGTACACTTTATTGTGCTAATTTGGGAGAAACATTTTAATAATAAAGTTATGATCCTCCATTTAAATAAGTTGTTTTGTTGGTACCTTTTTTCAGATATTTAAATGGATATGTAAGTGTTACAACTTTTCCATTATATCTAACATGAAGGAAAATGTACTAGCAAACACGCACAAACTTATTTTAGTAGTAGAAGTTTGTATGGAAATCTAATTTTTATCAAGCAAAAGTTTAATTTGAAATGCTATTTTCGTTTTTTAATTAAACAAAAAGAAAATAATTTATGTTAAATAAAAGTTCATTTCAAATAGAAAGTAAGCACAAGAATTATAAATCACAATTCGGAAAATCTAACGGAGGCTTCCTCTTAGGGTGCTAAGAATGTTTAAGGAAAGAAGACATATATTGAATATAACCCACTGCGTCCAGTAAAAAATAATGGAAGTAATTCTCTAAGAAGTGGATATTAATCATTTCAAGCAATTAGTAAAGAAGAATTTTTTAATAACTTAATAATATGCGACTTAAATCACTAAATTTTTTTTAAACAATTTCATTATTAAATATTGGAGCAGCACAATTATAAAAAATGATAATGAAAGCGTCATCGAGTATTGCATTTTAAACGAAGTCTACAAGACTGCTGGAGGGATGAAGTGGGCAGTCAAAAAGACTCATCAACCCCGAGCGCATTAGGTCAGATGTTGTTTTGAATCTCAGCAGAAATGACATCAAACTCTACGTTTAACTACTTACGGGCCATTGTAGATTTAACTGTCACAGGAGTAAGCTCGGTATGGTACAAGAAGACTCCAGTCGTTTCTGTCGGGAAGGCCAGGAAACGTCGGAACATATTCTCTACGAGTGTTAAGCGGTGGCAAGACGCAGAATAAGCTGCTTGGGTAGTGGGGCATTGGTCTCAGATTAGTCCTACAACAATTACGAGATTGGTAAAGAGTCTCGGATTGTAGTTAGGAACTGGGCCGCACAATAGATCTTAAAGGCCGCGGTGCGATCATAGCTCATAGTGATAATAATAATAATGAAGCTTCTTAAATGCACATTTTATTTTTCTACTTCCTTTTTCTCTTTTTCTTTTTTTTTTTTGCTGGTTTCTATCTGGGAACTCTATATTTTGGAATCTCTGGCATAATGGCCAAAGTACTTAACTATTTTAGTTGATTTAGAGTGATCATCTGTAATTATCATCAGTAGTGATATGGAAAAATGGCAGTTCTGCTACATAGCTTTACTTCTATGTAGCAGAAAATGTTTATGAAGTAGTAAGATACAGATATACTTAAGGCAGAGATAACTGAACACCTGGAAATCTATATTTGAAGAGTTATTGGTGAAATAGTGCCGCATATTCTGCAAAAGGCTTGAAAGAATTGGTGTTCCAATATTTAAGCATTGATGTCATAGAATTTTCTATGTAATAGAGATCGTGTCATTGATATTAAAATTATACTTCTTTGTTTTATTATGATTTAAACTTTTGCAACTTCAAAAAAAAACAATTCTTTTAAAGGGTCCGCCATTGAACGTTTTTTTTTTAACTAGTGCTTATTTCGTGAATGGATTACACTTTGATCATGTCTGATTTGACACATAATTAGTTTTATCCTTCCGCTGAAAGAATATGGTTGTGTTTTCGCTTCGCTAAGTGGGCCAAAAAATCATCTTTTCAGATGAAGCTCATTTTGATCTTGGCGGGTATGTAAACAAGCAAAATTGTCGCATTTGGGGCACAGAAAACCCGAACGCATACATTGAAAAGCCGACGCACCCAAAACGAGTCACTGTTTGGTGCGTATTTTGGTCCAGAGGCATAATTGGGCCATTTTTCTTCGAAAATGAGCAAGAAGTGGCCATTAGTCAATGGCGATCGTTATCGAGCCATGTTGAACGAATTTTTGTTCACAAAAATTGAAGAGGAGTATATTGGCAACATTTGGTTTCAACAGGACGGCGCTACGTGCCACACAGCCGAAGTTACACTCGTTGTTTTTATAGCATTTTCAAAAAAAAAGAGTTATTTGGCGGACCCTATATATTAGAAAGCTACTTTTTCCGTTTGAGGTTGGCTTTGATAGAAAAGAATTCGGTTGCTTTAATGTCACTACCGGCATATACAAGTTATCTGTACAATGAAATGACGGAATAAGTGGAAAAAAAGAACACGTATGTTTTTTTTAGAAATCTAGATTCCTTTGCTGGATAAATAATTACATAATAAGGGCTTTACCCCGCAAGGGTAGCATCCAGTACGCATGTGATATTACGAGTAGAAGAACTTATATTAAGCTTAATACTGAACGGAATAGTAGCAAAACGTGTGAAATTAATTAATTAGCAAGAAAATAACTTGTTCATCTAAAATAATACCCGCAGATGCATTCGACTTAAAAATGAAAATCATATTGAACATTCCTTATCCGCTAAAAATGCCTACAAAATTCAATGTGTTCGATTAAGTAAGACTTAATTTCGATACATGTACACAACTTAAGTTTTAATGTCAACAATTACAGAATCAGCACAAATTTTATGTTTACGTGTATGCGGCAAATTTATCAGCATACAAACACATAAACATACATGCACCACACCATACCAAATCGTATATAAACATGCAATACAAACACAAACGTACATGCATTCGTATAGTTTTATTATGTTTGGTTACACAGCATTGCACATTTCTAGAACATTAAGTTTTTTGCAACTTCCTTTAACAAAAGCTTTTTGGGATTCACTGCAGGTGAGTACAAGATTTTTTTTTTACTTTTCTCTGAATGCAAGTATGTATGTATGGATGTGTATACGTACAATGTTTCTTTTTTTATGTGTTTGTTTTTTATTTTTTATAAATTTCTTTTTTATTCGGGGTTTCCATTGTTCATTACGGATTTTAAAATTGCATGGAAATTGAAAATAACAAAAAAAGATTAAATGTAAGTGTAAAAAGCATACAAAAGAACTACTACAAATCTAATGTAATTGTATAACCTGCACCAATTGTAACATTAAACTAAACCCAAAAAAAAAATAGATTTAGGGTAAAGAGGGTTAAAATTATGTAGTAAAAAACTAGAGAGAAGAAAATAATTTTAAATCTGAACTCCTATTTTGTTAAAATAGCGGATATTTATACACTCAATACTCGCTGAAATGTAATCGTAAATACTCATACAAGTTTTTTCTAAAGAAACACATTTTAAGCATTGTTCTGTTGAAATGGGATTAAGATTGGAACTGGGATTGAATTGAAAGGTTTCAATGTGACACTATTTTATTTAATGCACATTAATGATACCCACAACAACAATTCAATATTGAGGAATAAAAATTATATAAAATAAAATGAAAACAAAAATTATTTACAAAATAATAAAACTAAAGAAAGAAACTCATTTAGATTCATGAGTAAAAAAGAAGAAAAAGAAAGAAAATAGTTTTTACCAAACTTAAAAAAAGCTGAGATTTTATGGTGTATTAGGAAGTTAACGAATAGAGGTTTATGGTTTTAAGTGTCCAAGTATTGAAAGTATTAAGAATAAATGAAGTAGAAACAAAGTGTGGCCAAAAACTAAAAAAAAAACACTTAGGCAAATTGTACAAATTACAATACGAGTACAGTTTAGTTTTTTATGTATATAAATGCCTGTGCATCATAAATAAATATAGCAGCAAAAATGTCAAAAAAATTTATAGCTTTGGCGCTTTATCTTAAACAACACGCAGCATTGCCAGGAGCTAGAAAAACACAAACTAAGTTTGCCTAAAAAAGGATAGGAAAAGCTAAATCACTCACAAAAAAAATAAGAAAAAGTCAAAAAAGTATCGCTTAAAATTCATAATAATAATTATGATTTTTATAAAAAATCAAGAAGAGTACATACAATGAGAAAACCTAGAGGAAATAAGGTCTTTTTAAACATGCTTTTCTTTTTGGTCATAACTTGAAAATATGATAAAAAGAATTTTTGCGCACTCTCTTCAAAATAAAATTCGAATTAAAGCCAATACGTTTATCTATCTAATGCAAAATAAATCGAGTTGAGATATTGAAAACTTAGCAATTTATGACCAAAAAGGTAACCAGTTCTACAAAAAAGTGGCTGGAAAGAGGTAGTAGTAGAACTGGTTACCTTTTTGGTCAGCGATTTGAAATTTGTTTCATATAATCTCTGTATCTACTTCAAAAAATGTCACTGCGCCCACTTTTCGGAAGATGAGTTATAATTGGTTTTTTAATAGTTAAAAGTCTATTTTTAAGTAGATATCTGTAAAATTTACCACATACCGCTTAAATATTTATACGAAAGTCGCCATTCAACTTTTGTATCGGCTGACGTGGCCTTGCGCCTACTTTTTAACAAAATAATATAAATTGGTTTTTTAATGATTTAAGATATTTTTGCAACATATTGTTTTTACATTTACTTTTGCACTGGTGAAGCGTATTTTTCAATAGAGCAATTCAGGTTTTATACATATTGTTAAAATTCTACTTTTCAAACGGATTGTTCTGAAGTTTATCTATATACGAGTACATAGACTTTTGTAACACTTTTCAAAAAAGTACTTCTTAGAGATTCTTCTAGAGTTTTATACAAACGTTTTAAGGAAGTTTACTTTATTCGTTTACACCCAACACGCCCACTTTTATTCCTATTTGTTAACAGAGTAGTTTAGATTGTTTTTTTTTATTAAATATCTGTTTTTCAATGAAATTCTCTCACATTTCATACATAAGGACTTATAGAATAAAAAATATCTGACTAGACCAAGTACCAGCAACCAGCATTTTATAAAATGGATATTGTTTATTATTATTAACATCTTAATATATAAAATTCGACTGTACGTGTGTTTGACATTTACCGTACTGAGTACGATTTCTTCGAGTAAGAAGATCGAATATACAAAAATTTCAACTTCAATTTTTAATGAAAATTAAAATAGACCACACCACGCCTGTTACCACGCCCACTTTAAAATTTTTCTCAAATCGGAAAACTTCCAGACCGACTTGGCTAATTTTTTTATTATATGTTCGGCATTTATTTTTCAATATAAATAAACGTTTGCCGGGTCAGCTAGTTTAATATACTCGAATTATAAAAAATTAATTCTAAGATTAAATTTGTTAACAAGCACTTTTAACTTTGACCATCGGTGCCCAGTGTGTGGGCATTAATCGACCCTGCGACCCCCAGATTTGATAAGTTAGCACAAGGCACCGTTATTGTTTGTTGCCAACTTATTTATTCTATACACGGGTGTTGCTTAATTAAATATGTAAACTCTTTATTTGCAAATGCTGCTGTATAACGTATGATATTTCAAGCAAAGAAACAACTGATAAGAATTAAAACCAAAATAAAATGTATTAAAAATAGTCAATTGAATTAACTGGGTTTCCCTAATTAAAGAGTATAATAAATATAAAAACAATTTAAATTCGGCTGTGTCGAGTTTTATGGACCCTGTACACTGTAGTAGCCATACTTTTAATTTTGCGCATTCTTCTAAAATATATAACAAGAAAAAATCAAAAATATCTCTTCAGCGTTTCTCTTTCAATAAAATTTCTGTTTCGCAGTTTTATTACAAACAAGGAAATTAAAATACACACATCCATATACATTTATTTAAAACCGATTGCCTGGTTTCGTATGCTTGCAAACATACTATATGAATTATAAATTTCCATAAAAAAAACACAAACAGAAATTAATAAAAAATTAAAATTTCAGTTAATTTTTTGATTTTTCTCGGCCATTTGTCAACCAATTGTGTTCATTTTTTGCGCACACATTATGAATGTCATTTCTTATGGAAGTGCTACGTTTTTTTTTGTTTTGTATTTTAGACAAATTACGCAGTTTTTGACTCATCAGGTTGAATTTCAACAGCAAACTGTTGCCTAGGGACTTCATAAAGTTAATTACAACAACTACACGGACGGACAGACGAACAGGTAGACAGACAGGCGGAATATATGTACTTTATGGTGTACGGTGTAGAAATTACGAACGGAATCACTAACTTATACTTACCCTTCTTATTTACAGTAAAAAATAGTTGAATAAAAAAAAATTTTTAACTTTTACATATAAAATTTTTCAGTTTTGCTTTTATATGTTTGTTTGTTTACGTGTACAAGTATCTATTATTTTTGCCCACAATAGGCTTAGACATATTATACCCATTATTTCTTTCTTGTTTATTTTTTTGTTATATGCGCTGCGGTTATGAGAAAAAATTTCATTCTTCAAAATAGGATAACAAAAAAATCTCTCCATTTCATGGAACAAATAAAAACTAAAACAATGTTGTTTTGAAAACAATGAATTCATATACAATAATGGCTACTGCAAGTGTTTGTTTACGTTCTTATGGACTCTTACGTATGTGTAACAGTACAGTACAGGACAAAATTATTGGAACTTCATATATAGAAGTGATATGCAGTACGCAAAAATTTTAGTTTTGCTTATTATAATTTGTACATTCCTAACGAACACCACTGTATTATTTACCCTTTAGTTACAGCCGCTAAAACATACATATACTAAATATACACAAAAAAAATACAATGATCTGCTGTTCTAAATGTGGAACAACATGCCGACAGTTGTTACACACACCTAAAATAAAGAATTTAAAGGACGAAAAATTTCAACCAAATGCAGCAATACAAGAATAAAAAATTGAAGAAAAAAAAATAGAATAAAAACAAAACAAATGAAAAATACAGTATTGGTCAACCATACAGATTTATATTAATTTTATTTTTGGCTGTCTGATTCACTAAACGTTGTGGCTTCGTTTGGTATTCAGAGTTGAATTGGTTAAATTGTTTGAAAGTTTAATGACAGCGAGTATTCTATTTAACTAGAACCCTAAGAGAATAAAAAAAATCAATAACTTTAGCCATTTATCGTTAAAAACGAAACAACTATAATGAGCATGAGAGAAAAAACTTTAAAAAGAAACATTTCGTTGTTTGCCTAATGTGTTTCTATTTTGCAGAAAGAACATTAACTTTTCTTTTAATAAAAAGAATTTGTTTAAATAAATAAGTAATAATTAAAAATAAAATTTCTAAGCAAAATTATTATTAACTACTGGGAATCTTATTATATCAGGCAGAAAAAAATAGAAATCGTAGCATTGAGATTTTAGAAAATTTTCTTTCCAATGATGGCAATCAAGAAAAAAGGTTAAACAACTAGAGGTTAGAAATACAAAATTTCTTAATTTTTTGGAACAAAAAAATCTTAAAAGAACATAAAATACAAAATTCAAACAAAATCATTCCACCACATGACTATACTCGTAAATAACTCCATTCTTTTAATCCTTAATAAATACTAGACCTAGGGAAAATAAAAAAATTCGAGTATTATCACAATACGTGTGACTCACTCCCGCTCCTAATTCAAATTCTGAGGTATATATTTATTTCCTTATTAATTTAATTATTTTTCAACTTCAATATTAAGTAAGAAAAATAATAAAAACCAAAATTCCAGCAACAAGTAAGAATATAGTATGTCATCTTGGATAAACAAACATAAATTCTAAATGCTAAATTGACCATATCCACTTAGAAGGAATTTTTACGAACAAAAATTCAATAGCTGGATTTTTTTTTAATGACAGTTTTCCGCAGGTAGTAAATGAATACTTTTTTCATTACTGAAATTATATTTTTTCCGACCAATTCAAAATGTTGCCAAAATTATTACTTTAGTAAATTTGTTTAATAATTCGCCTTCTAAATAAAACAAATGTTAAAAGTTGTTTATGCAAATAATTTTACTTTTTCTGAAAAAAAAATTAAATAAAAATAGTAGTGGCGTAGTTGAAATGTTTTCCAATTTAGGTTCGAAGCTTACAGAACAAATTCATTTGTTCCCCTCTGAAAGAGAGATGTCAATCTATGTTCATATAAAGGGTGTCCCAGTAACAGTGCACTTTTGCATTTCATTACTGCAATAAATCGATTAATTAAGCTTTGTGTAGCAGGTGGCATACCATCCAGATCCCTGCCTTCCAGTTGAAATCACAAGAATTCTGTTATTATACTCCTGTAACGAATGCAGTTCACAGTCACTGCAATTTCGGTCTCATCTTCAAAAATGTAATACCTGTTCAAAATCCTTACCAAGCAGTTACTTGTTGTGGGTGCATTTGCTTCTCATGGATTGCATTAATGATTCATGACGAAGTCATTGAATGAAAATGTGCTTCTCATTAGAGAAGATGACTTTTTTTCTTAAATTGGATTTAACTTCATTTTGCTGCATTTGCCATTGAAAGAATTGTCGGCAGGGATATTTTATTCCATACTCTTTTAATCGAAACATGTTTTCTTTACAAATTAATAAAAAAAAATCACAACTTTTTAAAAAAAATACTTTTTTTATTTTAAAATGAAAAATTTCACTCTTACTGGGACACACTTTACAAACTTGTGTTTGCGCGTATACATTTTTTTAGTCTTAGTTTATTTATAATTTGTTTTATGTTAAAAAAAGAATCAATTTATAAATCAATTTAGCTTTTTTAAGGTTATTTTCAAATCGAAAAAATCATAAGTTTGGATGCTAAAAAATGTTAATTTAGCCTCAAAAAAAGGCTAAAAGAAGTAAAAACTACCCAATTTTTTAAATAAATTATTATTGGAATCAATATTTTGCCGTTTGATAGCAAAACTTTTTAAAGTGCTATTCTGAAATTTTTCCATTTTCTATCTATATAAATAAAATTCATATTCTATTTATTTGTTTGTTCGCTATATATATTTTTGTTATTCAACGTATTTTTCTGAAATTGATCTCTATACTCCAAAAAAGGTCGCCATATACTTTTGGACTGGCCACGTCAATTTTTAGGTTCACTTTTCTAAAATTTTCTCTCGCTTAAATATTTTATTTACCAATTTGGTTGGCGAATTTGATAATGATGCTAGCAAAAACATGAGCTACTTTATGAAGTAGTGAAAGGTTGGGTTTTATAACAATTGAAATTCTATATGTAAACGGATTTATCTACAAATTGGTACATACGCTTTCCAAAGATCCCGATTCACGTATTTAAGGACCGGGCCGGGCGAGACAGGGCAAAACATCTAGTAACAGTTATTATTTATTAGTTATTAGTTATTATTATATTATTTCTTATTGTTGTACAGATGGTGCAAAAGTCCCGCTACAATTTTGATTGTGCTATTTTATTTATGTGACGTTTAGCTCAGTTTCGCTTTAAGCATTGTGTTGTGTAGACGTCCAAATTTTATTATGGATAACTATACGCCGCAATGACAAACAGAAATAGTGAAAATATTTATTGAAAATAATCGTTCCATTATTGACATTCAGCGGAAATTGCGTTAAAAATATCCTAATCGTCCAATACCTCACCAAACGACAATTTATCGTTTACATGCGAATTTTCGACAGTACGGTACGACAGCAGACAGGCCTCGTTTTGGAAGACAACGGACGTCTCGTAACGCTAAAAATGTGGCTCTGTCTCCAGAAAAATCAATTCAGTTCCTTAAAATGTTTGTGAATTCTGACATCAAATTTGACTAAAGTTATTTTCAAATTCAAATTTCAAACGTTAATTGTATTCATACATTTTTATAAAAATATTTTTTTAAATAACATTAAGATTTATCTATTTCCTCTTAATACGTATATAAACAGACATAAACATACATATTTCTACCAAGTAAACAAATTAAAATATTTTCTGCTCCTGCAAAGTCTTCGAATTTTATATGCGATTGTTTAAATATGACAAACTAACTAAAAGGTGATTTTATAAGAACTATCGGAAATTAAAAAAAAAAAAAAAACACATAAAATTCAGAAAAATGCATGAAATATTTATTTGGATCGATATAATTTAATGTTTGAAGATTATTTCATGCAAATGTTGGCCGCGGCTGCGCCTCAAATGGTCCATCCGCTTAGTCCAATTTTGGCATACTCTTTCCAACATTTCGGCCGGTATCTCACGAATAATGTTGGCAATGTTGGCTTCCAGTGCGTCAATCGAAGCGGGCTTGTCCCTATACACATTAGCCTTAACATAGCCCCACAAAAAATAGTCTAGAGGCGTTAAATCGCACGATCTGGGCGGCCAATTGACTGGTCCCAAGCGTGAAATAAACTGTTCACCGAACTCTCCTCTCAATTGGTCCATTGTTTCGCGTGCTGTGTGGCATGTGGCACCGTCTTGTTGAAACCACATGTCATGCAAGTCAAGCTCTTCCATTTTGGGCAAAAAAAAGTTTGTTATCATCGCACGGTAGCGCTCACCATTCACAGTAACATTGTGATTCGCATCATCTTTGAAGAAATACGGCCCAATGATGCCGCCAGCCCATAATCCGCACCAAACGGTTGTTTTTTGTGGATGCATTGGTAGCTCTTGCAATGCTTCTGGCTGCTCTTCACTCCAAATACGGCAGTTTTGCTTGTTCACGTATCCATTCAACCAGAAATGAGCCTCGTCGCTGAACACAATTCTTCGATAAAAAAGTGGATCTTCATCTAACTTTTCAAGAGCCCATTCACCAAAAATTTGGCGTTGTGGTAGGTCGTTTGGCTTCAATTCTTGCACCAGTTGTATCTTATAAGGCTTCACACCCAAATCCTTCCGCAAAATTTTCCACGTAGTGGAGTAACAGAGGCCCAATTGCTGCGAACGGCGCCGAATCGATAATTCACGGTCATCACCAACACTGGCCGATACGGCTGCGATATTTTCTTCAGTTCGTGTTGGTGGTTTAATGTCCAACAATGTAAATTTGGTGCGAAATTTTGTTACAATAGCCCGAATAGAAGCCTCAGTAGGTCGATTAAACTGACCATAAAATCTAAGAAGCGCGCGATGAACTTTCTTAACAGAGCACGCATTTTGGTAATAAAATTCAATAATTTGCAAGCGTTGTTCGTTTGTAAGACGATTCATGATTAAATTATAGACCAAACTGAAGATGTTTGACAGTGACACAAGATACAAAACGTGCGTGAGCTGTCAAAACTAGTGTTGCCAAAAAGATAATAGCAAAAAAATCACTCTTTATAAGCATCAACAGAGTATTTGAAAAGAAAACCTTCAGGAAATTAAAATATCTTACGAGGATTTGCAAAGCTTAGCTTGTCTTGAAGTTACAATTAATTTATTTATTTTTATTTTGACGCTCAGTGTGTAGGTATACTTTGTTACTTTTGATATAATATTATTGTTGTTGTACGAGTATGAATACCGTGTGTTTTTACATTTTCTCATTCAAAACAAATTTTTAAACAAGTAATACTGAATAATACTTTTAATCGAAAAACTTTTGCATTATAAAAAAGTTTTGTAACATTAAAAGCTTTTTTTACAACTAAATAAAATACAGCAGAAAAACGAAATGAAAATCAGGATACAATGCAAATAAAACAAAACAGCAAATCAGAAGCTAAAAAAATTTGTATGAATGTTTAACACAAATAGGTCGATTTCATAGGGGAATTACACGTTTAGTTGAGTTAAAGAAAAATAATTATTAATTATTTATATTTTACTTTCAATAAAATTTGAAAAATAAGCAAAACGAAACGTATGCTTTCGTTTCGTTTTGTAGTTTACAAAAAAAATTACATTAAAAAAACAGTACGATACATTTAAAAATAAGCAGAGAGAAATGAAAATGATTAAAATAAAAAATAACATCGTAAGTAATCATTGTTTGGACGAAGCATTGTGGTACACGTAAAAACGATTTAAGAATTTAGCGAATTTTGTGAATTTACATCAAGCTTTTGTAAAACATTTCGTTTCTTTTTAATGCACACATAGAAAACTTTCTTCAGTTTAAAAAACGTAAGATGAGGACAGCGAGAGTGGGGCAAAGCTAAGAGTTAAGGTTAAAAATATTTGATCGGGCAGGTCCCTTTTTCTTTTGCAAAAACAGTTTGGTTTCAAGCTTCTGATTTTTGTTAATTTATCGGCGCTATAAACAAAAGTGCGTGATAGCATTTAGATTTCTGTACGACTACCATTTCGGAAATTTGACCAATTTAAGACTCAACTATTGCCGGCCTGTTAATATCATCATATCTAGAATTTTTTATAATTTCTTTTATTGTTCATGATATATTTTACAATTTAAGAGTTCTATGGGACATAAGAAAACACCATTTTTTTATTCTTCACAGGCATAAAAGAAACCATTTTTTTTAAATATTGTTGTTTAAATTAGTTCAAACATATTCTCTACACAAGGTTAATCTATATTCAACTTTACAGATACTCTGTTGAGACCGCAATTCTTTCAGAGCCACTGGCTAGTGCCCGCTTCCCTTAATACAAGTTTTTCTTAATTAGCTCAAGCTAATTTTTATATAAATTCTTGAGTTGTATGCTTGTACGAAGAAATAAACAGTAAATTTAAAATATATTTTTAGTGTGTTTAAAGTATTGTTACGTTTTTACCCTATCACAAAAACGTTTAATTTATTAAGGTTCGTATTGTAAAATAAAACACCAGTAGTTCACTTTTCGCAACAGTTATTGGAAAAATACACTTTTTTTATAACCGTCACAACGACACTTTATTGTTTATGCACACCTTGTTTACTGTTTAATGTCTCAACTAGAATTGAACTTGTCTGGCAATCTTAGGATTGCCTTTTATACTGTTTTACTTAAGCCTAGAGCCATCTAGATTGGACAAACTATAACGGTTATTTTAAATCCAGTTTAGCCTAGAACCTTCTAAAAACAACTAGACATTACTGCATAGTTCTAGGTATATCAAGTTATAAAAAAAAGGTAAACGAATATTCTTATTCTAGCTAATTCTAGAACACTTAAAACTACCATGATAAAAATACTACACATTTTACTTTATAACTCACACACAACAATTACACTCAAAAATTTTACGCATTAACTTAAATACTAAATTGCAATATTTACATAAATAATGTATTTATTTCATAAATAAATAAAAATTTTTATGAAAAATAAAACAGGATGATTTTTTGTAACAATATTTTTCTAAACAAAATATGGTTTTTTTAAAGTGAGGAAACGAAAAATAATTTCTTAGAACTTTACAAAATTTCCATGCAAGTAAAAACGTTAAGCCCTAAAATTTTTTAACAATTAATTAAAATAGAGCACAAGCAAATGCCTTTTTGCCGATTACAGTTACTGATAAACTTTTATGTGCATTTTTTAGTTGCAAAATTAAGCTGTGTTTGGTAACAACTGATGCTACTGTCACTTTTAACAGAAGAGAATCGTAAACAACAGAAGGCTTTAAAAAAAAGTGTCAACGTCAACAACAAGAGGTGCTTATTGTCACTTAAAACTTATACAAGTTGTTAGTGGTGTTAGCAAAACAAACAGTCATATTTAAAAAAATACTGCATTTTAAAAGAAATAAGTAGAAAAAATCAAACAAATAAAATCTTAAACTTATTTTCGTAAAGAAAAACACAACTTTGAAAGTTTTTCAAAACTAAAATAATCCGCTATTGAAATAAAATAACCACAAAAGAAACTTAAAACAAAAGGTGTCGCAACAAAATTTACTTTAAGTTATTGTAACCCTCTGCTAAAAGAAAGCCATAAGACAAAGAAAAAGTTGCAATAACTGTTTTTTTGTTTTAGTTTCTCGTGTTATGGCAAACCGAAATCAACATATTATTTATGTACTCGTACTAACACCACAAATGATGCAAAACCTACAATGCAAGCAAGTGTTAAAAAGATTTTTGAAGAAAAAAAAAATACGTTAACTGAAATAGAAACTAACAATAAAAAAATGTATTCTACAAATGGGTAAGAAATAAACAAGAGAAAAAAGCATGAATGAATGACGAAGGTATGGGTGAAGGTAAAATGCTTAAGGGTTTCTTCTCTTGAAACAAAAAGTTTAAAAAAAGGCAGAACAGAGAAAAAAAAAATTATTTTGCAAATGCAATTCAATGCATTTAGCCGCAAGACACCGACCGCACTATGCAGGGGAGAGTAAGTTGTTGCTAACAAGTGCTACAGCTAAAAATAAGTTGTATTTTATTTTACACTTCAAGAAAACTTTGTAAATTTTGCAGAAAATCAACTTAAAAAATACATTTAAGTTCTCAATAAAAATTATATCATACCCTGCAGATGGCAAGCTTCCCTAAATAAGGATAAAAAACTAACAAAAAATAATCAAAAAAATCTAAACGTTCTAATGATAAAGCCACAGAAAACAAATTGGGTTTTGAGAACAAAAATTTAGTTGTAATAATCAAATTTTTCGGTTGTAGCATCCAGAATACACCATAGCGGCCAAAGTTAAGGTGTCATTATTGTGTTTTGAGCTGGAACACCGATTTTCAATTGTCAAAAATAAAATTAAAAAATTTATTATCATAACTAAGTTGTTTTCTCATTACAGATATAATAGTTTACTCATGCATCTAAACATTCCAATTTGAAATATTTTAATGGTACCTAACATACTTTTTGCACTGTATACGCCAACCCTTTTTTAGAGCTATGTGCTCGGTCATGTTTGTGAAGGGGCACTTCCACACAGCTCAAAGTGCATTGGTAAAATATTTCTAGCGGTCGCAATTGGTGTGTAATTGCTTTATTCTCCTGGATGTTATAGAAACAAGGACATGAAGGGTATTTGGGCAATGAAATGGTTTGCTATCCCGCTAAAAAGATCACCGATACACCTTTCATATGTCCAAAATCCTTTTGGTTGGTGAATAACAACTTCATTAGTGCCTTAATTCGATAAGGAGAAAAACGAAGTGTACAAGATTGTAGGGTAGCCAAAGCAATTATGCTTTGAGAGAAAAGATAATACACTGAACTGATGACAGGACTTACTTACCACATGAATACATATGACGACTCCTGTTCTTTCTGTCAAGAACTGCAAGAACGATCGCAACATATTCTGTGCGTTTGCCTAGCGGTAGAAAGGCGCACAATGAGCTACTTCGACAGTGGGATACTGATCTCATTGTACTTAAGCAAAATTAATCCTACAACAATCATGAGATTTGTAAGGAGTCTCGCATTGTAGCTGGAAACTGGGCTGCACAATAAATCTTACAAGTGGTTGAGTGATTATGGCCCACAGAGATATAAATAATAATGTCAATCCTAAAATTGTAGAATAGAATAAAATACGACTTCTAAAAAGTTGCTTTTCTAAAAAAAAAACATGAAAAATAATCTCTGACAAAATTTAAATTTTTGCACTATCATATATTATGAATACTATAATATTTATTATAAACAAACATAGTTTATGTTAAACATAATTAAAGATGTCGTTTGTAGAGGCAGTATCCCATTTCGTCAATCTGTCGAAAATAGCACGTAAATATTCACAAAAAGTAGGATTGTGAATACCTATTGCATGTGGATGATGCCAAAAAGCAATTATGTGTAATAATTTATAAGCGATTTTTTCAAGTTAGAAAATAATATTGAGAGGATAGTGAATCAATCAAAGCTTTAATCAAAAATTATAAACCTTTTGTAAAATAACAAATTTTCAAAGACAAGTAAGTATGCATAAAAAACGAAAAAAATTATATCAAATAGGGGTGAAAAGAATTTTTACGGAAATAGAAAACAAAATTTAAAAAATCTTAGAATTTATTTTTGTTTTTTTTTTTTAATTCAATTCAAAATGTACTTAAGCGACTATGGCTGAAAAATGTAAGGCTTTATACATATAATATTAAAATAAGTTAAAATTCCGTTTTTTTTAGCTTGTATAATATTTTTTATAATAGAATTGAATACACAATTCTTTTTTCCAATTAGTTTGTCTTCAATACAATTTTTGTAAAAGAAAAAAATGTGAACTTTCTTTCCTTTGTCTTTATCATCTTTTAAGTTTAGTTCGTTCGTTCATATCAAATGGAGAGCAAAAAACGGACTAGTTCGTTCAGTTCAAGTGAGTCAATAGTACAATAAGAATAGTTTATATAATTGTATAAGATATTAACGGGATTCACTTAAAATATTTAGATGATTTGATTAATTATGGTTGATTCAATTAATTTTAAAGTTTCACGACTTTGTCCAAAGAAATTAACATGTCAAATATATAAAAAATTTTCATAAATAATTTTTAATTAAAAAATGGCAAAAATGTCAGCCATCATAATAGAAAAATATATTATACAATATTATAAAGCACTAATTTTCTAATTAAAAGTATTATTGATTGCAAATTAATGAATTTTTTATTTGATTAATGAAAAAATTCTCTCAGTGAAGAAATCATTTTCTGACTTGTAACGCAGCAAAGAAATATATACTTTTAATATTTGTTTATCTTGTGTGCAAGAAAAGTTATATAAACGTTGCATAGCAACTGCCCAATCAACTCTTACACTGCAAGTCTATGGAAGCAGCCATCAATGTAAATCATATACTTTACCAGAAGTGATTACTTGGTAGCTGCATTTGAAATTATCTTTTGACTAGATTTTGGATGAGTTCAGTTAGTACAGTATGTAAAAAAATGAAATTATCACCCTTATTGTGTTATGGCGAAAATGAGTCGTTTTTAAAACGAAGGTACCTAGGTTGACTCTAATAAATACAAAACTCTCTGAATCTATTACTAATAAATCGTTAGAACGGTGTTGGAAAAAAGCATAAGCAATTTTGATCATGATTCACATACCAAAAGGAATAAAAAGTAATTAAAATGAAAGTGAAAGTGAAAGGTTTCTCAGCGTTTCTTCGTTATGTAAATCTGGCATTACAATGTAAGAGGTATCCCAGTATAATTACACTTTTAATTTCATGCTTCAATAAATTGATATGTCGTCTAGATCCATGCAGTCCAGTGGAGGATATGAAAACATCCTTATCACAAAGTTATTTAGAAGGTAAAGAGCTCATTGGAGAATATGACTTTTTGGCATAGACATTACTTTGCTTCATTGAACATATTGCAGGCATATTTAATCGGCACAAGTTCTCTTAACATTCCAATAAAAAAACCACAACTCTCTCAAAAAAATTATAAAGTGCACTTAGACTTGCTTTTTGAAGAAAAAATTAAGCAAATTGAATTTGTAAACAATTTACTTTGACAGTTTTTACAAACACGAAATATGTAACTAGGCATTGTAGTCTACTAAGTGCTTTCAACACTATACATATTTAGTGCTTTTTAACATTTTCTACGCGGAAAATTTTGGAGTTTAGTTTTAGTGCTTTGTTTTCTGTGAGTTTTTTTCCTCAGTGGCAATTAACTTTTGTGTAAGTTGTCCAAATAAAAAGTGATGATATGAAGATAAGCAAGCTTAGGAATTTTTTAATTATGCCGTCAAAAAATAATAAGGAATTATTTGGAAATATTATTGATAATAGGTACATATACTGAACTAAAAAGCGCGAGTAATAATATATAGAAAAAAAAATAATAAAAAAAAACAAATAGTTCAATGAAAAAATCATATAGAAAAATCTATTACTCAAAATAAATAAATTTGTTAACTAAATATTTAAATTTTTATTAAAAAAAAAGACTTAAAACAAAAAGCAAAACATGTAATTTTCTTGATCACAGTGCTTTTTGAAACTCAAACACTGTGAATAACTCTCCTGAGTTAGTGCCATACTTCATACAAGAGTATTAACAGGATTGCTGCGGCTATACCACAAAAACTTTTATAGTTAATCATTAAACTACCACCAACTACAACAGTTTGTCTTGCTTATGTGCTGTTTTTTGTAACAAAAATAATGAAATCATCCAGAAATTTTGTACGAAAGTTTTAAAAACTGAAAAATTTTAACACGATTTGATTTTTTGTGTTAGCCTTAAGAGGCATTTTATTTACGGTACCATAACGTAAGTATGTTAACAAAAAAAACTTTATTTCTATTTTGTTTTCTTGTATTTCAACTTGTTTGCACATATTTCTTACACCAGGTAAAGAACCTTATTAAAGATATCAGATTTATTTCAAATGCTATTTAAATTATACACACAAAGAGCAACAACATATACAATTTGTCGTACACACTTTTGTTAAAACTCTCAAGCTGCCAGCAGTCTACCCCTACTCGTCTCCTCCCTCATCTTCCCCTAGCAGATCACATTACTTACTTAAGCTTCACTTTTTTCTATAAACATAAATAATACTACAACAACTTTTTTTAAGCAGCGCGTGTGCTTAGTCTTGTCCCCCATTTTCGTTTTATTTTCTTGATTTATTTTAATTTTAAAACTTTATCCTGGATTTATGTGTCTACAGAAAAACGTAGATGACAATCGAGTTACCGGGAAATTAAAAAAAAAAATTAGAAAAGAACAAAAAAATTCATAAGAATTTCTGCCCAAAGGTGTTTAGAGTTTTGCAGTAGCAATTGTTGTTGTTGACAAATGTTTTGCTGTTGATGTTAAAAACAGCGGAAATCAGAAGTCTGCTTTAGTAACAGTGAGACAAACAACTGGCAAATGCATAACCGCCTGCCTGTTAACACAATCCGGTTGGTGTACTCGTACATACGTTCAGTAAAGTTTTATTTTGTTCGTTTCATTTTCTTATTTATTTTTCTTCTTCAAAAAGAGTATACTCTTACATGAGTGCAGGTTAGTATGTGTGTTCTGTTGCTTTTTTCTCATTATTTTTGTTAACAAACAGGAGTAAGGTGACAATATATATTTAAGTTTATTCACATTTTAGTTTTATAAAATTTTTCTTACTACAGCAAATATGAAATACAAATACCGAGTATAATATTCAAGTTATATTTATATGACAGTATAACTGCCAGGAAAATATGTCAACACGTAAGATAATAAAATCCGTTGGGGTTTTGTTGACTTTTAATTCTTTAAAACAAGCCTTATCGTTTTTTCTAGGAGAAACGTAAGAAATAAGTTTATCATCGATAGAAAAACATGTAAGAGTAGCGTTGAAAATTTTTCAAAAATAAGAAAACATCACAGAGAAAAAAACTTCGATTTTAAGAAATGAATTTGATATCATTTAAAATCTTAAGTATGTACGTCTTATTAACAATTTAGTAGTAATAATCAAAATTCGATAATACAGCCCGAAGTTGGGTTCTTCTAATTCTGAAAAGTCATTTACATATTACTTTTTTGTGACCTAAAGGTCAATCTGAGTTTGTCATTTGTCGTCAAGCAATTCTTTAAATTCTTAATCGATAAAACCGATTTTACTTGTCAATTGATGTTATGGTTTATAACCATAATTAATGACAAGGAGGGAATTATAATTTTCCAGAGTGTTTGTATTCATTTTCGATTAATTAGAAAGCGCTGATTACAATTACAATTACTAATGGTTTTTTTTTCATCAGCTATAGTATTTGAGATTTCTATAACTACCCGCACTTAAGCTGACGCTGCATATTATTTCGTTTTAAAGGGATAAACATTTTATTTAATCGTAAATTTAAAAAGACGCTTTTTATATGATCTACGAGTACATAATTTTTGTGTTATTTTTGGTGAATATTCTTTTTGCAAAATATCGTAAATCGATCACCGATATGCGTACTTTAACTACTTCGGAGTAAGTATTTACAATCTGCACACAAGTTACGGATTAAATAACATTATATTTTATGACAATAGACGAGTGGAAAAAGATCTAATAATAAGTTCAGGCCACCCATGATTTGGAAGAAGGAATATAAAAAACGTGAATAACAATTATGGTAAACCTGAAATAAACTCGCCAAATCGAGATTAGGGGTCATATTCGATGTCATCTGCTGCTTAGAGCCCTGTTACACGCTCTGGTCAGCCACAAGAGCCAGTACTATCGACATCATCAACCTGTTATGAACCCAACACCATAGAAATTGAATAAGAAAGACATGAATCAAATCCTCAACCATTCAATCCAAATGAGTTAAACAACTTAATAAGAGATTTGAATCTATCGAAAGAGGAGCCATCGCATTTTAAGGATAAAAAAATTTCCTTAAATTTTTTTTCTTTTTCTTGGTAATCATAAATTAAGACGCTATTTACAATTAACTAACGATATGTTGTCTAATTTAAAATCTTTACGCTATTTACATTCTTATTTAGATCGATTTCCTGAAAGATTTCAGCAAGATAATTGTACCTTCCACCAAGGGAGGTGGGACAGACGTATTTCTGGATTACTTCTGGAATCTTTGTGGATATTTAAAACAAGAGTCGCATTCAAGAAAATCTTCTAAAAGACAATTTTTCCTCAACCACAGTAACTGAATGAATTAAAATGTATAAAAAAATTATAATTTTTAAGCTTGGAATCAGCACACTTTAGTTAAACGAATACAAACACTTTGGAAAAGTTTTTAGTATTAATCGGTGTTATTAAGATAAAGTTCTTTTTTTACAATTTTAACAACAGAAGTTTCCGAGCTTTTGTATTTATTTTATTTTATAGAAATTAAACACTAAATTAAAAATTTATATTCCAAAATTAACAAGCTTAAAAGTGAATAACATTTATACTTTGTCATTTGGACTACGCATTTACAAAAAAAAAAAAAATAATAATAAAAAAAAATAAAAGGGGAATACACTACGAGTTTAGCAACAAGTGGTGCAGTACAAAAAAAAAATTAAAAGTACAAATACAGAAACTGTATTAAAATAAATGAACAATGAACAAAGTTGTATTTTTAGATTATTTCAAATTTCATTGCAAGCAGATATTGCTGGCTTAAACTTAATTTTTTTGTGGCTCAATAAAAATTTCTGCTATTAATTCAGTAAGGAATTAATAATTATGACAATATTTTAAATCAAAATGTTTAAGTGATGCACAACATTTTTTCTGTGTAACAAAACAAAATATACAAAAATTTAATGACATTGTTTAGGCTGATACAGTAATGAAAAGCGAACTAAATTGACTTAATGCCATGTGATTTAGCATTTTGTTTTATTTTAATTATATTTTTCTTTACTTAAAACGCCTTCCAAAAGTTTTCTGTTTTAACCATTTCTTGAATTGTTTTCCTTTTTGTAAACAAGAATGCATGCAATTTAAGCATTTATTTTGTTTACATATCATTAAGAATACCAAAATATGAAAAAAATAAAAGTAAAGCAAACAGACTAAACTCAAAACAAGTAGAATTATTGTCACGGGGATTTCTTATCAATGCTATAACCTATTTCCGCTTGTAGACTTACAAATTATAATAATAAAAATTACAAATTAAAGTTCATACGTGTTTTTGGTAAAGCAAAGCTAGAAATAAAATTTTTTGTAGTTTAAAAAAAAAATTGCCATAAATTAAGTTTTACTTTATTTGCTATACTTTTTTTTTAATTTTTGAAGGCACAGCTTTGTACATAAAACAACAGAAAAGCCACGTATCCTTGCACACACGGTGTGTTCATAATATTATTAGCTTTTGTTACCTACCTGGCTAACTTACGGTTGGTATGAACGAATACATTTTTATACCTTTTAAAATTTTTGTTACCATTATTTTAATTCTTTCTTTTGCCTTTTGTTACTGAAATTTCATTATGTACTTTTCATATTCATTTTATACAAATGTTTATACATATTACGTGAGAATATTAACAATTGTTAAAGATGCATCATGTCTAACTATGATAGGTTATGGTTTTTTTATTGGAATTGTAAAGAAATTTTACAGCAGAGCATATGAATGAATACGACTACGTGCAAATGAATAATTGTAACTCAGTATACCATACTTTGCTTTTATATAAACGAATATAATAATAGTTTAGCATGTAAATTATTTGGTTAACCAATTTGTAGACATTTATATAAGCCAGAAGGTATACGTCATGTAAATATAGAATTTAATTAATAATCCGGAACGCTAGGCAAAAAAAGGAAATAAATAAAATTTCAAAGAGCTACATTTCATAAATGAAAAGATATATTTGAATTCATATTAACTAAATATTTAATAAAATTATTCAATGCAAATGAGGCCAGTAATCCACTGACTAGATAGCTGGGAAATAACACAGGATATGTTAAGACGTCTTTTATCCTTCTTGACTGAAACGACAGGATTCATCCTATACCACAACAATTTTACTCATGTGTTAGTTGAGTCTACAATGTCCTGTCAGGAGTTCAGTATGGAGTTTGATGTCATTTCCGCTGAGGTTCACAATAACTTCTGCCTTATACGTAATCTTAACAAAAGCACAAATCAAACACTTTCTTTTTAGCTAGTAAAACTTAACTCTACTTAATTTAAAATTTTAAAATTATAACTTCTTTGTGTTATTACCTATTGCAATTATGTGTGAGTGCGATTGACAAAAAACATAAAAAATTACAACTCATGAATAACAGTTGTACCAACTTCAACTCAAGCGTAATAAAGGCCTAGAATAATCAGTTTAAAAATTTACAACCCTAAAATTTTAGTCTAATTAGCTTCAGCATCAATTCTAACAAAACTTGTTTTGACGGAACTGTTAAAAAATCCATGCGCTTGTTCTTCTTATGTGCGCTTTACACTTTAATACAAAACTTAAGTATTTGATGCGACTGTCCCAAAATCATACACTATAAAACAATTGTTAAGATTTCATTGGATTTTGTCAGCTGTTATTATTATTTCTTTATTCGTATGCAAAAATTCAGCCCTGATACAAAGAAACAGCTTCCATTTTTTAGGCGGAGGCCCACGCCATAGAGTTATGTGCTTGAGAATGTTTACCAAGGGGCACTATGTGCATTGACAAGCTTTTCTTTATTGCAGATACAGGGAGATGAAGGACATGTGGGCTTTGAAATGGCGTACTATCTGGCTATAAAGCACGTAGATACCATCTTTATAGGTCTACAGCTATTTTGCGGTGTGACCAACAACTTCACTAGTGCTCTACAACGCAAGGAAGGGAAGCGAAGCTTAGTAGACTGCTGGAGGGCCAAAATGGGCATGCGGCAGTCAAAGAGACTAATCAACTCCAAGCGCATTAGGGCAGAAGTTCTTTCAAACCTCAGCAGAAATGATATGAAACTTTATGTTTGTGCTACTTAAGGGTCTTTGTAGACTTAACTATCACATGAGTAAGCTCGGTGTGGTAGAAGACGACTCCAGTCGTTTCTGTTGACATCGATGGAAAACGTCGGAGCATGTTCTGTGTGAGTGCCCAGCGGTGGCAAGATACACAATGAGCTGTTTAGGCAGTGGAACACTGGTACCAGGAGACCTAACCATGATTAGTCCTACAGCAATTACAAGATTCGTAAGGAATCTCGAATTTTAGTTAGGAAGTGGGCTGCACAATAAGTCTTACAGGTCGCGGTGCGATTATAGCCCATAGTGATATTAATAATTATAATGAAAAATATAAACTTTTACAAAATTTTCTAAAAATGGTGAGAGTCACAGAGAGTAAAATTTTTATCCGTATTTTTGATCTATTTTTTATTTAATTTTAATCTTTGACAAGTCGTTTTACTCAGTATTACAGTGTAAAATCCCCTTTATTATCTCTTTTTATTTTGGTAACTTACACACAAGGTTAGTGTCCATGTCAAAAAAATTAAAAATAGAACAAAATTATAAGGCGGTAACTTGGAAATTTTCCATGTATCAACACAAAAAAACAGTGCTAAAAGGACTAAGATGACTACGATTTCAAAGAATTTTGTTTATCTTCGTTAATGGTATTAGACATTGATATCTACTTTATACTAATATATGTAGGGACTATAAACTACAACCGTTAATTCTAGAGGTAAACAAAAAGAAATACTAAAACTACATATATAGATTTGCTACGTGTGCGACCTTCTATCCCTTTTAGCTTTTAAGCAGAAAATTAGAAACTTGTGTAAGCCGTTTTTTGTTTTCTTTTATTGTTGGGTGTTATATATGAGTATTCTTTAATAGGCATCATAATCATATATAATATCTGCTCTATCCAGGGCAATTCCGAAATCAACGTAAAAATACCAAAATGAGTATTAACTAACTAAACAAGCCAAGGAGAGCAGCATATAGTTTCATTAATAAAACTAAGATGTGTTTACACGAATCAATAAATAAATTTCGGAAAATCGTATTATTCTTATCGACAACATTATTCTAAGGATATTGTTAAGCATGCTATACTTTTTTCCTGTTCTTTACCCAACACATATATTTTGATATTCATTTTGTTTGGCACCCTTTAAAAATTCACAATAAAAGCCACATTTCACATTATAAAAAAATTTTTTTTAAATAAGTTCCTTTAAAAATTTGCTGTTTTAAACGCCTGTTTTTATCAAAATTATTAAAATTAATTATTTATTAAATTCACCTTGAAACCTTAGTATACTTTTTGGTATTAAACTTTTGAAAAACAAACCTTAGGCGGTATGTATTGTAATATTTTTTGTTTAGTTTTTCCTTAAGATTTCAAAAGGTTTCATTACATGTTTAGCTTTTAAAATGAAATTCTAAAAGTTTGTCTTAGAGACTTAATTAACTATAATTATAACAAATTTTTGTATCTTGTTAAGCATAATTTATTTAAAATATTTTCATTTAATAACATGCCACTTTAATTAAGACAATGAAGCTTAATTTTATGAACCGAAACTTTTCCAAATTATCTTAAAAAAAATTACTTATATAAGTGTAAAAATACTGATATATGGTTTTTTTTGGATGTTTTTTATTTTTAGTTATTACACTTTACAATTTTATTGGTTAATTGGCAAACAAATAATAAATTTTTTATAGAGAACCACCTGGAGAATAATAAATTATAAACCCATCGTAATTGGAATTAAGCACCAAAAAAGATTAATATTTTGCTTAAAAACAGTTTTTTTGTTATGTCACCATTGAAGTAAATGAGTGCTTTTAATATATCATAATTGCATAAGTTTACAAAGTTCACTGGTGTGCAAAACATATTTTATATGACTAGAAGCGATATTTGCTAATGAAATTTGATTTTACAGTGTAAAATCAAATAAAAACACATTACATTTATACAAACGTTAATGTTACCTACAAATACATGCATAGAAAATATATGACAAGAACAAGTTTAATTTAATATTATTTATTACTTATTTAGGTAAACGTTTTCAATATTTTTCCAATTAAACTTTAGCATTTTATATTTATATCAATGAATCAATTAAATATATAATCAATATGAAAAATTTTTCATCCAATTAAAAAATTTCATGTTAATTAATTGATTCTATTAAATATTAATTTAAGTAAATTTTAATTTATATGTAATTAGTTTGATAAGTTTTTAATTCAATAAGAAACTGGATCACATATATATTAATTATTATTATTTTATAATTAACTAAACATTTAATCAATATCAAAATTTTTATAAAATTTTTGAATTGGGACATAATTATGTTCTATCAAAATAGTATTACAGTCTGAACTATTTAAGCTTATTTCGTAGCTTGATATTTCTAAAATATTTTTGTCATATTGTTGATTTTAAAAACTACAGAAAGCATCACATCATGCCGATTTGTGTGAAAAAGAGCGAGACTTTTATGAATAATAAGGTAAAATTAAATTAAGCGTTAATAGCAAACAAAAAAAAAATTGGGCCAAAAGCAATTTAATAACAGTGCATTTTTAATACATGCTTTTTTCTCGCAATAAGTCATCTACAAGCAATAGGTTTTGTTATAGTTTTTTACTTCAGCTTACAGGATTGTAGTAGGATATGAACCAAGGAAACTCACTACTTAACCACTTCGGCCACAAGTCTCTGTTTAGTATGAGTGATTGAGTTTTTATTTTATGCTTACTTTAAAGAAAGAAATTCAGTTCAACAAATGTTACCAGTGCGTAATGAGAAAAAGAAAGCAGATAGGCAGCCGATATATGGACTTATCTAGAAATGTATTTTGAGCGTATCCTTACTTTATTACTTCTTGAAAGCAATAAATTTTAATTTAAAAATAAAATAAGCCAAAAGTCTCTGTAAAACTATGATATATTTAATGCTTCTGTTTCAAGAATAATAGTAGGGAATATTACTCCCTCAACAAGTTATTTCTCCGTTTAGAAAATTCTACTGTTGAGTGTGCCTCGCATCTAAACCAAGAATAATAGAAAACAGTTTTTTTCTCTCAATTTAATTGGATATTTATACGCCTCCATACATGTCACACTCAAAAGGCCAATTTTGTAAACAGAAAAATATTTTGCTGAAGGTGTAACTTTTTGCTTCTGTTCAAAAGTAAAATTGAATAACATTCTATTTTTAGCTTGTAAAAATATTCATTGAAACACATTGCTTTACTCTATTGGATTGCAAAATGCAATACATAGCTTAGAATCGTCGTTATTGATTCAAAATCAATATTTCTGTTTACTAGCTAGTACTTGGATAGGTTATATTATGTTAAGTTCCACAGGGCGCCCCGAATAAAGAAAAACAGAAAGGTGCTCACTTGGCTCCTCTGAATCTGTATAAAAGGAAAGACAGATAGCAATAGAGGTAAAAGAGTGAAGGGAAGTAGAAATATAGTAGAGGAAAGACTAAGAAGAAGAAGAAGACAAGGTCATAATCTAAGCCAGTTGCTGCACCTAACGAAGCCATATAGCTTAAGCAGACCGTGAAGTAAGCCGCTATAGGTAGCGGTCTTCGAAATAGGGCTTTCGCTGAACTGCCAAAGCAGGACCGAGGCAGAGAAGATGTTTCACAGTTTCCTCCTCTTCCTCGTCTTGATAACTTCTACAGTATTCATTCGATGGTAAGCAAATTCAATTTTCAAAACTGCAGAGGTCTATTATTGCCACCACCATATTCTTCAATTGGGCTCTCTGAAGTTCCAGTAAGCCCCTTCTATGATTACTTTCCAGCTTAGGCTAGATCATTCTCATTAATTTCACGTCCGTTCGTCTGCTTATCTTGGATAACACAGTATAAAATAATTTAAAAGAAATTTCTTTCATATAACTCCTAAAAAAAATTATTCTGAAAAAAGGAAATTTCTCTTCCCAAGTTTTGAAAAATAATTAATTTTTACACCAAAACCTATGCTACGTTCCACGTCTGAAACTATTTAAAATTTTTCTAGAACATTAAAACTAAATAAATAAAATGTGACGCTACACGTAAAGTAGAAATTCCAAAAGTGTAACATAAATAGATACATACACAAATAAAAAACTCCTTACAAAAAAAAAAAAAAAATAAAAACCTGCGTGTCTTTATTTAATACAGAGAGTTCTAATTTGTGTGTTTATATTTGAGAACAAAAGTACTTTGCTGAAGGATTTAATAACGATTAAAAGGAACAAGCAACATTTCAAAAAGCCTGAAAGGTAACCAAAAAGATTCAAGACACACAAAAAAAGTTATGCTCTATCGATAAAGAACTGAATATTTTATATTCACAAACACATTTCACTGCAATCAATTTGTTTTTATTCATTTGAGATATTTTTTTTACATAGAACACCAAGTTACTTTTAAAAGGATTAATATCAAATTAAAATTTGTATTTAAGCGGATTATGACTTTATTGAGAGAGAGCATGTTTAGTTTATATTTTTTGCTGTAGTATTGAATTTAATACGAGTACACTATGTTTTAAAAACATAAGTAGGCTTGGATTTGAAATGACAAATTTCTCACAATATCTACTAAAAATCTACTTTATTTTTGTTTTCTTTAATTAAAATTTTATAAAAATAATAAAAATGCTTATAAAAATCCCTACTTCCATACTTTATATTATAAATGAGAAAGTAACTCTGTCTCGCTTTCACGTCAAAACTACTGAACCGATTTAAATGAAATTTAGTACACGTAGAGTTTAAAGTCTGAGAAATTTAATTTAAAAAAAATTTTTGTAATGGGTTGAAAAGGTTGTATAAAAGTATTATCATTTTCAGAATAGAAGCATAAAACTTATATTGTAGGCTGTTGATTAATTATAAATAAATACGACATTTAAAGTTTGTAAAAATGTTACCCTTAAGGGTGTAAAATAAACATAGAGGATAACACATTTACGGATGCATTACTTTGTGGAGCTAAAGTTAACGTGTTAAGAAACTCGATAAGCCCACTTTAGTGGTCGTATTTAATAATAATGCTACCAAAAACATAAGACACTTTATAAAGAGGTGAATTAAAATTCTATTTAAAAACGGATTTCTATAAAAATTGACACATATGCTTTCTAGGGATACCTACTCAGATAATAAAAGGCCAGGCGGAGCGAGACCGGGAAAAAACATCTAATTTTTTTATAAATAGAATTCTTTTTTTTTAAAACAAAATTCATATTTTGATGTAATCAATGACAAGAAAACTTTCTATTACGATTCATTTGTTGAATTGCAATTATATAAAGAAATGACCTTATGAAGAATTAAAAGTTAATCTGTGTTGACCCGGAATTTTTACGTATTAAAATATACAAACATTTTAAGAATAGAAAATTTTTAAAGAGATTTTATTTAGGATAAGCGCAAATAGTGAAAATAAAATTTAAAAATTTTCGAACTTATAATTTTGTTAAAGACTTAAAACATTGCATCGGGTATTAGTGACACAGAACAGATAAAAGAACAATTTTTTTTTCCAACATTTGTAAAAAAAAAATTAATTAAAAATTTACTTCAAAATAACAAGAATTACATATTTTTTATAAAATAATATTTTAGAAATAACAAACTAGGAAACAAACTAAAATAATTAATACTGCATTACTAAGAAGAAAATAATTACAAATTTAATTAAAAAAATTTTGATTTTGATTAAGTTTTAATGACCAAGTTTTCATTCAAAAGAAATTGTTAAATTTATTTTATTTTAATTAAGTTTTTTTTTTAATACTAATCAATGCAAGGTTTTTTTATTGAATGAAATATATTTTATATTCATACAATATTTTCCAAATTCATTTATATATTTAATTTAATTGATATGAAAATTTTTTTTAATTAAGATGTTTCATTGAAGAGTGACACATGATTCTATGAACGATTCGTATTAAAAACGTGAAGCTTAAGGATAGTTTTCTGTGCAAAATTGTAAAATTTTAGATGAAAAGATAACGAAAACGTTTACCTGAATATGTAATTAATAATAATAAATTAAACTTATTCTTATCGTATATTTGCTAGTCATATGTATAGGTAACATAAATGTTTATATTCATGTAACGTGCTTCTATTTGATTTTAAACTAGAAAATCGAATTTCATTAGTAAAAATTGCCAGCAGTCATATAAAATGTTATTTCCACACCTGTGAACTTTGTAAGCTCAAGAAATATAATATATTAATATCGCTCATTTACTACTATGTATTGATGTCACAAATAAAAAAAAATATTATTTTCTTTTTTGTGCACAACACAGAAAAAAAGGGTGTACAAGTATATAATATTACTACACATAGCGCTGTTTATGACTTAAGGCATGCAAAAATAATTGGAGTTGTTTAAACTTAATTGACAAACCATACAAAACTCTTTGTTGAGATTGGATTTAAAATCCTACTTTAATCTTGAATCGCCAACCATATTCTTAATTTGTTTTAATCAATGTTAATCATCTGCATCTGAGAAGCCGGGAGTGCACCAAGTACCTCCAAAATTACATAAAACTTATGTTTTATTTTTTTTTTTTTTTCATTTTTATTAACTACTTCCACATGTAAAACATCAACGGCAGGTAATGTCTTATGTATGAGTTGGTTAAGCGATTGCTAATTGTGACAGACAAATCGTCATGAGTTCGATTCGCTGTGGCGGCAGAAAGATATACAAGTGAAGTACATATAAAATAATATTTATTCTATGGGCTTGTCTTAGAACCATCTAGAGTAGAGGTAGGATTTAATATTTGGTTTTCAATATTTTTTTTTTAATTTTAAATACATACGAGTAATTTTAATTATTTTTTTATCAAATTTTTCATTAATAAAATGGATTTTCTCCAGTAGATTGTTATTAAATCTCAAGAGAATAAATTCTAGGAAATAATTTGCTTATTCCTATTTAGAACATACTATTGTGAATAAAAAAAAATTATTTTCGAAAATAAAAAGACGGAATTTACGACATGCGTCAAATCCATTGAGTTTAATTGAAGTAATGTGAAAACATGAAGAATTGTTTGCAGTATGTACATATGCAAATTATATATGTACTCGTATGTACATATAGGTATCAAATTATTAATGTTTGCTGTGCTTTGCACTATCACTATTGTTGCAATGACTCGCAGTTAAGCGAAATTATCGATGAAAATGACCCAATAAAAGATATAGATGATAACGTCATATTCAAAAGGTTATACAACTCGGAAGCAGGACAGATTCGGTTGAAAATTTCAAACTCAGTATAGATTTTTGAATTAATTTATTTAACAATAAAAATATTAAAATAAAAATTTTATTAAATAAAAAAATGTCTTAAATATATAAGCAGACATGTAAAACGAATTGTGTTTGAACTTTATGTACTATATGTGTATTACACTTTGCTTCAATTTATAGGATACAAAAAATAAAAAAGTAGCTTGTTTGCATTTCCACTCCTTTTAAAAATAAAATCAAATAACTAAAAATAACTGTTTTAAAAAATAATAAGAAAACCAGACTACTTACAATTCGCGTCCTTTTTAATTTTTTATTCCCAATCAAAATGTTTGTGAAAAATGTTACAGAACTTTTTGGGAAAAAACCCACGGGAATAAAAATTGACGATGCCATATTTTTTTCGAACATGTGAGTTTTTTCACGTGGAAATAATTGACGATTGCAATTTTATCAATGGCTCCACGTACGTGGTTGATGAAAAAGCATATGTGATTTTTATGCTTTTCATCAGATCATCATTTGTCCATCAATAAATAAAACAGTAAGAGAAAACGTCAATAAAATAAGAAAAAAATAAGCATTTTATGTAAATAAAAATTATTTTGTAGAATTTTCTTATGAATCAACTACAGCAAAAATCCACTTTGTCGGTTATTGGCGAAAGTCGCTATTTTTGTTAGCAAAAAAAAAGAATTAAATCCTTTTTACTTGAATAAAACTTAATTATTTTATTTTGTATAATTCTCGAATTTCTAAAATTTGCAAATACGTACTATATCGACGAATTTTAGTTAATAAATGTTTCTAAAGCAACTATGTGTATTGAATAATCTTTTACAAATTTACTAAGCACTTAAACATAAACACACACCAGCAAAAATTTGAATAAATATGTAAATGTGTATGTGTTTATGTACTTAATGGATTTGTAAGGATTTGTCTTGTTGGTGTTGTTTAAAAACACGAAAATTTTTAAATAAATACAGACGTACGAACCTACATAAATATTAAACAAAAAAATGTTTAACAGCAAACTCACTCTCAGTTTTTATGCTAAAAATGCACACATACAGACGTACACGCTTTCATACACAAATTCAAAATTACTTTTCACTCTCTGCATAGAGTATACATGATATGTAAATATCGTTAGCAAAAATGTAGTTACTTGTTTTGTTTCATTTAAACAACTTTAAATTTGATCACAGAGAGGAGAGCTTTATAGATTTTATATTAATACTAGTAATCTTAGAGTAAAGAACCGTGCGAGACCGGGTAAAAACAGGTAGTAGACAAATAAGCCAGATACTGACTATAGCGCTACCTGCCGGGCGGATTTGTGACGTTAAACCTTTCAAGATTATACATATAAACCTTCCTCTTTAATCACTCTATCTTAAAAAAAAAAATGCATCAAAATCCGTTGTGTAGTTTTAAAGATCTAGGCATACATACAGACATAGGGACAGACGCGGGGAGCGACTTTGCTTTATACTATGTAGTGATAGGTGGATCATTATATATCAAAGTTGCTTAGTTGCGCAAAGATGTGTTGTCATGCTGCAACTTTTGAGTGTTTGGATAATTTCTTTATATCAGCACCGTTTTCTGAGTTTTGTTTGGTTTAATAATATATAAAATTTAATTAATTAAATACAGTTTTTTACACTGAGTGGATTTAACATAAATGCGCATTTAATGCATAAATTCTGGAATTACTGTAATAAATAGCTATGATATCTTAAATACTTTTTGTAAAATGGATTTATGGAATACAATATTGTTTTGTCATTGCTGAGTTGGAACAAAGAAAGAAAAATAATGAAGAATCCAAGTGAAATTATTTCGACGCATAAGTATTGCAACAGAAAAATAATGAAAAAGATGTTGAAAAAATTAAGCTTTAGTACAGAGCATAATAAATTGTTACAAAAACAACTAAAACCTAGCATTAAGTGTTCTTAAGAAACAGTGCTTGTATTAGCATTAATAAAATTACTCATTGCTAATTTAAGCACAAATACTTTTTTTCAAATGTACTTAGTTTTTTTTTTTATATAAAATAAGTAGTTTACAAGTTAACGAATCAAATACGCTTATTTCTACGAGAAATTCATATTATCTTGTTCAAAATTGCTTGGATTTTGTGTTATATTCAAGATTTATGTAAGTTTAGGTGTAAAATTATTATAAATGAATTTTGTTTAGTAAAAGAATTTGACATTTCAGTTAACGTTATGAATTCGATTGTACGTGCAAAAATAAATTTTAAGGCATGTTCGTGTTGGGAGTATTTTTCATTTTAAAATGTCAAGCCATATTGACAGATGACAGATAAATATAGTTTCGAAGCAGCATATATTTATTTTGTTTTTTTTTTATTATTTTTCGCTAAACCGCACAAATACCAAAAACGAATAGGAAATATTTTTATTTTGGAAAATCTTTAAGCCAACACTACCGAGCCAGTAATTGAAAATCGTTCAAAAAGTGTATCCTTATAAAAGTTAGTTTTTCAACGGGTTTTTCTAAAATTTGGTACTAATAATGATCTGTACACTCCAAGCTGAAATAATACTTTTGGAATGGTCACTCCCACTTTTACTCCTACTTTTGAAACAAATTATTACAAATTGGTTTTTTTAAGATTAAAATCCTATTTTTTTTTAAATTAATTTAAAAAATTAAAAAATAATAATTTTAATTGGTCTCTTAATAATAAAAATCGTAAAATTTGGTGTATATGATCTTTCTACTTTCTACAAAGATCCATATATTTTTGGACCGGTCACATCAAATTTCATGCTTACTTTTTATAAAAATAATTCAAATGGGTCTTATTATAATTAAAACTTTATTTTTGAAGGTTGTAATTTAGTTTAGAACTGATAATACTTTCCTTTTTTAAAAATTAAAATTCTAAAATTCAAGATATGATTTCAGAAACTTCATAGTCATATATACAATTAGGACCCAAACCAAACTGTTACTTTTCCATTATAATTTTTAAATTCATTAATTAACTTTAAAAGTTGACACGAGAATTATACTTCTAAAAAATATTGATACCCACCCTAAACTTTGTAAAAGCCATTATACTGATTAAAACAGCATAAATCTGATTTCAACTGATATTAATGTTTTATAATTTTAAAAGACTACAATTTCCAGCATATCTTGCACTACACTAAAAGAATATATTCAATTTTTTTTATTAATCCAATGAATTTTTTCATTACTCCAAAGAAAAACTCATTATTTTTAAACTAAAGACACGTTTCATTAGATCTATGAATCAAGTTTCATTAAAATTATTTTAATAAACATTTTAATAAGATATATATATAAACGTGTTCATTACACATATGAATTTTAAAAATGTTTTTCAACTGCAGATGTCGCGTTTCAACCCCTGGTAAAGGACAGAAAAAAATTTTTTCTTAAAAAT
Source organism: Thelaira solivaga (assembly GCA_947397855.1). Lineage (NCBI taxonomy): Eukaryota > Metazoa > Arthropoda > Insecta > Diptera > Tachinidae > Thelaira > Thelaira solivaga. The sequence goes on from OX377613.1 coordinate 39,297,635, forward strand.
TTTTTAACGCACCATATACTCATTTTGATAAATTTACTTTTTGTTCGAATTATTTTAAAGTTTTATTTGACTCTGGCAGGAGTCGTCACTCAACCACTTCAGCCACGAACCTCAGTTCAATTTTAATGATTAAGATTTTGTTTTATAGTTACTTTATTTGTAGAGAGAAAACAATTTTCCAAATAAATTTATTTTATGAAACTGTGAGATCTAATGAAAAAATTCTAATGAAATTTCTTCATTCTCACAATGAAATTATGAAATAATTAATGAAATATTTACTTATTCTAATGAAATATTTTTATTGAAATCGTTTCATAGTATTTATTAATCATAATTCTTTCAGTGTAGAACAATGTTTTAAGGTATCAGGTATTAAATTAAAGACTTTTTTATTTCATTACAATCATAGCCTTTAATCGCATCGTGACCTTTAAGATCTATTGTGGAGCTCCTTATTTTTATTATGGACAATTATATATCCCCTGCTTCAGAGTTGGGAGCCAGCACAATAATCGTATATGCAGTAGAAGAAAAACCAGAATTGTTGGATATCCAAAGGCTCTAGAATAATTGAAGTTTGACAATTCTGTAGCGGTAAGTGGTAGTCGAAATAAATAGATCGTAAATGTCATACAATTAGCTTAAGTATTTGTAAACATAACGCCATCGAAATATTAGTCGATTTGTGTCTGCACCATAAAATTATTCTCTATTAAACATGTCAGCTTATGAGGAAAATTCTCGTCATTTGTAGAAGGTTTTAATTTTCTGCTTTAATATGAAGAAATCTGCGGCTGAGGCTCATCGAATGCTCTCAAATACCTATTGTGAGGCCGCTATTAGTGAAAGAACGTGCCGAGAGAGGTTTCAAGAACAGTGATTTTAACGTCGAAGACCGGCATGGCAGTGGAAGAGAGAAGACATGCAGAATTGGAGTTTTTACTTGATCAAGACTCGTGTCAAACGCAACAAGAATTAGTAGGAGCATTAGGAGTGACGCAATAAGCCATTTCAAAAACCCTGAAAGATATGGGAATTATTCAGAAACAAGGAAATTGGGTTCCGTACGAGTTGAAGCGAAGAGATGTTGAACGGCGTTTGTTTGCTTGTGCACAGCTGCTTGCAAGGCAAAGACGGAAGGGATTTCTGCATCACATTGTGACTGAGGGCGAAAAATAGGTTCACTACGATAATCATGGGGATATCCCGGCCATGCTTCCACGTCGACGGCCAAACCGAATATTCACGGTTCACAGGTTATGCTCTGTATTTGGTATGACAAGCTCGGCGTAGTGTTAAAACCGACTAAACAATCACAGGCGACCGTTATTGAACGCAATTAATGCGTTTGAGACGATCATTGAAAGACAAACGGCCGTCTGACAATGTTTGACCCCTTATTGCGAAAGTGGCCAAGACATACTTGGAAACGTTTAAATGGGAAGTCCTACCCCACCCGCCGTATTCTCCAGACGTTGCTCCCTCGGACTATCGCTTGTTTCAATCAATGGTACACGGCCTGACTGACCAGCCCTTCCGGTCTTATGAAGAAGTAACAAATTGTATCGATTCATGGATCGCTTCAAAAGATGACCAGTTTTTTCAACGTGGGATTCGGGTGCTGCCCGAAAGCTGAAGATAGTAGTAGCCAGCGATGGACTATGTAATATGTATATATGTGTAATCATAATCTAACGGATTTCTCTGATATTTGCTACATATAACATCATACTCTCTCTAAGCAAAAATCATAAATTCTTCAAAACTTTTTTTAATGTTATATTTTGACATCTATTTAGGCTCCGTATGAATAATTATTTTTATTTCTATTATTATTACTATCATCACTTAGTAATGGGGACTTTCCAAATTCAGTGATGACAATTGAAATAAATCATACTCTTGAAAACTCATGTTTAAATTATTTACAAATTCAATTTTGTATTAAAATTTGTTTGTTTTTGATTGACAAATTTGTTTGTGAGACACTTTTTGAATAATATATTTTAGTACACTAAAGCTAATTAACTTAAAGAAATATTGTGAAATATATAATTTTTTTCATATATATCTCTAATATTGAGTGAAAATGTATTGAATAACAATTTTACTTAATTTTTCAGTAAATTTGGTATTTTAAATATCTTCTACGTTTTCTTATGAGCTTTGTCATATGCAGTACATCTCCGTCAGAACAAAATGGTAAAGTTGAACAACTTTTCACGTAAGTTCAATAATTAGTTTAATATTTTTCAGATGGTTTTTTGCTTGTTTTTGTTTAAATTTTCGTAAAGTTTTATGTTGGAAGCTAATAAAAAAAAATTAATTGAAAAATAAAATTTAAGACAAACTGATTAAAGTTATGCCAATGCTTTCTTGTCGATTTAATATTCGTCAACACAGTACACATTGTGTCAACCTTCTCCTTCGATAGGTTAATATCAGTTAAAAAAGGACAAGTTTAATGTACGACGGATGTTATGTGCCCCAGCCTTCATATAAATTTAGAAGGTTTTATACAACAAGTCAAGTCAACATGACGACTATTCAATGCAATGTTATTTAGATATGGAATTTCAGCATGAAGACGCTCTTGATGTGCTGATAAAGATTTTTTTCATGCCTTTATGTTTTAACTTCAATTAAAAAAATATTGTTTTTTAAAAATGTCGAAATTTTTTCTTCAAACTCTTTTGAAATTGCTAAAGATTTTCTAACATTAAAAACCAAAAACAAATTTTTATTTATTCTCTTCATTTTCCACATACCTTGGATTTGGCTTCCTAAGCAGCCAACAAACTGTGTTTTAGTTCTGTTGAACTATTTGTTTGACAAATATTTATGGGTGCATATATTTAAATAACACCAGGTTGCACCAATACCAAGACAGTGTAATTTTTTTCATTTCAATAGAGTTACGGTTTTAAAGTTGTTTGTTTTCCTTTTTTCTAGGTTGTTTGTCGCTTGTAAACATGGTGAGTAAAGAAGAAATTTTAAGCAATTTCAACATTGATGACCGATTGAGGGAGGCGGGGGAGGTGTTGTCTTAAGTCATGGGTGTATGCTTTTGAGCATGTAGCCAGTGTAATCAAATCCAAATTTTTTGTTTTATTGTAATATTCTTATAAAATGTAAATTTTCATTATTTACATTTCTTGTTCTTTTTTCATTTTTGTCCTGTGCATTCCCAACTTGCATGATACGGTAAAAAAAAAAATTAATTTGTTGAGGTGAAAAATCGTTTAAATAACTCCAATTAAATGATAAACAAACAAAAATTATGTGTTTTTTATGATCAATTTTTTTCAAAGCTCAATTAACATTCCACTGCAAAAATATGCACGCATTTTTTTTGTTACGAATAAATTGAAAAAAAGTGAATTTTAACGAATTCAATGAAAATTTATTAAAATATCAAAAGTTTTAAATTGCTTAAATCATTTGCAATAAACATTTTGGCAGAGAAATAAAAAAGTAAAACCACATAAAATAAAAGGGACTTAATACTTTTAAATATTTAACCAAAAACTGCTGTAATTGTAATTAATATTAAAGTAAAAAATTTAAATTGAGAAGTTTTGGGCAAAAATTGTACAAGCTTGGGAAAAGTTAAATTTGAAAAAAGCATTAATATAATTTTTTTGTGAACGTTTTTCAATATATGCTTAGTTTTTCTTTATTTATTATTTTATTTAATGGGACATAAAAGCACTGCGACAGTAGAATTAAAAACAGGAGCGGAAGTAAGTAATCTGGTTACTGCGGGCAGAATAGACTATGATGTTACAAATATTGTAGGTGGTGATGGCCTATTTAACCTAAACAGGTCAAAATTAGAAAATTTTAGTAACATAATATTTAGAGGTCCTTTCGATGTTTGTCGAAATTGAATACTCGGCAATGAATCTTATGACAATGAGAATTAATGACCGAGTCAGACCTAGTAAATTTTTTTTTGCTTCGTAGCCTTCTTGCGTCTCTGCCAAAATCTAAGCTTATTAGAGCTCTAAGACAGTTCGCAAAATAGTTCTGATCAATGAAACTACTATTTAGCCACAGCTGTTCTTACGAGTTCGTTTTTTTCTTGTTATCGATATATTCACTATGACCTGACACACATATCAAGGGTCTATTTACCGCATTCGATATTGAGTAAAATTGCTCGAAATCCTTCATTTTGGTATCATGGGACTCGATATCGAGTAAAATGTATCGTAATTTGCGATGATGGCATGTTAGTAATGATCATACTATAGCTAAGTAGCTGTCGTAGGCAAAACAAATTACTTTTTAAAGAGCACGGCCAACAAAAATTTTCAAAATTTTCCAGGCTTATAAGCTTATATTTACATACATACATACACACATACATCACTAAACAAAATCAATATTATTAAAGGATTCCCTTTAATTTTCTTCATTGTACAAAATGTACTCGTGCATAATAGCTCCCTAAATTACTGCGATACTTATATTTCTTACATTTGGCAAACATTTGTGTGAATAAATCTACGATTCGATAGATATTGTATGATTTACTTACTCAACATGTATCGAAATGTTATTCGATACGATAGTCTAATCTCTATCGAATGCGTTAATTTGACCCCAAGCTGTTAGTAGATGCCAGTCTCTTCCGAAGAGTTAGGCAATCTCAGACGAATTTTCTATTTTGTCTCAAAGGCACTCTGCTATGAGAGTGAATATATTTAGATGTGACTGGTCCGAAGCACATCTTACCACATCCCGACAACGTGTGCTTTTTAATCTCTATAGCTTTTCAATTTGTTTAAAATCCGAGCACTTTTATAAACATTAAAAAAACTAATGATTTTATTTTTATTAAAGAACAAAAAATATTTCACAAATAATTTTTTTATGTGTGTGATGCTGTTGTGGGACGTATTTGATTTAAGAGTTTACTTTCGCAACTCGTTATAAAATAGACTTTTGCTTAGTCTGATCTTCTTCATGGTATCAAATTAATGCTCATTCAAGTTTACTTTTTTGGGCCAACTAATGGCCGTGTGTGTTAAAACATTAAAAAAAAACATTTTTATTTATTATGGTAAGTAACACCGCCCTTAGAAATGATTACGGATGGTCATTTCGTTTACATTAATCTTACAGAACACACACTCAAGCATTTATGATTTGAATTTTCTTGAATATTTTACACACAAATACGAAAAAAAATATAAAAATTTCCTGAAAAAAAAATGTGTGAATAATTGCAGCTTTTGTATGTGTTAATGTTACCACCGTTTTTATGTTTTTCTTTTCTTTTTTATTTTTCCCCTAAATTACTGTTTTTCTTATTATGTACAAGTGTTTCTTAGGGTTTTGTTCCGTAAAAAAGAAGTATAATTTTGCTAGTCATTTTATCGTTATTGAAATTTTAATCTCTTTACATTTCATTTCATTTGAAAGCTTATTAAAAGTATTTATCTGCAGCTTTATGTAGTGGAAATATCTTTGTGATTTAACGCATTAAATACCCAAATAATTTGGGGTTATGGTTGTGTGGGTGGTATTATTGGAAACAGCGGTCAATATAAAGAGAATAAAAATATATAACTTTTTTATGCATATTAATTTAATTTTTTTTAAGATTTTTTATTAATAAGAAAGTTTGAAGTGTGAAATTTTTTCACGTAACTTAATCTGTATTAAAGCATGTCATACAATTCATTTAGTTGATTTGGGATTAGTGTTCATTAGTTATAGAAAATAACAGTTTGTAAAAAATTTTTCAACAAAATGTTTAAAATAAAAAATACGATAGTTGTTCTTGTCTAGAAGTTTCTTTGTTATTATTCTCAGATGAGTGTGACACAAAGTCTTCCGGTTTTTTGCTTTATCTGTCGATTAAAATATTTTACTTAATTAATTAACTGTATGTGGACCTTTTTAAATTATATATGTTCAGTTATTTTCGGCTATTTTTGGTCCTTACATTAATAAAAACAATAAGTAAAAACACCAAGGTTTTTTTTTATAAATTTATTAATTTTTATTAAAATATCCAATATTTCGGCCAACTTTGTTGGTCATCCTCAGGCAAAATTATTAAACTAAAATAACAACACAAAAAAACAATATAAAAACATTTCCTAAAATTTTTTTTTTAAACTTAATAGATTACCTACCAACCGTCTTTAACAAATTTTGTTATCTTACTCTGTTATTATGTTTGTTTATTAAATATCTGTAAATATGAGCGCAGTTATCTGTATCAGTTTTGGTTTTTTTACTTATTGTTTTTATTAATGTAAGGACCAAAAATAGCCGAAAATAACTGAACATATATATTTTACTTAATGTTTTTATAAACTTGAAATATTGCAAAAAAATACAGAATTGTTTTTTTAAATTCAATTGTACCCTATTTATTATTTATATGCTACCTATTTGAAGCCACAGAAAGTCTCATGAAGAAGTTTAAAAAAATGAATCTGAAAATACTGAAGATGAGGCAATTGAAAATAAAAGTGGCAAATAATTTTACTTTAATTTTTGTTTTTGTTATGTTGTAATCAATATTATAATTTAACAATGTACATATGTGAGTCCTAGTAATTAATAAAAGCATTGATTGAGGAAAGTATGAAATTTGCTATTTTTACTTTACCTAATATTTTCTCTTATTTTTTTTTTTAATTGGAGAGCTGTTGCTTTTTAATTTTTTTGACAATTTCAGCACCTTAAAAATGTGTGCATTTAAAAAATGTTTTCTCATCATACAAAGAACAATTAAGAAAGAAATTTTTCTTTAAATAATTTTTTAAAATTTTTTTGGTTGGTTTTCTCCTTAACACAGGCTACGAGTAATGAAATCATCCCATGGGCATTTTTTTCTTGTAGAATTCTCAATTGTGCTATTTGTATTACAAGCATTATGCTATCATAAAATGGTTTGTGCTTGGTTTAAATTCCCCAATCCAGGTCTAAAAAACTCATTAGTCAAATATTTACAAGTGACAAAAAATGTTTTCACAATGCCTGTTGTGCTTGAACAACACACCAACACACTACACACTTTTCCAGATTAAGAAGTTGGTTGTACCAAATTCCATTTGAATGAAATTACTTTACTGGCAGCTACTGTCTATTGGGATTTAGATGCTCATTAATTATCTCGAGTAGTCAAACCAACCAACACCTTGTGTTTTTACTCTTTTCTAATGTTTTCTTTAGCTGGCTTTAGTTTGTGATAAATACTTCTTCTTCTATTGTTTATGTTGTTGTGTTTCTTACATTTTACTAAATTATGTTGAGTGCACACACACTATGTATGCATATAGGCTATGTATACACATGCATGTATGTACAAACACACATATGTAATTTGTGTGGAAGTTAAACAAGAGTGTCCGTCCTTCTTCTGTTTTTTTTATTTTTATCTGCTTGGATATACAGACATATATTTTTTTTAAGAGAAATTTTATTTAAATACTTCTTTTGTACTTTTGTCTTGCACCAAAATGTATGTCAGCCCTGATGAGCTTTATGCAGCAACAACAACAAGTAAAACAATTATTTTGTCTCACAAGTTTAAACAAAAATGTGGCAAAAAAGAAAATATAGAAAAATTAAATGGGAAACAAGAAGTGTTTTTAGTAAATTGAAATGGAAAAATTGTTGACTACATAGAGACATTATGAAATGTTTACAAACGAAATGTCTGAAAATTATACAATTTGAAGAGGTTTTCTCTTGTTTGTAATTTGAAAGTAAATTTTTTAGCAAAAGAGGCTTAAAATTACCTAATATCTTTAATTTTTTGGACAGCAAGTGAGAGGAGGTAGAGTGGAATTAAAATTAACCAAATTAAAGCTAAAATGTGTGCCAGTAAGAGTGCATTTTTTTCTTTAATTTAAAACAAAGCCAAATATTTTATGAGATAGTTGTGACGTTTGATTTGATTGTAAAGAAGACATCCTGTACCGATTAAGTACAAAATAAAATATGGATCAAAGTGAAGTCGGTGACAATTTTTAGAAAAAATTCATATTCTGGGACGTACTTCATTTCCATATGATTACGGCAATTGCAAAATTTTCGAATTCCTCATACAATCTATGACAAATAAATGTACTCACGGCGAGGAACTCAATGGACTTATTTGAAAACAAAATTTTTAAGTCATATTCTTAAGATACATAATGGCACAAAACAAATATTTTATTGCAAGGTTTAGAACATTTTAAGTCCAAGTGCATGCGCTGCATCATCAACTCATCTGAGTTGAGTTGTGAACCGTAATAAAGAAATAAATTAATTGATTAATTATCAAACTTGTTTTAAAATATTTTGAATTTATTTCATACAAAAATATTAAAACTTTTTGAATTGTATGCAACTTCAAATGCTTCGCCTAAAAGTGATAGCAGCAACAACTCATGGTATCCTTGTATTTTTCATAATAACTATAACTGCTTTTATAAATTGCACAGTTTAATAAAATGTGTCGAATTATTTTAGAATTTTTTTTTTAATAAAATAACTTTTGCACTTTTAAAAAATTTATTGGCAATTATTTTTTATTTATTTTCTATAAAAAACATAAAATTTATTGATAAACATCGCGTATGGCAATAATAAACACAATTCAATTTGTTTAGTTTACCAGACAGTGGCGTGTCTACTCTATTTTCATTTTAACGAACGTAAATTTATTTTAATACCCTACAATATGTAGGGATTATTCTACGACATGTACAAAAAATAATCGACAGTTAGAAAAAAAAATGTAAATGATTTTCTTTGTGGGTATGTGTGTGTGTGTGGTTGGATGTGTCAAAATGAAAGAGCAAATAAATTGTTTTTTGTAAAAGTAAAACATGCAAAAACATGTACTCAAATTGAAAAGTTGAATTCTTGCATAAGAACTACACACTCTCGAAAGTGAAATATTTAGTATTTTTAATCTACAATTGGAATAAGAGCTAAAAGTGGGAACAAGTTATCTTGTCGCTGCGAATAGAAAAGACTTACTATAACACTACTGCCAGGTTACAAATACTGCCTACGTCTATTATTCACTATGAATTCAAAGACTTCCTTGGGAGATTTGGCCGCCATGTCAGATTGTTGCAGGTATTTACTTACGAAAACGGGTCTAAATTAGACACTATATATTTGACAAGCATTTCAAAACCGCAATGTCTAGTGATAAATCCCATAACAATACAAATTCTTGACCGAACCTTTCTAAAACGAAATGGCATTAATGTGTTCGCTACTAGAAGCCCGTTGTCTACAACCAATATTGTTGCAATTTGAGTTTAATAAAGTGAGCAAAATGATCCTGGAACAAAATTTTTTATCTAAAAATATTTAATAAAAAAAGTTTTGTTGCTTAATTTTTCCTACGAGCGATTTTTTTTGCAAATTTTTGTAAAGGCTGATTCTGTCTCTATTTATCTTTCACTGCTGAATTTCATTTTAAAATAAAAAGACGTATTTTTTAATACAATTGTGTTTTTTTATTGGATTGTGAAGAAGATGTGTTCCGATTAGGTATGAAATAAAATGTTTGCGCCAGTAATTCGTTCAATGGGTATTGGAGCAAAGTGAAATCAATGCTAATTGTTCTCTGCATTTCCATCTGGATAAGTTCTTAAGTACACAAGTAAACGGCATGGACCTGGACGACATGTGGTTTCAGCAAGACGGCGTCACCTGTTCTAAGCACGTGAAACAAGCGATTTACTGCAACAAAATATGAAAAATTTCACTCTTACTGGGACACTCTTTATTTTTTATGGTAAATTTTTAATAAAAAAAATTCTTTGTTTACTTGTTTTATCATAATGTTCTGTACTCCGAACGGAATTAAAAAGTGTGAAATCAATTTTTTTTCTTTTTATTCAATGAACTTTTTTTTAATGTTTCCAAATTTGTCCCAATCAAAATAAAGCCAAAAAGTATTTCAAAAAAATACACAATATGTACTTCCAAATGGAATACTCGAATTCAGAATATAAAAAAATATTTTTAAATAAATTTTTTGATAAAAAATTTATTAATTTATACCATTTTTCAAAACTAGCATCAAACGGCACATCCCCCACTACATTTATATCACCAAAATATCGTAAAGAACCTTCAACTTTTACAGTTATTTAAAAAGTTTAAAACAAATTTTATTGCTGTTTTATGTTTTAAACATTTACCTTTTTGGACATTTTTAGTTGACCACATTGGTTATGTTTGCATATACAACAACAAAAAACAAATTCAACTCATTCTCGTACTTCCACAACAAAATAACTTAAACAAAACAGAACTATATGTAAATTCTATAGATAAATTAATTGCTTGTCTTTTGAAACCCAAAAAAATATATATATATATATATATGTAAAGCCACAACCATACAAAAAAAATATTAAATTGAAAATTACACATAAAGTTAAATTAAAGTATATTTTTTTACGTTTTTTTAAAAAAATATCTCGATTAGGTGAATTGAAAAAGCAATTTCTATTTCTAGTTTATTCAAAGCCTCTACTGTTATTATTTGAATTAATTTATTTAAATATTGAAAGATTACTTTTTAATTAAAGACCACTAACTGAGTAAAGCTACGGTCACATTAACCACTATGTCAGCTACATATACGTCTATTTATTTTGAAGAAATATTCACTTAGATTAGTGTAATTTTTTATTAAAATACAACGTATTTGTATTGTATTATTTGAAGTAATTTTATGTAATACAAATCATATTATACTGTAAAAATATTTGCCACAAATATTTGTATAATGTGACCGTACTTTTTGATGCCAGCTTAATCTACATTAAAATAAATTTCAATATTGCTTAACATTTTTTAAACTACATTATCCTTTAAAAAAACGTTTCCTTAAAAGTAAACAACTATTTATATCTTTCTAAATGAAAGAAGTTCAAAAAAAATTAAAAAAAAATTTTTCTAGCCTGTACAAAAGAAAACTTTGTTTAAAATATTACAGATTTTTATTTCATTCTTAAAATTAAACACGAGTACTAACGATAGTGCAAAATTTCTTTTTGTTCAACACATCCACAAAATGTGAATATTTCTTTTGCTTCATATTTCTCCATTTGCGCTAAAAAAAATACCTTGAGCAAATATCGCTGTGTATATTGTTTAAATTTAACAAAATAAATTAAAAGTAAAATGAAGCTACCAAATTTTTTGCATTGTACCATCTGGCAGTATTTATTATGACATTTGAGAAATTAAGAAGGACATTCACGATCTAGTTCAAAATGCTTAGCAAACTTATAGTAGTAGTGTTGTGAATAAAACTTAATGTTATTTACAACCAGCACTGCCAGGAGCTAAAAAAATAAGCTTTATTTCCCTAAAATCATGCCGGAAAAAAGTTAAAAAGCTACAGCTTAAAGTTCAAAATTTTCTTAATTCTTTATTACATTAAAAATCTTAATTATAATTTTTATAAAAAAAAACCCCAAAAAAAAAAACCTGAAATATCAAAAACCAAATAAAATAATGTTGTTTTCCACATGGCTTTAAATACTTATAAGCGAATTCAATTATTTTTTAACTTCAATGTTAAAAAAAATATTTAAAATTCCTTTTAGTAACTATTTATTTTTTAATTTTCAATGCGATTTCTATTGTGATATTTGGCTTGCTTTATCGTACTCATAAGTGATCAACCTCAGCATTACTAAACGGTAGTACTAAATATATAATTAAATATTAAATGGAACAATTAATTAATCAATTACGAATAACGTGCATTTTTATTTTACAAGTTAGAAACCAAATACTTTCCTTTACTTATGAAATTACCTTCGTTCAACCAACTTATCAATTTACATATAAAAATTTTAAAGAAAATATTACTTTAGCTAATTTGTTTTCAGTTTGTTTATGACTTCATTTATCGAAAAAAGATTATTTAAGGCTATTTTGAAAAACAAAAAAGCTAGGAAAAAGCTAGAGGCTAAATGCAAGAAAAAAAAGGCTAAATCTAGTCTTAAAAAAGTTTAAATAGCAGTGCTGTTTACAACTATAAATACACAATTATTTGGTTTTTTTTTTGGCTATACAAATTTTTATTTTCCATTAAAGTTTGCTAAGATTTTGTAAGCTACACCCAAAACATAATATCCATATACTTTGGAGCTAGTTATGATCTTATTTACACCCACATTGTACGAAAACAATACAACCTTATTGAATTATTAAAATGCTATTTTAGTACTTTTCCCACGAATAAAAAAGAGATAAATGTTGGTGGCTTGATATCAAATTTTCTTAAAATAATTAAAAATATTAATAAATCTTTACTTAATTATATTATGATACAAACCAATTATAATCATTAAATAACATATTGTGTAAAATTGTTGTTTATTTAGGATATAGAAAGATATGGAACATTTTTCCAATATCGAAAATATATCCTAGTTTGCATCTGTGACGAACATTCATAAGTACAATATAGCCACCTAAAAGATTCCTTAAAATTGTTAATTTATTGACAGACTTTTCGTTTAATCTTGGCTGTAGCTTAAGTTTTGTTATGCATATTATAGTTAGGCCTTCAGTTAAGAAGTATTAACTCAACCACTTCAGCCGCAAAGCTCAGTTGAGTTTGAACAATTAAGTTTTTGTTTTATACTCACTTCACTCATATGGTTGCGAAAGAGACAAAATGGAAAACAATTTACTTTTAACCATATTTTTTCATTATTATGTTTATAATAATCATAGCATGTTTACTATAAACATATTTATGGTTTCAGTTAACATTTTTTTTTAATATGATACATTCAGCCATATTTATGACTAAAAACATATTTATCGTGATCATAATAATGATTAGATGCTTCAAATTAACAATAATATTTTTGCGGAGAACAAACTATGTTTCGGTGACCATAATCAATTATATTTTTCTTTGTCTGCACCTGGCCACTGCGGTCACAATAGACCTACAAGGTCATCCGATGTTGTTTGGCTCTCATTTTTTTTTCTAAATGAAAATGAAATGTGTGTCGTTGCTCCGTCCTATTGGAACCATATGTCCTACAGTCCTAATTAGTTCAATTGCGGCAGAAAAAAATCAGTTAACATAGCCCTATAGCGCGCACCGACGACTCCTCCAGCGTGAACAGTTCACTATGCAGTCACTTTGAGCGGGTGTAATGGATCCTCGTGCACCACTCGTGGATTTTCGGTGCCTAGAGCCGAGGCCATACAATGAGCAACAAAGCGGTGAGCGGCAGAGCGGCTAGCTTGAGCGGAAAGTGGCTTATTACTGAGCGTCATTTCTGAGCAGTTAGTTGTTAAAATTCCATTGTCAAGAGAGGTTTGTTTAATGTTTTTACGCGAAAATCGTATTCATATTTACAAGAATTTAATGCGTTTAAGAAAAAAAAGAAGATTTGGTATTCATCCTATAAATGAAACAAGGCGACATTTCGGCGAATTTAACCATTTATATATAAATCTATGCAAATTTCCAGACAGATTTTGGCAATACTGCCGTATGTCTCTGAAATCCTTTGATTTGCTGTTGCAAAAAGTTAACACCAGATTGACAAAACAAAGAAAAGCAATTTCTGCAGAGTAAAGGCTTGTTTTAACTTTGAGGTAAGTTTATTTTTTATTTATTTGCTTTGGATTGTGTATATGTATTATTTGCAGGTTTTTAGCTACAGGACATTCCTTTCGAGATTTGCCGTTTGTAATCTATTTTGCCATAATAGTGGTCGGCTTTGTACAGACGAAATTATAAGCTCCGCATTCACATTTGCCATGTTGCCTTGGACTAAGAAGCTTTGCTTGTTCAAGTACACGCTCAGGTGGAAATGAGCCTAGTCGCTCATTATGATTTTGGTCGGAAAATCGTCCACTTCGAGTATTTCGCGTTCTTGGGGAGTGTATCGCTCCATGGCTTGTTCACTTGTATTCTACATATGTCTAGTTCACAAATGTCAAAACAGATTTGACATTGGCCGCCATTTGCAAAAATAAGAGCATCTTCCAGCAGGGTGATTTCTTTTAGCCAACCTTGTATTAAGATACTACCATCATGTTGCAAATACTACATAAGTCCAGTATTTATAAGGAATTAAGTATTTATAATAAATTTTTGTGATATGCTTGGTTGTAAATAGTGATATCCTAAGTGATATTGTATGTATTCTGTTTCTTCGTCTTTGTTACATAACCAGCAGAAGTTGTTTCGACTGATCCTTACATTTCTTAAGTGACACAATATTCTGCAAATGTCCCATGAAAATGCGAATTCCTGTTCGACTCAGGTCTCGTAATTCATTTGTTCTTTTCCGAGAAGGGAATGGCACTGAATATTTTCGCCATCCTGATATTCTTTCGTATTCTCATTTATATTGTTTAATTATTTAATTGATTAAATTAAAAATTCTATAAATATGAACAAAATATATTTGAATATAGTCACCACAAACATAGTTTGTTCTCCGCAAAAATTTAAAGCATCTAAGCATTATTCTGATTAATCGTTGTCATAACATCTTTCTAGTTATTTTTAGCCATACCATGCTTACCGTCATAAATATGGTTGAATGTATCATATTATTTTTGATACCATAAATATGTTTATATCAACCATTTTATGTTTACATAAACATAATAATGAGAAAGATATGGAAAGTAAATTTTTTTCTATTTTGTCTCTTTCGCAACCATATACATAAATTGAGTATAACACAACTGAGCTTTGTGGCTGAAGTGGTTGAGTTAATGTATCTTAACTCAATATTATAATCCGATATTCGGATATTCGGTAGAGTCAAATAAAATTTAATAAAAAAACAAATTCCAACCCAACGTAAAATAAATATATATAAATTAATATATAGAATAAAAAGTCAATTGAATAAAAAATTTTTATTTATACGAAAAATTTATAAAAACAATGTATTTAAAAAAATTTATATATATATAAAGAAAAATTTTAAAAATATTTCTTGAGCCCTGACCGGAATTGAACCGCAACATCTGCAGCTGAGAATAATATGTTTAGTTTAAAAATATATGTATGTATATGGTTAGATGCAATGATAAATCTAACCATACTAGGTTTCCACTAGAATGTGGTTACCTCAACCATATTTTTTTTGCGTGTGTCCTTATCTCGTTTCTGATTATAAATCTAATTATTTTTTTGTTTCAGTTGAAAAATTTGTCATTTTGTTTAAAATCTAATACGTATAATTCATTCAATTAAAACTTATAATCAATATGAAGATATTGTTATTTCAGGTGTTTAATTGTTGCATAATTGTTTTTCTGTGTATGTGGGCATTTGTATTTAAAAACTTATATTTAAATTTTGCAAAACTATTTTTTTCTCTTACCTTATTTTTGGTTTTTGTGTTTATTATTAAACTTTTAATTCCAACATGTTGATGTCAGGTGTTAGAAAGCAAGGTAAAAATAAAATAATTTTTTATGTTGGAATTTATAATAATTATAAACATTTGAATATTTTTAATTACTTTTTTATGGTGAAAGCTGCTTTAGGTTTTCCGTTGAGCAGTTTTTTATGAAAAAAAAAAATAAGTAATTAAAGTTGTACGAAATTATTACAGTTAAAAATATGTTGGCTTACTTTTGCAACTTCTACTGAGAAGATAATTCACCATCACATTTAAAGCACTAAAAGAGGAAGATAAATCAAGAATATTTAAAAAAAAAAATCTAAAACGTTTGCTATAAGTCTGCAGTTTCTCGTTACTATTACTGACTTGAGTACAAATATCAGTAACTGTCAGTAATTCAATGCAAAAGAAAAATAATTCACGCTGAGCGTCTGTTTACTTTTAGAAAATTTGTTGACAAAATTTATTTATTTTTTTGTTTTGTTTGTCACAAATAGTCATAGCAAACAGTTCATTAGATGCCAAATTAATTGGGAAAATTAAAGCAGTCAAATATTATAGAAAATTAAGCTGATTTAAAATTAATAAAAAAATAAAAGCAATTAAAAAAGAACTAAATAAAACCAATTTGCAGCAATCTTTTAAAGAAACTGATATTCTTATGCAATATACAGGGTGGCCCAAATAAGACCAGCTGATGTGAAACACAAATAACTTTTTTATTTTTTAACATAATTTATTTTTTCTTTTTGCAGATTATAACTGAACTCTTGGAAATTTAAAATGAATACAGTCCACAACAACGCAGCGAAATTATCGCGGTATTTTTTTAACGTAAGATCAGCGCCCACATCTTCCATGATTACAAGCTTAGCTCGCCGTTTTGAGGAACTGGGTTCAGTTGCCGACCGTCCAGGAAGAGCTGTTCATCGAAATATTCGTACTGAAGATAACGTGGAAGCTGTGCAGCACAGTGTTGCAAATGATCCATCTGTCTTAACTCGTCGCCGTTCCGGCCAATTGGGTATACCCAGAACAACATTACAGAGAATTTTAAAGCTGGATCTTAAGATGTATCCATACAAAGTTCAAATTGTGCAACAGCTTCTACCGCAAGACCCCCAACAACGACTACAATACGCTCACTAGGTCTCATTTGGGCCACCCGTTACAAAGAAAAAAAAACATATTAGCTTAAACTTTACTCTAATGCACTCAGATATTTTAGACAAGACAATTTATCTAGCAAAAACATACAATTATATTACACACACAGAGAGAGAGAGAGCAAGACATGCAGTTTTATAAAGCTCAATGTGTTTAAAAGTTTTCACAGAAATCCGTCACTAATTCAACTTTTATGTACGTGCTTGGGATAATATTCCAAGAAAAAGACGAACGGAAAAATAACAAAATCAGAAAGATGGGAACAGTTAAAGCTGGTTTATACGATACATTGGGTTCTTGTTGTAAAATAAAAATACGTCAACACATACAAACATATTTTTGATTGCACTGTTTCTATTAAAAAAAGAAAGAATAGAAATGGCAGCAAAAAATCTTTAGGGATTATATATTAGCACAAGCATTATTTTTTTAGCTTCTTTCTACTCTTTCTCTCACTCGTATTAATACTCTGTTTGGAATGCAAAAAAAAGAAATTTAAGAAGATTTTTTTTATTTCAACCAACATTAGAATGTTCAACATGTGTGTGCTCGTATGTATTTCTAGAGTCGTCTTAAGATTGATAACTCATTGACAGTGTCATTCTATTATTCAGCTCTCTATTCATGCATGCATGCATGCATGATATGGATAAATACTCCATTGAATTTTTCGTTCGCAACTTAAGTTGGGCTACAACCACAAATCCATTTACATTTAGTTGGTTCCTTTTTAGCTTTCATTTTCTTATATTTATTTCGGTTTTTTTTCTACTTTTTATATATTTTCAATTTGTTTTAGTGTGTGAACTGTTTGGTGCTGGTAAGTGCTGATTTCCTTCATCTTAAGGTGTTAAGAGAATCAATTTGAGACATAGATATTTTTTCATCTTGTCATTTTAACAATTTGTTGGATTTTTAAATTAAAAATGGTTCAAAAATGCAAAGATTTTTCAAAAATTTAGCTTTAGTAGAATATGAAAAATAGCTATTATAATAATCACAAAAATAAAAAAAACATAAAGAAAAATAGCAAGTTTTAGATTAATTATATGACTTAATTTAAGATAATAAGAACAGGAAGAGAGAGAGCAATAACTTTCTTAAAGTATTTAGTACATTTTTATTTAATATATTTTTCTTTAAACTACAAGTTTAATTAAACTTTTTTTATTTATTTTTACTGTAACTTTAATTGTTAGCAATTTTTATTATTATATTTGAGTTTTAGCTTGCTTTTTTTTTATTAACTTCATTAAACTTTTTGTTTTTTTTTATCCCGCTAACTTTTTTTGCAATTCGTTTACAGTAGAACTAAATAGTTCTAGTCTCAAAAGCAGAATATTTGTTTAAGATTTAACTCAAATATAGAGCTACAAAAATTTTAACTGAAACCGTTTTTCTTTTATGACATAAATTTCGTTATAAATAAATTAATTTATTGTTTATTCTTGATAATTCTATCCAAAGGTTAGTGAAATATCGGAAAAAAATAAATTAATCTATTTATTCTATAACTGAAAAGACCTATTACTTAAATGTATAAAAATTTTTTTTTTTATGAACTACCGCACCGATTTTAAAAATTCTTTCATCAGTATCAGCGAGTAACATAAATAAGATATTTAACATAATGATGCAGCCCTTTTATATCCATTATTCAATGATTTAACAATTTAAATTTTATTTTCTAATAGATTTGGTACGTTAAATCACTATATTTCAAGAAAATTCAATATATACTCTTGGATCGGTTGTCAATTTATATTGATTACACGAGATTGGGCAAAATCAGATATAACTAAATTCAAAATTTTGAAAAGATTGCTCTCAATTAGCATAACTATTTCCACTCATAGATGAAAGAACCGCGCAATACTTTGTAAAAACTGCTAGTAAATTAATAAATTTGATATTACTTGAACATGAAAATTTTTTTTATAGATAAAACGTAGTGGATGCTTGTCTGTTATCCCTTACACGCTTGAATTCAAAATAAAAATTTTAAAAATAATTTTCAGAACAAAAGGCAATTTAAATAGAAAATTTTTTTGGGAAAGTATCCAACGAAATATTTGAGTAGAAGTAGTATAAGAGTAGATGGCTTTACGGAATAAGGGTCATGTTGATAATGAACGGATAAACTAGTATATTAACTAAAAGGGCTGATATAGATTTATAGCACTGAAACTTTTATTTGAAATGTCTACTTGAGAGTAAAATACTTCTTAATATTTCTGAGGAGGATCAAGCTTATTGTCACTGTAGTTCTTATATTGACTAACGTTATCACATATATTTAATCACATAATGATTTCAAGTACATTCAATACCCTGATACAAAAAGCAATAACTCGAGAATTATATCTTCGATTAACTTAACAAAAATATAAAAGGATCGAGAATAACCTATAAATTAAGTTTTAATATTATTATTATCACTATGGGCTATAAGCGCACCGCGACTTTTAATATCTATTGTACAGCCCAGTTCCTAACTACAATCCGAGACTCCTTACTAATCTTGTAATTGTTGTAGTAGTAATCTTGCCTAGATCTTCTGGGACCAATGCCCCACTACCCAAGCAGCTTATTCTGCTTTTTAATAAGTTATTTTACCACTTCTGTAGTTTAGGAGATAATGAAAAAATTTTGTAAAAAACTAAATATTTTTTTAATAAAACTAATTAATTATATAATTGATAATTTTTTTCGACCTTTAAAATATTATATAATTGATAATTTTTTTCGACCTTTAAAATATTATATATATTTTAATTTTTTTTTATATTATTCTACGTATGGCTTTATTTTACTTTAATAAATGAAAAAACCATTTTTTTAAACAATTAATTTATTTAACATTTCGGACACCTTCGGTTAATACAATATTTCTGAAGAAGAAATATTTTATTATTTTTACGATTTAGCCTCCAGCTTTTTTCCTAGCTTTTTTTGTGTTTCAAAGTAGCCTTTTTGGAACAATGGAAACAAATCATGCATAAACAAACAAAGACTGAGGAAAATTCCGGAACACATATAAGTTTTTCTGTACACTTCGAAGTTGTATTTAATTAAACTTAAATTTTTTCTTTATAATGGTTATTTGAGTTGATACTACTTAAAAAAAGAGACTAAAATAATTTTTAAATTTGCTTTGGGGGGCAAGTATTAACCAAATTAACTAAAATAATATTTTCGATAAGACTTTGATATGTAAATTAATAAATTGGTTAAACAAAAGGTAAAATAAATGCCCTTTGTTCTTAGCAAAGCTTTATTTTTCACGACACATTTTTAAATTGCTGCATAAAACTATCAATAATTGATCAATTTAGTATTTAGTTGTCTAGTACTATCGTTTAGTACGATTAAGTAGGTTAAGTATCAGAATAGAAGTCGCATTGAAATCAAAAAACTAAAGTTAAAGTTAAAAAATAGTTCAATTCGCTTGAAAGTATTTAAAGCAATGTGGAAAAGGATGTACATTTCTTTAGTTTTTTACATTTTATCTTTTCAAGCTTTTTTTCTGTGTTATTCAGCTTTTTCTAGCCGCTTTTTATGCCAATTTAGCTTATTTTTTTCTAGCTCCTGGCAACGCTGATTAGAATTCCGCATAAAACTAATTTGACTGCAAAATGTAACAACATGTTTTTTACTGTTTAGTTTTACGATACTTTAGGCCTAAGCTTTTTGAAGGCTTTTATTTTAATTGATCTTTAAGGATGGAAATTATATTATATTGAATGTTAATAGTTTCAAACGCAACCTAAATCTAACAGAGTGCAAACACTGTGCACTATTTTTCGATTGTCTTGCAGAAAAATTTAATGAAAATATAATAAGCCAACCATTTGTTTTTAATATTTTTTATGTGTAAACTTAATCTTCATTTGGCATTTCGCTAAAAGTACTCAACAATTTTGACTGCATTTAAGTGCAAGTTATAAAATTTAGATTTAATTTTTTTCATTTCTTATTCTGCTTTTCATTTTCATTATTTTTTATAGTTAAACATAAAAATAAATGAATTATTCTATATATTAATATTTCAGTTTTTCGCTAGAAATGAAAGAAAACGAAGAAACATGATGTTCTTTTTAAAAACAATTTCTTTAATTTATTTCTAAAAAAGCAGTATTAAAATAGCAATCAAATAAATATTTTATTTGAACATTCTTTTTCCATTTAATATTGCAGCTTTATAAAGTTTCATTTTAATTCACTTTTTTAATACTTTATGTTTCTCTTGCTGTGGATAATAATTTTTTTTTTTCAATATCTTATAATGCTGCATAGCTTTGTAAGCTGTTGTTATTACAGTAGGCGCTCGTAAATTAAAACTCTTATAAATTTTAATCCTTCCGATATTAGAACCAACATTTTTATTACATTGCTTGCTGTGAATCGCCAATTCTAATTTTGAGCGTTTTTATTTTTGGTTTGATTTTTAATACTTTAAAATTGTTTTCATAGTTTTTATTTGGCTTCCACATAGTAAAGAAAGTGGAATTCACTGATACTTATGTAATTTTTATTGTCAGTGCATTTTTGTTCATTAGTGAGCAATTTTTTTCACAACACTAACTTATGAAGCTTCTTGATTTGTCTTAAAAATCCCTCAGGTTCTAGGCAGGAATCGAACCTACGACCAATGTTAGTTTGAAGTTTGAAACGTGTGTTCTATTTTTATAAAAGGCCAAATATTGGAAATTGGAAAAGATTAACAAAGATTGGAAAAGATGCAATTTTATCTTGAGAAATTAAAAGTTTTCGAAAATTAGAGCTACCCAAAGAACAAAGTGTTCTTAATTACGAGTCTCTACTGTATTTTGCTTATTTTTTTAAGTCCTTGTGCAAAATGAAGCATTGCAATAATTTATTAAAATATTTAACCTTTTGAAAATTTTATCTGTTTATCGATTCCCAACAAAATCTTTTAAAAATGTAAAACACATTTACTAAAACGTGTTTAAAAAAGACAGTTTCTTTCGAAAAGCAAACATTATTAGAAGTAAAAAAATCAATTTGATGTCTTCGATATAAAATAATTGAAAACTGAAATATTGTATTTTTAATATGAACCACCATGTTCCTGCTCTACTTCCTTATACGAGTATGAAAAAAAAAAATAGTTGTTGTACATAAAGTATATTCGTATTGAGGTATCTGATCATAAAAGTGGAATATTTAAAAAACGTTTCGTGTTTCCTTTTAATATTTCCTTCTGATGGCAAACAAAATTATTAATACTTTATTTTGGTGTGGGTTATGTGTACATAACTTCTGTTTGTCAATAATATAGTTTTTTTTTCTTTTTGTTTCGGTTTTCAGAGCCTTTCAACAGGGGATTTAAATGTTGACCTCTTCATGTACAATAAAATTAAATTTATATAAATATATTCTGTGAACAAATAAAGCAGCATTTATTTATTTATTATTTGTTTGGCTATTTGTTTAAAACAAAAAAAATAAATAAAACGAGTTCTTTATAAATAATAAAGACAATTGCAAAAAAAAAAATATATAAATATTTATTATATAAAAAATAAGTAAAAATCTTGATACATAAATTTAACAGATTATTTTTCACATAAACCTGAGTATTCAGGAAAGCTAATAAATAAATTGCTTTAAATCCACTTGTAGACTGGGATATATTTTATTGCAAACAGGCGAGAATTTCTTGTTGCTGCCGGATAAATATAATAATATTTGGCTTTAGTATTTAACCAGATATCAAATAAAAAAATGCACATTTAAAGAAAAATTTCAATGGTTAAATAAGAAAATTTTAAATTAAATACTTTAAATCATTTTAATTTTTCAAATGCAAGAGAGTTGCTTAAAAAAGTATACGCTTAAAAAAGGGAAAAGCAAGAAATACAATAATCACACAAACTAAAAAATTTGTTTAGTCATAAGTACTGAAAAACTGAGAATCTTATCTGAAGGCTTATTTACAAAATAATCCAGAGGCTCTGAAAATGAATCAATTTGCAACGTTAATACCAATATTCTAAAAGACTTTTATGCCTCTAATATGGTTTAAAACTCTACTCACATCAGTTGAAATTAAAAGAACTATTATTAATGAGATGTATTTTTTTTTTATTTCAACTACACAAACACAGAGTTTTAATCTTTATTAAAGTTGTAATTAAACAAGTTAAATTCGGCAGTGCCAAGTCTTATATACCCTTCACTGTGTTAGCGAAATATTAATATTTTTCACTTTCCACATTCTTCATTAATAGCAACACCATAGAAAAAATTAAATGAGTGAAGATAAATATGCCGTGTTAAATATATTTTAACGTAAAACCCGAAGTTTTTTAGTATTTGTAAATATTTTCAAATACGTTTTAAGTCATTAAATATTAAATGTTTTAAGCGATAGTTTAGCGGAGATCATCTATATTTGTAACCAACCAATCAAATATTCATATATTTATTACTTTGGATATTTAAAAATTTTTTTTTTTTTAAATTTTCATATACTCCAGTGCTGTTGCTCTGAAGGGTTTTGGCAATTTGCGTTTTGCATCATAGAATAAAAATTACGAAATTTCAAGTAAATGTTAAAACACTTCCAGAAAGCGTAGAACTTACAAATTTAATTTCAGTTTGGTTTCAGTAAGTTTCTGTTGCCAAAATGAGAAATGATAAAAATTCCTCAGAGTATGAGTACTGGGGTAGGAGGGAAGTTAAAAAATTTTTAAAAATAATGTAAAGTTTTTTCTAAGTACTTAGAAGATAGATTGCAAATCTAGACGACCTCCCTTTTAAAATGATATACATCTTATCTCGTAATCTTCTATGGTTCGTTCGGAAGTTACTTTGGATTATTTTTAAATTTCCATATACCCCAGTGCTGTTGCTCTAAGTGATTTTAAGAACTTGCCGATGAACCATTAAATATTGTGAGATGAGACATATATCATTTTAAAGAGGAGACTGTCTAAATTTGTAGTCTACCGCCAAAATACTGAGAGTTCTTTTGGACTATTTTCAAAATTTTTTTTGGAAATTTCCATACACCCCAGTACTGCTGAACTCAAGGATTTTGGCATTTTCCGTTTTGCATCATAAAATAAAAACGACGAATTTTTCAGAAAACACTTCCAGAAAGTTTAGAGCTTTCCTTTTTAATTTTAGTAATTTTCCTGCCCAAAAATCCCTCAGTAGGAGAGTATTGGGGTATGAGGGAATTTCATAAATTTTTTAAAAATAATGCAAAGATTTTTCTGAGTACTTGGGTGATTACAAATTTGGTGATGACCTCTTGTTTCAAATGATATGTGATCCAACTCGTAATATTCTATGGTTCGTTTGCAATCTATCAACGTATTATGCACATTTGTATCTTAGTATTTCAAAAATACTGAAAAGATATTTACAAATACTAAAAAACATAAGGAATTACGTGAAAACATATTTAACTAACCATATTTATCTTCACTCAATTCAAAAAATTATGTGACTGAAATGCATACTTTTTTCAGCTTGAGGTCGTATTAAATATAAAAATTTATTTATTTATTATTGGAGGGAAATATCAATAAAAAAAATAAATTTTTATAATACGACTAAAATTAACGAGTTCTAAGAAACAATCTTTTCTGAGAACCTCATTTTTAAAAGCAATAAAATGTCTGCAGGCACTTAATTTTTAAATTAATAAAAAAAGAAATTCTAAGAAAGATATTAAATAGAAAAACAAAAAAATTTTTTTCATTTAATTTTGCAAATTTTTGTAAAAATTTTTAAGCCAAACATATTTAATTAAATATTGAATTATCGAGAAAGATCTAATGCACTCTCTTTGATAGAGATGTCTGTATTCGTACTATTTTAAACAAGGCAATAAAAACCACGCCACGCACATACACTTTTTTTCAAATTTGTGTGTACAAAGCATTACGCACATGACAGCTAAAAAATTTGAACAAAAAAAAAAAAAAAACAAAGCAAAACAAAACAAAAATTAATGAAAATGTAAAATGCCGGTTGTATTTTTGATTTTTCTGGTTCATTTGTGGGCCGATCTTTCTGATTTTCTGCACAAACATTACGATTGTTATTTTTAATAAAACTGCGTACCACGTTTTATTGTCCGTCTTGTAGTTTAGACAAAATACGCAAAAAACACACCAAAAATAGTCGAAAAATAGAGGTAGTTTGGGTTTTTTGAGTTATGAGAGCTATGGCTCCGTCATTTATGGACCGATCTGGCTGAATTTTAATAGCAATAGTCTTACAGCAACAACTGACCGTTTGGTATGCTATACTTTTCTGTATGTGGTCTAAATTCTTCTGAAAATTGATTTCAACGACTACACGGACAGACAGACAGACATAGTTAATCGACTACGCTACTTATAAGGATCTAGAATATATATACTTTATAGGGTGTCTCATGTACGGTGTAGAAGTTACACACGGAATCACAAAGTTATAAAGGGTCCGCAATCGAACGTTATTTTTTTCAACTAGTGCTTATTTCGTGAATGGTAACACTTAGCTCATGTCTGATTTGACAGATAATTAGTTTTATCTTTCCGCTGAAAGAATTTGGTTGCGTTTTCGCTTCGCTAAGTGGGCCTGCGATCGACTTACAGAAGATGCCGATTTTGCAAAAAAAAATCATCTTTTCAGATGAAGCTCATTTTGATCTTGGCGGGTATGTAAACAAGCAAAATTGTCACATTTGGGGCACAGAAGACCCGCACGCATACATTGAAAAGCCGACGCACCCAAAACGAGTCACTGTTTGGTGCGGATTTTGGTCCAGAGGCATAATTGGGCCATTTTTCTTCGAAAATGAGCAAGGAGTGGCCGTTAGTCAATGGCGATCGTTACCGGGCCATGTTGAACGAATTTTTGTTCACAAAAATTGAAGAGGAGGGAAGATATTGGCAACATTTGGTTTCAACAGGACGGCGCTACGTGCCACACAATCGAAGCTACACTCGATGTTTTTATAGCATTTACAAAAAAAAAGTTATTTGGCGGACCCTATACATTCTTTCAGCGAAAGGATAAAACTAATTATCTGTCAAATCAGACATGAGCTAAGTGTTACCATTCACGAAATAAGCACTAGTTGAAAAAAAAAACGTTCGATGGCGGACCCTATAGTATTGACTTGAAAGTAGAGAAATTTTATTTAAAAAGTACTTAAAAAATTTTGTGTTTTTCATAGAAATTTTATTTTGACGAGTTAATGGCATGTGTTATGGGAACAACACATTCATTTTCTATAAAAGTACTTACCATTATGTAAGTAGAATATTTCATATACATTTTCTAGACGGCTATAACTTTTCTACTAAAATATGTAAGTGACTATAAATGCATTCGGCGATATGTAGCCAACTTTATAAATATGTTGAAAGCAACAGCAACGTCGTCTTATTTAAAAAGGCAAAAATGTAAAAACAAGTCAATCTATTTATTTACAAATCTGTTAAATAAAATATAAATATTTTCAACCTCTCATTATTTCATATCTATTATTATATTGACAGTTCTAAATTAATTATTCTCGGTTATGAAAATAAAAAAGAGCTTAACTCGGTTCCAGCAACGGTAGTCATGTAGTCCTGTAGCTGTGAAGTTTTCAAAATAATTATTTTCATATAAACGTGTGTATTTTAATTTGACAGTTTTTAATACATTAATAGCTTGCATTGTAGAAAACAACACGAGTTATACATTAATTCTCTCTGCAAAAAAAAAAAATATCTGAAAAAATTTATTAAGAATTAATGTGTGTGTAGTAAATTATATAGAGTTAAAGTGACACTTTAAAATTGCATTAGTTTTAATATGTTCGCGATCGAGTTTGAGGTTGCTTGAAATCAACTGACTAGTTAGACATACGAGTATGCGTACTTGTATTCAGTGGGGCCGATTCTCCAACTAGCCCTCAAACAAGCTCTGTTACTTATTAAGTTTCCAACTCTTTTTGTTACCTTCCAACACTCTAGACTTACATTCTATAGCTCAGTCTCTCCAACTAGCTTTCCAAATTATTAAAGGCGATGTAAAATAACTATACTTATTTTTATTATCATCATGGGCTATAATCGCAATGCAATTTATTTTGCAGACCAACTCTTAACTAAAATCCTCTCTTCTAATTAACTACAATACCAAGTTAAGCCTACAATGGCCCGTAAGTAGCTCAACGTAGTGTTGTATGTCATTTATGCTGAGGTGTTCACTTGAGCACAATTTGAAAAAAAAAACCAAACTCTTGTGACTAAGTGAACAGCTCAAATGCGGCACAGATAATTATATCAATACAATCTGTCAGTTATTTCTGTTCCTATGATATCGGTAAATAAATGGCGGAGATAACAGCCAAAAACCGTAACAACCTCTATTTTTAACCATTTTTCTGACTGCGTTTTTGGCGTATTTTGTCTAAAATACAAAATGGACAAAAATGTTTGGTACGCAGTTTTGTCACTAATTGCAGTCATAATATCTGTGCAAAAATTAGAGCAACCGGTTAACAAATGGCCGATAAAAATCAAATAATCCAACGAAATCTTAGGTTTTCATTAATTTGTTTTGTTTTTTAATTTAAATTTTTAAGCTGTACATGTGCATAATGTTTGTGCACACAAACATGAAACTAGACTATCGGTTTTTTATTTACATATTTGTGTATGAATGTGTGTATTACGAATAGTATTACGAATACAGGCGTCTTAATAAAAGAAAATTTTTTGATTTTATTTAATACAGGGTGGGCCAAAAGAAACCAAGGGGTGTAAAAGCTTAATAACTTTTTTGTTTATTAATTTTTTTTTATTTTTTCTTTCAGATTATATAGACAACACTTGGAGAATTTATAATGGAGAGGTTCACAACTGAACAGAGAACCAGAACAATAGAATTTTATTATTTAAACCAGAGATCAATTATTTTAACGCAAAGAGCATATCGTCGACATTTTAACGTCAGAATTTCGCCCTCTGAAGCGATGATTCGTTGCTTAGTTAATCGTCATCACCAACATGGCAGCGTAAGAGATTTGCCTCGAACCGGTAGACCACGTTTAAGTCGCACTGCGGAAAATATTGAACGAGTACAGCAAAGTGTTAACGAAGCACCAGAAACATCTGGCAGAAGGTGTTCTGCTCAGCTAGAAATGTCTCGAACGTCACTACGGCGCATTTTAAAAAAAGATTTACAGTTATACCCATATAAGGTGCAATTGGTCCAAGAATTAAAACCCGCAGATCATCGGCAACGTCTAAATTTTGCAGTTAAATTTCAAGAGTTGGCCAGAAATGAAATCAACTTTATTGAAAATTTGATTATGAGTGATGAAGCTCATTTTCATTTGAATGGCTTTGTTAACAAGCAGAACTGTAGGTTCTGGGATTCTCAAAATCCAAGAGCCAATTGCACCCCATCAGGTGTACAGTATGGTGTGGGATCACATCTGAAAATGTCATTTCGCCCTACTTCTTCGAGAATGAAGATGGAAGTGCTGTAACCGTAAATGGAGAGCGGTATCGTTTTATGATAGAAAATTTTTTACGTCCTGCTCTTGAAAACAGACCTGGTATGTGGTTTCAGCAGGACGGAGCCACTGCCCATACTGCCCGAGACACAATGGCACTTTTAAGTCAAATTTTTGGAGAGCGAATAATTTCTCGAAATTCGGAAATTATTTGGCCAGCGCGATCGCCAGATTTGACAGCACCCGACTATTTTCTTTGGGGTTTTTTGAAGGAGCGAGTGTATGTGAACAAGCCAGAGACAATCCTTGAACTCAAGGCAAACATTGTTGCAGAAATTCGAACGCTACAGCCACAAGTTTTGAAAGATGTTATGGAAAATGCTCTAAAAAGAGCCCATCAGTGCGAAGCTGAAAACGGTGGTCATTTAAGAGACATCATTTTTCATACTTAGTGTAAAAAAATTTCCATTTTATATATTATATAATCTGAAAGAAAAAATAAAAAAAAGTTATTAAACTTTTACACCCCTTGGTTTCTTTTTGCCCACCCTGTATATCAAGTTCTTTATTTTGTTTGGTTTAAAGAATGTTTGCAAGTGTTAGCAAAATTAAATAAAATTATATTTTTTTTTGCATTCCTATTGGATATCTTTCTTAGAATTTTTTTTCATTTTGGGTCATGTCAAACTTATTATATATGGGCAGAGTAAAATTTATATGAAACAATGCAATATTGACGGGAGTCGCCCATCTCTTAAGGTTATATAATTCAAAACTTCAGGAGGAAATTCAATGCAGATCCGGTTATACAATCACACACACACTATACAATAAGCATTCAATTTAAAAGTTTAAAATATTAAAAAATTTTATTAATTTTTAATTGAATTTTTTAAAATTTTATTGCAAAAACTTAATATTCAACAAAAATTGCGATTTTATTTTAAAACTAGATATGAACTTTAATATGTTTGAGATTCAGTTAGGCTTAAGTCTACTCCGCAGCTCAGCTTTTATGCCCTGTTATGTTATAATGAGTACTATTGAGCAGTTCTTTATATATGAATGTATATATGAATGTGTATGAGGATGTGTAATGTATGTGTGTAGCGTTAATATGAAGTATTTTAAAATTATCAATAATTTTTTGCATTTACCTTAGGCGTATTCCATTTTTCACAAGACCTTAAGAACTTAATAAAAATTTTCATTTACACTGTGATAGATATTTCTATCAACACTTCCAGGCAAATGACAGATCAATTGAGTCTCATTGTTCTTGTAGGGTTTATGCGTCGTGACATAGCAAGCATGTTAAAATAACATTAGATGACTTGACAAATTCAAAATGAGATAAGTAACCTATGTTGATCAGATGACTCGTTCCCCTTTCTAATTATAATTCTAATGCTATGTTTTATTAAATACCAAATTTATTGTGAATTAAATTGAAAACATTTCATACAATATGAATTTATTAGTTTAAAGTTAAAAAAAAGTTCAATTGTATACGTACAACATTCAAAGCAAAAAGTACAACATTTTACTTACCTCAATATTAATAATAGCAATTAATCACAATAGTACTTCTACAAAGTGTGCAATTGACTGCAAAAAGATATTATTTTAATTTGCACAAAAACAAAATTTGTATTTTACTGCATTTCACTTAATTTTAATAACAAAATACCGTGAGCAAGTGCATGTACAATTATTGTGATAGATAAAATAAAAGTTGACACATTGTACACTTTAGCAGCATTGATTACTGTGTTTTCCGAGCAAAACTTATTATATTAAAAAGCAACATTCTTGGGCTGTTAAACAATAATAGCAAATGTCCATATATAACGTTGTGAGTTCCCCTAATATTTTTATTGATAGTACTCCTTAATGATTGTAAAATTATGATTTATTGTAGAGATAAAGGATAAAGAAAGTAAAGAAAACTAAACACAAAACTGCCAATGAGAATTTTTCTATTTTTTTTTAAATACCTAAACTTCTTTTGGTTTATATTTAAACTGTTTTCCGTGTACTGTGGCATAAAAAGTACCATAAACCAAATCCCGTTTTTACTTATACTTTGCAATAATAAAAAAAGGAAAAACAATAAGTATGATATAGAACGATCTAACTAGGTATCGTATATGTAGCTGACCAAAAAATTTACATAGATGTACATGCATACACACAGAAAATAACTTCAGAATTTGTCACCATTCATATATTTCTAAATATATCTTAGAATGTTTTAGTTGTGAATATCAAAATTTCAAAATACAGTACAAAATTTAGTTTTGTAAATAGTGTTACCAAATTTTTGACTGGTGACAAATTTAGTTTACATAACTGAAGTTGTTTTTTCAGTGTACATAAACTGTATAAGCTCCATATGCATCGGTAATATTAGTACCCAATTGAGCAGAAAAATATTGTGGTAACAATATCAAAAGAAAATTAATAAGTTTATTGGACCATTTTTAGCAGCTACATTTTTAAATAAAAAAGATCGTACGAAGTCTACTATTTCAATTTTAAGAATTTTAAATTTTCTGCTATTGAAGAAGCTCCACAGGGTCTTATTGGTTTGAAATCTTCAGTTGAATATGTGTGCGCGAAATTATGTCGACTTAGCTCTGCATCGAAGTTCAAAGAATAAATAATGCAAGTTGAACCCTTCAATACACACAAGTAATGGGTGTTTCCGTAACAGCCCACTTTTTAAGTTTAGCGTGATTTTTTTTTTTTGTCAAAGTGACAGCTCTGAAATTCAACAGCTATTATAAAATGTAGCGCTTTACGAAAGAAGAGCGCAATATAATTTTGAAGGACTTGAGTAGACGGCATAGGTCTAGTCGACATGTGGTTTCAGCAAGACTTGAAACAGTGCGCGTGAACCAATAGGTCTATTGCAGCATGAAGTGCAAAAGTGCACTCTTACTGGAACACCTTTTATTTAGAAAATATTTTGGTAAAATGCGTGCAAGAACCAAATCTAGTAGATGCTACTACAAGCAACCAGCCCTGAAGCTGAATGTCTTCCAAAATTAGAACACAATTTCTTTTGATGCACTTCAATGCTGTGCATTTTCTTCAATGGATGAATTCAATAAAGTAATAAAAGTTTTCAGAAACAAATAATAAAAGTTAAATATTATTACATTTTTAAATCTCTATTCTCCTTTTTTTTTTTGTCTCAAAAACTTTATAAAAAAATCTTTTTTTTAAATCAAACCCATCATGATGACAGTTATTTAATAGCGGAATTCACTTTTTCTGGCATATATGCAATTAAATCAAATTTGCAACTATTTCTTGCTATAATAATAATAAGAGACCTTTTCTACAACTGTAGCAAGGAAGAATAAACATAACAAACACTCATGTATATATTTTTTTTTTAAAGTAAATTTAATTAATTAAATCCTTAAACCAACGGCAATGCCAAAGTCAACAGAAAAAAAAATCATAAATTTTCTGGTTCAAAATGCTCTCCATGAAATTGAATTTCATAATTTTTCTTTTACATAGAACGCGTACGACACTCTATGTCACGATTTCATACAACGGGTGGCCAAAAATAGGCAGATGAAATTTGGCATGAATGTTTTTCTTAGAAAAAGAAGTATTTATTATTCAAAATTCGAGAAAATCTAACAACGCCCACCTCCCATACAACCTAAATTTAAAAATTGTAATAATTTAGAAATTAGCTGTCCGATAAGATTGACATTTTGCATGTGAATATATTTAGTAATATTGTAACATATTGTCAATTTTAAAAAAAATCGGACAAGTGCCACGCCCGCCTCTCATACAACCTAATTAAAAAATTATTATAATTTGTAAATTAGTGATCAGATAAGAGCAAAATTTTACAAAAATTGATTTAGTACGTAAGTCCTTGCCGCTCAGTAAAAAATAAATTTAGAAACATAAATATTATTTATTTAACATAACATATTTAACATACATACATAAAATATAAATAAGTATTACAGGCAATCAAAGTATATTAACTTATCACTGTAATCACTTTCAGATTCTGCCAATGATTCATTCGCTGTTTTTATGTCGTTAAATCTTTTTTTTTTTTAACTAAATACCCTTTCAGATCACTTAAATCACGTTTTCTTAAAAGTATTTTCTGACTATGCTCTGACTGCAGAATAAGATAATTTATTAGGTCTATCATGGAAGCAATCCTACTTATTTTTCTCGTATGTCTTATGCTACGGCCACATTAGACAAATATTTGTCGAAATAAGCGTAACCACTATTTTTGCCAAATATTTTTATAATCTAACATGACTTGTATTACATAAAATTAATTTAAATAATATAAAAATGTAAGTATGTTGTCTTTTAATAAAAAATTAAACTAATATAAGCGAATATTTCTTCAAAAGATATAAACGTATATGTAGACGACATAGTGGTTATGCTTTTTTCGACAAATATTTGTCTAATGTGACCGTAGCTTTAAACTTGCATTTCTTATAATTTTATGACTTAATTCTGTGGCTTCTTCTGATAACATTCCTGAACATAAAAGTGCAGTATCTTTTAAAAGCTTTTCAAAAATTGATATATTAATATAATGACCACTTGAAAGTGTTCTTAACATAATGGAAAATTTTTTTAGTTTTATTGCAAAGAAAAAACTTTATACTGAAACTTACATTACAAATTAATTCCCCAAATAATTCGCTATCTAGCCAGTTACTCAACTCAGCTTCAAATCTGTCTCTCATGTGATGATATTTAGACCAATTGTTAGAAAATTTTAAAAGAGTAAGCCTTATTTTCTGTTGTTCCCTTTCTAATAATAGTCGTTTAAATGATTTTCTACAAAATCTTTAACATGACGCATAACATCATAGGGTCTGTTTTGCTTTATCTCTAGCCACAGTTGAAAACTAGTACGAATCCGCAACGAGGTTGACACTAAAAAACAATCACAAAAAGAATTCGGGCAATATCGGGTAGCTGAACTTTAAATATATTGAAAAAAAAAAAGGAAAGGTGTTTTTCCTATTTTTTTTTAATTATCTACGAAAGTTCACGGTTGCTGAAAAATCTTGGCAATGCCTCACTACTATCTTTTTTCTAACGGTTTCTGACATCTTATCAATATTTGTAAACAAAAACAGCGTTGTAATTGTAACTAGAAGCATCACTTACAACCCTGTTATAAATTTTGGCAGCCATTACATTCAAATACTTAAATTCTTAGTATTATAAATGAACATAAAATTTGGGATTTTCCCATAAAATTCGTATGCTGTACACAAACCTTAACTTTGAACCACTATAACTTTAAAATTTGTAAACATTTTAAGAAGATATTTTAGATATCATCTAACCAGAGTGTTTAAAAAAAATATAAAAAAAGTTCAAATTCTAACATTGACTTTAACCATTTTTGGCCACCCTCATGACACAGTGCCATCATTAAAATTTACAATGCAAAATAAACTTCAATTGTTGTACGAAATTTCTTGTAATTTTGTTTTTACTCATGGAGTTTTATATAAAACTATAATCTTCCTTTATTTTAACAATGTTTCCTAACCAAACCTAAATTCGAGTGAAGCCTATGTTCGTACTTTACATATCGCCTACTACCGCCGTAAAACTTGATAACTCTGAAGTTTAGTTGTTTATTTCGCTCAGTTATTTTGATGGTGCAAACTTTTTGAGTTTGTTTTTTGCAATGATATTCAGGCTTGCTAATTTTATAAACAGGTGCAAATCTCAGTTTCATATATTTTGTTTTTGTGAGGTGCAAAATTTTAAATTTTTTTTTGTCACACTTGCAATATCTGTAAAACTTGCAAGGGTAGTTTGCATTTAAGAGTGAAAACCTTAAGAATTTATAGATAAACACTTTCCTGCAGAAATTGTGAAAGTAAAATATAAAATGAAGTAGTTACTAATTAATGTTGTGTCATGCAGGCAGGAAATAAATTTTACACTCAAACATTCATAGAATAAAGCAAACTAAAAGAAAATTAACTTATCTTCCTACATTTAGCTTGTATTCGGACTAGTTAAAGTTTTATACATGATTTATGTAGGGTATCTTCTGTTTTGAAACGTTTTTGTTAAATTTTTTTTTGTTCTGATTATCTTCTAAAATCTCCCCTTTCTTTCTTTCTCGTTTAAACCAAGTGCTAATCAATAAATTTAACATAATTTCTTTCCATGTTTATTTTTTCTTCTGTCACAATGGCTAACTAACAAAGGAAAATGATAATAAAACAGAAAATCCTGTCTATAGAAAATCCTGTCCATAACAATTTACTTAATAAAATGAACATTGAAAATCGATATTTTTTATATGCACTTTAAAAATAACACACATGCAACGCAGAAAAAAGCAAATTATTTTATATAAAAAAATCCAGATAATATTTTAACAATTCAAAGCTCGAAAAGGCAAGTCACAGTTTGAAGTAGTTTTTAAAATAAGTCAGCACAAATATTGATTAAAAATAGCTAGGTTAGGTAAGGTTGCACAAGCACTCCCACAAAAAAAAAATATTGCTCACTTGGGTTTTCTGAAGAGAAGAAAGATAGTAATAGAAAGATTTGATAGAAGTAGGAAGCAGAGGGATAAAGCTAAGGGTAGCAGAAAAATGGTAAGATGAAGAAGACTAGTCCGACACCACTTCAAGCAATTAGTATTTGTCACGAAGCCAGATTGCATGCCTATAGATAGTGCTCCCTTAAAAAATTAATATTGTGAAACTAAAAATTTTAATTAATTTAAGCTTAAGGTCTTTTAACCAAAGAACACTTATTTTATATATTCCATAATGCTGTACTTTTCGCAAATATATTGCTCAAATTAATATATATACAGTGCCTAGCAAAAAAAAGAGAGAACTTTACTTACTAGTGTCAATATGGTTAATAATACTAAACCCAGCATAACCAACACTACTCTTAATGCGCTTTAAATAATGTTAGTCAATTTGACAAATACACACTTTAAGCTGCATCTGAAAAAAAGGGAGTGCAGCAAGTAAGTGAATCTCTGTAAAAGTGCTTGGTTTGGTTAGTTTATGTGGCGCCCTAACGGCCCTCAATTAGAGTTAGTAAGAGTGCACTTTTTAATATTTTTTGTGTAAGTGGCAACTCTGCAGTTTTACAGTTGTCACATATGCTTATTTCGATTATAAAAAATGGAGTGCTTTACCTAATGCTGAATGTCAAACTCATATCATGATAGACAATCTCCAGGTGTAGACTCCATTTATTAGTGTTATGATAGAAAAAGCATGTTATGCGCTATGCTATTTCTATCCTGATATCAAATGCCATTGTAGCTATTACTTTTTCTTTCAAAATAGCCTCAAATAAATAAAATTTATCGTACTTATACAAAAATATTATTTTTAAACTTTGAAATGATAAAAAATAATATTTCATCACAAAATAACATATAATTTCATCACCGTCTCCCTTATATACTGATATTATTGTAAAATTGATAGAAATTCATCAAATATAGACATCAGGTTACGAAAAAAATTAGTTATAATTGTGAAAATTTTTACAAAAATTTTGAAAGTTATGCTGCAACCGCCTGCAAACTTCCAAGAATTTTCAATAGAGAAAATTCAATTAATGTGTCAACCATTCGAAGAGTGGTTAAAAAATCTGATTGGAGACAGTAAGACTCCACTGTGTCAACGTACCGGTCGGGTCGGTATCGCCAAACACCTAAAAACATCAATTTAGCATCGTTATCAACAAACTTCAAATTTCACGAAACACTTTGCAGCTAATTTATTACTTAGGAGCTGAAGCCAGCAGACCATGGGTAATGGAGCAAAATGAAGTAAATGCCAATTTTAAAAAAAAGTCATCTTCTCCGAAGAAGCGCATTTCCATCTAAATGGCAAATTTAGCGCTCAGAAAATCCGCATGCAATTCATGACAAAAACATGGGTGCATTTGTGGAGATGATGGTTGAAATTGTAATGACTGGGAACGGCATTCGTTACAGGAACATGATAATGGAGTTCTTGTCGCCTCAACTTTATGGCATGGATCTGGATGACATGTGGCTTCAGCAAGACGGTTCTACCTGCCACGCATGACACAATCGGTCCCTTACGTTTGTGCTCCTTGGCAGCAATAAATTTCAATTTGAAACTGGTTTGTTCTTGTGCTAGAATTTTTTACATTTTTGAAACGTGCTCTTTTTATCATAAAATGTATATTCGCAAAAAGCTTTTCAAAAACTATGATTTAAGCGGCCCATGCATAAAATTTTAGTTTTTTTGTTTGTGAGAGTACATATCATTGTTTCTTTCGAATCAATTTTTTTTGTTGCTGAGTTGTTATGCAGGGTCAAGTGCACATACATGCACGTTCACATTTCAAAAAGAATGGGCCATAATCATAGTCACAAGAAAGTAGGCTTTCATAAGAATTTTATGAAATTAAAGTATTTTTTACAAGATACCGATTTTAGTGTGATTATGATTATGGTAATAACTTTTTAATTAAAATTCATCTATTTTGCTGTTCTAAAATCATTATTCTTATAGTAAAATTGTTTAATTAGTACAATAAATATTTTTTTCTTCTTCTTTAAAATTACAAAAAAAAATTTACTTCTTTTTTAAATTTATATCAAGTTTCGTAAATCTATAAAAAAAAAAAACATTTTAATAGGCAACCTAAAATTTTATAACATTTCATCACACACACACACATTATTTGCTTAAATAACTTGATTATTTTTCTTTGGTTATTGTTAATTTTATTGCTTGAAGTTACCTTTATTTTGTTGGCAATTTTCCTTGTCTAACCGGCAATTAACATAAACCTACCTAACACCACATGCAAATAGTCAATAAAAAGTGACAAGCTACAACAGAAAAAAAAATTTAAAAACTTAATTGTGCTAATGGTTCAATTAACAGTACAACGTTACCCCAATCTACCTGACTTTGTCTGTGTCTTTTCTTCCGCCCTCTGTTTTATTTTTAATTTTTTAGTCTAAATAGAAGTTATAGTGGTAAACAAACAATTAAACATTACAAGAGTGGAACAAGAATAAAAGGCACTCGAGTACAAATAGCTTTAAAAAAATTCTAAAGCGTAACTAAGTGACACTTATTTACTAGTGGGGTGCTTTTACGAAATATCCCAGCAAACAAATTTAAAAAAAAAAACTTTACATTAGTGCTGACAATTGCCATAACAATAATTACTTGAAACGAACGAAAACTTTTTAGTTGGTACTTGATACTACTTAATACTTTTAATAAATTTTTCTTATATCAGCGACAAATTAATAAATATGGCTTTTTTATTAATTTAAAGTCAACTAGAAATTAACTTTAAGCTTATTAAAATTTCGAAACTAAAAATAATTACCAATTAAACTAAATTTATAATTGTTAAGAAGAAAAGTTTTGTTTTCTAGCACTGAAGAAGCACTTTCCTTCTTAGAACTAAATTTGTTATCAATTAAAAATTCAGTTGTGATAAACGAATTGTTTAATCGTGAAAATACAAAATCAGTGTTAAGACTAGTAATATTTATAAGAGAGGAGCCGATGGTCAAAGTTACCAGTGCTTGTTAACAAATTTAATCTTACAGTTAATTTCTAATATTAAATAATAATAATTTAAATTTAATTTAAAAATTTGTAAGACAACTAAATATTGGATTGTATTATCGAACTCAAATTGTTACATGTAAAAAATTGTATTATCTTAACAGAGTTTTTGATTGGTAACAAATATAGTTCTCTGAACTGAATTTGTTTTCTATGTGCGGCATCAAACTTCGGTACTGATGTCTTCCATAAATGCAACCTTCAAAGTATTGGGTAACCACTTTCGAGTATTGATAAAATACTCGGTACTAAATTCTCAACAGATAAATTCTATTCTCAATTAACACTTTTAATTTTTTGTAATATGTACAGGGTGGGCCAAAAGAAACCAAGGGGTGTAAAAGTTTAATAACTTTTTTGTTTATTAACTTTTTTTTTATTTTTTCTTTCAGATTATATAATATACAAAATGGAAATTTTTTTACACTAAGTATGAAAAATGATGTCTCTTAAATGACCACCGTTTTCAGCTTCGCACTGATGGGCTCTTTTTAGAGCATTTTCCATAACATCTTTCAAAACTTGTGGCTGTAGCGTTCGAATTTCTGCAACAATGTTTGCCTTGAGTTCAAGGATTTTCTCTGGCTTGTTCACATACACTCGCTCCTTCAAAAAACCCCAAAGAAAATAGTCGGGTGCTGTCAAATCTGGCGATCGCGCTGGCCAAATAATTTCCGAATTTCGAGAAATTATTCGCTCTCCAAAAATTTGACTTAAAAGTGCCATTGTGTCTCTGGCAGTATGGGCAGTGGCTCCGTCCACATACGAGGTCTGTTTTCAAGAGCACGACGTAAAAAATTTTCTATCATAAAACGATACCGCTCTCCATTTACGGTTACAGCACTTCCATCCTCATTCTCGAAGAAGTAGGGCCCAATGACATTTTCAGATGTGATCCCACACCATACTGTACACCTGATGGGGTGCAATTGGCGTTGATGAATGGCTCTTGGATTTTGAGAACCCCAGAACCTACAGTTCTGCTTGTTAACAAAGCCATTCAAATGAAAATGAGCTTCATCACTCATAATCAAATTTTCAATAAAGTTGATTTCATTTCTGGCCAACTCTTGAAATTTAACTGCAAAATTTAGACGTTGCCGATGATCTGCGGGTTTTAATTCTTGGACCAATTGCGCCTTATATGGGTATAACTGTAAATCTTTTTTTAAAATGCGCCGTAGTGACGTACGAGACATTTCTAGCTGAGCAGAACGCCTTCTGTCAGATGTTTCTGGTGCTTCGTTAACACTTTGTTGTACTCGTTCAATATTTTCCGCAGTGCGACTTAAACGTGGTCTACCGGTTCGAGGCAAATCTCTTACGCTGCCATGTTGGTGATGACGATTAACTAAGCAACGAATCATCGCTTCAGAGGGCGAAATTCTGACGTTAAAATGTCGACGATATGCTCTTTGCGTTAAAATAATTGATCTCTGGTTTAAATAATAAAATTCTACTGTTCTGGTTCTCTGTTCAGTTGTGAACCTCTCCATTATAAATTCTCCAAGTGTTGTCTATATAATCTGAAAGAAAAAATAAAAAAAAATTAATAAACAAAAAAGTTATTAAACTTTTACACCCCTTGGTTTCTTTTGGCCCACCCTGTATAAGTTGTTGTTGTCTTAAAATATATAAAAATAAAAGCTTTACATATCAGACAATTAAATTCAAATTCCAAGAAATAAGCAGAAGAATCCAACGACAAATCTCCAAAAAAAAAATCTTTTTTTGTAGCACAAGTGATCAACTCGTTTAAAAATTAATTGATCGGTTGTGTTACGGAAACATCACATATCTCTACTTTCAAATCACAAGTAAATACCTATTGTTACCTGGTTGTTGTTTATTCCTTTAAATGCTCTTACTTTGCTGGGAATATACACGCACCACTTCTAATGAAATAAAATAAGTGTAAACATAAACGTACAACTTTAATTTTTGTAAAACTGTAGGTGTAATTTACGGACGACAATTTTAATTTTATGCAGGCTCCCTTTTACTATTAAAAAAATTGCCTGCTGCTCTGCCAACTGTTACAGCTAAACATAGTAAATTTTTTAAATGTAAATAAAGCAGATGCTATGGAATACTGCTAGCACTTTCCAATTTCTGTTTGTAAATAAATTCAAGAAGCAGGACTTTGTAAAATTTAGAAAATGAATAAAGAATTTTGTTAAACACAAACAGCCACAAACGGAAACAACACACAATGTAAGTGTGTTAGTGTGTCACATAGAAAAAGTGTGAAATACTCAAATGTCAATTAAAGTAAAACCAAAAGTTAAATTTAATTTAGTAGACGCTAATAAGTTCAACTAAAACAAAATAGTCAACAAAACAAGTTAAAAAACGCGAAAAGGTAAGGAAAGCTTTTAAAAAGAAAAGAAAAATTTTAATTTTTGCTACAAATGATTAACAAAAATAGTTCATTACCAACTGAACAAAAAAGGCTTTGAGGTAAAATAAATTATAAAAAGTTTTTAATGACACTAACAAGGTTTCTTTTTTTTTTTTTTTTTTTTTTTTTGTTCTAATTAACTTTGTAAAGTTTTTAATATTTAAATGAGATACCGAGTGTACAATACAAAAAAAAATAAAATGAAAGAGTAAAATAGTAATTAAACTATAGCTTGACATACAGAGTTGAAAAATTGAAACAAAATATTTTATAAAAGAAATTAAAATGCAACGGCTTTAAAAAATATTTATTTGAAAACGATAAAAATCACAAAACTATCAAAAGACATAAAATAAACAAAAAAAAAAAAAAAATAGCAGAGGTTATTCGAGTTACGGTAATCCTTCATTTAACACAGTAATACTGGCTAAAACGACTTGTCAAAAAATCAAATCAAATGAGAAAGTATAATAGTGTGAAAATGATATATGTTTTTAATCCTTTTTAGATAATTTTCTAAACATTTATTCATTATATCTACAAGCTAAACTGATGGCCATAAGAAAAGCAGAAGACTGGCTGTGGTTCCATGGAATATTTGTTAGGAATATTGGCATTTATGTTGATAGTATAATTTCAATTAGGTTCTTGATGGGTGTGTATTCAGCATCCAGTCTGATGCGAGAATGTCGGACATCCTTAAATAGGATGGCGGGACCTTCGGTGCTCACCGTCATCTGGAGGCGTGAACATGATAATACTGTAGGAAACTGATAACTAAGTAAACAATTTTTTTTAAATTTTCTATGAGAATATCATAGAAAATAATGCATTTTGCACACCAACATAAATTGGAATTAAGCACGAATAAATATTAAATTTTCTTAAACTTGATAATTTCAAATAATTTAATATGTTGTTGCTGTATAATTATAAGATTAGTTGTTGAGGTCTAAAGCATGTCTGTTTGAGCGTGCCGTGCTATTTGGTAAATATACTGAGCATCAAATCGGAAGCAAAAAATGTAAGTCTGTAAAAATTAATAGCTACACCAAAAACCTTTGATAAAAAATTGCTTCCAAGATTGACAAAAGCGTTGGCACTAACTTAAAACTAAAAATATAAATAATGATGAATAAAAAATATATTGTCTTAATATTTTAAGATCGTATAAGTACTCTTTTTTATTTAACAACAGCAAATTAGAGTATAATGGAAATAGATTTATTTTTTCATTAATAACAATGTCTGGAAGAAAACTTAAAAATATTTTAATTTGCAATATGTCATTTGAAGCAAATAGTTGTCGATAAATAAATTCATTTATAAAGTTTGAAAGCATTTAAGTAAATTGATTAAATACGTTACAGACAAACAAAAACACAATCATACACATTATCAAGCAAAATACCACAAATAAAAGTGCTTTAAAATGTACTAAGACAAAATAAATTTAATTGGAATTTAGAAATTTTAAGCAAATGTATAATTCAACAGCAATGTAAATACATACTTTAAACAGATGTACTCGTATGGACAGAAATATATACAGGGTGGGCCAAAAGAAACCAAGGGGTGTAAAAGTTTAATAACTTTTTTGTTTATTAATTTTTTTTTATTTTTTCTTTCAGATTATATAGACAACACTTGGAGAATTTATAATGGAGAGGTTCACAACTGAACAGAGAACCAGAACAATAGAATTTTATTATTTAAACCAGAGATCAATTATTTTAACGCAAAGAGCATATCGTCGACATTTTGTTAACAAGCAGAACTGTAGGTTCTGGGGTTCTGAAAATCCAAGAGCCATTCATCAACGCCAATTGCACCCCATCAGGTGTACAGTATGGTGTGGGATCACATCTGAAAATGTCATTGGGCCCTACTTCTTCGAGAATGAAGATGGAAGTGCTGTAACTGTAAATGGAGAGCGGTATCGTTTTATGATAGAAAATTTTTTACGTCCTGCTCTTGAAAACAGACCTGGTTTCAGCAGGACGGAGCCACTGCCCATACTCCCCGAGACACAATGGCACTTTTAAGTCAAATTTTTGGAGAGCGAATAATTTCTCGAAATTCGGAAATTATTTGGCCAGCGCGATCGCCAGATTTGACAGCACCCGACTATTTTCTTTGGGGTTTTTTGAAGGAGCGAGTGTATGTGAACAAGCCAGAGACAATCCTTGAACTCAAGGCAAACATTGTTGCAGAAATTCGAACGCTACAGCCACAAGTTTTGAAAGATGTTATGGAAAATGCTCTAAAAAGAGCCCATCAGTGCGAAGCTGAAAACGGTGGTCATTTAAGAGACATCATTTTTCATACGTAGTGTAAAAAAATTCCCATTTTGTATATTATATTATCTGAAAGAAAAAATAAAAAAAAGTTAATAAACAAAAAAGTTATTAAACTTTTACACCCCTTGCTTTCTTTTGGTCCATCCTGTATAAGCTGTTTGTTTTCAAAATTGGTATAAGTCCACTTTAAAAAAATTTGAGTTACTTGAGTTATTTTTCTTAAAATTGTACTTATAGCAGGGCAAGGAATTTCATGCACTTAAAAAAAGAAAATATAACCAAAAAATCATGCGCTTCAAAACACAAAATATGCACTAATACCCTTATGGAAAATGAAAAAAACTTCTTTATGTTCTTAGGGGATGTTTATTAAAAGTTTAAATTCAGGTACAAAAAGAATTTTAAAATTACTTTTTCAAAAACAATTTTAGATAGAGTAAACTATGCAAACGATAAACTCTGAAAATTAAATGTCATGTACTCGTATGCAAATATTTTAATACACATCTTTAGTTAATAATTACGTAAAATAAACAAAGAGCAAGAAAACCAGTGCTTTTCATTTAAATTTTCTGCATGAAACAGCACACAAAATTAATAAAATATCAGTATCGATTTCAAGTTACTGAGTAAAATATAAAAATATATGCAAATCAAGAATTTGGTTTAATGATTTGATAACACTGGAAAATTGTCCAGAGTGCTTGTACATTATTATATAATGTGTGCTGATTACGAAAATGACACTGGTTTTTTTAGCGGCTCTAGATTTTGAAGATTTTGCAAAACTATTCACATGTACAATAACTCGAGAACTTACAAAAACACGTAATGATTTGGAATAAAATAACTTTTAAATTACATTTTTTTTCCAGTCTTGTATTGTAAATATTTACAAAGTTTTGTTAAAAGAACATATTTTTCCAACAAAATTTCAAAAAACTTCTTTTTAAAAAATTCCTTAGAAAATCTTAAAATTTTTTATTTATTTTTTTTTTTTTTTTTTTTGATATGTTACAAATACAATGAGCCATATTTTTTTCAAAATTCCATGATAAGTTCTGAATTTATTCACAATTTAATTTTTTTTTATTTTAAAATAAAAGAAACCCTTGTTAAGAAAATTATATGGCTGCTTCGGCTCTCCAGCAACCTTCTAAACTTCGTTTATCTTTTTCTTTTAATCAGGCGTGAAAGAAGTTATTTTTCATTCTGGGCCTATAAAAGCTGTATCCATACCCTTTTTAACCATATAGTCCGCTTTTTTTTGCTCATATGTTAAAGTATATATACCAGAGGAAAATAAGTGTAATGAAATATAATTATTAAAATAAATGCATTAATAAGATCATAAAGTCGATGAAGGAATACATTTTCTTTAAGGATTTGTTACTACTTGGGCACAACTTCATAATTAACGAAGCAGCTAATAAATATTATTATCAGAGAAACCACAAATATGCAATTGAATGTTTTTTCTGATATAACATAAAGAGTTGTGAATATTTTTTTTGTATTTTCAAACACTCTTTACGAATTTTTGCATAGATTTGTTAGTGCATATTTTTGAATATTTTGCTTATAATAGCATTTTATTGCATATTTGCTTTTAAAGAGCATATTTTTGCATCAGATTTTTATGTTTTTTATATATTTTGATTTTTCCATGTGTTAGCGGTAAAAACAAAAATATTCCCCAATTTTTAATTTACCAATCAATTCACATATATAAATACAAATTCACAATTAATTTAATTTCTGTTGTTAGTTTTACTTTATATAAGATCACCTTTCTTCCTCTATGTAGAACATGAATTTATGTGTACGAGTGTGAAAGTGACAGAAATATAATAGTAATTTAGAAATCAGCGTATTAGAAACCATTCCGAAAATGTTAATAAAGTAATTTTAAATAGGAAAAAAAATTTTAAAAGTTTCAAATTGAGGCAGCACCCGAACCAATTGTAACTCGTTGGTCCTATTGCTTGCTGCGGTTAATTATTACACTAACAATTATGAAAGTTCTAAGCGCTTTAAATAGCGAAGAGCCTCAATATATAAAAGAGGCAATTAAAAAGTGTAAGTGCAAAAAAAGAAGAAATATTAATTGCAAAAGTATAACAAAAGAAATTTGTAAATATAGTGTTAAGAAAATAAAATTTAAATATCCTCGTATTAAATCAACGTCTGGCTGAAACGTAATTTTCGATGTAAGTTTGAAAACTTAAGTCAATATTTTGTTATTTATTGCAATAGTGGCTACCAATGATAAACTCTCTTATTTACTAAACATTAAAATATGTTCTTATATATATATATATATATATATATATATATATACATATATT
Source organism: Thelaira solivaga (assembly GCA_947397855.1). NCBI lineage: Eukaryota > Metazoa > Arthropoda > Insecta > Diptera > Tachinidae > Thelaira > Thelaira solivaga. The sequence continues at coordinate 39,342,375 of OX377613.1, forward strand.
CAGATCTCAGTTAAAATTTAATTTTTGTTATCTTGTGTTTTGCTTCTTGTTATCTTTAAGTTTCCTAAATGAAATAATGAATAAAAATTTTAATTTTATTGCGCATCGAATCCATTTTTAGAGCATATGTTTGGTTTTCCTGATTATTGTTATTGGTTGAATCATAATCATTCAGAAGTTAACATAAGTTAGTGAATATAGGCTTCAAACAAGATCCTACCGGTCTAAAGCTGAAAGATATTAATTCATAAAACCTCATCCCTGTATCAATAGAAAATTCAGATACTGTATGAGGACACATTTTAACTATATATTTACTCGTATATGTATAATTGTTAATATTTTAACATACGTGTTGTTGTCTGCACCTCATTTTATGTATATGGGTTTCTTTATAGACGTTTGTGCTTTTGTCTTCACTATATTCACTATGTGGTTAACCACAATTATATGACATAAGTTAATTTCAATTTTGGTATTTACAGGTATTAATCATGTACTGGCTCACATAATGAGGCACAAAACAAACTCAATAAAGTTTGAGTGTTTCAGGTAAATATAGACAAACCAAATAAGTAAATAAGTATGTACATGCAACTTGACCACAATATTGTTTGCAAAAAGACTTATCCAAAACCACGTAACTTCACATTAGTTTTGTATTGCTGTTGTTAAGTATTTGTTTAAGAAACAAGAATATACGAGTACACAGAAAAAACTAAGCAACAGAGAGTTAATTTTTATAGAATTATTATGATTATTATAAGGTGTACAACTTTGCCTCTGCCGTTTTGAAATAGATGGCTCTAGCGGTAAGTGGTAGTCGAAATAAATAGATCGCAGATGTCATACACATTTGTAAACATAACGTCATCGAAATATTAGTCGACATACTTAGGAACGTTGAAATAGGAAGTCCTACCCCACCCGCTGTATTCTCCAGACGTTGCTCCCTCGGACTATCACGTGTTTCGACCAATGACACACGGCCTGGCTGACCACTACCGGTCTTAGGAAGAAATAAAAAATTGGATCGATTCGTGGATCGCTGCAAAAGATGACCAGTTGTTTCAATGGGGGATTCGTACGCTGCAAGAAAGATGGGAGAATGTAGTGGCGAGCGATGGACAATACTTTCAATCATTAATGTATAACCAGTTTATTACAATAAACCCTCGAATTTCGGAACAAAAACGGCGGAAGCAAAGTGGTACACCTAATATGATTTATATTATTAAGTTATTAGCTTTCAAGCTAAAGAGCTATTATTTTTGAAAGTGGTATAAATCAACTTTTTTAAAAAAGGAGTTAGCGATAATTTTAGTAAGATATAGAAACCATCTTACTGAGTTAACCGCTAAATAATTTTTTAAGAAGTGGACTTATAAAACTTTCATATATTACTCATATGTGCAAGTGATTATAGACACGTGAAATAAAAGCAAAATTTTAAGAGAAATTATTAATTAAAACTTTTAATTAAAGAAAAACCTTCTACAGCAGGTGTAGCATACTTTTTGCTCTGAACATAAACGTCACGCTACTTTTAATCTTCCGCATTAAAAATTGTTTCAGAAATTAAACTATCAAATTATATCATCATCTTAATTTTTTTAAATTCATTTCTACTTTTTATTATAATTTATATTTTTTATATCACTCAGTTTATGACCAACAAATTGCTAGTTTTAAATCTTAAAAATTTATTAAAACAATGAAATTATATCACTAACGCATGTTCACTTTTAGCTGACCAAGTTTAAAAAAAAAAAACACTTTTTATCTACCAGAATATTATGAATGCAAAATGATTAAAAAAAGAAAATATTTTATAAAACTCAAACAGCAATAACAGCAATATTATGATAATGTAACATGAAACTGAATCATACTTATATGTACATATTGTGTTCAAGAGGATTTTATGTAAACGCACGCTTATAAAGACACGTATTATTTTTACAAACTATAAGTTTTACTTTTGCACTTGTGTGTATATACTCTTTGTTAAATTAAAAAAGAAAAAAGATAAATAGATTTTGCAAAATTTTACAAATAAAGCAGTGTTCACTCAAAATGCGGACGCTTTATAAAATCTTTTTAGAAAGACCTAGTGGCAACACTTGAAAAAAACATCTAAAAAAATACACATTTATTCTGTAAAAAAATATAGTCAGCACTACATTATTTGTAAGCCATATAAAATCAAAATAGAAAAAATTACTTGAAAATCCGACATGGTCAGGTGCAATAATTGCAAAGAAAAAAAACTATAGCGGTACTCAGTGTTTGATGCAAATGGTCTTGCGTCATTGCAAGTGCAAAATATCGTAGCTTTTACTTTGCTACCCAACAACAAAATACACACAGTTGCACTTGCTACATTATTGCGTTTGTGCAATACTAAAAATGGTATAGCTCTTTATGTTGCGAGTATTGCAATATCATTACCAATGATGTTGATTTGTACAATTTACAAAGTAGCTTGTTGACAAAGTCTCAAAAAGCGATTTTTTTTTTAACTAAATTTATTACTCGTAACTAATTTGTACTCAAATTCCATTAAAATCGCTAAATTCATTTAAAGTTCGCATCGTGTTGTTATCGCTAACAACAGCTGACAATTGTAAGCAACAAAAAAAAAATTCATCAAATCTAAAATTCAAATATTGGAATCTGGTTGTGCCAAACTAGTAATAAAAAAGGAAAGAAATAATAAGAAGTGGACCAAAGAAGAAATCAACTGAATTAAAAAAATATTAACTGGTGTCAGCTGTTTTATATGTTGCAATAAATGTTGCACTGAATATTGCCACGTTTGGTAAAACAGCACTCACAATTTTAGTCGAAGACAATGCAAGTGCAATGGGTGCAATTTTTAAACGCACCAAACACTGAGTAATATTTATGGGTTCTAAAAAGCATTGCAAATACAAATTTGAAAATATACTCGTATAACCAAACCTTAAGAACAAACAAAGCTTACAAAATATATAATACGCTCAATTGTTCACTGTTCAAAGAAAAAAATAATATATTTTTCTCTCTCTTTCTTATTTAACTGTAAATTATTAGTCAACAGGAACGAATACAAAGCGTAACGTCATGCGCAGGAAATTTAAATTTTATATGCGGGATGGCTTAATCTTGTATTTCTATCATTCTTGGATGCTGGCTATAGAAGCTATCGCGCAGCAAAATATCCATTTCGTAGTGAAAAGCAAAATGTCATTGCAATAGAACGGACACGCATTCTTTACGATAAACTGTTAACAAAATTCAACAGCTGAATTATTATGAACGATTTCATATTGTAGCGAAACGTAGAGATGCCGATTCAAAACGCAAATACCCAAAAATGGATAAATTTGATAAAAAGATTATGATTTGCATTTGTGCTCCAAACAACATGTCGTTTATCGCCTCTTTAAAAATGACATCAGAAATTTATATAAAAGAATTCCTGTGGAAACGATTTCTGCCTGTAATTAAACGCCACCACTCTAGATTAATATTTAGAATCTTGTCATTATTCAAAAACAACAATGGAGTGATAGCAAACCCATCAGGTCGATATAGTGGCAAAAAGAATATACCCTCCCAAATGTCCGCAGCTTCAGCAAATTGAACAACACTGTGCTATTGTTAAAGGCACATTAAAGAAAAGTGGTACTATTGTTCGTGATGCCAAAAATATCTGAAAAAATTTAGAATAACTATGCAGCGCAGGTAGATTGAAATGTTGTGCAGCAGCTAAATGGATCCTTCAACACAAAAACCCGAATTCCTAAGAGGAAAGAAATTTTTTTAATATTTTCTTTTAAGTACATATTAAACCCCTTATTCAGCTAGATTTTGTGTGAACACTGATTTAAAAGGTATGAATGTAAAAAGTCAAGGCAAATGTAACACATCTTGAGAATATTGCGCTGCATGCATGTATACGTGTGCGGGTTTTCTATCTTAAAATAACAAAACAATTTTTACATAAATCATATTTTATGATAAAATATTAAGAAGATACATTTTAAAATATGTTTTTTCGTTTTTTAACACATTATTATCTAGTGGATGTAAAGAATAAAGGCCTTGAATTTAATTGTAGTAAACATTTTATAAAAAATATCATTATTTTTATGTACACAAATTCAAATATAAATACCACTTTATCAGTTTTTCAAATAAATTATTTAAATTTTGCGATTAATGCCTGTGCGAAAATATACTCACTATATTTGCTAGTACACATTGCTTCTTAAGGGTATATAATTTAATTTTTGTTAGCATTACTTAATCTTTCAAGTTAGAACCAAGTATTGAAAGTATTATGTTTAACGCTTGAAGATAATCGGTTAGAACAATATTTTCAACGTCTTATAATTTTAACAACTTAATAGGCACGACTAAATCCAGTAAGGCTTCTCATTTCGAACTATTTCGTTTTGCAGCTAATTAAAAAAAAACGGACAATATCTAACTACTAACCACTATTTATTTAACATTGTTTTTCTCTGTACGATACAAATGTTAAAATCAGTCATTTGGTTGCTTGTTGTGTTTACGTTTTTTAAATAAAACTAACACAAAAGGCACAGGAACCTCTTACATTTACAATTAACATTTTTCTTTATCTTTAAAATAGAAAATTTTTCTTTTAATTAAAAAATCAAACTTATAGTTTTTTTGTTTACAATTTATTTTTTTAAATACATGTGTGTTTTCTTAATCATTTACAGCCTTATTCAGAGAAGAAAATTAGTTTCTACTTTAGTTAATAAAGACTTTAAGCTAATAATCCTATATTAACATTTTTATATTCAAGGAAGGTTTATTAACTAATATACCCTTTAGCAAATTTTAAAATTTGATTCTGGCAATGATTTGCCATTTTGTGTATTACTGTTGTGCATAAAAGATTGCTAAATTATTCGATATTCGCCAATATATATTTCAGTCGTACATTTTTTTCTTATTAAGCCACAAAAAGTTTATTTAATTTAAAGAACCGTGTATATTACAACATGTTTACTAGTTTATCTTTAAAAAAATTAAAAAACTAACAAAATTATATAGGTAATTTATGTAACCTCTTCACAACGAATAAAAAGAGATATGACTATCCATTACTCTTTTATTTGTTTTGATTTTATACACGTCACTGAAAATTAAAATTTTAAATTTGTGTTAGTTTTATCAAAAAAAAAAAAAAATGTGATAAAAATGGAAAATACTAAAAGAAAAAGGTGTGAAGGTGTGATTCTATTTTTTTAAATTAATTAATACTCTTTTTTTCAGTAAAATAAAAAAGTTATTTTTAAGTAAATTTTTTTTTAAATATAGGCTCTAGGTCTAGAGAGAGCTCTAGAGAGACCTTGAGCTTATATTTAAAAATATTTTAATTAAAAATCATAGAAAATTAAAAGGTCGAAAAAATTATCAAATAAATAAAAAAGTTATATTAACATTTATTTTGTTTTAACACAATGTAATAAAAAAACAAAAACAAGCACAGCTTAATATAGCTTTAAAGTAGGGTCATACCTACTTTAAAATTTGTGAATTAAATAAAGGTTTACCATAGGATTATTAAGATTAAAAACGTCTCTGAATATAAATTAAGTGATTTTAACTTAATAACGGCTTGCAAACCTATATTAAGTCTCTCTGAATAAGGCTGTTATAGTTTAATCTAGCGTCTACACATACAACTGCAAGAGCGAAAAATTCAATACACTCACACTGTTTCACTAACACACTCACAATTTTCGAACTTGTAGCTGAACTTGCAATGAAATGCTCTTGCAGAAAGTTAAACGTCAAAGATATAAAGAGTGTTACCCAGTAAAAAGAGTTAACAAAAATTTCTGGATTGTGGTAAAGAAATAATTTAAATAGTAAAAATTTTTTATAAAATAAAAAGTAATTATATCATTTTATTTTACAAACAGAATCAAAAAAGTAAGAAATATTGTTAATACAAAATTTTTTCATACAAATTATTAAGCAAACAAAATGATCAAAATGAATTTTACTTTCATTGGTAAACACTCAAGCAACTTGCAAGACAGTCGAATGTTTGTTCGACATTTTCGACGAGAATACGTAAACATAACTTGCAAGACAGTACTTTCATGTGTAAATGCCTTGTAAGTAGAATTAGCACATTTATACAATATGCGGCTTTTGGTTGTAACAACATGTTATAATGACATTGATTTACGTTAAAAAATATAAAGGTATAGAAACGATAAGTCAAAAAATAGTTGGCCGCTATTTCAATAGAAAATGGATAACTATTTCACTTTCGAAATTGAGAGCCTGGCTATAAATTAGCCAACAAATATATCGCAAAGTTCAAGCTTCAGTGTAAAGTCCCTAATTACTTAATTTTTTTTTTTACACACAACAACAAATGCATTATCCTACTATTTTCCACAATACTTCAGAACTACAATATGAAAATGCAAGTCAAATACGTTCTACAACTGTGTAGAACAGCTGTCACTAAATGGTGTCAACTCTTAATTTGAAAATAAGCTTATCTATGTACTTAAAAAATTAATAAGCCACAGTTGTTTACATTTTCTTAGTTTAAAATTTCCAGAAAAGAGTCGATCACGCTTTGTAGGTCGAGTATATTTGCAATTTTTTCTTTTAAAACCTACAACCCTTGTGACAAGTATATTCAGATTTTATTGAGTATTATATTGAGTATATATTTAAGAGCAGATCAATTGAAATTTAAGTTGTTGGTGTCTTTTGATATAGATTTCAAACAAAAGTTTTATAAGTGACCTTTTACACTAATCGACCAAAAAATGTTATAGTATAGTTTTTTTAGTTGTCATAAGGTTCTATTTGCTTCATGTACAACTTTTCATATAAATGTTAAACTTTTCATTAACTTTTCATATCGAATTTTTTGTTACCTTAACAATTTTGAGGTAAAAACTTTAGTTGGTAAAAAAATTTGGGTATTATGTGGTAAGAATGCGAATTACTTAAACAATTTTCTTTAACATTCAATTCTTGTCTTAATAATATTTAAATGTTAAGTTCTAAATATTTTTAGTTCATTTTATTTTGCTTTTGTTTTTATTTAATCTTTTTGCTCTCTTTTTACTTTGCTGCATATTAAGTTCTCATTTTGATAATAAAATAGTTTTTAATTTTGTGTGTGTTTAAAAAATATCCACATACTGTATGCGTATGTATATATGAATTTGTAGTGATGGTAAAACGCTATTTTGCTTATAGCAGTAATTTTACATTAGTTTGCATTTATCCATACTAAAGCAAAAGTTGTTATTGCTGGAAAATGTGTATATGTCAGCTCCAAAGTATGTATAGGGTCCGTCAAATAACTTTTTTTTTTGAAAATGCTATAATATACATCGAGTGTAGCTTCGGCTATGTGGCACGTAGCGCCATCCTGTTGAAACCAAATGTTGCCAATATCCTCCTCTTCAATTTTTGTGAACAAAAATCCGTTCAACATGGTCCGATTACGATCGCCATTGACTAACGGCCACTCCTTGCTCATTTTCGAAGAAAAATGGCCCAATTATGCCTCTGGACCAAAATCCGCACCAAACAGTGACTCGTTTTGGGTGCGCGGGCTTTCAATGTATGCGTGCGGGTTTTCTGTGTCCCAAATGCGACAATTTTGCTTGTTTACATACCCGCCAAGATCAAAATGAGCTTCATCTGAAAAGATGTTTTTTTTTGGCAAAATCCGCATCTTCTGTAAGTCGATCGCAGGCCCACTTAGTGAGGCGAAAACACAACTATATTCTTTCAGCGGAAGGATAAAACTAATTATCTGTCAAATCAGACATGAGCTAAGTGTTACCATTCACGAAATAAGCACTAGTTAAAAAAAAAAAAGTTCGATGGCGGACCCTCTATGTATGTATTTGCATGAACATGTGTGTGTACAAGTATTGTAGTTGAAAAAAAAAAATTGCAAACATACTCGACCTTTAGTTGTTATTAATGCTATTGCCACTGCTGCAAAATTTTTTACCGAATGCTACCGCTATACATATGAGTACGTACATGTTTTACTATTGTTGCTATTCGAAAACTAATACAAGTACATGTTTGTATGTTAATACATACTAATGTATGTGTGTGAGTGTATTTACCAAACTTTGCATAGTGCATTGAGGCATAATACACAGAAACAAAAAATAAAGTATTCACTCACACACACACATAGCTTGAACGTTGCTTGCATATAAATTATCCACTCAAAAATGCAATTTCCTGAAAAATTATTCTCTTTTTAAGTCAGTCACTTTCTCCTATTCTATTTTCCACCACCTCAATTCATTTTTTTTTAACTTTATTTTTAACAAATTCACATACATTGGTACGGTATTGATATAAATGTACATACACACACACACAGTTGTATTGCTCCACACTTCGTTTAAGGCGTTGAATAAAAAAGAATTTTTGCTGTAGATGAAGGTGTAGTTAAAGCTGTGAACAAGTACGTTATTTCTATAAATGTGTTTGCTATGTTCCTTGCGCATACTGTCATATAAGCTTTCAAATGACTAGTAGGAAATAGCCAGGACACAATTTATAATTCACAGAAACTATATTTTGTACTAAAAGCCAGAAGCTGAAAAACATCTTCAAATTGAAACTACTTAAAGCAAATTATTTATTATTGTAATCAAAAGTTTTATGAAAATTAATCTATTTTGCTGTTAATTCCCTTATGCCTAAAGATATTAATGTTTCTTATTAATTTAAATTGTTTTATAATGTAGGATTCTTTTATATATGATAAGAATTTATGAAAAAAAAATTTCCTGCAGATCGAAGCAGATTACAAGTAATGGTTTACAAGGTATGACATTCCCTCAGAACCCAGTTCGGGACAGTTCCATTATTTAGTTAAAGCTGACATTTTCATAGACAAAAAATTATTTTATTAGATTTATTAAATCTGCACTAATAAGAAAAAATTGACTTGAGAGTGCAAATACGAGATGGAAATGAAAAACATATTTTGGCACAATCCAAATAATTTTAAAATAAAAACTTTTAGTTCTTCTAAAGTTGTAGTCCTCTAAAAGATATAAGTTGTTTTTTCATATTGCTACAGAAATATTATTATAATCGGTTTTTTGTTCAACTTTAGAACTAAAACTGAGTGATAACTAATCTTTAACTAATCACTAACCTTTTAATTTAAAATCTAATTAAATAGTTTCACCATATGCAAGTTGTAATATTAATTTTTGGATCATGTATGATAAAAAATTATACATTTTCAAGGCAATATAATGTAAATTATCTACTAAAAGGATTAATTCTGATTAAGTAATTTATTCAGTTGTAAAATTTTGTTTTTGGCAAAATTGATCATTTGAAAAACTATATTTAATTTGAACAAGAGAATGACAACAGCAAGAAATATTTTACATTCGTACGAATTTACAGATACTAATTTACTATAAAAATTTGTAAGTTATGTACACACTGTAGCCGGCTCTCTAGCGTAAAACTCACTAAATAAGACTTTTCAACAGGAATTTTTCTATTGTTAATTAATAATTTCCTTTCATAACAATCAATACTCATACTCGTATGCAATGCTACAAATTTACAGCAAAAAATCATTTGTCAATAAAGTAAAATAGTTTATGAAATGCTTAGCATATACCAGATGCAAGACTGAAATGCGTACAATAAAAGAAAATATATTCTAGTCTCTACAATAAATGTATGGAATGACAGAGCTGTATATAATCAAATTGAACGTTTTGTTTGACCCTAACAATGCACATGTTTACGAAAAAAATGTTAACTCCTACAATAAAAAGTAGCCCTCAAACTGAAACTGCAATTAAAAAATTTTTGAAAAATGTTAGTTAGTCTTTCATTAAAATTTTTAACATTTTACTTAAAGATTTTATGACAAAATATTTAATTTAAAAAAAAATATATAAAAGTTTCTTTTTCTTAGCAGTAGCAGTCTGCTTGCACGCTTACAAGCGAGAACAACTAAATCAAAACTAGAACCAACAAAAATATACATTTTTCATCAACAAACAATTTGCCTGTAAGATTTCTTTTTTTAAAAAGATAGATCATATCTGATATTTATACACATTAGAGAAAATTACTCCCATTAAAAGAAACATTGATGAATGAAATGGACACTACCTTCCTGCTTTACAATAAGTATTGCTTTAGTGTTTTTTTTTATAAAACTTTAAGCTGATTTGTTGCAACTAACCTGAACTGATAAGTTTTGAACATAGTTCATAGAAGCTTTCACAACTTGATTAAGTATGTATGATTAAACAATAAAATTAATATTTTAATTTTTTTCACTTTCACTGGATATGTGTATCAGACTGTAACAAAAACATTTAAATATTTTAAAACTTTCTGCAAATTTTCCAATAGAGCTTAGCACATAATAAAATACAAATTTCTAGAAATGAGAAAAATATTTTTCTCCATTGAAAGCGACAATGCACAAAATGTTTTCATTCGAACAAAACGTTTTTCATGTAGAGGCCTCAATATCAGTTGTAGTTTCTTTGTCCTTTTTTGAAGATTATTCATGCTGTTCAGTGAATCAGTAAGTGTATTAAAACTACATGTTGATACTTACAAGGAAACGAAATCAAATCTTTGCTGTTACTGTATTAGCAAAAATGTTCATGTACCAAAAAATCAAATTACACACACCATTCGTTGTCTTTTATGAAGTTTTTAAATGGAATTCATCTTTGTGATTGCAAAATAAGAATTTTACGATTAATATAATCACATACACATGCACACATACCCCCATATAAATATTTGTACTCACATTCTGATATCCGTATTCTGATCTGTTACATTTATTTGCAGTTGTATTCTTTAAACAAATACGAGTAAAAGATAAAAGTGAAGACTTAAATATGATTCTATCATAAGCATAAGTCCTGCAAGAATTTATTTTCAATTATTTTGCAACAGGCAAATTTTACTGATTTTCAACAGGCATATGTAAGATGTGATAAATAATAAAATTTTTGATCTTAAGTAGTATTTTACTTCTTCTTTTCAACTGCATTTTGTAAGAAATTACAGATAACATTTGGCCTTAAATATTTTGCCACTGAAATTCAGTAAAAAATTTAATTACAATAATGACTTAAAAAGGATACTAAGTTGTAAAGTAGAAAATAAAATTAAATTTTCCTTTCATGTGTTTTTTTTTCTGTTACTTTTTATTAAAGAAATAAAATTTTAATCTTTCAACAGCAATAAATTTTTGAGATATTATTTTAATATTTCAATTGTTTCAAATTAATTCAATAAATGTATCTGATTGCCTTTTATTAAATAGTGGAATTTAAGTGGTGAAATTTTATTAAATAATGAAATTATAAAAGATTTACGTAAATTTCTTACACTTCAATTAATTGCAGTTGCAAATACATATAATTCTCTTTTTACAAGATAGATACGTTCCAAAACATTCTTGTAAAGTTCACTTCATTTATTTAGTACTTACACACTTTAATAAAAAAAAATAAATTAAATTTAAAAAAAAAATATCTATGACTAGAATAATTTTGTTCATCATCTTGTGAAATTATCTCTGAAATTGTGTTAAAACAAAACTATTCGTGTAAAAAGAGAATTATGTGTATGTATTTGCAACAATTCAAATGGCATGAAATGCACTGGAAACAAAACCAAATCTCAATGAAGTGTAAAGTAATTGCAAAATATATTAATTTTAATATCTCTATTGATTGCAATTTTAATCAAAGACATCAATTAATATAACATAAATATGAATTTATTAAAATTTAAATGATTCACAAATATACTGGGTGTTTTTTCAAGCCCAACACAATTAAAAAATTTAAAAAGAAATGCAAAAAAAAAAATTTTACACCTAAATTATTTTTATTCGAAAGATCAATACTTGGCGACCAACGACAAATCGATATTCTAATAATTCAATTCATGCTCTGCTCTCAGAAATTCTCGGGAAATTCAGCTTTTTTTTTATACATAAATGTTTTATAAAATGCGAAAGTATGTATATAGTGAAGCGCAGTGATGAACAGCGTAACCATTTTAGCAGTTTTAAGACCAGATTTAGCCTTTCGCTTTTTTCCGAGGCTTTTTTGTTTTTCAAAATAGCCTTAAATATCTTTTTTGGAAAAATTATATATAAACAAACTAAAGCTGAAGAAAATTTCTGAACACAAATTAGTTTATTCTGTAAATTTAATTAAATTTATATTTTGTCTGCAAAACATTAACCAAATTAACTAAATATGCTAGACAAAACTTTTATATGTAAACTGATAAATTGGTCGAACGAAAGTAGTAAAGAAAATTATTTGGCTTTTACCTTGTAAAATAAATGCACTTTATTCTTTGCATTTACATACTTCATATCTAAACTTAATTTTTCAAGGCAAATTTTTCGAAATGCCTTAATATTAATGCAGAAGACTATCATTAATTGATCAATTTAGTATTCAGTTTTCTAGTACTATCATTTAGTGGTGCTGAGGTTATTGATCAGAATAGAAATAAAAAACTAAAGTTAAAGTTAAAAAAATAATCGAATTCGCTTTCTTTTGTTTTTTAAATTCTATTTATGTTCCCTTCTTGATTTTTTATAAAAATTATAATTATACTTCTAATAAAAAAATAAAAAAATGTTGAATTTAAGCTGTAGGTTTTAACTTTTTTCTAGCTTTTTTTTGGGTGATTTAGCTTTTTCTAACTTTTTTTAGGCCAATTTAGCTTATTTTTTCTATCTCCTGGCAACGCTGGTGATAAATTCTACTTAAATTAAGCATTAAAGACAAAATAAAATTATTCACAATTCAAATTAAATAAAGAGCGTTCCTGTAAGAGAGCACTTTTTCATTTAAAAATTAAAACATGTTTTTTTTTTTTTTTTTTAGAGAGTTGTGATTTTTTTTATTAAATTTGAAAGATAATATATTCTGATTAAGTATGGATATCAACGACAATTTCTTTTAAAAAGTCATCTTCTCCGCTGAAGTGCATTTCCATTTGAATAGTGCATTTCCATTTGAAATGCAGAATATTGTCTAATTTTGCGGCTCAGAAAATTTCATGCAATCCATGAGAAACAAATGCACTTGCAACGAGCAGCTATCTGGGGTAGATTTTGGTCAGGTTTTTTTTTTTGAAGATGAGGCAGAAATTCCTGTGATTGATAACGGAGATTTTGTGTCCTCAACCGTAGAGCAAGTATTTAGACGATCCATCTTGTTTCAATCGATTTATTGAAACAATCGATTTATTGCAGCAAGAAATGAAAAAGTGCATTCTTGCTTACACACCCTTTATGTATGTGAGTTAATTGTTTGTAATGGTTTTATAAGAAAAAAAAACGAAATATTAAGAAAAATTTGGTTAATATTTTATTTTAAATAATTTTATGAATTAAAATTCAATTTTTTAAATAAATTATTTATATTTAGTTATTTACATGTAGTAATTGTAAAAAAAAGGTATGAAAATGACAAAGGCTAGACCTTGCGACAAATTCTTATTAAAAATTTATCGTTACTTCTATTTCAGGTCTTTTTTCTTTATTGTGTGTTTAGTTGATTTATGGAGGGCAACACGGGCATTAATTAAAATTGCAGAATTCGCTTTTCATTCTAAATCAACTCCGTTTCATTGAATTAGTTAATGTGATCTCCTAACCTAGTGTGTTTCGAAGCAAGATTGACTAACTTACAGAGGAGATAAAAAAGTGTCTTTTCCTGGTCGATTGAATGAAAATTGGAATTGTATGCATTTAGAGGCAGTTCTAATCTTTAAGGAAGTGACTGATTGCCCATAAACCTAAAAATATTCTTGTTGAGTGAAATATTTTCATCAATGCATAGGCAAGTCATTGGTGTAATTTGTTATTAGTCCTCCGCTTTTCCTAGTAATCAAAAAAAGTAGAATTCGGCAATGTCGAGTCTTATATATGAGTATTATACTTTTCACCTTATTAGCCAAATCTTAACAATTTTTAATTTTGAAAATTTTTTTTAATGAACTACAAATATTGCTTAAAAGAATTGGGCCATAATCATAGTCACAAAAAAGTAGGCTTTTCTTAAATAAATCTTAATCTTAAATAAATAACTAATTTAAATTTAAGAAATTCAAATTAACTAAATCTAAGAAAAAATCGTTTCTGCGATCTTCATATTTAAAAGCAATAAAATGTTTGTAAGTACTCAATTTTTAAATGAATAAAAAATGCAAAATTAATTAAATAATTTGTAATCAGTTTTCAAACATATTTGAAGTATTTAATGTCAAACAAAAAAATTTTCTCTATCATTTCTTTTGCTGTAAGATTTTTGTACTAGTAATTATATTACAAAATAAGGCATTTAAGAGGCACACATACATATCTTTGTATAAGACCGATAGTGTGATTTCCTGTTCGTGTGCACAACCATTAGGAGAAATTAATTAAAAGCTAATATTTCGGTTGTATTTTTGATTTTTGTCCGTCATTTGTGCATCGTTTGTTTTGTATTTTAGATAAAATTAGCAAAAACGAACTCAGTAAAAAGGGGGAAAAATGGAGGTAGTTGCACTTTAGAGCTCATAGCTAAGCCGTTTATAAACCGATTGAACTGAATTTAAATAACAATCTGCGAAAACTAAACTTTTCTGTAGGTCTTCTAGGGACTTCAGAAAGTTGATTCAACATCCAAACGGTCAGGCGGACAGGTGGCTTTCACTAAATCGACTCTGTTTTTTGTAAGGATCCATAATAGGGTGACACATCTACATTGTAGAATTTACAAACGGAATGACAAACTTATATACATATAACCTTTAAACTTTTTGTGCAGGGTATAAAAGCTGCGCTACCTATTAAAAGTATTGTGAAGCCTAATGTTTAACAAAAACAAACCTCCTGACAAATCTGGTAACTGCCATGGCTTGACTTAACCACTGCATATAGACAATTTGTAACTAGGTAGCTCACTCTGCCTCTTGGTATTTTAGACAAACGCACAGAATGTATTTTGAGGTTTAATTAATTTTTTTTATAGAAACAATACAAGTTAAAATTCTCCTGTATGCAGACGATATTGTCATACTAGCAGACTCGCCAGAAGATCTACAGAAAATGATAGATACTTTATACAAATACTGTAAATTATGGTATTTAACTGCAAATTTAAGTAAATCTAAAATAATGATTTTTCGTTCTGGTCCACGAATCTCGAGTAGACTAAACTGGCGATTTGGCGCTGAAACTATAGAAATTGTGAACAGCTATAAATATTTGGGTGTCGATATCGCATACAATTTATCTTTTAATAACCATCTGAAAAATAAGCTTTCTGCTTCCAAGCTTGCAATGAACGCAACGTGGTCTAAATACATCAATCACTCTCATATCTCGGAACAGAACAAACTTAAAATATTCCATGCTGCAGCACGGTCTAAAATGTTTTATGGCGCACAAGTTTTTGGCTACATCATATATGACTTTGTTGAAAAATTGTTCAGGTTTTTTATTTAAAAAAATGCTATACCTACCTGCATCAACACCAAACTATATGCTACATTTAGAAGCTGGTTTCGACTCTTTATATATTTCGACATTAAAACTCCACTTCGATTTTATAAGTATAGTGTTAAAGATGAGCCCCAATAGACTACTTCACATACTCGCCAAAGCTTTCATATCCCTGAATGGACTAAGATATGTCAAAGCTTAAATATTTCCCCATCGGATAGCAACCGGCCTCTATGTACTTATTGGCAAACTATTATTAGCCGTCTAAGAGCAAAAGAGCAAGAAGATTTTATAAATTGCGCAAAGAATTCTGATTACGATATGTATCCTATACTTAATTTTAACGTTACTCCAAAACTAGTAAATAGTTTTTCATCACGCGCCACCTGCCTGTTGATAAAAGCGACGGGTGGGCTACTTGACTTAAATGGAAAAGTATACAGTAATCACACAACTAGCACATGTACTATTTGCAACTTGCATGAAATAGAAGATACATACCACTTTCTGGGAGTTTGTCAGATTTTCAGAATATAATGCATAGATATAATGTATAGATATAAATAGTGACTTTTTTTTAAACAATTAATCTGATGCAATATGTATATACAATATATATTCTCTTTAAATTTTGTTCAAATCCTTCAAAGTAAATTGTAACATTAGTTAATTTATTTTTAAAATTTATACGTATTAGTTACTCGTACCAATCTGGCTCACAACTATAAGTTAGAGCCACTATAGAAAATCAAAATATTAATAATGAATGAATGAATGAATTTTAAATCTCATATGTTCTTTTTCAATTTAATTTCTTTTGTATTTCTATTAAAAAATAATAATAATAATAATAATATAATACAAGTAATTATGTACCATACCTATTCTGGGCTATGAAAGGCTTATTCTTTTAGCCATTTTATTACATACATGCTGACATAGAAGCTTTTATGTTAAGCTATAGTCACATTAAATAAATATTTGTCGAAATATGCCATCTACATATATGTTTATTAGGGCGAGTCGATTTAAAAGTCGATTTAAAAAAACATCAAAATACATTGTAGAGGTATGGTTCCTTCGGCAAAGTTTCTTATTTTGATTCCTAGAATACGATTTTCCTTGTAATTTGAGCGATGTTTTTGCCTCCATACAAATCGACCCCCTCTAATGTTTATACATTTTGAACAAATATTTGCTGAGATTATTTAAGTTTTTTATTAAAAGTACGTTGTAACTTGTATTATTGTATTATTTAAATTATTTTTATGTAACACAAGTCATGGTAGACTATAAAATTACACTGGTCGACAAAAAAAATTTTTGTGTGTAACATGAAAACTTTTGTCTTGCTATGTTTAGGACAAGGATAAGGATAATATAAATAAAATTAGAATGCTTCCAATACGAATAGTTTTTTTGTAATTAGATGTTATATAAATTTAGAAAATTTGAGATTTTGTTAACAAAAGTAAATTATTTTATTATGTTACAGTATTAATTTAAATAAAATTTTATGATTTTCTGCTGTATTTTGCTTCAGGTACATCTCGTTGTAATGTCCAACAGTAATCCGCTAGCATACGTGGACTCCACTTGCCCTGGTATCGTTTTTCCATGGTAGAAAGGTCTTGGTGGAATCTTTCACCATGTTCATCGCTGACGGCGCCCAAATTTCAGGAAAAAAGTCTAAATGTGAATGAAGGAAGTGTATTTTCAATGACATATTACAACCCAAAGCCTTATAGTCATTTGATCGGTGATTTCCTAGAAAATTGAAAGTTACTTTCATGAAAGATTCCCAAGCAGATTTTTCCAAATTACTGAGTTTTTCTTTAAATATGTCGTCTTTCATCAATTGTCTGATTTGTGGGCCAACAAATATGCCCTCTTTAATTTTTGCCTCACTCAATTTAGGAAACTTTTCCTTCAAATATAAAAAGCCGTCATCACTCCTGTCCATAACTTTCTGATGGTTCTGGTACAGGTAGTTCCTCACTATGAGGGATCGGTCTTTTAGCAGATGGCAGGTCAGGATATGTTATTTTATTTTTTGTTTTAATTGTGATACCTTTCGTATCAGTAACACAAAAATAACAATCAGATGAGTGATTAGTTGGTTCTGTCCAAATTACGGGGATTGCAAATGGCATAGATCGAGATCTCCTCGCCCATCCAGTAAGAAGACCCCCATATGTAACACAGGAGATGTGTGGAACCCACGCTTTGTCTTGCTGTCCGACGGCAAAGCCAAAATACTGTTCATATAGCTTAGTCACTAATGGAGTCAAATTCCTTCGCTGAGTTTTAAAAGTAATGTTAACACAAATATAACAAAACCTGTCAGGATCATTTTTGCACTTTCTTGACATTATTTAACAGTCGCTTAACTCAATAAATAGAAAAAAACACTATACTATTCACATAAATAAAATCTCTGAATGCAAAAGTGGAACAAAAATGGTTAATTTTAAATTTTACGGGTAGTAGCTGTAACAAGAAAACTATAACTGATGGAATCAAAATAAATACGGTGATAAAATGAGGGTATTTAGGTAATTCCAAATTGGTAAGTACCTTTCTTGTTACAAAATTTTGTTGACCAGTGTTATTTGCCAATTTGACTAATATATGTGTAATGTGACCGCAGCTTTTAACTTGGGCCTACCTAGTTCATTCGAATGTTGAAACAGTTTCTGAAAGTGGTTCTTTTGATTTATTTTTTTAATTTACAAATTCAAAACTTTAAAAATTTCAGCCATGCTGTTAAATATGTCGTTGAAAAATTTATATTACTTTTTTTATTTATTTATTTATTTTTTATATTTGATAATGAAAATTTTCTATTGTATTTTAAATATTTATTTTACTATTGAAGATGAAAATTATTAAACGTATTTTATTAGCTTTTCAACAAATCCCAAAATACATATCCTTACATACATACTCGTACATACACAGAGAAGCTTATGCGTATATAGTAATTAATTGTAATATTTATTTGTTTCTAGGTCGTATCAGTTTATTGTATGTTTTTTTAGCTTTTCTACTTTTATTGGTTAATCTTTCATTTATTTCAACATTTGAAACCGTTTATTATATTATTTGTGGTTTTTACACGCTCAATTTGCTTAAATTTAAAGTGGTTTTATAAATAAAGTTAATTATAGTTGTTAATAAAAATGTTTAACATTTTTTCTTTGCATTTAATTTTGAAAACAATAAACTATTTAATTTTATATTTTTTGTTCTCAATGTAAATTGTAAATAATATATTTGATAATATATAATTGTAAATTACAAAATTGAGCCTGCAGGATCAGCACAATTTATTTAAAAGAATTTAATGGGAAGTATTTTTTTTTAATTAATTCATAAAAACGTTTTAACACAAAAATTAACTTTTAGTACTGCTTTTATTACTAAAAAATATTACATACTTGATGTTTTTGGGCGCTGCTTCATTATGTGAGTTAATATTATTTTAGAAATCCGTTTATAAATAGAATTTAAATCGTTATAAAACCCATCCAAATAAATACAATAAAGTGGCTTATGCCTTTGCAAGCTAAAGTGCTATATAAAATATTTCAAATCATAGTTTCAAGTTTAAATTAAGTATGGGCACATATCTCTATAAACAGTAGTGAGTGAGAATGGTTGAAAAGTGAGCGTAAAAATGGTCGCGGCTGGTCCAAGATATATCACGACTATCCTTGCATTATAGAGATTTTATGTGTCAAAATGCAGATATATCCGAAAATGCACATAAATCCCCTGAAAAACAAAAATTTTTATAGCTAACAAACAGAAAATTAATTTTATTTGGAGATATGGATATTATGAGCCAAAGGGCAAATAATCATTGATTAGATCATTAATATCATCTAATAAAGCCAAAGTGATGAAATGATGATTTTTTTATGACACCAAATGAAACCTAATTTCTAAAATCTGCTAAAAAACAAACCGACCTAGATTTTATGTTATACTATTTAATTATTTCAGGCCGATTAGTAAAGAATACTCTCCATACTATTTGTAGAGGCTTTCTCTATTCTGTAAATACAAAGAGGTAAATTATAAATAAATTCAGATAATCATAAAAGATTTAACAAATTTTTAAAATGTGTTGAAGTACTTTGAGTCCACAAAAAAATCTCACAATTTTAATTACAATAAGTTTTATTCTTCTGCCATTGCTGATAATGCAACTAGAACAAAGCAATATTTAACTCCTGACACTAACACTACATGTGCTAAGGACAGACAATGGTAACAAAAATAGTTCATGTAATACAATCTCTGCAAACTTAGACAAGCCTTTTGCATAGATATATCAATATGGAGTTGGAATGAAAATTTATAATGTTCAGCCCTTAGAATAAAAAGTTTTCATGTAACTCTATATGAGTATTGAGAAAAACGCGATCAAAGTTTTCAATCACAATAATTTTGTTATATATGACATTTGAATATTTTTTAATTTGTATATTAAGCAATTAGTGTTATTTTATAATAAATTTCCTGTAAAATTTGTGAGTTATTAACAATTTGAAAAATTAAAATTGCGTGTTAGAACTTTTTTAAATCAAGTTTGAAGACAAATTTTTATTCAAAAAGGTGTCAAACGCACATAGAACTTTTATATGTTTTAATCCCAAGAAATAACATTAATAAGACTTCTTTTTTCTCAAGGTTAACGAAACGAAATATATAATTATAAGTTTATATCTTTTATTTAAGACTTTTTAATTAAATATTATACATCGTTCTATGAATTTGCCGATCAATGATTTTCACTTTTCTGTACGACTTGGGTATTAGGTCAATGTTAGTTTGAGAAAATTTATGGCTTGTAATGAGTTTACCCTTTGCTCTTAAATTGCATATTTTAAAAATTTAATCTGTGAAGTAGGTTATATAACCTATTTGAACCATATTTTCTGTGAAATTCGGGCAGCATCTTTTGAAGCATTCCAATAACCTTAAGAGGGTATTTGATATTTATCATTTCATTAAACCTATTAGTCTTGAATAAAACTAAGATAGGGTTATCCAGTTTTATGTAATTATTTTTATTTATTGTTTAGCTTTAAGAATTTTGACAATTTAACAATAGGGTTTAAGGTAGCTTTATTGCCCAAGATAAGGTAAGTAAAATTTTAGGTAAATGTAGTTGTTTATGTACGGAGCACCCTTTTTTATATAAGCTGGCAATACTCTCTTGCTATGTTTTCTTTCGTATGAATTTTGTATAACCTTATTTACTTTTACTTACTACTGTGAACACCGAAGAGCAAACACGTCGCCTTAATAAAAATTAATTGAATATTAAAAGAAGAATATAACCCGAAATCGACTAGATTTTTTTTTATCAAGAAGTTGTTGGAACCCCCGTTGACATTTTGGTCCTATCGATCCAGATACTCCGATACTCCCGTTTTAGAAAAATAAATTTTGGAATAATTAAAAGCAAAAGTATTACCCCTACGAATAAAGGTAAGCCTTGTGCCTTTAAGTTAATGTAATTTTGGCTGCTGTTAAATAAATAAATAAAGTGATAAAAATCAGAAAAAAAAAAAAAAAAAAAAAGATAATAAAGGGATATCAATTGAATTTGTGAAACAAAAGACCCACCACCCGATATATACATGTGTTTAATTGTTCATATTTAATACCAATAGGTTGTATACATATATGTACATGTCTACATACTTATATATGAACAGTATATTTAAATATATGAACAGTATATTTAAATATATGTATAGATATATATGTATTACTTATAGAGAAAAGTTATAAGTGATAAGCAAAAAAAGTTAATACCGTTGAATTTGTGTATACTGCTCATGTAGAATATTCTGACTCTGTTAACAAATAAACTTAACAGAACAGACCCAATGCTTCTCAAACTGTAATTCTGTACTCACCCAATGCTACAGTAGGTATAAAAGAGAGGATAAATTGAACGTGTTGTTTAGGTATAATATTTATATATTTATATACATTGATTAATGATTAAAGTGATTAATTAATATTTTGGAAGTGATTAATTAATATTTGGATCATAATTAATTATTGCCTGATTTATAGTCTTTTCTTGCTGTGCTTCGCTTATAGCGATCGTTGCTGTTGTGTGTGTATTTTTTTAATACGGTAATACATACATACATGTACATAGTTGCATATCAGCGATTCCCAATCTTTATAGACAGAGTTCCTTTTTTTAATTCATACCTATAAATAAATATATAAAATTTTTCTGATTTATCGAAGTGCTATTGGACAAAATTTATTTGTGCACAATAGCTAAATAGGCTTGAGCAATATTTCTTTCTTCACAAAGCAGCTTCTTATACCTATAACTTTCTCAGCCATTAGTACTAGAAGACTACTTTGCACTCAAGTGATTGAATTCACATTATAGTGTTGTTAAGCTACCTTTCAAATTATTTACCCAAATTCTACTCGATAAATTGCTCAACTATATTTTTGTTTGAAATGGCAAGAGATCTAATTAGAAAGTGCGATGGTTTAGCTGATTTTGAGGCTTATCTCAGTGACATTCCACCAACGGATCATAGCGTTGCATCTCTAGTCACTCATGAAAAAGAAATGCATCGTTTATGGGAGATGGTTATAGCCTCGTATGAATCTTTATTGGTTCTGGCTGAATCTGAGAAAATTGATATTATTGAAATAAAGAAAAAGTATAGAAACTCTTATGGCACATACGTTCGCGGCTTGGCTCTTATTACGGATAATTTGGAACGGTTAAAGATAGCTAAAAAAAATGAGCGAGCTGAAGACTCTCCATTCATACCTTTTGCTCATCTACCCCCTTGTCAAATAGACCCCTTTTACGGTGATTATTTGAAGTGGCCATCGTTTCGCGAATCATTTAAAAATATGGTCGCGGATAACCCTAAATTGGACCCAGCTTCAAAGATGTATTATCTTTTACAATATACTAAAGGGGAGCCAAATAAAATGATTCGTACGTGTCCATTGACCAAAGATGGTTTTCCTACCGCCTGGAAAAATCTTATGGACAGATATGAGAATAAACGTGTTCTCATAAATGCTCAATTGAAAATTCTTTTTAATATTAACGCCATAACTCGTGAAACAGGCCCTAACATAAAAGAGTTACAAAGAACTATTAACGACTGTGTCACTAACCTTACGTTACTCAATGTAGACACTCAGAGCTGGGATGTAATGTTGGTTTACATTGCGTCTACGAAACTGCCTGAGTCTACCTTGAACCTGTGGGAACAAGTTGAAAAGGGTGATGTCGATTTGCCAACGTGGAAAGAAATGGATAGATTTTTTAACCTCCCGTTACAAGACTCTTGAATCGGTCTATGACATAAAAGGGTCGCATGCCACATCTGTCCAAAATTCGAGTGAAGGTAGAAATGGTAGCAGCTTAAAGAAGTTTTCGAACGACTCTCGAAAAGTTAAAGCATTTGTAGTAAAAACGAATTCTGGTCAAAATATGACTCAATGTGTTCTATGCCAGAATAAGCACCCTCTTAGGTTGTGCTCTATATTTTTGGGACAGAGTGTTGATGAGCGTCTCTCTACTGTTCGGAAATTTAACTATTGCTTTAACTGCCTGGCTTCATCCCACGAATACAAAACATGTAAAAGCGTTCATGTTTGCTTCATGTGTAAGCAAAAACACCATTCCCTTTTGCACAAAGAATCGAAATCAAATAATATACCACCAACGCGAAATTATTCTCGTGCAGACAGTTTTTTACCCAATACCAATCAGTTGACTGTCTCTCACAGTCGTTCTCATGATAATGAACTCAAAAAATCCATTGACCACGAATCAAATTACAGTCCACTCCAAACCAACTCTGATGCAATCCCTTCAACTTCAAGTGGTACTCGGTCGCTTCAGACTTATACGTCATCTCTTACCACAACCCCGTATTCCACCGTATTACTAGGTACAACTGTGTGTGAAGTATATGTCGGTGATATCAAATATCCAGCTCGTGCATTGATAGACCCAGCTTCACAGGCCACTTTTATTTCACAAACATTGCAGCGTAAGCTCTGTTTGCCTACTCATTCGTCGGTTAGGGCGAAAATTACAGGACTTAATAATAGTCTAACGGCTACTTCTACAAATTTATGCTATATTTCACTTGGTTCAAAAAAGGATGCAACGTTTAGACTCGACTGTGAGGCATATGTTGTCGGAAAATTGACAGGTAATTTGCCATCATGCTCTCTATTTAATTATAATTCAGGCAAGTTTCCTAATATCGACTCCCATGATATCAAATTCACTCGCGTGGATATCTTGTTAGGAGGAGATGTGTACCCCAACGTCTTATTACCCGAAGTTGAGAAACACCCAAACGGCAACCTTATAGCTCAGAATACTGTATTCGGCTGGATTGTTACTGGCAGAGTCACACATAATAATCCGTTAAATTCCATTCAATCTTATTTCAATCATATTGACTTGAATCAACAACTGTTGCGATTTTGGGAACTTGAAGAAGTTCCATCAGCTAACGAACCTACTGACATTGAAAGATTCTGCGAGGAGCATTACTTAGCGACAACTTATAGACAGTGTAATGGTCGATATGTAGTCTCCTTACCCTTTAGAAGGGAATTCCCAAGCAGGTTATCATTAGGAAACTCCCGTAATGGCGCCTTGCTTCAATTTATGAAAAATGAAACTCGCCTTTTGCAAAAACCCGCATTGAAATCACAATATGATCAGGTAATTACTGAATACGCTAAGTTAGGTCACATGCATGAAGTCAACCCTTCCGACTCAAAGGAAACCCCGTATTACCTACCCCATCATGCTGTATTCAAACCCGACAGCATGACTACTAAACTTCGTGTTGTATTTAATGCTTCCTACCCTTCATCGAATGGGGTAAGCCTTAATGACCTTTTATACCCTGGTCCTGTACTGCAGGCAAATCTGATCGTCTTAATTCTCCGTTGGAGACTATACCGTTTTGTATTTAATGCTGATATTGAGAAGATGTATCGGCAGATATTAGTACACCCCACTCATACCCCCATTCAGCGAATAATCTTCCGTGAAAACCATCAAGATGAAATAAAGGATTTTGAGCTTAAAACGGTCACGTTCGGAGTGAACTGTGCACCTTATCTTGCCATTCGAACTTTAATGCAATTGGCAAAGGATTGTGAAGCTCAGAATCCTACGGTGTCTGAGATATTACGCACTCAAATGTATGTCGATGATGTTCTGGCTGGCTCTCACGAGCTAGAGGAAGCAGTCATACGTCGTACTGATCTAACAAATGTTCTTGGTTCAGCTGGGTTTGTTCTCCGAAAATGGACGGCGAACCACGAACGTTTGTTAGAGGATGTACCCTGCAAGGACCGGCTGAATGCTGACTTCTTGAAATTCTCAGACACTAGCACGACAAAAACGCTTGGTCTACGCTGGAACGCTAATTCTGACAGTTTTTATTTTAACCCCGTAGCGCAGCCAACTAGAGATCATGTAACGAAGCGTGCCGTGTTGTCAGAAATTGCCAAGCTGTTTGATCCTGTTGGTTGGCTTTCCCCCAAAATTGTAATTGCAAAAATGATAATGCAACAAATTTGGCGGGATAAAACTGACTGGGATGAATGCTTAAACCCCTCAACCCTTAAAAAATGGTACACGTTCTTAGAAGATTATTCGTTTATTGAGAAGATTAACATTCCAAGATGGGTTAATTTTCATCCCGATTACAATATACAGATTCACGGCTTCTGTGATGCCTCAGAAAAGGCATATGCAGCAACTCTATACCTGCGGGCTTGTACCCCAAATGGTAGCACAACGTGCCACTTACTTGCTGCCAAAACAAAAATAGCACCCGTGAAATGTGAGACATTACCTCGCTTGGAGCTCTGTGGAGCAGTATTATTGGCAAATATGGTCGAATCACTATGTGGCCAACTGAATCTGGCGTGTGAAAGTATTCACCTATGGACTGATTCGACTATAGTTTTATCCTGGCTACAAAAGCCTCCTGGCCATTGGCCTACTTTTGTTGCTAATCGAGTTGCGCTGATAGTAAAAAAAGCCGGTATAGAAATTTGGTCTCATGTCGACTCTAAGAGTAACCCAGCCGATCTTGCAAGTCGCGGAGCTTTGGCTCGCGATTTAATCGACAACTCTTTATGGTGGCATGGACCACCTTGGTTAACTCAACCTAAGGAAAATTGGCCATTAAGTCATTTTGCGTACCACACGAATCTCGAGACGAAGGCAATAAGTACTCATTTATCCCAGGTAACTAAGCCAGATGACTTGCTTTCATGTTTTTCCAACTTACCTCGAGCTATGAGGGTTATGGCTTATATTTTTAGGTTTTATAACCACTCACGAAAAATAGGCACCACTCCCGATTCGCATCAACTGTCTCGCTCTGAGATAGTGTTTGTCAAAACACGATTGACTATTTTATGTCAGCAGTTGTATTTACCCGAGTATTTAAATCTGTCCAGCGGTGGGAAACTTCCAAAAGGAAGTAAATTATTATCGTTGAACCCCTTCATCGATTCCCAAGGACTCATGCGTGTTAATGGCCGTCTTTCCCAAGCCGTAGGATTGACATATGATGAACGTTTCCCCAAGATTCTGCCGTATCATGCCCCTTTCACCCGATTATATTTGGAATACGTTCATACATATACACTACATGGTAGTAACTCATTGCTCATACGCATAGTTCGAATGGATTGCTGGGTACCTAAACTCCGGAATTTAGCTCGTACTATAATAAACAACTGTAAAACCTGTGTCATCTACCGCCAAAAGGTCAGCTCCCAAATGATGGCAGCATTACCACCCGAGAGAACTTCGATAAGTGCACCCTTTACACACACTGGTGTAGACTTTGCCGGCCCATTTGATATTAAATCCTATAGTGGACGAGGGTGTCGTATTTCGAAGGGTTATGTTTTGGTATTTGTCTGCTTTGGCACTAAAGCAATTCATTTGGAGGTGACTGAAGATATGAGCGCTGAAGCATTTTTGGCAGCATTTAGACGTTTTATTTCCCGTCGTTCAGCACCTCGTCACATGTATTCCGATAATGGAACGGCTTTTGTAGGAGCCGCAAAATTACTCGCTATGGATCGGAAATTGTTTCTGCAAGAGTTACGGTCTAAGATACTGTCTCTTGATTGTGAACAACCCCTGGAATGGCATTTTATTCCACCTGGTGCACCTCATATGGGTGGCTTATGGGAAGCCGGGGTCAAGAGTTTCAAGTCTCATTTGAAGAGAATTTCGAACTCGCAGAAGTTCACTTATCCTGAATTTGAAACTATGTTGATACGTATTGAAGCGTGCCTTAACTCTCGACCCTTATGCGCAATGAGTGATAGCCCTTCAGATTTGATTCCATTGACCCCGGGACACTTTTTAGTTGGACGGCCACTGCTCGGATGTGGGGAACCAGATCATTCTGAACTACGTATTGGTCTTGCCAACAGATGGCAAAAACTTAAAATTCTTCACCACCAGCTAGCAGTAAGGTGGAAAGAAGAGTACTTGAAAGAACTCCATAAACGCACAAAGTGGAAATACCCGGAAAGAGACTTTGCGCTAGGAGATTTAGTTGTCATTCGACAAGACAATTTACCCCCGAACCTATGGAGATTAGGTCGAATAGAAAAGGTCTACTATGGTCAGGACTCTAAGATTAGAGTAGCTGATGTGAGAACAAGTTCTGGCAACATTACCCGACCCATTGTCAAACTAGTTCTCCTTCCTAATGCGAATTCAAACTAATTTGCCCTTTTTCCTCTCTCTTGTAGTTTGTCCATATCCCCTAGCTGCAGTGATGTCCAGGTCACCCGCTCGTTTTGAAGTGCACCGTCCTTCCACTGACCCAACAGAAAGCCAAGTACCCGTCAAACAAGCACGGGATGAAGAATTGCGAGATTGTCGGCTTTGTAAAAGCGAACATGCTATCCGAAAATGTGAAAAATTCTGTAAGATGTCGGTCGGTGAGCGGTGGAGGGTGATTACAAAATATCGGTATTGCTTCAACTGTCTGGCACACTCTCACATGAGAACCAACTGTACAAGCAGAGAGCGCTGTATGGAATGCTGCTCAGAACACCATACTCTGCTTCATCGCTTCAAAGGCAAAAATTCGACTTCTCGGAAAATAGCATCTACCTCTGGAAATCAAGCCGGCGTCCAAAATCGAAAATCAAAGGGCATAACCAAGAAAACCCGTGGACATAACCACAAGAGTAAGACGAACACTCAAGCTCTCCATGCTCGAATACAACAACTGCAGCAACAAATACAACAACTACAACAAAAGTCACCACAACTTCAACCTAGAGCTAAAATAACACAACCACGTCAACATCTATCTGATCAGAGAGACACTGCTACAATTGTCATCAATGTACAAAATGGACATATTGATTAATTTTTGATTAGTTATAATCCTTTTTTTTAATTGTCTTGAAGATTATATTAAGCAAGATTTGAATTTATTGAGATACACATTTATTATTTAATGAATTAACACTATATTTTAGAATTGTTATTTAGACTAATATATTATTAATTTTTGCTCCACTCCTTAACCTCAATGGTTGCACCCATGCAAGGGGGGCGGGATGTTTATGTACGGAGCACCCTTTTTTATATAAGCTGGCAATACTCTCTTGCTATGTTTTCTTTCGTATGAATTTTGTATAACCTTATTTACTTTTACTTACTACTGTGAACACCGAAGAGCAAACACGTCGCCTTAATAAAAATTAATTGAATATTAAAAGAAGAATATAACCCGAAATCGACTAGATTTTTTTTTATCAAGAAGTTGTTGGAACCCCCGTTGACAGTAGTTTTAAGTTCTATTTTTGTTTATCAGAAAATTGTAAAATTTTAATTGTTCCCAATTTTATTTAGATTTAAGTTTTATTTTAACTTTTGGTAAGTATAATTTTAGCAGAATTGTTTTAAAAAAGGTATATAGATTTATTTATAAAGTAAATTTTAATTTGTAGATAGTTTTAAGTTTTGTTTTCAGTTTGACACTTTCCATTTATAATTTATATAGAAAAAAAAAATTCATGTGTTGGGTTGCGCGGTTGACTAAGAAGAAGTGTTTAGATCAGCGGTTTAAAACGAAGTGTGTGTTAGAAGAGCGAAGATATATTGTAAACAGTAGTTGTTCTACAGTGGTGAAAAAAATTGATATTTATGAAAAGTGTTTACAATATTTCTCTACGCAGGTAAGGAATTTTATAATTATAAAATTAACTTTATGCTAATTTAAGCAAGTGCTAGACTTGTGAGATAATCGCAGTTGATGATATAGCCTTTTCAATAACAATATGAATTTCGGTTCTGTGGATTACAGGAATCACTCCAAGTAATCAATTTTGTAAAGCTATTTTCTTCAGTAATCTAATATTTTTTTGAATGCACTAGCCAATTCATTGCCTTCAAGGGCTGAATAATATTTGGTTTTTGACATGTCTGCTCATGGTAATGCTATAATATTCTGCAAGTCAAAGCACACAACAGGAAATTCACAATTCATTCTGTTTTTTCCCCTTTCGGTATATTTAGTTTTAATTTCCTTTGTAACTTTATTTTATTTTCATGAAATATCGTATTGTCGTAGAGATCCGATGTATTCTCAGAGATCACCTATCAGATTTCCTTAAATTTAACAGGATTCACTTTTGTTTCTTTACAGTTTTCAATGTAAAATTCATACATTTTTGTCAAAGTTAAAGCATAGTGAAATTCAATCCAGGAAAAATGGTAATACGATCTGGGCACAAGTTACTACATTCTATATCAAGCAACTCGTATCGAAATAATCAAATTTTTTTTATGAAAAAACACTAAAGTTAAGATAGTTTTCATTCGATATTGAATTCGGTGATGTGGTCAATGATCTTAATACCTAATGTAGCAAGATTAAATCAATCTCTGAGTTAATTTGGCTAAAATGTTAGTTGGAACCATTTTATTCTAAAGGCTCGATCTATGATTTTTTATTACGATATTTTAATCTATCAACAATTCACATATCAGAGCCCGATATGTTCAATCTTAAATTTTGAACACTCTACCCTATTCTTCTAAAAATTATATTCACAGTTGCAGTAGTATTAGACAAACTGTAATTGATTACATTTTCACAAGTATAGTTTTGAATGATCAAAAAATTAACATTTCGCAACCGCAGTTGACTTCGGTATTTGGAAAAAAAATATCAGCTTAATTGCCATACACGCAGAAAAAAATTATGCAAAATTATGTGTATTTCGGTAGTTATTAGAAAAATTTGCACAATCTTTTTCCAACAACTAAAAACCTCAACATTTTGGTTATGGCAGTCTTACAGAAAACAAAATATATTTTTTCTAAAAATTCTGTTTTCTTTATTCTTTTTTATTACTTTTTTATTTTATTTTTTTTTTTCAAACGTTTTTATTTTTGTATACACGACATGTGTGTCATGCACATCGCCTTTAAAATTTTAGTTTGTGCATGCCACATGAATGTGGGTCACACTTATGTATATATAAGCCGGTATATTGGATGTCCTTAAAATAACGTTTACAATATAATACGGGCGTATGGAAATCCTTTGCAAAAAAATATATAAAATTTTTGTCTTTAAAATAAAATGTTGGTTGGTTCATATTAAATTACCTGTATCCTAGCAGCAACACGTTCGCCATTATAACGGTTTGGTATAAACCAACCTTTCGTTGAACCGGTAACCAGGACTATACCAAGTAAAAAGAAGACTATTAATGCAGTTATTAAAAGTTTAGCACGTGTCGATATAACCATTGCCATTTTGTTTAATTTGTTTTTAGTTGTTAAGAATTTGTTATGTAAATGAATTTATTTTATTTTATTTTTTCAGTTAACACTTAATTTTAATTTTTTTTTAACTACAAATGCTTTTTTTTAATTTGCATATTTTTTTCTTGACCGTTTTATATAATGATTTATTTTATTTATTAAAGATAAAACACTGAAAGAGAAAAATTTAAATTATGTTAAATAAATTTACTAAATTTATTCCATCAATGTGGATAAAAATGTTCCTAAATATTAAAGCTGTAAAGTAAAGTAAGGTTGTTCGTAATTTTTTTTATAACGCAATTTTGTATATGATTAAAAAAAAGATTATAAGTTAATTGAATGAAAATTCTATGCAATGAATCAAATAAAAAATTTTATTAATATAAAATTTGGCTTTGTGACAGATGTAAAAACAAAACATACATAAATAAACTTGCGTAGTTTCCCCAAAAAAATAGTTGCAATTTTGTTAATAAAAAAATTGTGAAAAACATGTTAATAAAACATTGTCGCTGGTTATCACGTTGGCTTTCTCGACATGTAATCTAATTCAATTAACATTTCGACAAAATTATAAAATTTTGTAGGATTTATTACAAGAATGTTTTGTTTTGAAGAAAACCGCTAAATTTGCAAAGCAATAACTCTCTCAACAGCTACATGGATACAATAAAAATAGCTATTTGACTTAGTTTGGAATCATTGGTTTTTAAATTTGTAAAAATTTTGTCTGCAAAATCTAACAGTACTCGTATAGAGGTAGGACAACCAATAATTTGAATCTTGCCACAAGATATAAGCCTTGGGTGGGATAATTGAATTTTTTCAGTTTTAAACTAGTTTTTTGTTACTTAACATGTACACAAGATGTTTTACCTCAAAACTAAAAGTTGGCATCATTTACAGTTGTACAAAAACACGACATAGTGGATGTCTCAGCAAGAGTGCACTTTTAAAATTTAGTGTAATTTTTTTGAGAAAGTGGCTACTCTGAAATTTTGCAGCTATTACGAAACAAAAACGTGTCATAATTATGAAAATTTATTACATAATTATGTAATTCCATCTGAATGGTTTCGTCTATATACAAAATTGTCGAACTTAAAGCTCAGAAAATCATAAAGCAATTCATTAGCAACAAATCTTCAATCTTAAATTTTAAACACTCTACCCACTTCTTCTAAAAATTATATTCACAGTTGTATTAGTATTAGACAAATTATAATTGACTACATTCTCACAAGTATAGCTTTGAATGATCAACAAATTAAAATTTCACAACCGCAGTTGACTTTGGTAGTTGGAAGAGAAAATATCAACTTAAATCATTCACGCAGAGAAAAAATTATGCAAAATTATGTGTATTTCCGTAATCATTAGAAAAATTTTGCACAATCTTTTTCCAACAACTAAAAACCCCAACAAGGACCAACTATATATAGCTAGTTTCTGTAACTATGTGTGAGAAGTTTTCACATCGAAAAGTGTGACACAAATAATTTCAGCATTTCTAGATTTGTGAGTAAAAAGGGTTTCCGTAGTTACTTCTTTATTGCAATTTTCCAATGATTCAAATGTCAAATACAATAGAAAGTGTCAACAAAAAGAGGAATGTGCTTCTACATAACATTTTCGTCTGTTAATACAAAAAGTTTAGAAAATATTGAAAACTGCTGCGCTGTCATCACCTTTACACATTTAGTAATTTTCATTTTGTCATTAATTTTTCACTCTGCTCTCATAAATTTTGAAATATGAGATATTTTGACAGTTCTAATGAGACATTTTTCGAAAAATTTTGTTACAGAAATACTAGTACTCGCATCTTTCCCATAAAGTAACTCAAAATCTCAAAAAAAAAAAAAACTGTAGGAAACACTTGTGTGTAATAAATGATAAACAGCGATTAGAATTGTTATCGTTATTTTTTCAATTCTATTGTATCTGGTGAAAATTTTCCCAATCCGAGAGTTCTAGAAACGAGACAATGTCGGATTTGTAGCGTTTCACATTCAAAACGAAAACAAAAAGAAAAAAAAAATTTTTTTCTTCTCAATTAATTATTATTTTTTTTGGCATTTACATTCGTCAGATTAGATATAATCTTGTATTTAAAATAAATAAAACATTGGTAATGAGATGCTTCTATAATTTTTGAATTTGTATCTTCAACTTAACAGTAAAGAATCACTTTATTCAGTTTATTAGTAGGTTGTGCGGTGTAAAACCGTAGCAGATGATTAGTTGTGTTTATTAATACGTCATTTGTGACAATTACGGTAGGGGAGTTAAACACGTCATCATACGTCAATTAACCTGGCATTATTGGTAATGAAAAAAATAACTTCCTTTTTCATTGAACGGCCGAATAGTAGCAGCAAAACTACAAGCAATAAGATTAAAATTTTTTTGAAAATTTTGAAAAATCCTCGTGCAATAGTGCAATAGTCTGCAGAAATATTTTTGAGAGCGGCTTGGAAAAGAAAAAAAATCTTTGAACATTAAAGTTTTACTTGTTAAACATTGTGAGGGAAGGTAAGACTGGTAACGTAATATTTATAATAGGAACAATAGTTAGTATAATTTATTTATTCCTAAGCCTTATTAGGTTCCCGACCGGGTCAACAATTTATATTTTTTACCAGAATTAAGCTTGCGGGTAAAGTTGCTTGATTTTCAAGACTTGCTTATCAAGAAACCCTTTGCAAGCTCAGCTGGCTACCTTTCCCCATTGACAGTGGAAATAACACTCAGGAAAGAAAGGTGTTAACTTAGGCTATAAAGGGAGGTTAACTAAAATCATATTCAAGAGTCACACATAAGGAACATAATCAAATAACATTCTTCGATGACAACAACACATGCATAAAGTCAACAATAACACAACAAAATAAGCACAATTCAAGTCTAATGGACAACCGCAAGAACTAAATTTACTCTACACTGTAATTCTACCACAATAAGTATCAGACACTAAAGAAAGAAAACATTAACTTAATCATCTCATCTTTCCTTAGTCCAAATGAATATGTTCGACGAGGCCTCATCGACCATCACTTGTATATTTGGTGAGTTTTAATATTTTTTATTTTTTCATATCTATTATATTGTTTTCTTTCTTAATCGTGCTATTGATATTATTTACCTCGATCTATAATTTATATGAGAAAAAGAAAAACGAAAAAAAAAACATGCTAAGAATAAGAATAATTAAATAAAAACAAACCAGAACAAATCAAAACAGAATTACAAAAAAAAAAAAAAAGAACAAGAATGAATTGTATTAATTTAAGTATGAGAATATCCATCTAATATCTAATATCTAAAAATCTACCTAAATTTTAATTATAATAAAATATGTATCTACGGGTATATTTACAAAAAATATCTTTATACATAGTCCTCCTGAACATACATGTATGGTGATATAAAAACATAATATCCCTATTGAATTTTTTGAAAACAAAAACAAACAAATAAATCAAAAATCTAAAGTTGTTAACATAACTAATAGTGCTAGTGTTCCATATGTACGCTTTTCATGGAGTAAAATTCTTTTCATGGGGTAAAATCATAGGGCATAAGAGTGGGGTTCTAGAGAATATATTGCCACTAGAATCATGGTTGGCAGGGTTTTGAGGCAGACGTTCCCATTCCATCATAACATCTGGGATACGTTCTTATAGCATTGGTTTGGTTGGATTCAGTTTAGAAACTCGGGAGTCTATAATAAAGTAGACTGTAGCTGACATTGGGTTTTACAAGAAAACGGACACGAACCCCCATTCCGGCTGATAGCTAGTGGCAATAATGGCTCTCCCCGTCCGTTATTTTTATCCCTTTATTTTACCATCCCAGCTGCATGTTACAGATTTTGGATAGGCGGCGTGATTCGCGCTTGCCGAAACATACTCGTATATAAATACATGCAAAACTTAACTAGTAATTTTATACTTAGTTTTTATATGTAGTTATTGTGTATAATATAAAAATTAAAAAAAAAAAAGTATTAATAAAACAGAAATATAAACAGAAAAACAGATATTTTTATTTTGTTTTTGTTTTTTGAAGAATCTTTCTCACAGTTAAAAAAGAAAACACAGTAATTTTTATTGTTAAAATAAATGAATTTTGATTGTTAAAAAATTAACAGTAAAAAATAAATTAAAAATGTATTTGAATTAAATGAATTATTAGCAGTCTTCTTTTTAAATAATTTTTCATTTATTCAAAATGATTTTCCATTTGAAATTACCTACATATTTTTAGTGTAGATCTCAGCGGCAATAATACTGTTTGCTATAAACGAAATGTTTTATAAGAAAAACTTTTGGGACTTTTTATATTATCCTCTATAATGATATAATAAAACATAAACAGTTTTTCCAAGTTGTCACAGCTATTTTTATGCTCTCTTCTAATTATTTCTATTAAGTTTTTCTGCTTCATTATATTACATGTTAAAAGGTTTGCTTTTTTCTGTCGTATATGCTTTTATGTTTCTTTAATTATTATTATTATTGTTTTTATTCTATTAATATTTCTGTCTCGTGTTGTGTGCTCAAAGTTTTTTTGTAAGTCATGCCTAAAAATCTGCTGACTTTGTTACTTAAATTACACACATTTCCAACCACTTTTTTATATGAATAAGAGGTAAATTTGTTTAAAGTTAAATCTTTTAAATATTAAAAGTTAAATAATATTTTAATTTTTTGATGAAAAACAATCACGTAGCTTTCTTTGTAATGAACTAAATAATATCATTTAAAAATATAATTTTAGCTATTATAATTTGGTAGGAGTAATTTTAACATTTTCTGCTCCCCTGAATGTAGTTTTTATTTTTGAAAATTATTAAATTTAAATTTTTTCCCGGCTTGCTACTATCATGTCTTCATAAACATGCCCAACTAAGTTCTAAGTTAGCTTAGAATCTGTGATACATGAACTAACTTGCTGTTAATTGCACGAGTAAAATCGTATTTAAAGCTCTTAAAGGCTACAATTTTTTTTTTTTTTTTGTATTTGGCACATAAACAAACTTATTTTCAAACAAGTTGTGTCCTTAAATCAACCAAAAATTAATTTTGTGTATATCAAGTCAAAATATAATTAGCACAAGTCAAACTAAATTTATTTAATAAAGCTTTAAAACAAAATTTATTTTAATTAAGTTGATCGTG
The DNA here is from genome assembly GCA_947397855.1 of Thelaira solivaga. NCBI lineage: Eukaryota > Metazoa > Arthropoda > Insecta > Diptera > Tachinidae > Thelaira > Thelaira solivaga. The sequence goes on from OX377613.1 coordinate 39,378,001, forward strand.
TACAATATTGACTTTAGTCATACTTGGCTTAATTAAAGTTCCACTGTCATTCACTGCAATGCCAACAAACACAGCAAATTTTTGTTTGATTATTTTCCTTGCCCCTTAAATCTTCTCTTTCTCATGCTACATTTTCTTTTTCTGTAAACAATAAAAATTATCTAGTTCTGCTATTAGTTTGTTTAAACTTAAACCCTTTTTATTGCATGTTAATTTCTCTCTTGAAATTTAACCCAATTCAATGAGAAAAACTTTCATTTGTTTGCACACATTTTGTAAAAGATAGAAAAAATGTTACGTGCATATGGTTTTTACGTTTTTTATTTGCTATTTTACATATCTGATTTCGTTTTTTTTTCCAGTTCGTGTTTTCCTTTTTTGCGTACAAACCGGCAACCTTTTGATTTTGTTTGTCTACGGAAAACCAACATTTGCTTTAGACGAGTTGGGAAAACCAAACAAAAAAAAATATAAAATAAATAAAAACTTTAGCTTTAACTTTATGTTTTAAGTACCCATTTAACAATAGTATTCCCTAAGCTATAATATATTTTGTAAGCACAAAGTTAAAGAACAAAACAAATAAAATAAGAAACTTTTTACACATGGTGAATGGTGTTAAGCAAACAGCGGAGCACTCTTCGGCGAAAATAGTAATTGAAATTTAGTCTTGCTAACGCTTATATAAACAGTAATCAAAAAGTTTTTAATTTGTAAATAACTAATTATATTTGAGCGTTTTCAATAATTTTAAATAACATTATTTAAAAAAAAAAAATTTAAGAAAAATATTTATCTTCAATAAAAATTAAATCATAATGTAGGGCATTATTGAAATTTATGTTAAAAAAAAAGTTCAACAAAAACCCTTGGAGGTAAACCAACCTAAATAGAAAAGAAGGTATAAAACTGGGGCAATGTACAATTGTGTCTGGAGCTAAGCAACATTTAATTATTTTATATAATAAATGTAAATTAAAAAAATATATATGAACCCCCTTATCCAAAAAAATTAACGTAGACTTTAAATTCAACGTTATCGAAATTTTTCACATAATTTTTTCATAAATTTTACTTTAAAGTCTACGTCAACTTTTTTTGGATAAGAGCATAAAACTTTAGTAAAGAATTAAAAATTATCATTTCAATCCTCAAAATATGCTTCGAACTTTGATTTGAACATGCCCTCAAATGTATGTTTTGATATCAAGCGCTATAAGAGATTTATTTTCTTAAAAAATTTAATTATTATTTAGAAAGTCGCTTTACGTTTCATTGTTACTAAGCAACGTGCTTCAAATTATAAAACCGAAAGTTTAATTTAAGTTATAAATCTAAATATTTAATTTAACGAAATGAAAAATTTAATTTAATAGGGTTATTGAATGTTTGAGGCAAGTGGTTTGTGGCGAGAGGCATATGCCAAGCTAAATGCTTGCCGTACATAAAAAAGCCAATTAAAATTTTAAATTTTCACTTTTTTCCAACACTGAATAATTTTATTATAAGCATGTTAGCCTTGAGAAACCCATTTAAAAAAATTATAATTTATTCGATACATTTTCTACTATTTCCCTTTCCATTGTTATTGAAAATCTCATTAACATAAATTCTGCAAATTTTTTTTGTTTTTTCTGTTTGGTTTTTAGCTGAAACACAAACACGATACGACCATTAAATTTCAATTAAAATTTAATCACATCATAATTCCATTTAGCTTAATGACTTACATCTCTTTCATGTTTTTGTTTTCCACACTTTTTTTATTTTTTTTTTTTAACTTGGCTCATCTAAATAATGGGAAAACAAAGTCTGACATTTTAGCAGCCAAAATCAAAATCTGTGCGCCATATTATGAATAATATAAAGTAAAGAAAAACCCTTTAATACAAAATGGTCAAAAAGAAAACAGTTTTAAGCTTAATCTAACTAAGCAAACACATAGACACACAAAATAGAAGAAAGGAAATTGAAGAGGGTCATGGTTTAAAAATAGATGCAGGCTTCCGTTCGAAACAAAAACTTGTGTTTAAAAAAACTGCTAAATTAAAAAAAAAAGTAAAGCCAGCACACTTTGCAATAAATTTCTCTTTAGATATCCATTTACTAAGAAAATTTTAAAATACGCATGATAAAGAAAATTTCAGAATGTTTGTCCTCATTTTCGATTAATTAACCCTGGAATGCTAAGGTTATTTTATAATGCATAATAATATTATATATAAATAAAAACGCCATGAATTAAAATATAGTGACTAAAAATTTTTGGTTTTTGCTTGTAAAATTAGTTGCAATACACGTGGCGGTGGATAGTAGTCATTTTAAAAAAATTTCTAAAACATAAGACGTTATTTAAATGATTCAATCAATATTTGTGTAATCGAAATCGAAATTGGATTAAGCTTTTTTTTTCTAAAACCTAGCAATGCTAATAATTACGTTTTAAAAGTCTACGCTATGAGGAAATATTTGTCGGCGTATAATAATTTGTTGTATCATTAGCTGATTGAATAAAAAATCTTTCAAGAAAAATATATTAAACTTATTTACATATTTTTTTAATAACAACAAAACAAATAATATAAATTTTTTTATAAAAGCTTATCATTTTGCAAACGAACGACGCAAAAATTTATGTAGTGAAAAGAAGAAGTGCAAAAATAAGAATAAAAATAAGTGAAAGTAAAGGTAAAAGAAGAGTGAGTATAACGTGGTATAAAAATTAGTATGTAAATTATAAAAAATACAACTAAAACACACGTTGAATTAGTTCACAAACTTAAGTAATTGTTAAGCAGAGCAATATTGAAAGTGTATTTCTAACAACAAATTTTTTTTCAAATTTCAACACCTAAAATTATAAAATATAAGCCCCCTTATCCAAAAAAATTAACGCAGACTTTAAAGTCAACGTTATGGAATTTGTTCATATAATTTTTTCACAAATTATACTTTAAAGTCTACGTCAAATTTTTTTGGATAAAAGCGAAAAATTACATCTATAGAAAAAACTTTATGATTTTTACTACTTTTATTTCATAGCAACCTGAATGCCCTTGATAAGGCTTTTATAATCGTTTTAAGCTTCTCAGTTATATGTTTTTTGGCTTAGGTAGTTCATGTTGGGTCTTTCTACTTCAAACCTCGATTTTTTTTTTTAAATTTTGTATGCAATTTTTATATTTTTAAATCCATACATTTATTTATAAAATTTTTTTAAATAAACTTTTTATATAAATTTTTTATGTAATTAAAATTTTTTATTCTGTAGACTTTTTTGTTTCTATTAATTTATATTTATTTATTACTCTTCACAGCGGGTTTAAATTTTTTTAAATTTTATTTTATTCTACCAGGACTTGAACTTTGGAATATTTAGTTAAAAAGCATTAGCTCAGAACTCAACCACTTCAGTCACAATGTTCAGTTGAGTTTGAACGATTAAGTTTTTGTTTTATACGAGTACTCACTTTATTTCAGCCATATTTTTCTCATTATTATGGAAAATCTTAACATGTTTACTATAAACACATTTATGGTTTCAGTTAAAATTTTATAAAAAATAATATGATAAATTCCACATAATATGATTGAAAGTAACTAGAAACATTAATAAGAATATATTTGAGGAGAACAAACTATGATTGTAGTGACCATATTCAACCATAGCTTTTCTTTGCATATAGATTTTTTGTCCTTTCATTGCTAAATATATTTGTTAAAATGAAATGATTTTTCCTGTTATGTTCCTAGTTGCTTTACTGGCTTAGTAAAATGTTAAATCTTTGAAGAGTTTCTCAGAATTAAAATAAAAAAATCTTTTTAATTCTTTTAAAAATTTTAAACTTTAAAGTTTTATATTTTAAAGAAAAACGTTATTTAAAATTTCTTTTTTGTTTCAAATTTTTTTTTTTACTTTTCTCTGTACCCGTTTATTTGCAGTTTTTTTCGTTTTCTCTGTTGTTTGCTTTTTTAAAAATCTTCTTTAATTTCCTGCACTTTTTAAAAATAAAAAGAAAAACTCGGAAGTAAGCAATTAATTTGTAATGTATTTTTATATATATAAAAAAAGGCAGCTACAAAAACAAAAAGACAAAGACAAAAATTATATTAAAATCTACTTACAAGAGTGAGAAAAGAAATTAGCATTATATCTGCTAACATCAAGTTGACAGTTTTGGCTTTATAAGCCATAACGAGAACACATTTTTTTGAAGACATTTTATTTTACCATACAGCAAGATTAACTGGTGATATTATATGAAACATTTTTTTTAATAAACATTTTAAAATGGATTTTTAAGTAAAGGATTTTGTGTTTGTCTTTTTTTTTTTAATAATCAAGAAAATTTACAAGCAAACATACATACATGAACGCAATAAAGCGAAAAAATAAATAGGGTTTTTAAACACGTATTTTAGAATACACCCCTATAAAAATATTAATTTAATCGAAAATGTAAAACACACACACAGGCATACATATAGTCTCTTTTGTATGTCAAAAATCCAAATAATAGTCTGTCATCATATTGAAATTCATACAATAAAAAGTTTTGAAAATTAAAAAGGCAAATCCTTTGAGCCTTTTACTTAGGCAGATAAGTACTGAGAAAAAAAATTGAAAAGGGATAACAGAAAACCTTTTTTTTTTTAATACAAAATTGTTTTTCCTATTTTACACAGATTTTTTTCAATTATTGATTACAAGAAAATGCGACTTATGTAAATGCTTATGTAAAGGCATGTTTTAGTTCTAAAATCAATACAATAGAAATAAATTACTTTCAGCTACATACTTTTTGCTTGGTTCAAATCTAAATCCCAAAATAAAAATTATAATTTTTGGCAATAGCGCAATATATCGAAAGTAAACGAAAACCAAAGAACTGTAAGCAAATATTTTTAATGTACAGACTGAAAGTCAAAGTATTTGATTGGATTGCCTTGGTAGAGTTTTTCCTTGTAGCCCTCCTATTTATATTAGATAGCTAATATCGAGGCGTTTAAAATAACTGTCTAAAGGTTTGAGCTTTAATTAAACAGCATTTAGCACGAGATGCCAATTTAAGTCTTGTCTAATTCTTGTCATTTTTGATGAAGGAAATAAGGGTCTATGGTCTGTTACTACTATACATTTTCTATCGTACAGATATGATCTGAAATAATTAATATTCTAGTGAATTGCTGAAAGTTCTTTTCCAATTAATGGCTTATTTATATGATGTTTTAGTAATAAAGAAACTTGAATTGGATGCACCAGTTGTTAGAATAAATGGTTTCTCAAAATTTGAATAGTTTCAGAATGTAACGAATTGTCTTGTTTTGTCCATGTTTTTTTGGAATTTAATCTATTATTATGTATTTAAAAAAGGCCTATTAACTTTCGGCTTCGTCATGTTTTTACGATATAAAATATTTCCGTAGCAAAATATTTTTTTAAATGAACTGCCAATTTCAAAACAAAAATTCTTAAAATGCCTGACCGTACTTTGAAAAACAAGAAACTAATACCAATGAAGATAATAACTAAAACGCAACAACAAGCACTTTTCACCAAAGAGGTTTCAAAATGTTTTGCATTAATATAAAAAATTACCCGATAAAAATTTCTTAAAAAATATATATTTACATTATTTAATTACAAATGTCACCAAAACTAAATAATACTACATTGAGCCAAAAATCGCTTTGCAATATCAACAACGTATGTGATAATTTTGACGACGAATGGTGTCATTTTTTCTCAAGGTTTAGTACTTATACTACGAATGATAACTGCCACTCTTTGGTATATAGAGATGTCTATGTTCCACTAGCTGTCCCACTTCAAAATATGTGTTAAAGGTCGCGGTGCGGTTTTAGCTCTTGATAATAAAAAACGTACTCGCAATAAGAGTGCACTTTTTTCAATTAATGCTGAAATAACGCGCTTCAGAAATTTGATGTTACGTTATTTTGGTTTTGCTTCATACTTTTTATCTGTAAATAACAGATTTTGACATTTGGGACGTAATTTAATAAAGAAATGTAAAAACTTTCTTGCACAAATTTGTTTCTTTTTGTGATCTAAGAAATAGCTAACGCACTAGTTTTTTTAAAGTTTCTTACACAGGCCTAGAAAATTACGCTTTTTTTTATGGTGCCTCAGCTATCATAACCAATTTCAAAACATGTGGCAGTGAGTTGCAATCGCTATAAATTACTTTTTGAATCGCAAGTGTAGCTCTCGAGACATACCGTTCTATAAAAAAAAAGGAAGTTAAACTATTTAATTTGCACTAAATCAGGCTTAGTTTTGTTTGTTGTTGGTATGAAATAACATGACGATTTAGCCTCTATATTTATAATAATTGTTTTAATTTATGAACTTCTTTTATTTTAATTTATTTAGTTTTAAATATAAAAAACTGTGTTTCTCCCTTAAGCAGAGATTCCATTTTTCTAATATAGGGTGGGCCCTTTAAAATTTTAAAATTGGTTACAGATTGTTCGGCAGAAGATGAAGAATTTTACCGAAAAATTTTATTTTCAGATGAAGCTCATTTTCATCTTGGTGGCTATTTAAATAAGCAAAATTGCCACATATGATTCTCAGAGAACCTTCAGTGACAATTGAGAAGCCAACGAGTCATTGTTTGGTGTGGATTTTGGTCTGGAGGCATCATTTGGTTATTTTTCTTCGAAAATGAACAAGGAGCCACGGTTACCGGCGACGGTGAGCATTACGGTGTCATGCCCAATAAATTATTTTTACCAATTAGTCAATAAGCCGACTGGTAGCTGTGATCTGAACCTTTTAGACTATTTAGCCATTATAAGGATAAATGTTACGTAAACCATCCAGAGACAATTGAAGCGTTGAAACGTGAAAACGAAGTTGCCATTGAAGAGATTCGAGCCGAAAAAATCGAAAAATTACTGGAAATTTGGCTTGATCGGATAAGGTACTGCCGAGCCATTCGTGGTAGTCACTTCAATGATATTATATTCCATACTTAAATGACAAAGATTAACGTTTAAAATAAAATTTGAAATTTGAAAAAGTAATCAATATTTTTTTTTATAGCCGATTTAAATTCTAAATTTTAAATATCAAAGTTTGTATTTTAATTTTAAATTTAGGTCTTTACTTTATTAAGAAACAACAACAATAAGTAGTAATAAAAAGCTATAAGGATATAAGACTGAAATCTAAATTTGTTTTACTTGATACGTATGATTAATTTTATTTAATTAAATAATACACCATACGGCACCTATAAGTTACACACATGCTATTTTATAAAAAATTTACATTTTTACATGATAAAATTTTAATTTTATATAATCAGCTGCATGACATTTAAATTTTATGAAAAGACAAAGAAAACGAAAAGATTGTTTAGCATATCAACCAAATAAAAAACAATCTTAGTAAGTAAAAAATGTTCTAGTACGATTTGCTTTTAAATTTACGTAAAATTTTATAAGAACATAAAACCATTAACTTAAGTGTTAATTTTTTTCATTTGAAAAAATTTTTTTTTTTGAACCAAAACAAAATAAAGAAATAAAACACGCAAAAATCTTTGCTATTAAGGAAAAATCGCTTGAGTAGACTTAAGTAAAAATTTACTTATTATCGCAATTAACTCAACAATTGTATTATTGTAGTTTAAGGCTGGTAGGGCGATATATTCTACAATTAACTAAACAAATTGCGGCAAGGAAACCAATACCGTTTGCTAGAATGGAAAAAAATTTATTAGAAAAATTTTTACTGCTTTTAAAAACTTCCACACAAATAACTTGAATGATTACACTCCAGTGTACTTATGAGTATTTTTCAATTTATTAAATTGTTGAAAAATTAAATATCAAGGAAATTTTATGCCAACATTTTGTTAACCAAGTTTTTGTTTTTAAAAAGTTTTTACTTAATAAACTGCAAATATTTTATATTCTATTTTCTTTGCGAAAAAAGAAAAGTAAAAACTTTTAAACCAATTTAAAATAATAATTTTCTAGCAGTTATCGAATTTTTCGTAAAATACTCTATACTCGTATTCCATTAAATTATGGAGGATGGCCGTCCAAAAATAAGGCAACAAAAACTGCAGCATCAGCAGAAACAAAACAAAAAATAAAGAAAGCAAAAATTTAGCAAGAACAAAAGCTGCTTTTTATTCAATAAAAAGATTAACCACGTTTACCACAAGGAATAAAAAAGTGAACAGCAACAAACTGTATGTACGAGTATGTATTTATATATGCATTATTAACAACATGGCAAAAGTTTTAAACTCAACATGCATATTTCCAAAAAAAAACAAGAAATGATTGCCTTTAACAAAGAAATAAAATAAAAAAATTAATATAAAATTGTAAACAAGTATTTAAAGCAAAGATTATTATCCTTATAAAGGACAGATAAATACTACACGCGTACATGACCAAAACAAATTTCTTTTGTGGTAACAAATTATTTCAACTACTAATTAAAATTTGTAAAATGAATTGTTGCTTAAATTAAAGATGGCAAAGCGTCAATCAAAGGGTTTGGTTATCATGTGCAAATTAAATTTGTCTTTGAAATAAAGAAAGTAGAAACTTTACAACAAAGTTGAATGCTATAATGAGTTTTTTCCTCCTTTTTATTAAAATATTGCTGATGGCTTTCAGAGTCACATTCAAAAATAGGGTTAATTGGAAACAAAACCAACCAAATCCCAGTCTCAGGTCATATGTTTGGTACACAGGTGGATCGAAAACGGTTTAAAAAGGTTATTTAGCAGTATGGGCTAAAATATTACATGCTATCGAGCATTACTTAGAAGAAAAACTTGAAAAATTCACTAATAAACATTACAACAACTCAGTGCCCTTAAGATAAGATCAAAACTGTCCTGGTATTGTCTAACACTTCTAAAGAAACAAGCATAAAAAAAGGGTTCAGCTGGTATAGGTGTCAGGTCATAGTTGATATTCAGGTAACGAGGGGACACAATAACTAATGAGAAAAGATGCGGTGGGTAGTTCCATTTGCTCAGAACCACTTTGCGGACTTTCTTAGAGTTTAATTAAGCTCAGATTTTGGGGGTGACTGGAAAGTATGACAACAATATGAGTTGGAGACGACTGGTATTCATTCGTTTTCGAAACTGAACAAAAGACTTATTAGGTCTGACTCACCCAAGAATTTGTGTTTGTCACGAGATTCATGATTAAATATTGCACTTGGCAAGTATGAACATCAATCGAAATAACCTCTGCAGTTTATGCAACGAAGATTAAGATACAGCAGAACATGTACTGTGTCCCGGTAATGATATAATTTTTAAACGTTTTCACGACAGTCAAACTGCAATCAGGTCTTTGGTTGGTGTCTATTCGACATCCCAACTGGTCCAAGAATGCGGGACATCCTTAAATAGAATGGAAGAGCATTTGGTGGTCACCCTCATTTGGGTGCGTGGACATGGGACTACAATGTGGAACTGCAGGGCGGATAACCTGACAAGGAAAGGGTCGAGGCTCCCAGGGCAAGATGCCAATGCGCCCTGTGGCATCCCACTATTGGTCGATAGCATATCTTTGCGAAGGGTACAGTCCAGATGGAAAGACGAATAGACGTGCAATACGCCGAGGATGATCTGTCCTAGGCTAGATTGCAGTCACAGTAGGGATTTCTTGGGACTCTAAAGAGCCCGATTGAGAAATGTGGTGGCTGTAGTAACAGGACACTTCAAATTTTTCAACCATGCTAGGAGAATGGGTTTGCGATATAACGACTACTGTAGAAGTTGTCAGGACGAGGAAGAAGAGGAGGTTATGGAACATCTTCTCTTCCTGTGTCGGATGTAAGGGTCGACATGCTATATGGCTTCGTTAGAAGTAGCGGTTGGTTTAAGTGACGGACTCACTCACTTTCTTTCTCTTTCTGTCTTCTCTATCTTCTTTCCTTTCCCTTCACTCTCCTATTACTATCCTTCATCTTCTTTATTTTCCTCTATATAGGTATCACAAAGGGACCACGGTTGAGGACCCAAGTGAGCCCAGCTTCTGTTTTTCTTATTCGGGCAGGTTAACCTAACCTAACTTAGGCATCACTACTTTAAAAATTTTGATATAAACTCCACAAGGAAATCTTTGTATTCTTAATGAATACTAGACTAAAGAACTTATTCTTAATTCTAATTGTTCACGACTAAAAAGTTCTATAAAATTTGCAATTTCTGCACTTTTCCATAATAAGCGCATAATATTTTAATATAAAAATGATGAGTTGAAAAGCCCTTCTTTAGAACACAAATGAAGAAGTAAAAAAAGAATAAGAAAAATAATACAAAACACACAGACAAAAGTGCAAAATAACAAAACAAAGATTTGGATTTTTTTTAAAAAGTTTTTAAAGGCGGACTAAAAAAAATCTTAAAATTACTTTTTTCTTATAAAATATAGAGAAATGTAGAGAATATTTTACAGTAACCTTGCACATTTATTGTAATTATGCCCAACATAAAATGTTAGACGGATTGTGTCATTCTACACACTCATGTAAAGCTACGTATACCATTCATACACAATTATTTTTTGTTATTTTTGTTTTCAGTGGCATTTGCTTCTTTTCTACACTTTGTCTTCTTTTCAAATCTTATGCTTAATAAGTTTTTCTTAAGGCAAGTTAAGCTGCTTTCGCATAATGGTACATAGTAGCTGCAACATAAGGCATAAGGGTATTAAAAAAGTGAAAACTTTTCTTTGCAAACTGTTACGACAAGAGTTTTCATTTTATTTGCTTGTTTATGTTGCTTTGCTAACACCAAAGTTTAAAGATCTACGAATATGCATGTTGAGTAAAATCACGTAACTAACTTTAAATTAAGTTAATTTTTTAGACCTTTATTGGGTGGTTTTTTTATAATTTCCTTTTTTTTTTCTTACTTTGATGATGAGCAGTTAATTTACTTTTATTTTTTTTTTATGTTTTTAAATGTGTGTATGTGTGTGACAGTGTTTGGATTCTGTAAATGAAAGCCAAAGCAAAAACAAGTTTTTTTAAAGATGCTATTATTTTTAATTTTTTCCCTTTTTTTAAATTAAATTTTCTTTTTTTCTTTTTTGTGTTCTTTGTATATTGAAATTAAATTATATGTAAATTTGCTTTATTGGCATTAAATGAGTTTTGTATTCGTTTCTTTATTTAAATTTTATTTGAAATAAAAGTTTGTCTGCCTTTTTCTCGAATTTCATTTTTTGCTCCGTCCGTTATGCTATAAAAACAAAACACAAAGTTAACAATAACAAATGAGCTGAAAAGTATATATTTTTCTCATTTGAGGCTGTTCACATATTACATAATGTAACAGGTAGAAGGCATTGGTGGCCAACACAATTTCTTATATAAAGATTTACTTATTATAATGATGCTGATAGACGAGTAATAAAACGTGTCTTATAAATATCATCAAGTAATTTGTGAACAACCTCTTTATTTTAAATATTTCTTATGCTACGTACAGACTATACAATATGCTTACCCAACGCGTTTTTCGTTCAGGTTGCATATTTTGATACAAACTTTGCTACCACCAATTAAGCCACAAATGCAAATAAGAAAATCTCTAAATATTTTGATTTTTTGAAAACAAGAAATTTAACTTAAGCACAACTACACACTATGCAACCAAATAGGAAACATGCCTGGTTGTATAACCACGTTGCAAAATGTGAACCTAGCATTATTCTCACAGTACAGGTTGTATTACTAAAATTTTGTTTGTATGTTTGTGACTGTAACACTAACGATGAAGAGAAAGAATAAAACGAATTTGAAGTACGGAAAAGTGTGTACTCTTTCTGCACTCTTTTCTCAATACAAAGCGCGTTTCTATCAATATATACGAATATTAACTTTTTGTAATTATTTACTTTTCTAAACTGAGCTGGTGCACATACGAGTGTTAATTAACTTTATTATTTTATGTGTTATTTTCAATAGGTAATTTATCCTGCGCCTCATGGATATCAACTAAATAACACTGTTTCATTTATTGATTTTTTATTCATTTATTTTTTTTTTATTGAATCTGATTTATTGCATTGAAAACTCATTGATGCATCATTTAGTTAATTTCTTTGAGAATGCAATTATTTTTAATTTTTAATTAGAAATTATTGGAATATTAATGTTTTTTCTGCCAACCTTTTTATAGAAGCTTGATTACAAATTGATGTGATTTGATGGTTTTTTTTTCTAAGTTATGCAATTAATTATCTCATTAATTTAAAAATATGTTTAAAAACAAGTAGAAACTTTACGATTTCCACTTTTTTTAAAATGAACAAGCATTAAAACATTAAAGAAGCTATAAAGATCAATCAAAATCAAATTATGACGACTTAAATAATGTTGCACAATTTCTTGCAACTTTTGTGTTACCAATAAAAGAATTTTTTTTCAATTTTATTTCCACTTGCTGTTTTTTATCGATGTGAGGGTATTCTTAGACTAAAATTCAAAACAATCTTTTAAGAATCTAGTTTCCGATTTGCTGTTTTTACCCAGTCTGGGCAGTACAAATTGGCAAAATTTTAAAAAAATTCGTTGGAAATAGAATTTTAATTAATAATAATTTATGTGAGAGTGGTCGTAGCTTTATACTATACAACCTACATTACTCGCTGATACAGTAGCTTTATAATGTTGAAAGAAATTTTGAAATCACTTGGGTAATTTTAGAATTTGTTGTTTACAAGCAAAAAAACAAATTTTGCTTCTTAAAAATATTAGTATATATAGATAAGCTAACTTAGTATAGCAAGTTATATAAAACTATTGAAAGGGTGGTTATGAATAGCGGCAAATCGTTAACTATGAATTATAAAAGTATTTCAAATAATAATTATTGATGAAAAAAGAAAACGAGAAAAAATTTAAACAAAAAAGCAGGTATAGATGAAATTCTTAATTTAATAAAATTAAAAACAAAATTAATTTTTTGTTTGTTTGTTCGCTATACAAATTTTGTTTATAGTTTCTATACTCCAAGAAAAATCGCCATATTTTTTTGGACAGGCCTCGCCCATTTTTACGTTCAATCTTCAATGCTCAAAAAAGCGTGTGATCGTACTTAATTTATGCCTGAAATTACGCTTTGAAATATTGTATTTAACACTTTGGTTGGCGCTCTGATAATAATGCTAGCAAAAGCATGAGCCAATTTATAAATAGTGAATGGTTTAAGAATTTAAAAGTTGCTACATACTCGCGTAATAAAGAACCGTGCCAGGCGAAACCAGGGAAAAACAGCTAGTTTTCTATACATACAAATTTTTAGACATAGTATTCAGATGTTTATATTTTGACCATTTTCCTTAACTCTACCAATTTCGTCATACACAACAGGAAACTAGTGCCAGCAACAAAATATCGAAATATATTTAATATTACTATAGACCTTGAGTCCCAAATTATAAAGAAATTCGCCAAAAATAAAGTCTTATTTAAAAAAAAGACCAGCCACGCCAGTCGAAAAATAGCCTTTTCTGATGTGTAAACTATTTATTTATTGTTTATCGACTCAGGATCCTTACAGACTATAAAATATCACAATGAGTTATTTGAAAAATTAATTAAACAATATCAATACTTAACGAATAAGTAACATGTTTATAAAATTTATTAAATTGATTGCAAATTCGGAAAAAAAAGTTCGGAACTGGCATAATTTGAAAATTCCAATGTAATCTACGTAGCCAAAATAACAAAAACTGTTTTTGAAAAGATTCTATATTATTGATCCCAAATTAACGAGTCATATTCAAGAATAAGTCTTACTAAAGATGTGTCATGCTGTTTGGTTGTATATGGGTCAGAAAATTCCTTAGCCCATCGTTTTATGATTCTAAGGAAACTACGTGCTTTAGCATTAGTTGTAGAAATATGATGTATAAAATTTAACTTCACCTCAAGTAGAATTCAGAAATTATAGTTAATTTATCAAACTGGAAATTTAAATGCTGACACTTTTTGTGATTTAATTCCATTAAACTAAGATCACACCAGGTGCAAACTGCACTTTGATCACTCTGTAAATAAAAGTGATGTGCAATTTGTTTATAGCTCAGTCAGAGTTTTACGTCATCAGAAAACATTAAGATATGATCAAATTTTGTTATTCTTGGTAGATCATTTATAAATAAAGAAAATAACAGTGGGCCAAGATGGCTACCCTGAGGGGCACCAGATAAAACAGCAATCGACTTAGAAGAAAAGGTTTTAAAACATCTTGCCTTCTATTCACTAAGTATGATTTATTCCATATTAAAGAGTTTGGTGTAAGTTCCTTCAAGTCTAGTTTTTTATCAGTAGTCTGTGATTGACTTTATCAAATGTCTTACCAAAATCGGTATAAATTACATCAATTTGTTTTTGTTGAACAGCCTTTGCGAAAACCATATTGAAGAGGAGGTAGTACAGATGATAATTGGTGACTAAGCTGCTCCGTTATTAACTTCTCAAAAAGCTTCGGAATGGTGTTCAGTATAGCGATGCCTCTATAATTTTCGATATAACGTTTCATACCAGTTTGTATAATGAAAAAATGAAATAAACCTTCCACATATCTGGAAAATAACCATATCTGATTGACTCATTGAATATAAGTAAGTGGTGTTAATTCATCTAATTAGCAGACAGCTCGTAAATCCATCCGGCCTACAGTTATATGAAAATTTAAGTGTTTTTAAACCATTAACAAGAGTTAATTTATGAAGGAATGGAATTGATACTGGTGAATTCGATAGATCAGTTAGAGGCAAAGAATTAGAATAAAAGTAGGTAGACGGAAAAAAGTAAGCAAACAAATTACAAATTTACAGATAATCGTCAATACCCTGATACTGCATCCAGTGTTAAGAATAGTATAAAACAAGTTAGATATTTTTTAGAATTTACAAACTTATAGATCAGATTTAAATTTTTTTAGACTTATTTAATTGGTTAATTGAGTTATATTGAGCACGACCAACAGAATATCTAGCATAGTTAGCAAAACATCCAGACAATTTGTACTTTTTTTAAAGTTTTTATTTTTATTTTAAACAGCAAGTAGTAGTTTGGAGTTCCACGGTGGACCAATGCATTTAAAATTAGAAGATTTAGGTATACACTGAGTCATATACATATACATATACATATACATATACATATACATATACATATACATATACATATACATATACATATACATATACATATACATATATATGAAATGTACCAATGGTAGTGTTAATGTATTGCATGTTATTAGCTGGATCAGTGTTTCTAAAAATATTATCCCACTGGGTGTTAGACACAAGCTATAGACCTTTTACTAAAACAAATAGACTTACTTTTCGCACTCCCAAATGAAGCAACTGAAGTAGAAGTAACTGGTATTTAAATTTTAATTTTTATATTAGGATGGTATAAGTTCTCAGGTTGAGAAAATTTATAATAATATCAGTTAAATCATTTATAAATACTTAATCAAGTAGTCTCGAGTTGACATTGTAGGTGCCATTTAGTTGATAAAGATTTACATCGCACAGAGAACTGATAAAGTCCAAATGAAACAATCTAGTTCTAGGAATAAAATTATATGTACCAGAAGAAAAATCCCATGATAATCACGGCATGGTAAAATCACCAAGAGCCATAATAAAATCGTTTTGACTGGCAGTAAGAGCAATGTTTTTTATAAAATCAAAATGTTTAGTGAAAACCATTTCAGGCGAAGTTGGAGGAATATAGGAAGATGTAATGAAAATTTTCCTCTATTTCAAATTAATTTTGGCACAATATTATTTTAAAGTTTCATTAAAATACATTAAGTAGTTTTTTTTAGTAAAGTAAAGGATCGGGCGAGACGGGTAATATTTTTATCTTAACAAAAATGTCACCAAGTATCGTAGTTTATAGGTTCTTAGATCCGCATTTTATTTAATGAAAAGAGAAGAAAACAAAAAAATTTCCTTCCATTGACATACTAATAATCAATTTATTGCGTTTTCTTCAGAAGTAAAAGTACCAGACCTCAGTTATGGTAATTTTTTCACTTTTTTGTGTGATTAGTAGATATTTTTTTTCATATTTATTATTAAATTTAATTTTTTTAATTGAGTGCTTTTTATTCAAATACTTTTTCAGTCTACCGTGTTATATAAATCTTGAACTTTTTATCTCATAATAGATAATCTTTTATAGAATTTGTTTAATTATTCATTTCCAAGTTAAAATATATACCATCTGTTTTATAAAGGATATTTACTTTCACAACAAAGAAAAAAGATATGAATAAACAAATAACAGTAATAAAAAAACTATAAAATTATAACAAAAGAATATTTAAAAATATATATAATGAATTGCTTCTTTACATGAACCCATTAACATTTCTAATTTTCTTAAATGCGCAAAAATAATTAAAATTAATCATACGAGATTCACTACAAATGCAACCAGGTAAACATAGACAGCAAGTCATAAATGAAAACTAACACAAACACATGTAAATAATTTCTAAAGGATAAATAAATAGATAGGTAGATACTTGTACGCATTTGTATATAATTTTGTACTAACTGCGTCGTGGATTTGTGTGTAGTTACATACAGATATTCATATCCTGACACAGTTTGATTATAACACACATTACATGTAACTAACTAGTTCGCATGCTTTAGAGCTAATTAGGGCGGTAGAACATTTCTATATTCATCTTTTACCTTAATTTTATCTTTTTTTGTTGATTTAAAGAAGCTTTAGAAATAATAGTAACCAGCTAAAGTGAGATTCAAAACATTTAATGGTTTTTGATTTTCAAATAATTTTAATTATGTTAGAGTAGCATAGATACACATAACCATAAATATGTAGGAATATTAGAAAAAAGTTATCAATTAAAAAGAGATACTTAATAGAAGTAAGTCTAGATTTAATAAAGTCGTTTTTTTTTTCACAAAAAGATGACATTTTGAATTAATGAGTTTTACATGAGCCTATAATAATAAATATTTGGCTTTACTTTACAGTGAGAAGCTGTAGTATGAATTGGCTAGATTTTTGCTTTTTTTTTTTTAATTTTTGTTGAGTTTTACAATATGTGAACAGGTTGCTAGTACAACTTAGTATTGAGAATTCAGCTAATAAAATAGCAAAAAAAAAAAAAAAATTGAAAAAACAGCAGTAACTCAATTGTTAAATTACATAACGAAAAGTGCAAAATAAACATATACAGTCTAAATTACTGACTACTCGTATAGTATGAAGCGAGATTATCATATTACGAACTGTAAATCAAAAATAAAGTTCTGTGTGGAAATAACAAGAGTGGAAAAAAAACATATTTTTAACAAAATATAATAGATTGTGTGTTATTGTAAGTACTTTATGCTTTATGCATTAAACACATTCGAAACAGCAGGCTACCGACTTTACGACTGCAAGTATCGCCGTGCCAGCTACTTAATTGTTTAGGATTATAAATATTTACATAGCTGCTGGGTAAACAAAAACATATTTCAGTGGTGCCACGTTCAACATAAAAACACATTCATTTGTGTATATAAATATACTTATAACACGTAATAATATAAAAACAATTCAATTCATTTATTTAACACCTCTTGATTGTCAAATAAAATGAAATACTTTCAAACGCTCATTTTTTATTTAACTGGCAGCACTAAATTGTTCATTGCCTATGTTGGCGACAGCCACAACAACGGTGGTTGTGAAGCCATATTGTCGTGAAAATATCATTTTTATAAAAACACATGTATTCTATTTTTGACAGACTGTAGTGGGTAGACTGCTGTCTGAAATGCATTATACTATGCTTATAAATTACGTTTATGTTTGTTTACTTAATTATATAAATAAACTTAGTAGCCACCCTAATAAATACATTTAAGCAAGAGTATAAAAATATTTTTTTAACTGTTTACTAACTTACATTTAAATACTTATGACTTTGTTTATTTTTAAATGAAGAACTACTGTGTGTATCTTATAGACATGAACGCATGCATGTGCAATATGTGGAATCATGTGAAAGTGATATATTTCTGCTACTTGTCTCAAAAGGAAGTGAATTATTATCAATATCTTTTCTTCAGCATTAACAGGAGCAAAACATATTAACTCTTTTCCCATTTATTTCTGAGCTTATAAGACTTTATATGAACTTGTTAATGTTTAAACAAATTCATAAAAGCTTTTACTTATAAAATGACGTAAATATAAATAAAAAATTAAATTCAATAATTTTTTTAAAATAGCTTTAAAAAAAATCCGTAGAGACAGATGTCATGCTACTAAAATATAATGAAAGTTATAAAGCAAAGTTGAGGATATGTTGTTTCAAACATATTACACAGAATTTATATATACACGCTTTTGTACTTGGCATTTAGATAAATGAAAACTGTTTTCAATGTATTTTAAAGTGATGATTTCAAATCTGCACTTTGTTTTTTTTACTATGTCCAATTTAGGGGATATATTGTTTTTTCTTAAATTCAAGAGGTAACTTGAAGTATGTGGGATGTACTTGATACCAGTTTGTTATACTTGATTAATAAGAATATTCAAAATTCTGTATTAAAATTTTTTTAGATAGAACTTGGATTTTTTTTAAATTAACTTACTAGTTTACAAGATATATTTTTATACAAGATTTTGAAATTATTAACCCTTATTTCGTCATCAATTTCAAAGCCATCAGTTTTTGTCATCATCGACATATATACACTTATAATTTAGTATTTCTTAACAGCTGTCATAGTTTGTTTAAAATTTTTAATTAAATATTTTTTTTTTAAGTTTATTTAATGAAAAAGTACACGTCAATATTGCTAGCAAATGTTCTTACATAATACCAAATAAATGTCAATAGTCATCAATATTAAGAATTTTGATACAGACTTACCAGAAAGGATAAAAATTTATGTCGTTTTGTGTCGATGACACCAAATGGAATAGAGGTGATTACTTTTAAAAAAATTATTTAAAATAGAAAGAGATTAAAAATGCACTCTTTTTTATCTAACGTATATCCTTATGAGTTGCAAAGAAAAATAGAATTAGTTTATTAAAACTAATGCACAACTTAATTTCATATCTTATTGATATAAGCAAATAACAACAAAGTATTAGTTTCTAACAAAATACTGTGATTTGATAGACTCAATTGCCAATGAAACCGATATTTGAGGATTGATTTCAATAAAATATAGCTCGTTTTCTTTAAAACGTATAACATAAAAAACAGAGGATTTTTGTCTCTTTCATTTAAAATTTAAAACTACTGAGCAGAGCTAAATAACATGTGATTACGACTTAAAGAATTTTGGAACTTCTTTTTTAATAAAGAGATCCAAATGTTTTTAAGATTGCTTAATTTAAGAGATGTATCATTACATCTGGGACACTAAAATCATACTAAATTCGTCTTTAAGTAATTAAAAATAATTATGTGTACAAAAAAATATTTTATTTTAATTTTTTTATCATTTTACAGTTTGAGAACTTTCAAATTAAATTATATAAAACTACTCGTATTAAATCAAAACTATTCAAACAATGGAGAAAGTGTTAATCAAGTTGGTCAATTTGTAAGAAAAACGGATTTGGGAATTTTCTTTTTTATGACTTACTTTATTTAACATTTGCTGTATGTTAGTAAATATGGCAGCCCAATACTTTTCTCTTATATAAAAACAAGTCAAGGTTAATTTAAGCAGCAAATAAAATAAATTCTGTAATAATATGTGGTTTGTGTTTAAAACTTTTGTTATTACTGCAATAATTGTTAATTTTTCCTTCTCCTATGAATTTTCAAAATCTTGTTTCTGCCTGCTTAGTCATGCATCAATTTACAGTTTGTAGCAGACTCGTATACAAACATAAACTTAAGCATGTACAACCTGCAATGTACACATACTTACATAAGTTAATATTTATGTACTTAGTATGTGGTGGCAGTAATAATATTACCATAATTTGGTTTGCGTACAAGTTAAGGTTAAATTCTGTTTAATTTGTTTGTTATTTTTTTTTTTTTTGATATACTTCACTGTAAGTGAGAAGGGTATACGAGTATAAAGTTTGTGATTCCGTTTGAAATTTCTACACACCATACATGTGAAACCCTATAAAGTATAACACTATATGTATTGTTACGTTTTTACACTATTATAAAAACGTTTATTTCATTAAGACTTCTTTGTTGTAAAATAAAAATACAATTAAATAAAGAGAACTATTTAACACTTGTTGTAGAAACACACTTTATTTATAACCGTCACAACGACACTTTATTGTTTTTGACACACCTTGTTTACAGTCTAATGTCTCAACCAGAACTGAACTGAACTGAATTTATCTGGCAATCTCAGCCTTATATACTGTTTCACTTAAGCAAACTGTAACGGACATTTCAAATCTTTAGTTTAGCCGAGAGCCGTCTAGTAACTTCTAGAAGTTACTGCATACTTCTAGGTATATCAAGTATAGAACAACAAGGTAACTAAAGCTATCATAAAGATATAAATAACACACATCTCACACAAGTATTACACTATAAAATTCTACGAATTAACATAAACACTGAATTGTACATTTACACATACATAACAACTCATTCATTGAAATAAGCAACAGTCATTCAATAGAGTAATTTTCGTTACAGTATATTTCGGATCCTTATAAAGAGCGGAATCGATTTAGTGATGTCCATAAGTTTGCTTGTGTGTATGTGTAGCCGTTGAAACCAACTTTCTAAAATACTTAAGCAACGTACAGAGAAGCTTAGCATACCAATCTATCAGTTGTTGCTGTGTGTCAGTAACGTTCCGATAAAAATATTCTATATTTGCGTTGTTATTTATGTGCTGTTAACTTCGACACAAGCTTCGACTATCTCTATTTTAAAAAAAAATTCTGGTGGTATGCAGCTTACTCTGAAATGACAGTAATAATATTTATGCAAAAAATCGCAACAATTTGTTCACTAAGGGCCGAGAAAAGTTAAAAAATATTGCCGAAATTTTGGTTTTCCAGTAATTTATGTTTTGTTTTTTATGGAACTTTTTAATAGCCTGTTCAGACGTAAAAGTTAATGAATTAAGTTTACGCAATTAAGCATTTGATAACTGAAAATATTGTGACATTTTTTTTTTAAATATATTTGAGCATTTATAAAATAAAAAATTAAAAGAAAGTCAAATTTTAAAAAAAGTTTGGTAGCTTATACTAAAAATATTGAACTACTCCGATCAGTGCAATCCGGTTTTGAAGGCAAGCTATTGATTAAAAGAAACTAGTTATTTAAAAATTATTTACAATAACAATTTTATAAAATTTATTTACCGGTAACTTCGGCAGCCATTTCATTTTTATGACATTTATTTACGTTTTCTTTTTTTAATACTGAAAATATCAACTTTTTTCACTTTTGGTTTAATAGTTAAGGGCACAATGGAGAGTTACATTTTGATTTTGACTTCATTACCGTGCAATCAATTTTTAATTGCGCAATTATTTAATGGAAATTTGTATGGTAAATTGAGTTCAATAAAGGCGATAATTGCGTAAAACGCTTAATTGCTCAATTAACGTGTATGCCTGAATAGCCTAAAAGCTGTACGAGTATGTGCACACACGCGTATTAAAGAAAACAAAAACACATACATGCGCGTAATGCTTGTGCGCTCACATATGAAACCAGGCAATCTGTTTTATACAAACGTGTATCTATAAAAATCTTATAGATTGATTTATTTTTTATCTGGTGTTTATTATGTACTAACAGAAAATCAGTATTCAAACGAAATTATTTTAATTAATCAATTTTTATCGTTTCATTAAATAGCTTTTTTATAATGTTATTTTTCTTATCGAATATAGAAGAAGGGTACTCGTATATGAGACTTGGCACAGCTAAATTTAAGTTGTTTTTCTTTTATTTTGCTCCATATTTGTAAGCAATTTTTTGTGTATGTGTTTTATATGTAAATTTAAATATAATTCTTTGACTTTTTGAATATGACGGTTAAATATTAATTTGAATTTGTGAGCAGCGAAGTAAAAACGTTTTTGTTACTATTTGTAATTTTTATATGCAATTTTTTATACAGCAATTTTTCATAACCAACAACTTCTATTAGTTGATATTTACTTTTTGAAGCATGCTGTGTTCTTTTAAATTTACAGCTTTCCTCTAAGTAATATAATTTTTATACGTACACAGTTAAAGTTAACATGGTTACTTGGGTTATTCGCACATAAATTTTAATATGTTAAAGACATTTTTATAAAATGATGTCAATAAAAATTTATGTAGCAACACGCTCAATTAAGACTTTTATTTTATATGTTAAAATTATAATTTTTGCTAAACGTTTGTAAGCTTACAGCATCTTTAGAACAATAAACTTATCAATAGAATTTGAAAAACAACGAAACGCATATATGCGATATGTTTTGAATATAAATATTTTGCTTTAATGTAGAAAGTTGTATGCTGTTTTTATAATATTAACCATCAAGTTGTCAAGAAACTTTATATAAAATAATATTTTTAGCCATATTATGTTTGTTATAGACATGGTTGAATTTATCATATTATTTTAGAAAAAAACTGAAACCATATATATGTGTATGAATACAATCATATTGTTTTTAAATTGTTTTCTATTCTATTTAGTCTCTTCTGCTACCGTATAAATAAAGTTAGTATAAAACAGAAATTTAATCGTCCAAATGAGCTTTTTGCGCGAAGGGGTTGACTGCAGAATTAACACTTCTACTGCATATGCCCAAGTTCCAATCCATTTAGAGTCAAACAAAATTGAAAATAAAATCAAATCAACCATATATTGTAGTAAGTAAATAAATATAAAGTAACAGAAATTAAAAATCAGCAGAATAAAATGTTTTTCAGTAGAATAAAATAAGTTTTTCTTTTTAAGCTGAAAAAAGAGCTCACTTATGACTTATTGTTCATCTGGCTTTACGTATTTTAACGTAAGCCAGTTGAACGTACTATACTGCCACAAGAACATGTACTTTAAAAAGCTACTATAAACGATTTGTAGTACAAAAAAAACACAAAAAATAAATTGTAAGCAAACAAATTTTAAACCAAGTCTATGAATTTTTTTGAAAACCACCTTAATGTTGGAGTCGCTTGTGGTTTATAAAGAACAAATTTTATCAATTAAAAATTTTTTTATGCGTCAATTTAATACGTTTTTGTGTATTTCGAGTTAGTTTTATAAGACAAATATTCTAACGATAACCACAAATGAGTGCGAATTTGACATTGGTTTTTATATAGTCGCCACAGAAGCAATTTCGCATAGAATTGTTTACGTAATGGTTCTCATTAATTTTCTTTCTACTAATAACACTGCACTGCAAAAAATTTTTTCCACTAAATTAGTACGAAGAGTCGAAAACGACTCTTCCGATTTTCGTATAGTTCAGAAATTTTGCTCAATGAAATAGTTAAGCAAAAAGTTATTGATCACTTTATCACTTACTTTAATTAAAATTGATTATAGCTATCGGAGATCTTATGAGTAAGTAGTAATAATGGCCCTTAATTTTTTAAAAATTAATAAAAATAAAAGATAAAAAAACTGCAGTTTTTTCAACACAATTATAATTTTAAACAAAACCAGAATATTTTACTAAAAACAGATGCACAACTTTTACTTTTAAATATAGAGTTAAAATCAGCCTTGAATTAATATGAAACAATTTTCTTTTGCGCTCTACCCCAAATTTACTAAAATTTTTAACCTTTAACTACGGATGTGAAATTATTTAACATAGTCACTGGCGTGGTAGTAAATTTGTCCCATTTAACTTTTACAAGAAATTTTTGATACAAAAAAATTTTTTTTAATAACTATTTGTTCTTTTTTTTTAATTAAAAATAAAAATATGTAATAATTTCTATTGGGAATTTAAAAGTTTAACAAAATATTCATTTTTATTTATGCTTAATTCCAGAAATTGTGTTGGTTTTAAAATTTTAAAATGGTCCATAAAGATATGCTATCCCCTTCAGTACTTATTGTACTGAATAAATAACTCATGATAATATCATGAGTAAAAGAATAAATTTTACAACCAAATAAAGATTAATATTTAGTTAAAAATTAAAAATTATAGTTTCAAAACAAAGCAAATATACATACTTGATAGACTTTCAATAAAAAGAATTGTTATGGGATTATTGAATATGTCGAAAATCAACTATAGCGCAAATAATAAATTACTAATTAAATTTTGATTATATTAAAAACAAATACTTTTTTTAATACCCACATATACTCGTACTGAAGTCTAAAAAACATAAATTTTCACTGAAAAATATATATGTATAATTTTTTATTAACTAAAATGGTATTTTTTCACAGCTAAATATCTAAAAAAAGATGAAAAAATAAAGAATACAAAAATAAGATAAAAGTAATATTATTCATCATATTGCCATTTAAGACTTTTTTAGGCTAGATTTAGCCGTTTTTTTTCTCGCACTTAGCCTTAAAATTTATGACTTAGCCTCTAGCTTTTTTTTCCTAGCCTTGTTTCATTTTCAAAATAGCCTTAAATAGATTTTTCCTGTACAAAAAATTTTGTTCTATAAACTTCGAACTTGAATTGGATCAAATTTATATTTAGTCTGCACAATGTTCAATTAAGTTGCTATTATTTTTTAAATCAACTAAAGTAACATTTTCCATAAAATTTTGATGTGTGAGGATAGTGCAAAAATTTTTTTTTGTCAAAAAAGCAACCTTTTTGGTCATAACTTGCAAACTTTTTAAGATATCGACTTGATATCTTTTGCGTTGACTAAAAGAACCTTATTTTCTTTAGTTTTTGTCATTGTATATTCTGTTCTTGAATTTTTATAAAAGTCATAATTATTATTTTAAATTTTAAACGATAGTTTTTTAGCTTTTTCCTAGCTTTTTTTGTGAGTGATTTGGCAAATTTTGCTTACTTTTTTTTAGCTCCTGTGCATCCCATGCACATCAGTATATGTATAACAATGCATCTAATTGCAGATATGCACAGTTTTATGCTTTAGTCTACTAGGGCATATTTAGCATATTTTTCGAGCAACAAGAATTGATTCTATTGGAGTTGAAGCTATGGAGAGCGGGAAAAATAAATCTTCCTTTCATTTTATAAAGTCTCCTCTAGACTTTTTATCAAAATTTATTTAAGATTGATATATAATATATATCAAGTTAATGTAACGCAAATGCGGACGAGTGATAATTTTTACCCCAGAAGCAGATTTTTTTGCCCGTCTTGTTTTACGAACATCAGCCAAAAGTCACCTAAATACTAACAATCACAATTAATGGAGATACCAGCAGAATGAGCTTTATAAGTTTCAAGAGAAAATAGCAACACCATAGTTAAAGATTAAACTTGTAAAATTTAAAATTGTTTTTAAAATATTTTTTGATTATTCAAAATGTACTTGATAAAATTTTCCATGTAATTCACATTGGTTACAGTTTTTATTTCAATTTGGGATATTTGGTTTTATATCCACCATAAGTGGCATCATAATAAAGATAAATAACATGCGTATTTGAAGAGGAATTTTATCTATTTAATAAAAAAAAGAATATTGTAAAACATAGTCACTGTATACAATCGTATGCAATACACCATTACATATATAATATTTACAAGTCCCAGCACACAATTACAAATTAAATTTAAGTTCCGTATGCTTTAACAAAGCAAGAAATCGAAAAAAAATACTCTTTACACATAGCTTTGTTTATGCCATCTAAATCATTTTAAGATTTTAAAAAACTGTTATATGCGCAATATTCTCATGTTTCAATAAGCTTAAAAATTTTTTCTATATGCAAAATGTAGTACTCGCTTTCTATTTATGAGCTAAGTACAACGAATATTTTTATTAAATAAATTGTAGAATTCAGCTCAATAATGAATACGAATTCGCGAAATTGTTTTCTTTTATTTACAGTTTTTTTTATTGTAATCATGAGTTCTTTACGAATCTCTTAACTGTTGCAGGATTAGTCAAACCCAATATCCCACTGCTTATGAAACTCATTCTGAGTCTTTGACCCGGTGGACAAAGTATATTCCGAAAAAAAAAAATTGAAGTGAAAATGTGGTTATTGTCAATTTGAAAAATTGGAAAAAATAATGCTTTTAAGAAAACCACTACATATAATTCCACCATCTATATATTTTTTTTTTTTTTTTTGTATTTTATGAACATGAATATATTACGTTGCCAAAATAATGAATTAAATAATACAAAAACAATTATTTTGCTACGTTTTACTGCATTTGCTCAAATGCATATAAACAACAATCACAAGTGGCCAAGTTTTACTGACTTTTCTATTTGCTAATCAAAAGTTTATTAGATTAAAAAAGACCCGCACAAGAGTTAGTTAAATATGCACAGCAAATTTGCAAAAGGAAACATTTTTAATTAAAACATTGTGACCAGTAGCAGTTTTGATTAAAAAACTCTAACTTGATACTAAGTTTATAAATATGTCTACTGGGATTTCATATACACAAAAATATATTTACGGTAATTGTATTTCAGTTATACTAGATTATAAATGTTCACATAACAACCCAAACAGTGGCAAGTACATAAATAAAAGAAAAAATTTAAATAAAAATCATTTGCAATGAAAACCAAAAAAATGTGTTAAGCCCCTTGGAAATAATTGTAGCGTTTGGTTAATCTTAAGAGCCAAAATTGAGAATAATTAAAACATTTTTAAAAAAGCACGCTCTCACTCGGTAAGAATTCTTAGATTTCTCCAATTTATATGTAGGTATCAAATGTCAGAAATATCTGTTGCAAAACACACACATAGCCAAACAAATAGAAAATGCATGTGATGAAGATATTCCGGTGACGTGTGCTTATTATTTAAATTTATTTATTTAGTAAAAATGTTTTATTTTG
Source organism: Thelaira solivaga (assembly GCA_947397855.1). Taxonomy (NCBI): domain Eukaryota; kingdom Metazoa; phylum Arthropoda; class Insecta; order Diptera; family Tachinidae; genus Thelaira; species Thelaira solivaga. Next base: position 39,405,030 of record OX377613.1, read on the forward strand.
TTTTTTTCAAAGCTTATTAGTTTTTTCTTTCATAGGAAACTCCTGTTGACAATAACAAACAAAACGAACGAGGAATTAGCGAAATTATTATAGCTGTTCACGCGGAGTTTCATTGAAACCTTTCTCTGCATTGTATAAAAATTTCAAAAGGTTGATTTTAACAGTTACATATAGCGTTAGCCTTTGTAAATTTAATTTAGCCTTGAAATTTATGATACAGCCTCCAGCTTTTTTCTAGCCATTTTTGTTTTTCAAAATAGCCTTTTTTGGAAAAATGAAAACAAATCATAAAAAATTCCTATATACAAATGAGTTTATTTTATACAATTCGAACTTGAATTTAATAAAATTTATATTTTGTCTGCATAATGTTTGTATAAAAAAAAAAATTTGCAATTGCTTTGGGCGGTAAATATTAACCAAAAAGAGTAATATTTTCGATAAAACTTTAATATGTAAATTAATAAATTAGTTAAACGAAAGATAATTTCAGGTGTGAAGGAAAATATTTGGTTTGTAACTTGTAAAATAATTTACTTAATTTTTTGCATGTACTCCATACTTCATATCGAAGCTTTGTTTTTTACGATACATTTTGGAATTGCTGCAGAAAACTTTCTTTTATTCATTAATTTAGTATCCATATGTCTATCGTTTAGCAATCCTGATTTCAGAAAGTTAAAAAATAATTCGTTTATATGTAAGTATTTAAAGCCATAATAATGGCTTTAGTGTTTCAAGAATTGTTGTTTTTGTTACTTTTTTATGTATACATTGACGAGTATAGATTTTGTATACAATATTAAAATTGCACAATTATATTTTGAACACAATTCTGGGAATATTTTTTAACAAATTATTTGTTGTTCCCACGTATTAACATGTTAGCGTTCTAATTAAAATAAAGTTGAGATTTGCTAAGAGCTTTTTTTGTTTTGCTTCAAGTTTTGACAGCTTTTAGCAACAGAAATATAAACCATTTCAACACAACAATAACATTATTTTTACAAAATTATTTTTTATGCACAATATTTAATAGCATTTAATTTCAAATCGCTTACTCGCAATTGCCACACAAATAAAGTGCGACATGAAAAATGTAAAAAAATGTTTGTTTTGTGACGGGCAACTTTTTTCAAACTTTACTAAAAAAAAACAAATTTCCGCAAATATTTAATCAACTTTATTTATAGTCTAAAATACAAGCATATCCCATGGGCTTGCAAAAACCACAAAACCAAAAAATAATAGTAAAAACAAAAATCGTATGCGAATACATATACACTACACAAGGTATTCTACAAATGTTTTATAACTTTTAAACGGTTGGGGATGAAAATAAAAAAAGAGGTTTAAACTAGTTTTAACATTTTTATTTAAAACGATTCATGTATGATTTCTGCTAAAATCAATTTAGGTGTACACAAAATTATTAAAAATTTTTGTTATTGAATCATAAAAATCAATTTAAATTGAGATTCATTGAAAAACATAATTAATAACCGTAAATATATTTAAAATAGTTAAGCGTTTGCTTATTTCTAAAAAACTCTATTTATGTATAAACAAAAAATTAAAACAATAGGAGTAAACTTAACGGTGAAGCACCAAAAAAAATCGTTTTGATGGTCTGTGTTATCTATGAATTATCACACTGTCTGCAGGATACATCCATCATTTCAATATGTTTTATCTCTCAAAAGTGAATCATATACAATCTGAAGTAAAATAAATTTATATGTTTTTTAAGGAATTTTATAAAGGTAGGCGAACAAAAAACCGGCAGATGTTTAGACAAATATGTAGACAAACCATGTTGTACCAGTCTTGTAACTGATATTATTGCTGGATATTATTATGATTAAAGTGTGATAATAAAACTAAATGAATTGCAAAAATTTATTCCTGTTGAACTTTATAAATAAGTTAATTGTTTTCATTTTGATTTGGAATATTAATTTAAAAAAAAAATGTTTTTATTATTTTTTGTTAGTGTAGCTAATTGAGCTGAATAATATCTGAGTATTTTAATTATTATAGGCATACATGCATTGCGTATTATTGTATAATTAAAAAAGGATTAATTAAGTAATGACTTATTTATGTAAAGTAAAATTGCAATTACTTTATACTTAGAATGAAAAATCAATACAAATATATTTAAATTATATGTATTTATTTATGGTTATTTTAATGAGGTTTAGTTTTCATTAAAAAAGTAAATAAATAAATATTATGTATGATATTTTACAAGTAAAATAAATATATACAAAATATGTTAAAGCTTTTGGTTATTTTAAAAATAATTTTTTCAGTTTCCACAGTTTCTTTCTTCAGGAAAAATAAATTTATGTATCTACATAGTCATAAATGACTAAAAGCCATAATTACCTTTATTGTGAATTATTTTGTTTCTGAGTGATTTTTTGCAAATGCTTATTTTTTTTAAAGAAAGACACTTGCAACACTCATTAAAATTGATTTACATTCAAATTATGCTACATAAACTTTTGTTTTTTGTGAAGTTGTGTAAATTCGTACTAATTAACGTTTCTGTATTTAGTATAACAATAATGTAATGAATTACTGTGTATATTCTTAGGAACATACTATTTGAATTAGGACATAAGCATACAGATTTTATTTAAATATATTTAATAAATTTCATAACAAAAAATTTGCTTTTAAATAAAGTGTTAGAAAAAAAGTAAAAATTAAAAAATTATATATGAAATATTTTGTATATTCCAGTAGATTAGAGGTTTCCAAACTTTTTGCGATTCACATAAGAAAAAAATAAAAAATTTGATAAAACAATAAAATAATATACACACATTTTCGTATTGTAAAAAGTAATGCATTCATAGAATAAAACTGAATCAAAATTAGTAAAAATTTAATATGTATATTTATAGAAAAAAATTTTGTGTGATGGATGAACTAATTTGTTAGCATAAACTTTCTCAAATTGTGTTGTTATTTTTGAAATAGCCACCCGAAGTTCTTTTTCCACTACTAAACGATTTCGTTATTTAGATTTTTTTGGAAAACTGTCAATTTAAATGGTTATTCAAAAATGAATTATGGATCTATTCAAACTATGTAAAATCAATTTTGTTGATATAATGTAAAAAATATTTTAGTAAACATTTGCTTAGTTCCATAAAAAGCTTTTTGTTTACTTTAGAACTGTTTTTGGTATCGGATTCATTTAAAATTGGAAACATGTCATATATATCCTTTTCTAAATTGGATATCCATAGCTCCAATTTTTTAATGAATGCTGTGACTTAGTCTTTTTCAAGCAGAGCATGCATTTGTGGATCTTGCATTCATTTATTTAAATCGCTTAATGTTTTAAAAATTTCTAGTAAATAGGAAAGTTTAAGAATAAAGTTATCGTTGCGAAAGATAGATGCCTCATCTTTGTGATTTTCAGCAAGAAATATCGCAATTTCGTCTTTAAGTTCACTTGGAATAAATTTTTATTAAATAGAAATAGTAGTGAAAAAAACGATATTTTAGAAAAACTACATGGAGTCTAAGCATGAGGTTAATGAAAATTATGTTTCAATAAAAAAGCACATCTTTAACAAAAGTCTGTTGTCTCGGCAGGAATATAATAGATTTAATAGCAAAAAATATAAAAGACTCATTAAGTATTTTTCATTTGTATTTATACCCAAGTCTTATTTGCAAATACAATTAAATTCCCCATGTAAATTGTAAGCTAATTTCTTATGATTTGCAAATAACTTGTTAGATGTTGTCAATTCTTTTAATTTTTTTTTTCTTTTTTAGGTGATAAGACAATTCTGTAAATTTTATTGTTTTTTTTTTTGTTAAAAGTTTTATTAATTAATTGCAATGCTAATTTTTCATTTTCAAACTTAGATATCCTAAATTTGTGGATGTATGACAATTAATTTATTATCCGGCACTACCAAAATCTTAATAAGTTTTTTTTTTTTTTTTTGTTTATGTTACAGTGAATTACGTATTTACGTATTACGTATTTTATTTGCAAATAAATAGAGAGAATGACCAATTGTAGAACATCTAATATAACTGAGATCCAAGCTCTACTGTTTTAATTTATGGAAATTTTTTTCTAAAAACCATTAACGATGTATAAAAAATATGCTCCAGTGAGAGGTAGTTTATTATCTTTTTTATAAAATCAAATGAAAATTTCTTTTATACTAAAAAACAAGCTTGAATATTTAGGAACATTTTTTTAACAAAATAATTTTTTGTAGCTTGAAAGAAAATTCTTACCTTTTTCATACATGTAAATTGAGATTTGAAATAAAATATTGGTTGTAAAATTTTACTACTAAGACACTCAAATTAAAGATCAATTTACACTTTTTTTTATCAATTATTTTCAATAATTTCAAATTTAATTTAATTTACTTAAAAATTTAATTCACTTTATGTATAAATTAATTTTAAATTAATAATTTGTTATATTTTATTGAAATATTAACAAGAAAACAAATACTTTTTTTTCGATTAAATTTGTTTTTTATAACAATTTTAACATAAAATATATTAAACGAGCACTTTATTATTCAGAATAGATTTTTTTAACTTGAGTTCATATATCAAGAGATAGAGAGATATGCTTTATTTATTAAAATTTTTTTATTTAAGCTTTTTAATCAAATTATTTTTCAAATTTAAATATGAAAAGTTTATATAATAATAACTTTTTTGTTATTTGATAGGCAACAACAATTTAAATTCTTTAGCTGATAATAATTATTTTATTTTTGGTTTTTGTTGCAGTAATTTCATAATTAGTTTTTTTTTAATTAATTTTTTATTTGTTTGATCTTATTTATTGCATCGCCATTACTTTTTTTATTGATATGTTTCCTTTCAATGATGTTTAATTTAATTTAATTTATGATATGAATTCCTTAATATTTTAGATCACGTTTGTAGTTAATTTTTTTAATTATTTAATTTAATTTAAATAATTTAATATATCTAAAAAAAAATTTGGAATTTAAAAACTTTAAATTTATTTAAAAAAAAAAGAAGAAATGAAATATGACTACATTTGTGTAAATCAAAATCTGTAATGAAATGAGTTTTTTCAGCATACACACATGTACATGCAAAATTATTAATAAAATATTTCTGTAAATACTTCTTGTATATCTGTGCTAATAAATAAAAATTGCTCAAATCGGCTTAAGAAAAATTTGATTTGTTGTCATAATTAACTCAATAATAATATTATTCTTGTTCTAAACTAGTGGGACGACAATTAACGAGATGCCAATAAAAACAAAACTGTTTGCTTAATAGAATATAAATAATTATATAACAAAAACTTTGTAGTCCTCTAAACTAACTTAATAAGTCATAACCGGTTTTTTAATGTTGAGCCAGATGTATACAAGTAAAATGTATTTTACTTTATTATTAAACAATCATACTTAAACATGATATTGTGCTATTGAATTCAATAAAAAAATTGTTCTATTTATTATCAGTAATTTAAATATAGAGAAAAATAAATTTTGCACTCAAACAAAAATATCAAAACAAATATATAAAAGTACAGAGTTTTTAAAAGTAGTTTTAAATAATTTTTGTTAACTAAAGCCTTAAAAAATTAAAATCATTTTCAAAAGAATTAGTTTTTAATTAATTTTGAACTATACATATAAACAAAGAAATTTTGACCCGTCTTCCTTACTTAGAGCGTCACTACCTACAGCAATCTGAAATGTCAGACAAATCAAAATCTTTGAATTCTTAATGAATACTAAACTTAAGAAGTATTTGTAACATGAGAGTAGTGTCTTTTCTGGCCGCAACATCGTCATCAATTTCAAACACTTCAACTTTATTACTTTTGATCAGCGTGGACATTTATCAATATTGACAACTGGGCTATCGATTTAGAATAAAAGATGAAAACGATGTATTTTATAGACAACTCCAAGTGAAACATATCATGTAGATAATAATCTTAATAATATTAATTTCAAAACTGTTTCGACTACTTTTTACTCTAGAAATAAATAGATTTCTTCAGCCAAAATCTGTATCACTTTTGATGACGTATGACCACGTTACATACGTTAACTAGAATAAGAGTAATTATAAAAACGTTTTGTAAGTAAAACTGAAGGTTGAAGCAAAGAAAGCATTTGCTTCTGTCAATTTTCACAATTTATACACCATTTTTGTTATTATTAATTTTACTACTAGAAAAATTACTTTTCAAAATAATTGGATATAATAAAACTAGTTTACAAAAATTATAGATAATAATATCCTTGCGCAATTATTATTATTATCGGAACACTATTTAAAAAAAAATTGTCATGTTGGCTAAATTGAAATACCACATTATCATTAACCGAAAAAAATTTTTTTATATTGATTAATAACAATAAAGTTGATTTGATTTTTGTTTTAATTTTGTACACAAAACATTGTTTAAACCCACAATATAAAAGTGAAAATTTGTAAATTCTGTGGCAATATGGAAAAACCTCTTTATCTATTCTATAGTTGTAGTCTTACTATAGAAGTGTTTTTGATTCTACCAAACGGCATTTTTTTCATTGCTTTCTCATTAATTATGGAGTATATCGTTTCATCAACCTTAAACCATAAAAAAAAAGTTCTTGAGTTAAGTGCGACAACAAGGCAATTTTTAAGCTAAGTCGACTTGAGATTTTTTTTTCTTATTAATACAAATTGGATTTATGCAATTACAAATTAAAATAAAATTAAAGTTTTTGATGGACACATATATTTTTTAACACTTATACTGGATTTTACGATTGATATATTATGTTATGAGACTTTAAACAAAAAAGAATAGAGTGTACAAATGTGTTCACAGAATGTTTAATTATATATTATTAAATCATGTATACATATCTATCAACTATTGTATCAGCCGTAGCAGTCAAACTTTCTGTCATGGAAACAAAAAATAAAAACACAATATCAAAATTCTCTTCGAAAATTTATTGAACACAAGGAAGTCATTTAAAAGCAATTTGTAAGTTTTCAAAATTTAAAAAAGAAAAATTGCTTTAGTAAAATTGGAGCTACATGTTTGCTTACTTGTTAGATATTAAAAAAGTGGGAATGTATCTATTGTTGTTATATAAAACAATTTTTCTCATTTACCCCAGAATAATAAATTTATAATGGAAATAATTTCTCACTGCAAGTCTTTGTTGGTGCTTCTTAATTTTTCCAAAACCACTACGTATATAAAACGATTTTGTTATTTACACCACGATAGTTTGGAAAAATTATGTTATCGAGCACATCTTATCATTTCATATAAAAACAATATGTACACCCATACATACATATATACTTAGTAAAATTAAAAGCAGTTGCTTAATCAAAATGAAAGTGAATGATGAAAGTAAATTTTGCCTCCAAATTTGATTTAAAATTATACACAAATTTTATTAAAAAATGTTCTACATTTTCTATTAAAAGATTAAACACAATTTTCTTTTTTTTAAATTTTTGTTGCTTGTTTTGTTATTATTTTTTTAACTTGCTTAATTTATTTTAAAAAGAGATTTCGTTTACTCTTTAATATATTGAAATATTTTTTTATAATTTAATTTTTACACAAGTAGCAGCAACACGTTAACAAAACTAGAAATTTATGCATAAACATATTTTTTTTTATTTTATTTTTTTTTTTCACAACTACTACTTTATTGCACACACCAAACTGATTTCAAAAAATGGTCACAACACTTTAAATTTATGCTTTGCTCTACAGCTTATGGTTTTGTTGTTTGTTTTTAATCCTTGAAAAACTTTAAAGAAATTAAAACAAACACATTTTGTAAATATGTGTGTTTGGAACGCTGTGTAATTAACTAAATGTAATGCACGCGATTGCTTTATAAAACTAACACAATTCATACTTTTAAAAAAACCTTTTTTTTTTAATTTACTTTTTTTTCAAGCATACAGACCCGCAATTAACTACTGGGCAACAGTTAATAACATGTACGTACAATGTAAACATGAAATTATAGATATAACATATTAAATTTAATATAAAAATGGTTTATGTAGATATTTGTGTAGCTCCTTAAAAAAAAACACACATACGCACACACGTACACACATACACATTCACACTCATACACATTCTCACTCATACTTTCAATTGATAGTACACAATGGGTCATCAGACGTATGAGTGTTATTTTATTATAATAATTTTGTTAAACACTTATAATTTATTTTTTTATAAGCATAACTTAAGGGTTTCTTTTATGGACTTGTGTTGTTGATTTGTGTATTGATATGTGTTGTGGTGTTAAATATTTTCATGTTGATATGTAATAGTTTTGTTGATTGTATTTGCATGCATGAATATGCTTGAATAATTTTGCATGTGATGTTTTCATGCATTATAGTTTTGTTAAAACATACTTTTAGGTGTAATTCACAAAGAATATATGCAATGCAGTATGAAGAAATAAACAAAGTGGTAGGGAAATAAAAAACCGCGCGCGTTTAAAATCGACACATTTGCAAACACTAAGCCAGTAAATTAATTTTTTAATCGAACATACAATAGGCAAGTGTAAAATTTTTTAGTATAATGATATGTATTTATAAAAGATTTATTTATTTTTTTTTTAATTATTAACAAGAATTTTAAAATAATTTTAATATTTGAAAGAATTTTTCTTTCAGTTTTTTTAAGCACTGCGATTTGTATTTCTTCTTTTTTCAAATTTCTTTTTTAACTGTCATCTTAAACTAACGTATAATGCTAATTTTCGTAGGTATCACATTATTCCCGTTTAAATACATCTTTACCGGTTAAGATATGAAGCACGACTGAGGTAAATGTACTCGTTGCTAAAATTTTTTTCCATTACACATATTGTCTTAGGCAACAAAAACAAAACAAAAAACCATATAATCATTCTTACTCGTATATGTGTATATTCGTGTAGGAATGTTACATTATATAGTAGTATGTATGGCACAAGTATAGAATAATTTTTCCACAAGCCATAGCAATAACGAAGAAACAGCCAAATAAGCATAGTACTCTCTCAGAGAGTTATAGTAGTGTTATAAAAGAAAGAACTTGAAAATTAATGTACCTCAACATAGAATATATTATAAAAGCTTTAGCTTAAAACATATTCAGCTCTCTTTGGCATACCTATATAACATTCAGAAATTTTTACAAATATTTTTTTGCAAACAAAATAAAAAAACAGGCAAAAAATAAATAAAATTTTGTCCTTCAATTGCTCTCTTTTACTCATCATAAGTCAGTACTCTTTAGTAAACAGTTAAGCAACATAAAAACTCTCTTTCTAAAGGACACTCTCAGTCAACGAAGCTTACAAATTTCATACCTTCGTCTTTTTGTTAGCTTAGGTCAGTTGTACGAGTGTACACAAATTTTCTATACATGCGTACACGCATACAGGTGTAAAATTAAGCAACTCTTTTGTGATTTTTACTAGACTTGATTTTTCTCTTTTTCATAAAACATAGAGACACCACAATCAACTAAAATGTGTAAAGAAAGCACATTAACTTTGGAAAAAGTACATTATCTAAACGCTTATGTTTGAATGGCGCTACAAACAATATGTTTACATTAATATAACGAGAAAAGAAAAGCTTTCTTCTAAGAATAATTTCAGCTAAAAATTTCGACGAGTTTTTACATTTGCATTGTAAAGCACAGTAAGTTGCATATTTTTCAAGTATAACAGAAATAATGTTAGGCAGTATGTGGCAAGATAATAGGAAATGAAACCAAAAAAAAAAAAATTGACAGAATAATAGGTATACTTTTAAATTACCCAGTATTTTCTTTTTTGGCATTTTTCACATTTGAAAAAGTTTTAACTTTTAGAAATCAATTCTTTAAGGTTTAATATTTAAAATTCCAATTCAAGTAATAAATATTTGAAAAGAAAGAAATAATTTAAAATGGAAAATGAGAAATACATTATTCAGGAAAAGAAAAAATTTGTTTTATAATTTTTAAATGTAGCAGTCGACAAACAACCTCATGTTGTATTATAGAATAAGCAAAAACCTAGCAAAACCAAACAATCTTTCTACTGGTTCTGATGCACATAAACATAACAGGATGATCAAGCTATTATTGAATAGTAAAACGTAACAATAAGTCGCCAAATTACCGTTACTAGTCAGTTAAATTGTTAAATGTATTTTGAGAAGTATTAAAAATACTAAATACCAAAGATAGTAGCGTTAATAACAATTACAAAATAAAAATGATGCAATAAATCGATTGTTTCTCACGCTGTGTAGCAGGTGGCGCCAACTTATTGAAAATATATGTCGTGAAGATCCATGCCACAAGAAATCCGTATCATATTCCTGTAACGAATACCATACGCCGTCACCCCAATTTCGGCCTCAACTTCGAAGAAGTAAGCTCTGACTTTACAAACAACAGTCAGTAGCTCGTTGTGAGTTCATTTGTATCTCTTGGATTAAATATATTTTATTTTATTTGCAACATTATTCTGTTTGTCAAAAAAAAACTTTTTTCTTTTATTTCCAAAACTGTATATTAGGGTGGGTCGATTTGTATGGAAGCAAAAAAATCGCTCAAATTACAAGGAAAATCGTATTCTAGGGATCAAAATAAGAAACTTTGCCGAAGGAACCATACCTCTACAATGTATTTTGATGTCTCGACTTTTGACCCGAAATGTCAATAATTTTTTTTATTTTCTTTTCTATTACTAAGTAAAATTCATTTTCTCACTTCATTCTGACAAAATAAATTTCTAAACAGAAAAATAAACTTCAACAATAAAATAAATTAGCCATCGCTTTTTTTTTTTTTGTAAAGTGCCAAAAAAGGTAATTTTTTTAAATGTTTGTATGGGGAACCCCCCAGGGGTGGTTCCAAGGGGTGTGCCACTGGCATAGGTGGGTCGGCCCTCCAAAGTTATTGAGGGTCGGTCATACATTTTGACTCGATTGAGGCACTCTAAATGGGCCAAAGTGAGATTTTTCAAAATTTGACCCTTCGGATCAAAAGTCGGGACATTAAAATACATTTTAGAGGTATGGTTCCTTCGGCAAAGTTTCTTATTTTGATCCCTAAAATACGATTTTCCTTGTAATTTGTGCGATTTTTAAATCGACCCGCCCTAATGTATATCAAGTAAATGGAAGTTCCAGAATGCAAAAATTTCCAATTTAAAAATACAATTTAATCGTTAAAAATTGTTTAGATTAATCAACCATCAATACAAATTTATGGAGAATTATTGAAGAAATTCTCTCTATTTCACACTTCTTAGCATGTCTAGAAAGAAGTATCTCTTCTTAAAATTTAATTAAAATCAATTTAAGGAATTGTCTTCACATAAAAACTGTGCCAATTTTAATGCAATCGGTTCTTGTAGTTGTTATGACAAAAGAAATTTTCAAAAATTTGTTACAAGCATTAATATTTATTACAAGTGAGGCACTGTTGGGCTAAACTTGAGGATTTTCATTCAAAAAAATTAAAATTTAATGTGAAATATATATTTGTGAAAATTAAATTTTATTTTTTAAGCTACATATTCAATTTGTTTTACAAAAATACTTCTAAAGATAGGATCAGACTATCGGCGTGAATAACATAATATATACCGGTTTTTATCGTTCTAGATTGGCACACATTAGCTCGAATTTCTATCCATAGAATAAATTTTAGTAGTTTATGTGAACTATTTGTTGGGTTTTGTTTTTGTAAAAAATTTTTCCCGTATTTGCTAAGGGAAAATTTATTAGTTTGAAAAAGCCTACTGCTCCAGTTATTTTATTTAGAGCTCATCCAAGTTATAAGTGGAAAAAAAATTAAATTTTAATTTTGACTTTAGTTTTCTCTTAGAACTTTTTAGACATACGAGTATTTATGACATTTTCTATTTTGATTGAAATTTTTTATGTTTTTAACATAAAAAACAATTATTTTCATTCAAATTAAATTAAAAAAAAAGAAACGAATGAAATATTAATTAACCTTAAGAGCCATATGTTTTCCCATTACTTGCTTTTATGTGTTTTTATCAAAACTAAAACACACAAAAATTCAAAACTTGTGTTTGTTGACCTTTAAATGGATAATTTCAATTAAATCAATAAATAGCCAGCCATCTATCGTTTTATGTTTGGTTTTTCATTATAAATGAATAATTGCACAATCTCATATTGATTAATTAGAAATCAGAGTACTTACCTCAAAATTACCCCCCATCGTTGCGCCTGCTTGTGCTAAATATAAAGTTGACGATGATGCAAACACTAGCTCCATGGGATCTCTTATTAAGGGTGTAGTCTCTGTTTCCTCACAGTTGTAATAGTACACCACTTTATCACTTAAAACTTTAAAGGCCAGTGTAACCCATTTCTTAGGTTCATATGGCAACTGATAACTAACCAGCCTCTTGCTAACTGGACTAACGCTGGCATCTGTATAAATTAATGAAACATTCCAGCAGTCTTTGATGACTGGTGAGAAATGCAAACCAAATTGTACGACCGTATCTAGTGGGTCAACAACACTAAACAAATAACCACCCTTCGCTGATATTGGTTGCAGTGTAGTTTGCAAAGCAAAATCATTAAGTTTTTCTGGTAAAATCATACGATATGGAGATTTTATGTCAGCAATTTGTAATATTTTATAGGCGGGAAAACCATCTTCTGCATAATCGAACTCAATACCATTTAGGTTTTCATTTATCATGGCCAGCAAATCATATTCGGCAATGGCATCTAAAAAAGGAAAAGAAATTGTATTTATTGAAAAAGATACAACTGAGATGATTAAAATTGTTATTGAACGTCTTGTCTAGTCTTGGCAATCTTTACGAAAAATCATAAGAAATTGCTGTACGCAAATTAATTATATTTTTGCGGGGAGACAAAATTTTTAAATCACTTCTAACGACACAAATTGTGCTCAAATTACCAAATGTTATAGTTAAAAGAATGAATAAAATTATTTTATATTTATTTGTTTGTTCACTATAGAAATGTTTGCTTTAGAACGAATTTGCTTAAAATTTGACATATATTTTTTAGGACCAACCATGCCCACATCTGCGCCTACTTTTTTAACAAAATAATTAAATTACTTTTTTCATAATTTTAATATTATTTTTCAACGAATTTTTCTAAAATTTGGTACTTACAATATTTATACTTCAAGGAATATTTCCATCTACATCTAGACCGACCATGCAAACTTTTGCGTCTACTTTTTTTAACTAAAGAATTAAAATTGGTCTTTAAATGGTAAAAATTCTATTTTTCAACGGATTATTCTGAAAGTTTGTATTTACACTCTCTACAATTCAAAGAAAGTTTTCATTTACTTCTGGACGACTTTGATAATTTTTGCGCCCCTTTCGTTAAAAAAATTTAAATTGGTCTTTAAATCATTAAAATCCTTTTTTTAAAAATTTATTTTGACTCTGAACACTTAAAAGTTCAATTTGTTTTTTAAGTAATCTTCACACTTTTTCGGCTATTTTTATACCGTATATACTTTGTACACAGCACATGGAGTCTTAGTCGATTTTGCGATGTTTGTCTATACATGTGGATGTTGAAATCAACCTGAATTACATATATAGAAGATGCATAGATGTGTGTATCGCCTGCTTTATACTGGAGGCATTTAAAAGACACACACGTTTGTGTCTACAAATATTACGCACATGTACAGCTTAAAAAATTCCTTTAAAAAACAAAACAAATTAATGAAAATCTAAAATTTCGGTTAGTTTTTTTTTCTATTTTGCTTGGCCATTTATGGACCGATTGTTTTGCACAGATATTATGAATATTATTTCTGATAAAACTGCTAATAAAGTTTTTTTGTCCATTTCGTAGTTTAGAAAAATTACGCAAAAAACAAACTCCCTAAAAATGTTTAAAAAAAAGTAGTTGCACTTTAGAGCTCATAGCTCAGACGTTTATGGATCGATTGGGCTGAATCTTAATAGCAAACTGAATACAGGCACTTGCAACAAATTGGCATACTAAATTTTCTGTAGGGACTTTAGAACGTTGATTTAAACAACGCTAAATCGACTCTGCTATTTATAAGGATCCAGAATTTATATACTTTATAGGGTGTCCCATATACGGTGTAGAAATTACAAACGTAATGCCGAACTTATATTTATATACCCTTTTCACTTTTTGTGAAAGATATAAAAATGTAGAGGACAACAAAAATTTATAAATGAACTAGATGTTTTTGTCCGGTCTCACCCGCCCGGTTGGTATCCTTAGAAAGCATTTGTATCAAATTTTAGCGACATACAGAATTAATTACAGTCATTAATTACTAAGAAATATGTATTAGAAATAAATCATCAATTTCTATTGTAATTATGGTTCACTATTTTGACGATAATTGCTTCCACATAAGAGATACTGTCGCGGACTTTTCTGTAGGACTATTTATGATAAACATATCGTTCATAAATTATAAAGGGTGTTTTTTATAGACTTATAGAACTTTAAGTTGGCATTACTGTTCAAGATGGCGACCGATTTAACAGCTGTCAAGTGATTTATTCTCAGTTTGACTAGGCGATTCATCATGAATAGACTCACGCCTGAACAACGCTTGCAAATAGTGCAATTTTATTTCGAAAATAATGGTTTTGTGCAGAATACGTATCGCACACTACCTCCATTTTATCGTCCATCAGAGCAGTTAATTCAATTAACCATGGAACGTTTTCGCACCACGTTTACTCTTATTGATATCTCGCATCCCCAGAGACGACGTACGGTGCGTACAGAAGAAGCTATTGCTGCTGTACAGCATAGCATTGAGGATGACCCGAATGAGTCTATCCGTCATCGAGCACAAGAATTGGATCTGTGTCCATCCACTTTATGGAAGATTTTGCGGAAGGATCTTGGTTTGCGTGCTTACAAAATTAAACTCGTGCAAGAATTGAAGCCAAACGATCATCAAGTAAGGCGTAGATTTGTCGAATGGGTCCAAAACGAGATTGCCGTTGTTCCCGATTTTCATAAGCGAATTTTGTTTAGCGATGAAGCGCACTTCTGGTTGAATGGCTACGTCACCAAACAAAACTGCCGTATTTGGAGTGAAGCTAATCCTCAAGTGTTTGTCGAAACACCTTTACATCCAGAAAAACTGACTGTTTGGTGCGCTTTATGAGCTGGTGGAATCATTGGTCCATACTTCTTCAAAAACGATGATGGCCAGAACGTTACAGTCAATGGTGATCAGTATAGAGCCATGATTACTAACTTTTTCATTCCTGAATTGAACAACCATGATGTCCAGAGCTGTGGTTCCAACAAGATGGCGCAATATGTCACACAGCTCGTGCTACAATCGATTTATTGAAAGACACGTTTGGTGACCGCCTAATTTCATGTTTTTGACCTGTGAATTGGCCTATAAGATCTTGTGATTTAACACCGCTAGACTACTTTCTGTGGGGCTATGTAAAGTCATTGGTCTATGCGGATAAGCCACAAACGCTTGACCATTTGGAAGACAACATACGCCGTGTTATTGCCATATACGGGCACAAATGTTGGAAAAAGTCATCGAAAATTGGACGTCCAGATTGGACTACATCCGAACCAGCCGTGGCGGTCATATGCCAGAAATCATATTTAAAATGTAATGATACAAGATTATATTTCGGATAAATAAAATTCATGTCAATCGAATAATCCATCGTTGTTTTATTGCAATTTAAAGTTCTATACGTCTATAAAAAACACCCTTTATATGTGTAACTTCAACGATATTTGCGGCGCAGATATCGCCGATTGTAGAATTTTTTCCTACTTACTTGACACCTATCGTTATATTTTGGACAATTTATACAATATCTTTATAAATTATAGCCTATGTGTTATTCTGATGTATAAGCTAAATTATTATAAAATTTCAATAAAATCCATTCAGTAGTTTTTGTGTGAAAGAGGAACAAACATCCACACAGCCACACTCACAAACATTCAGCTTTATAATATTAGTAGGATTGGCATTTCATTTAATTTATATGGTACGTGTGAGTTAAAGAAATTATTTTTACGTACATTGTCGTTCGCACCTACTTTTTATTATAATTAAATTTCATTGGACGAGTTTTCGTCTATAGCAGTTGTGTTTACAACATATGTCGAGTCACCTCCTTCGTGAGAGAAATTGTATATCACGGATATATATTTGAAAAAACGAAATACAGATTTGAAATCAACGCTCCAAAATATTTTTGGTACAGTTTTAAGTGATTGTGGTTCAAAAGTTGACTTTAATTTTTAAACTTGTTTAATTCATAAATAAGATATTCTTTAATGAAACTTGTATCCTCTCAATAAAACTTAAACCCAATTTTTTAAGATTTAGCAGCTTATCTTACAATATTTTATCCAACATAAATTACTTGAGCTTAAAAGAAAAATCTAAAAAAATATTTTGGCCAACAATTTAACTTTATATGAAGCTTGGGAAATAACAATTCAGTTTTTTTTTTGGGAGGTGGGGGTTCAATTGATATACATTAAGGTTGTTCGCAATAACATAAATATTTTAATAAAAAAAAATTAACTTTGTTATTATACATTAAGAATAATAACTTTTAATTCTTATTTTTTCATTCAAGTAGTTAAGTCGTACAAATCTTTTCAGAATGTTTAAAGAAATATTTTGTATTATATGTGACGTATATATCCGATCACTTACCTTTTATACCCTGCCCTGTTAGTTCAATCGATTGTGATCTTTCAATAGTAACAACTAGTACAAGCATTAACAGCATTTTTCTCCACGAACTGAAATAAAAAAAAAATATATATTAAATTTGTTGAACGAAATAATATGCTGAAGTTAAAAAATTTTGGCAATTCCAAAAAAAATTTAACATATCCTACAACTAAGCGCATTAAATTTTTCTCTTTTTTATTATATTAGTTTCTTCACAAAAAAGTGAACACGTATATGAAATCGATTAAAATAAAGTCTTCATAATATTGTGCTAATACAGCGAAAAAATTGTGCTTCCGATTGTGCCAATATTAGCATTGAATATAATTTCCGGTAAATTGCTTCCAAAAGCACATTTAAAAAAACAACTACAACAAATTTTGAAAATTCTACATATAAAATAGAAAATAAGGAAATAATTGTCTTGTGCAACTAAAGAGAGAAAACATTCCAAATTTTAAAATATGCCCAATTTAGCTTTTTAAGCATTCCCAAAGGAAGAAACTTTTTGATGTTAACCAAAGTTACATCTGACCTTAACCCTTATATGGTAAACATAGTTTTTGCTTTTAAATTGTAATGTTCATTTGTGCAGCGAATTTTATGAAAACAAATAATTCATAAATAAAAAAGTAAAAGTTTATTAAAACAAAAGCAAAATGTATTTATTATAAAGTCTTGATAGTAAAAATAAAATGAAAGCAAATAATTTGTTAAATATCGTATGCATCGAACGCATAGCATTAGCCTGTCAAAATTAAAATAAATATGTATATTTGTAAGCAAATATTTTGCCGACTGCACATCTACATGGCTGTGCCAGTATAAATGTGAAATAAATGAAAATATTTTTATAAAGAAAATAAAATTAGAAACTAAAATTTTAAAATTAAGACTTTTTTTTAAATAAATGGATTGATTTTTGTTTACATGTTTACCACTTGATTAAGAAATTTTCACCTTTATAGTGAATAAAAGTGAAATTCTTGAAACTCCCGTGAAATTTTCATTCCCCTAGAAGGGAAAATTGTTATCGGTGCACGTTACCAGTGCAGAGCGAATGTATAATGAAGAATATTTTGTTAAATTTTCTACTTTTTCAAGGGCAAAACAATAATTTTTTTTTGTTATTGGAGTAATTTACGAATGGTTCTTGTTGAAAATGTGTCAACTTTTGTTCTGCATTTCTCAAATTTTATAGGATTTTAAGAGCAAAAAATATATTGCTTTATAGAAGCAATATATGAATGGTTTTTATAGTTAAGGTGTCAACTGTTGTTTTTATTTCTTTTATTAAAAAATTCCTAAATTCTGCTTGTGGAATTAAATTTTAGAAAAAAAAAAACAAGTAAAAATAATTGTGTTTGTCAGCAAAAAGTAAGTGAACAGATTAAAGCTAAAAAGGGAACAAAACGAAGGAAAAAATATTTACGATGAGGGGAATTTGCAGGGAACTCACTTATGATTGATATTACAGGGAAAGTGAACAAAATTCGAGGGAAATGATATTCATGACAAGGGTTTTTATGTTTAATACGTTTATTTATAATACGATGGCTGTATTTTTCAATATATTTATAAAAAAAATTTTTTTTTACCGTTCTCACATGGCCCGGTCTTTTATTAAATACTTGTATTGGTATCCCTTGAGAGAGTATATTTTTAAAGAAACTATCAGCATTACCAGCAGAGGGATCAACTAAAGTGGTAAATAAAATATTTCCAAGTATAAGCAGGCTTAAATCTTCTTTATGAATAGTTGTGAAATTCGTTGAAAAGTAGGTGTAAAAATGGGCGTGGATAGTGCAAAAGTATATGTTGATTTTTTGGAGTATGGAGATTGTATGCGTAAAATTTCAAACAAATCCGTTTTAAAACAAAAATTTTTGTAGCAAACAAGCAAACAAGCAAACAGAAAATAAATTTAATTTATATAGATGACTACACCACAACGAATGCATCCAATGGAACTTGTTTAAAGCCCTTACTAAATAGAAAATATTATAGTCAGTGATAAAAAAAGATTATGTAGAAAAATATGTAGGAATTATGTAGGAATAAATACAATTCCTCTTTTCTTCAGGATTAAAAAAAAAACAAAACTTCTGTATCTTTTAGGATTAACATATGAAATATGAATATAAGGTTTATAACTCAAACATAAGTGATTAGAGACCAAAATAAATTTTATACATCGTTTTTTGACCTTTCTTTAGAGCATATTGTCAACAATTTGGTGGCCTGTATTGTAAAAAAAAGTTTAATTTCAGTTTTCGCACGAATATATACTATCTAATACGATGTAGTTTTTGGGCACAGAAATCGCATCAGTAAAACTTACTAAAGTTCTTAGCGGAAATTTGAATGTGTAACATTTTGTTTAAAAAGTCAATTTATTAAAAATGAGGCCTTCTTTTTAAATATGTCTAAAACGGTGCAACTCTATGTTTAATAGCCTAAAAAACCTCACAAATACAAACAAAAAAGCCACTAATAAGCATATACACAATTTTAATATTTCTAGCAAATGTATTGATTTGCGAAAATATTTAAGTATAAGTACTCGTAATGTAAGAATTTGTCTTTATATTTTGTGGCCAAAATTATAACACAAGTGTCAGACTTTAGACTGTAATAAATATGTAACAATTCTACATGTCAAATTGGTTATTTAACTAGAAAAGGGAGAAGGGGCTGCTAAAGCTTCTACACTGTTGGGTTTCTGTTTTTGGTATTATTAACCATACTGTCCACCTCATATGTTACACACAATCATTCAATAAGGAAGAAGAATCAAAACTAAATAGAAACATAAAAACTTAGCACAAAAAAGTTCAAGAACAAGTTAAAGTACAAGTATAATTAAATCCCATATAATGTTACATTCATACAATGACTGTGAACGTTTGTATGTCTGAGAAACACACTTTTTATACCCTTCACTGTAACTAAGAAGGGTATATATAACTTTGTGATTCCGTTTGTAATTTCTACACCGTAGATGGGACACCCTATAAAGTATATATATTCTGGATCTTTATAAGTATCGAAGTCGATTTAGTGATGTCCGTCTAGACTACATACAGAAAAGTATAGTATACCAAACGGTCAGTTGTTTCTGTAAGACTATTGCTATTGAAATTCAGCCAGATCGGTCCATAAACGACGGAGCTATGAGTCAAAAACAGAAACTACCTCTATTTTTGACCATTTTTTGAGTAGATTTTTTGCGTATTTTGCGTATTTTGCGTATTTTGTCGTAATTCCTTATGTTTTTTAGTATTTGTAAATATCTTTTCAGTATTTTTGACATACTAAGATACAAATATGCATAAGAGATTGCAAACGAACCATAGAATATTACGGGTTGGTACACATATCGTTTTAAACAAAAGGTCGTCTAGATTTGTAATCAATCGCCCAAATACTCAGAAAAACCTTTACATTATTTTAAATTTTTTTTTGAAATTCCCTCATTCCCCAGTACCCTTCTTCAGAGGGATTTTTACCATTACCCACTTTGCTGAGGTACCATTCCCGATTTTGCCCAGAAAATTGCCAAAATCAAAATGGAATTTAATCTGTAGTTTCCAAATGTTTTGGAAGTGTTTTATTAACATTTTCTGAAAAATTCGTAGTTTTTATTTTATGATGCAAAACGGAAACTGCCAAAATCCTTGAGAACAACGTTACTGAAGTATATGAAAATTTCAAAAAAAATTTAAATATCCAAAGTAATATCTGAATATTTGGTTGGTAGGTTACAAATATAGATAATAATATTTAATGACGTAAGCCGTATTTGATAAATATGCCATTACTACTGAAAATATATTTACAAATACTAAAAAACATAATGGGGTACGTTAAAGCATATTTAACGCGGCATATTTATCTTAACTCATTTAATTTTTTCTATGGTTTTGATATTACAGAAGAATGTGGAAAGTGAAAAATATTAATATTTCGATAACACAGTGAAGGGTATATAAGATTCGGCACTGCCGAGTTTAACTTTTTCATACAAGAATTTACTTGTAAGAAAAAAAATTTTGTATTTGATTATTAAAAAAGCTTAAAATGGCCCCGCAGAAACCAAAATATATTTCAAGTAAAAAAAAAAAATTACTAACCTACAATAATACACTCTCGCAAAATAAAAATTTACATATCGCTTGTTTACTCCAATAGCGTCATAACTCAAAAAAAAATTTTCGAAGCTAATTTTTTATTAATATCAAAAATAATATTTTTCTTTTCAAAATAAATATTTTTTATAAAAGTACCAGCAAATCGCAAACATTCAATGGCTCTTAAATTAAAAATATTTTTTTTTTTTTTAGCTCTATTGAAGGAAATCAGCTATATTTAATGGGTGCCTCAGTAAGAAAGCACTTTTTAAATTTGTGCAAGTGGCATCTTTGAAGTTTTTCAGTTATCAAAGAAGATAAAGTGGAAATTGCAGTAACTATGAAGGACAGTCGGCGTGGATCTGGACGATGCATTTTTTTGTTAATCTTTCTAGAATCACTATAATAATTCGAAATTTCGAAATAAAAATTATGTCATTAAATTTGACAGAATTTTTCGTTAATATGTACTCGTATTGCCTTTATTAATGTATGTCCGAAAATAAAGCACATCAGAAAATCCCGTATTTAATTGCATATCATTCTGTCAATGTCAACATTATTATAAATTTCGGTGTTAATACCAATGTTAGTGTCAGTAAGAATTTCAATGTCAATGTTCAATTCAATGTTAGTGTCAGAGTCTATGTGAATGTCAATGTCAATGTTAGTTTTATTATAAATGTTACTGTTTAATGTTAATCTAATGTAATAACGATAATATAGTAGCGTCTGATGAAGTGGTCCATATAGATATGCTATCCCCTTCAGTACTTATTGTACTGAATAATTAACTCATGAAAATATCATGAGTAAAAGAATAAATTTTAAAACCAACACAATTTCTTGAATTAAGCACAAATAAAGATTAATATTTTGTTAAATTTTAATTTTTTGAATTTATTATAAAATAAAAAAATTTCAGAAGAAGCAATTGTTCTCCAGGGCAAGACATCAGGAGAGAATGTGTTCTACAGTCTCCTCCTCTTCCTCGTCTTGACAACAGTAGTTGTTGCCAAAATTGCAGTGGCCTGTTACTACAGCCAACACATTTCTCAACTGGGCTCTCTGGAGTTAAAGTAAATCTCTGCTGCACTTGCTACGTAGCCTAGCCCAGATCATCCTCGCCGTATTTTACGTCCATTCGTATCTCAACCTGGACTGTGCTTTTTGCAAAAATATGCTATCTATTGGGATGACTCTGATCATCGCCAGCTGTACCATGCCCCTCGTCAAATTATGTGGCAGAAGGTCAGCATGATCATGCGCCATATAGCTCGATTGGATCCAGACGGTTATACCATCTTCTCCCATTTCACGCTTACTGTGTGTTCTTGACCAGTGTTATTGAAATTAAAATATTTCAAACATATTTTTTTTATAAAAAAAATTTTTTTCAACAGAAGTATTTAAAATACTATAGTTTTAAGCGTATTTGTAAAGTATATTTTATAAAAATAAAAATTGTGAAAATTATTGCCATTCAGCTATATGGCTGCTCCTTAAAATCTTTTCTGTCTGTTTAATTGAAAGTCAACACATTTTTGCACAGAAGTTAGTTAAAAAATAAAAATAAAATAAAAACCATTGAATTTGCTAATAAATTACGAGGTTTTTCTTTTCTTTTTATTTGGCAACCAATAAAATGTAATTTAATGGTCAATTTATGAAAGTGTTGTTTTCTTCATAAAGGTTTTTCCACTCATACAAGTTGTTCATTAAATTTTTATTGCTTACAAATTGTGCACAGTTTTTACTTAAAACTTGGTTTATTAGTGATGGACACAGAAAAAATTTTTGGTAATTTTTGTTCTTCAATGCAACAGTCACGATAATAAAGTTAGCGATATTCGTGGCTATTTAAAACATTTATTAAAAATTTTTTTACTTCTGATGAGTGAATACCATCATATTTAAATTCAATTGAATATTTTTGTTTTAGGCCAAGTAAAAACCATAAGAGTCATTGAAGAGTCCCAGTGGTCATGCGGTAGTAAAAAGAACCATTATTATAGCAGAGGCTTTTTCAACTTTGCAAGAACTAATAATTATCTCTACACTTAATTTTTAACAGGCTCACGATCAAGATAGATAGGGAACATTGGAATACGTGGTAGTGGGATATTAGACCAAGAAAATCTAACAAATTTGAGAGCCACAATTATTAGTAATTCGTTATAGCTCTAGAATTATTTTATTTGGATATTAGACTGTAAAAGGGGATTTACTTAGGTATTATGGCTCATAATTAACTTTCGACAAATGTTGTATTAATTTTCAATTAACTTAAATGTTCTGATTACGAAAATAGCACTGGTTCAAAATTATGACTTTGTTATATTTACACTTTATTTCATGCAGTTACTATGGTATAAGAAAAAAAATTTTTATAAGATTTCCTTTAAAGGAACGCCTCTCTTAGGTCCCGTCAAAGATGCTGGCAGTAATCAGCCATCCTATGCATGTCCCACCTTCCTTAGAAATAATATCTTGGTGAAAACTGTAGCCCTCATCTTTATTCTAATATGCAAGGTTTTCAGGAATTCTATCCAAATAGGAATGTAAACAGTGTAGGTACTTTAAATCAGATAGCATATGGACCCTATACATATGCTATTCCCTTCGGTACTTGTATTACTGAATAAATAACTCATTAGAATATCATAAGGAGAACAATAAATTTAAAATAATCCAACACAATTTTCGAATAAGTAGAAATAAAGATTAATTGTTTTGAATTCCAAATAAATTTATTACATAAACAAGTTAAATTCGGCAGTGCCGAGTCTTATATACCCTTCACTGTGTTAGCGAAATATTAAAATTTTTCACTTTCCACATTCTTCATTAATAGCAAAACCATAGAAAAAATTAAATGAGTGAAGATAAATATGCCGCTTTAAATATGTTTTAACGTAAAACCCGAAGTTTTTTAGTATTTGTAAATATTTTCAGTATTAATGGCTTATTTATCAAATACGTCTTAAGTCATTAAATATTAAATATTTTAAGCAATAGTTTAGCGGAGATCATCTATATTTGTAACCAACCAATCAAATATTCAGTGCTGTTGCTCTGAAGGGTTTTGGCAATTTCCGTTTTGCATCATAAAATACAAACTACAAATTTTTCAGAAAATTCCAGAAAGTTTAGAGCCTACAGATTTAATTCCTTTTTGATTTTAGTAATTTTCCTGCCCAAAAATCCCTCAGAAGAAGAGTACTGGGGTATGGGGGAATTTCATAAATTTTTTAAAAATAATGCAAAGATTTTTCTGAGTACTTGGGTGATTACAAATTTGGTGATGACCTCTTGTTTTAAGTGATATGTGAACCAACCCGTAATATTCTATGGTTCGTTTGCAATCTATTAGAGAAATCAACGTAGTTATGCACATTTGTGTCTATGTATGTACTTATATGTCTCTTAAACATATTTATAAATATTTATGTCAAAAATACTGAAAAGATATTTACAAATACTAAAAAACATAAGGAATTACGTGAAAACATATTTAACAAACCATGTTTATATTCACTCACTTCAAAAAAAGTAGGTATATAATTGAAATGCATACTTTGTTCAGCTTGAGGTCGTATTAAATATAAAAATTTATTTATTTATTATTGGAGGGAAATATCAATAAAAAAAATAAATTTTTATATTACGACTAAAATTAACGAGTTCTAAGAAACAATCCTTTCTGAGAACCTCATTTTTAAAAGCAATAAAATGTCTCCAGGCACTCAATTTTTAAATTAACAAAAAAAGAAAATCTAAGAAAGATATTAAATAGAAAAACAAAAAAATTTTTTTCATTTAATTTTGCAAATTTTTGTGAAAATTTTTAAGCCAAACATATTTAATTAAATTATCAATTATAATTAAATGACTAATTATCGAGAAAGATCTAATGCACTCTCTTTCATAGAGATGTATGTATACGTACTATATACTCAAGGCAATAAAAACCACACACACACACACACATACACTTTTTTTCGTGCTTGTGTGTACAACGCATTACGCACATGACAGCTAAAAAATTTGAAGAAAAAAAAAAACGAAGCAAAAGCAAAGCAAAAACAAAACAAAAATTAATGAAAATGTGAAATGCCGGTTGTGTTTTTGGTTTTTTTGGTCCATTTGAGGACCGATCTATCTGATTTCTTGCACAGACATTACGGCAGTTATTTGTAATAAAACTGCGTACCACGTTTTATTAACCGTCTTGTAATTTATATAAATTACTCAAAAAACTCACCGAAAATGGTAAAAAAAATAGAGGTAGTCGCGATTTTAGACTCATAGCTCAGCCATTTATTAACCGATTTAGCTGAATTTTGGTCCATATGCTATGAATATGATATCTGAAAAAACTGTTTACTAATTTTTTATACTTTAGATAAAAAACGCAAAAAACAAAGCAAAACTTAATGAAAATCTAAAATTTCGGTTGTATTTTTTGATTTTTCTGGTCAATTTGTAGACCGATTTTTCTGTTTTTTTGCACAGACATTACAATTATTATTTGTAATAAAACTTTGTACCAAGTTTGTTTGTCCATCTTGTAGTTTAGACAAATTACGCAAAAAACACACCAAAAATATTCAAAAATAGAGGTAATCGCAATTTTTGACTCATAGCTCCGCCAATTAATGACCCATCTAGCTGAGCTTTGGTTAGGATACTATGAATGTAATGTTTAAAAAAACTGCGTACTACTTTTTTTCAGTTTTGATAAAAATCGCATAAAAACAAAGCCATAATTTATGAAAATCTAAAATTTCGGTTGCATTTTTGATATTCCTCGGCCATTTGTTGACCGATTGCTTTCATTTTTAGCA
Organism: Thelaira solivaga; assembly: GCA_947397855.1. Lineage (NCBI taxonomy): Eukaryota > Metazoa > Arthropoda > Insecta > Diptera > Tachinidae > Thelaira > Thelaira solivaga. The sequence goes on from OX377613.1 coordinate 39,430,811, forward strand.
CAGGTATTATGAATTATAGTTAAAACAAAACTGCATACCACGTTTTTTTGTCCGTGTCTTTATTTAGACAAAATAGGCAAAAAACCTACTCAAAAAATGGTCAAAAATAGAGATAGTTTCGGTTTTTGACTCATATGGACCGATCTGGCTGAATTTCAATAGTAATAGTCTTATAGCAACAACTGACCGTTTGGTATGCTATACTTTTCTGTATGTGGTCCAGATTCTTCTGAAAGGTGATTTCAACGACTACACGGACAGACAGACAAACAGACGGACATCGCTAAATCGATTCCGCTACTTATAAGGGTTCAGAATATATATACTTTATAGGGTGTCCCATGTACGGTGTAGAAATTACAAACGGAATCACTTTATTAAACTCTTGACTACTAGTTTGAATGAAATATATTTTTTTCTTACTTCGATCCTGTTTGAATGGCGGGAACGAGGCATGAATCTACTTTGAGTTTTTGGAAAAAAGAATTCTACTCAACGTTTTGGATATAGAAATTGTCCCTATTTTACTTACTTTTATGATTTATAAGAAACATAAGTTCTTACAATTTATTTTATTTAGAAAAACTATAAAACTAAGCTCGAATATAAAAAGCATGATAAAAACTATCTATATATGTATGCATCTGTAATACACATTTGGAAAAATAAAAATTTGATTTAAAAGAGCATAAAAAAAGTTGATTTAAAACATATTTCAAATTAATTTTATTTTTTATCAATATGCCACTTAGTCTTTGTATCCCCGACAAATAATAAATCACTTCAAAATGTAAAAAAATTTCATCTATTTCTATGAAATTAGGTTTATCTCTTTTTTCAAACACATGGGTGCTCGCGCATGTAAGTATGCTTTTGAAATAAATAAAATTTTTCTGTGATTACGACAACAAGATAAAATTCACAAAGTGTATTTATTCTCTATTGATTTTAAAACGTTTTGCTTCAATACGCCTACAAAAGACTATTTAATTTTACACAATTTGTAACGGTTGACTGACCCATCAATGAAATCAAAGCTTCCTAAGCAAAAGAAGAAACTATATGCTCTTGTTAGTCATTAGAAAAAAATTTGTTTATTATAAACAAAAAAAAGGTTCTTTACTTTGTTAAGTTTTTTTTTTGTTTTTTTTTTTTAAAAAGGGTGCTGCTATTTATTATAATTCAAACAGTCTATTTATTTATTGAGTCATAGCATTTAAAAAAAAAAAACATACCAACACACAAAATTAAAATAAATAATGGAAAGAATACAATCAAGTTTTCTTAGAAGCGCATAACTATTGTGAACAAAATTAAAAGAGAAGTTTATCATTTTATTAAATAAATATATAAAAAATATTTTTTAACAATAGACTCCCATATGCTGATCATTGCAACCTTGTTTACCAACTCAGTATGCAACGAGCTGAGTTGAGAAGCAAACGAATACGGCACCTAGATGATCAATTTTTCGAGTTATTACATATATATTACGACGTAAAGTCGTGACGACGAATTGTAAGTACCTATGTGTGTAGTTTTGTTTAAGATTGTGTACAGATTTTTGCAGGGAAGACAGTCACTTTAACACCACCTTATCTATTTAAAACTTCACAGCAGGCACAAATGGCTAGAGTTCAACCACTGGGGACGTCAGAATACAACCAAAAGAAAGTAGTTCCAAAAAAACAGCTGTTATAAATATTGTACGTGTTTCCAGAGGAACTGCTCTTTCCATAAAAAGTATATTAGAAGAATTTGTCAAGTGGATTAACTCGGAGATTGCAAAAAAAAGAAGCAAAACTATGAACAAAATAAATATACGCAAGGTGAAACTATTAAAGAAAAGATCAGAGAAATACTTGGCTTGTTAGTCGTAAATGCAGCATTGGAAGATAATCATTTAACTTTCAACACAGAATCTTTCAGTTTAAGATATAATGTAACTTTCTCATGTGATGTTGATAAGACTATTAGTTAACAAAGACAAAAAGATGATTCTTTTACACCCCTAAGATATACGAGGTATGATAAAAAAATAACCGTTATTTTCAATTTTTGTGAGGTACGTATGTTCGATTTTCTCATTTTTTTTTATGTTGGTACACATATCTGTTATTTATGTTGACAATATCAGGCATTTTGGATTGTCAGTTTGTTTTTGATTTTTTACTATTTCAAAAAATGGATCAAAGAAACTGTATTAAGTTTTATGTGTTTTGTTGTGTGTTGACTGTGGCGTTTGGTGAGTTTACTATGAGCAGAACACAAGTTCAATTGTGGTATAAACGGCTTAAGGAAGGCCGGGTCAATGATGATGCTCGTCCTGGTCGTCAAGTTCGGTCAAATGTGAAGGTTTTGCTCACTGTTTTCTTTGATTGCAATAGCGTGGTGCATCATGAATTCTTGCCACAAGATCGTACGGTCAATAAGGAATACTACCTTGAAGTTATGCGCCGTTTGCGCGACGAAATTAGTCAGAAATGCACAGAATTGTGGAAAAACCAACCATGGATTTTGCATAATGATAACGCACCAGCTCACACGTCGATGCTAGTGCGTGAGTTTTTGGGCAAAAAACAAAACCGTAATTCTGCCTCAACCACCGTTGACCGGACTTGGCCCCCGTTGACTTTTTCCTCTTCCCAAAACTGAAGACACCGATGAAAGGAAAGCGTTTTGCTACGATTGAGGAGATAAAGGAAAACTCGAAACAGGAGCTGTTGGCGATACCAAAAAGCGCGTTTCAAAAGTGTTTCGAGGATTGGAAAAAACGCTGGCACAAGTGTATTATATCTGAGGGGGAATACTTTGAAGGGGACAAGATAGTTATTGATGAATAAATAAATACGTTTTGAAAAAATTTTAAAATAACTGTTATTTTTTGATGATACCTCGTATGTATGTGGGATTTGCTCATATAAGTCAACACCGCCAAAATTATCTCCCTAAATGAACAGTTACTGGCCTGCAAAATATGGTGTAATACTGTTTTAAAAATATCCAAAAACACATATTTACCGCCGATATTATATATTCTAAAAAATATTCTTTGTAATTTGGCGCCATTCGAAGTGTCATTGCTTGACATTTGAACAATTGTTATTGTTTGCTAGTAGAAGGTACGCATTCTCATTGTGAAATTGTTTTACGAAAATGGTGAAAGTTTTGCGGCTACAGTTGGCAAATTCCGATCAATTTGGGGTCACAATAATGCTCCAAAAAGTCAACTGTAAAGAGATTAATGGATAAAAAACTGGGTCTGTTTGTGATGTAAAGACAACAACGCGCCTTCGACCAGGTCGATCGACCGAAAATGTCGCAGCTGTACGTGATGATGTCACTCAAACTCCATCCACCTCAATTCGACACCGAGCTCAGCAAATTGGTGTCTCCAAATCCACTATGCAGCGAATTTTGACGAAAGATTTGCATCTTCATGCATTTTATTGAATAATAACAATTTATTAAGAAAATTAAAAAAAAAAACACGAAAAAATTATATTACATCAATTCACAATAGTATGTTCGACTTGCCACATATGTTTCGAAAATATAATTATTTTATTCCCTTACAATTGACGATACCATTTTATTGTTCATGGGAATAAACAAATTATTCCCTAGAATTTATTCCCTTGAGATTCGCGATAAGGGTGAATATTTAAAATCGATTAGGTAGTTTAACTCTCTTATCCAAAAAAAAAAATTGATGTATTCTTCAAAATAAATTTACTAAAAAAATTATATTAAAAGTATGAATAACGTTTACTTTATAGTCTAAGTTAATTGTTTTGGATAAACTCTTTAAAAAAAATCTCTTTATAATATTATATACAGGGTGGGCCAAAAGAAACCAAGGGGTGTAAAAGTTTAATAACTTTTTTGTTTATTAATTTTTTTTTATTTTTTCTTTCAGATTATATAGACAACACTTGGAGAATTTATAATGGAGAGGTTCACAACTGAACAGAGAACCAGAACAATAGAATTTTATTAGAAATCAACTTCATTGAAAATTTGATTATGAGTGATGAAGCTCATTTTCATTTGAATGGCTTTGTTAACAAGCAGAACTGTAGGTTCTGGGGTTCTCAAAATCCAAGAGCCATTCATCAACGCCAATTGCACCCCATCAGATGTACAGTATGGAGTGGGATCACATCTGAAAATGTCATTGGGCCCTACTTCCTCGAGAATGAAGATGTAAGTGCTGTAACCGTAAATGGAGAGCAGTATCGTTTTATGATAGAAAATTTTTTACGTCCTGCTCTTGAAAACAGACCTGGTATGTGGTTTCAGCAGGACGGAGCCACTGCCCATACTGCCCGAGACACAATGGCACTTTTAAGTCAAATTTTTGGAGAGCGAATAATTTCTCGAAATTCGGAAATTATTTGGCCAGCGCGATCGCCAGATTTGACAGCACCCGACTATTTTCTTTGGGGTTTTTTGAAGGAGCGAGTGTATGCGAACAAGCCAGAGACAATCCTTGAACTCAAGGCAAACATTGTTGCAGAAATTCGAACGCTACAGCCACAAGTTTTGAAAGATGTTATGGAAGATGCTCTAAAAAGAGCCCATCAGTGCGAAGCTGAAAACGGTGGTCATTTAAGAGACATCATTTTTCATACTTAGTGTAAAAAAATTTCCATTTTGTATATTATATAATCTGAAAAAAAAAATAAAAAAAAGTTAATAAACAAAAAAGTTATTAAACTTTTACACCCCTTGGTTTCTTTTGGCCCACCCTGTAGTATAGATTCATTTACTTTTCGAGCTACATTGTGTAATATTTAACTTGTATTCTCCCATTTGTCGGTACTCATATTTGGTTGCACAGGACAGCCACATAAAAATATAGAAGTTGGTCATTTGGGTCCTCTTATGTACTCTCTTTAATTTTAAAACCTCGAATTGACCTTAAAAAACAGTTTTTTTTTTTTGCGTATTTAATTAGTAAGTTGTATTATTTTGTAATTCACTTAACGTTTGAACGAAAAATGCTATAAAAACATACGGAAATCGTTCATTCCATATATTTAATGTATAAGGAAATTGTCTTTTTCTGTGTTCTAACATAAACAAACTTCATAAATTTCATTCCAAGAAATTATTTTATACAAAAACATTTTATATTTTACGCACGTATTATCTGATGTAAGAGTAAATTTCATGGTAATTTAAAACCAATTTATATTATCAAAATTAAATAGACAAATTAATTAGTTACTGAAGAAAACAAAATGACAAATTGTGTAAATACATCTAACAGCCAACACACACACAGCCAAAACCATAAATAGACTACAAAACAAAATTTTCAAGCAACTCATTTTTAGGCAACTCGGTGCTGATTTACAAGTATGTTTATTGACATAGATGGTGAACAAAAAAATTTTTCAATAGTATTTGTTACAAAAATATAAAAGCAGTGTCAGCCATAGTAATAGCAAGTGTGAAAACAAGCATTTTATCATTTATAAATAACAATAAATTAAATAATACAGACACAAGCCAATAATAATTTACTTAGCTACTTGAGAGCTAAATTATTAGATATAACCCAGCAAGTTATTTAAAAAAATTTATGAAATAATCTTTTAGTTCGAGGTAACCATTATCATTATTAGCTTATAAAAGGTGATTTTATAAGAACTATCGGAAATTTAAAAAAAAAAAACACATAAAATTCAGAAAAATGCATGAAATATTTATTTGGATCGATAGTTGGGTCGATATAATTTAATGTTTGAAGATTATTTCATGCAAATGTTGGCCGCGGCTGCGCCTCAAATGGTCCATCCGCTTAGTCCAATTTTGGCATACTCTTTCCAACATTTCGGCCGGTATCTCACGAATAATGTTGGCAATGTTGGCTTCCAGTGCGTCAATCGAAGCGGGCTTGTCCCTATAGACATTAGCCTTAACATAGCCCCACAAAAAATAGTCTAAAGGCGTTAAATCGCACGATCTGGGCGGCCAATTGACTGGTCCCAAGCGTGAAATAAACTGTTCACCGAACTCGCCTCTCAATTGGTCCATTGTTTCGCGTGCTGTGTGGCATGTGGCACCGTCTTGTTGAAACCACATGTCATGCAAGTCAAGCTCTTCCATTTTGGCAAAAAAAAGTTTGTTATCATCGCACGGTAGCGCTCACCATTCACAGTAACGTTGTGATTCGCATCATCTTTGAAGAAATACGGCCCAATGATGCCGCCAGCCCATAATCCGCACCAAACGGTTGTTTTTTGTGGATGCATTGGTAGCTCTTGCAATGCTTCTGGCTGCTCTTCACTCCAAATACGGCAGTTTTGCTTGTTCACGTATCCATTCAACCAGAAATGAGCCTCGTCGCTGAACACAATTCTTCGATAAAAAAGTGGATCTTCATCTAACTTTTCAAGAGCCCATTCACCAAAAATTTGGCGTTGTGGTAGGTCGTTTGGCTTCAATTCTTGCACCAGTTGTATCTTATAAGGCTTCACACCCAAATCCTTCCGCAAAATTTTCCACGTAGTGGAGTAACAGAGGCCCAATTGCTGCGAACGACGCCGAATCGATAATTCACGGTCATCACCAACACTGGCCGATACGGCTGCGATATTTTCTTCAGTTCGCACTCTACGTAAGCGTGTTGGTGGTTTAATGTCCAACAATGTAAATTTGGTGCGAAATTTTGTTACAATAGCCCGAATAGAAGCCTCAGTAGGTCGATTAAACTGACCATAAAATGGAAGAAGCGCGCGATGAACTTTCTTAACAGAGCACGCATTTTGGTAATAAAATTCAATAATTTGCAAGCGTTGTTCGTTTGTAAGACGTTTCATGATTAAATTATAGACCAAACTGAAGATGTTTGACAGTGACACAAGATACAAAACGTGCGTGAGCTGTCAAAACTAGTGTTGCCAAAAAGATAATAGCAAAAAAATCACTCTTTACTTGTAACAAGTGATTTTCTTACGCTGCTATTATCTAGCGATGCATCGCGAGAGTTTCTAAGATACAAAATCAGTTTTTCATTTAAACAGCAAATACTGGTCAGCAATTTTTATGGGTGTTTCTCAAGCTATTGATAAAATATGGTACAAAGTTTGAACACATACAAAATATGTACAAGCAAAGTGACGAAAGTTTACGCTAAGGCAAAAAACAAACCTGTCAACTTAAAAATTTTAACACCGTTTTTAGGGCTTTTTCACATTTTCTACAAAAAAAGTTTTGGAGTTATTATTTTTTAGGCTTTTTAAGGCTAGATTTCGCCTTTTTTTCTCATATTTAGCTTCAAAATTTATAATTTAGCCTCTAGCTTTTTTCTAGCCTCTTTTGTTTTTCAAAATAGCCTTAAATAGCCTTTTTTGGAAAAATGAAAACAAATCATACATAAACAAGTAAAACTGAAACCAAATTAGCTAAAGTAATATTTTCCATAAAAATTTGATATATAAATTGATGAATTGGGCGAAAGGAGATAGTTTCATAAGAGAAGAAAAGTGTTTGGCTTCTAAGTTATAAAATAAAAATGCACTTTATTCTTAATTAATTAATTAATTGTTCCATTTAGAATTTAGTTAACTATTCCTATCGTTTAGTAATGCTAAGGTTGTTCACTTTAGAGGATGAGAAAGCAAGCAAAATATCAGAATAGAAATCGTACTAAAAATAAAAAAATAAATTATTACTTAAAGGAATTTTAAATATTATTTTAACATTGAAGTTGAAAAATGATTGAATTCGCTTAAAAGTTTTTGAACCCATGTGGAAAACGGCCTTATTTTTTAGTTTTTGATATGTCATATTCTTTTTGTTTGGGTTTTTTTTTTATAAATTATAATTATAAAAATTATAATAAAGAATTAAGAAAATTTTGAATTTTAAGCTGCAGCTTTTTAAGTTTTTCTAGCTTATTTTTTCGGCGTGATTTAATATTTTCTAGGATTTGTTTACAGAAATATTGCTTATTTTTTTTTTAGCTCCTGGCAACACTGCTTATCAGTGACACTAAACCTGTATGTAGCTTAGCTAAGCGAAAAAGCCAAGAAAACCTATTAATTTTTTTATTGTTCTTTCAAAAAAAATTTTAGTTGAATTGAATTGTGAATAAAATATGGGAAATATATGAGGTTGGAAATGTTTTAATTAAATATTGTATTATTATTTAATATTAATCAAGCTTAAGATCTTTAAAAAAACTGTTTTTATTTAAATTTAAATAATAATAAATAATAATAAATTTACAAGATCGAATAATTAAATAAAATTATTAAATATTATATTTTTATTTTAGTTACAAATAACTAACAATATAAGTAATTGCTTTTTTTAAATACCCATTTTTTATTGGTTTCGATGCTTTTTAAAATTCAAAAGTTTGCAATGCGGGCAACAATAGAATGCGCTTTAGAAATATAGAAATAAGGTCAATGAACCTAAATAAGTTTTGCATTTATTGCAAATAATAATATCCCATAGCTTGGATACTAATATTTCGGTATTCATTTTGATAGGTGATAAGCATGGAAGCACTTTAATCGAATGTTACATCTTCTGCCAATGCAGGGATGTATTTTTTAATTTGGTACGTCCGAGATTGTATCCTTTGTATAGATTCCGGCACACAGTGGCTTCAGTGGCAATGAGTTCTGTTCAGCTATTAAGTAGGAAAAGGAAGGATATTTTAAGATTTGTGGCTGTGATAACTGGTCACTGGGGAACCGACATACACGTCGACCGGCTAGGACTGCCCTTTAACACGAAATGCTACAGCTGTCAGGCACCTGAGAGTTCATAATCTTTATGAGTGCCCGGCTCTTTTGAGTTCTAGCCACAAATTTTTTGGAGCAAAATTAAAGAAAACCCTACTTGATATTTTGAAAATATAGATAAAGGACCTTCTCAGATATTCCAATACTACAATATACATCTTGGTTACTTTATAATTCCATTACCTTTTCGAGTCTTGTGATACTAATTGTTGGCAGTCAGACTACTACATTAACAACATATTGATGAGAACTTTATTCAGATGAAACTAAAAGCAGCTCTACTACATATATTGGGTTATTTTGGTCACAATTCAATTTTTTGACTTGTAAAAAAAATTAAAAGGCCAAACTAAAATATATAAAATGATTACTGAAGCCTAGTATGTCCCATCAGTTAAAACGCAAATCTCAAAGTACTCAGCAACTTGCTTGAAGACGGAAGTTTGTAAAGCAACCAAATCAACTAGCCCCTAATATTAACGTTTGAAGAGAAGGAAAAAATGAGCAAAGGATTTAATTATTTAACAAATAAAATATTAATTTATGCAAAGGTTGGTACTAATTCCAATTGTAAGTTTTAAAGATTTGCTCTCTTATTGTTAATTCCAATAATTAGAAAATTATAAAACAGTTTTTAATGATTTTTTTTTGCTGGGTTATACATTTAATTTAGTATTGTATATATAGTCGTAGGTATATAAAATAATAAACGACAACATATGACCATACAAAAAGATTTACAACAATCTGGTTAAAATTTTTAGAAATAATTATTTGTACGTGGAATGCATTCATAACACTGGTCAACACTAAAAATTTAAATTAAAGTGCGTTGATTACGAAACTGACACTGGCTTTTCTAGCAGCTCTAGTTTTTTAGATTTTGCAAACTATTCGCGGGTTAGCGGTGCAAATAATTTTCAATAACGCGATAACTAGCTCTCTGATTATACTTACAGAAATACATAAGGATCAGTAGTAAAGTAACATTTAAATTATGTTGTTATAAATTTTTAATCAGTTTTATAGTTTAGAAGATATACAAAAAACATTTTCAAGACAATTTATTATTTTCAAGAAAATAAAAAAAAATTTTTTTTTTTTAAATTTCTTTAAAATTTAATTGTAAGCAAAATCTTAAATTTTGTCCTTAATGCTGATACCTGCATATGTTATAAACTAAATGTTAAATATTTCATTAAAATATATTCATAATTTCTAAATTTATTCACAATTCAGTTAAGAAAATTGTATGGCGCAGGTTTTTAAGTGCTACCAATAAATTTTGAATGAAATCTGAATTTATGAATGGATTTTGATGAGATTTGAATCATTTTATTTGTACATATGTAGGTATTAACATTAAAGAAAAAATTTAAGATTTTGTTTATATTGAATTTTTAAAAAGTTTTTGAAAAGAAATTTTTTTAAATTTTCTTTATAAAAATTTTTTTTTTTTTTGACAAAACTTTGTAACTATTTCAGAAACTACAAGATTGATAAAATATTAGCTCTTACGTATTTTTGCAAAATTATATGCACCGCCACCCTAAATGCTCTTGGAAAAAAAACTAGTGTCTTAATCGAAAACGAATACAAACACTCTGGAAAATTTTATGAAGTGGCTTTTGTTCCGCTGTGTATTAAATATCACAAAAAAAGTATTAAATTCACTCGATTTTTTGTATTGCATTCATTTACATAGACTCGGTTGTAATAACAAACTATATTTTCTTTCTGCCAAATGATTTTTTTATTACAAATATTATGTCACTAAAACCTGGTAAATGAAAAATGGCTAATGACAAGAAAAACAATATTTTAAATTAAATATGTGCAATTTTAGAAGGTGTGGCATGTTGTCTTTGGCCAAAGAAAAAAATTTAATTTATTTAAAATATTTTTTGGTTGTTTTATATTTTAGTTTTTCAAGAAAACAGTCAATATTTCTTATTAATTGACAGGCATTTGCAATTATTTTGAAATAATGTTTGCATACAAGGAATTCACAAAATCAAATCAAGTTTTGGTTTTGGTATAAATTAAAATTAAAATGTGAAAATATTAAGATTTATTTATTTACATTTACAGTCTTGTTTATAACAAAAAGTTGGAAAAAGGAATTCCTTACAAGATTAGCAGCATGTCGACATAGAGTTCATTCAAAATTCACTTACCGCGCCATATACCAAAATTCTATAAAATCTAATTTGACATTTAACGTTGATTCATTTTCATTTAGATAATCATCTCTAGATTAGATATTTCTTTAAATATGCCACAGTAAAGTCCATTTCAGTCACATATTGTCATTTTAATCCATTGTTTTCAGGATATGAGTTGCTTAATTTATTTTTTTCCCTTTTACTTATAAATAGTAAAATGTTTTTAAATATAAATTAAAAATAAATTTTATCAAAGTGTAAACTTCCCCATCTTATATTATAAGCAAACAAAAGTAGTAGCATTATGTAACGAAAGTGGACTTTTTTCTCTGGAATTTATTTACTTGTTTGAGTATTTCACTTTCTACAAAAAATTTTATTACTTTAAATTTTATTTTTTAAGCTCGTTGGCAGTTTGTTATTAACTCGCAGGCAGCAATTTAAAATAGATTGTTTGTCATCTGTGAAGGAAGTTGGGACCGATAGTAACCTCCAGTTGTATTGGGTGCATAAGGGCCATATTGACAACGAGCGAACAGATTGCTTGGCTAAGAGGACCTGTCATAGGTTCATAAGATAAGAACGCTACTTTGGCACCTTTCCGGGATACATTAAGGACAAAACTGGTTGCTCGATGGAATCACAATTCTAAAAACATTAGGAACCGCTGCCTGAACTGAGAGCAGCTAAATACTTTATCCGACTACGACGGAGTACCGGGATAGTTTACCGGGTATTGTGATATTAGCTACTACCAGTGTACGATAGAGAGGACCAGACAATGCAGGTTTTGTGGCTTACTTGACAAAACTTCAGAACATGTATTTTGTGAATGTCTGGCTCTAGGGTTTAGTAGGGTAAGACTTCTTGTTGACTTTCAGAAAGGTAGAAAAGTTCTCACTGAATAAGGTAATTGAACTCATTCAAGTGGTAGATCTGAAACTGGCCTGTACAAAATAACCTTTGGGTACACATGGTCTAGTAATTTTAAAAATATTAGCAGCAATTCACCATCTCGTTGGCAATTTTTTTGCTTACATTTTATTTATAATTTAAGCTAAATAAATTTCACTACAACTTTCATAATTCAGGGAAAAAAAATAATCCTTTCTTTTTGTGATAAATTAAAATCATTATTGTCCTAATAATATTAAATCCTCTTATAACCTTCAAGTAGTATTAGTGTATATTTAGAAGTAAATTAATTGTCAATTACTTAACTGAAGCTTCAAATTTTAAACATCTTTTGTCATAACGTAGTTGTGTCTCAATGTTCACCTAATACTTTTTTTTTTAATTTAACAATATAATTAAGGGTGTTAAAGTAAGAGAGCACTTTTTAATTTCATGTTGCATTAAATCGATTGTTTCGCCCGCTGCGTAGCAGGTGGCGTCGTCTTTTTTAAAGCCCAAGTCGTCCAGAATTAAGTTACCATACATTCGCAAAGCAGTAAGGCCTGACAAAAATTCGAACCAGGGTGGATATGCTTCTCATGGATTGCATGAGGATTTTCTGAGCTTCAAATTTGACAATTTTGTGTATTCACTAAGTCATTTAAATGAAAATGCGTTTCATCTAAGAAAATGTCTTTTTTCGAAAAATTGGAATTGATCACTCTGCTCTACTACCCATTGAACGAATTGTTGTCGCTGATATTTTGTTCCATACTTAATCACAACATGTCTTCTTTACAATCCAATAAAAAAAATCACAATTCTCTCAAAAAATACATGTTTTTATTTTAAAATGAAAAAGTATACTCTTACTGAGACACCTTATACTGAAGGCAAAAAAGCATTGTTGGCATTTACTTTTATTTTTGAAAAAAAAAAAAGCTTACTGTCCACTTACATACATAGTGGAGTCAATATTTTCAAATCTTGAATGGCAATAATACGTTTGATTACTCTCACACTGTGTGTGCGCTTCAATATTTAAAAGATTTCTTTTCAAAAATGTATTTTGTACATAAATCATGTGTAATGGTTGTGTTTGTGACAGACAAGCAGACAATGAAATAAACACTCAAGCACACAGTAAGCCCACACTGACATATTTAAGTTTTATTTTCGAATAAATACCTTTTTAATGCAATTAAAATGTAACATAATTTCTTTATTGTTTTGAAGAATATTAAACACAATTCAATGGTTTAAAGCGGCAAGCCAAGCCGATTACGAAATCACAAATAAAATAAATTTCTTTAAATTTCATAAAAAGATTATGTCTAAAAAATTTTATAAATATTTCCAAAATGCAGAAGAGTAAACAAACAAGAAAATTAAATATTAAGATTGAAAAGTTAATATTTAGTTTCACTCTCTTACTGTCTGTACAAACATACAAATTAATATTAAGAACTACAAAACTATATAACAACAATAACAATTAGCTTTTCAAATATGTATGTAATTTACAATGTCAAAATTTATAAAATTAAACAATTCAGTAAAACACTAAAACATAATTTTCTCCATAGATAACATATTTATTATTGGGCCAACTGTAAGATATATTGTGCAGCCTAATTCAAAACTAAAAAAAAAATCTAAGACGTGGCACGAATATTTTAATTGTTATTCATTTTGCTTAGGTCTTCCATGCCCTAGTATCTCACTGCCTAGCAGCTATTTCTGCTGCCTCGAACCTTGGGGGCAAACGAAGAGAATATGTTCCGATCTGCCTTGCCCTCCTTGACAAGAGTTATCGGGGTTAATGAGTATCTTTGACTGCCGCTATATTTGTCTGCTATATTTTTTACTTTCCCGAAATAAGACCCGAATATAATTTTTATTGAACCCACAGAAAGGCTCTGAACCTGTGAAAGGGCTATCTGCGCTTTTTTTTATTTAGTTAGTTCTTTATTTCATTGCCTACATGCCCTTCATAGCCCGGTTTCTATGCAGGAGTAACCAAATTTCTCTCTGTCAGAGCAGAGAGAGGCTTATAGCTATTCCAAGCCAATCACGACCGGTAGAAATGGCCTGCTAAGCTAATTTGCTATCTGAGAGAGTGTATATTCCGAGAGTGTATTTTCCATTTCAACTGCCTTTCATAAATGTGTCCCTATAATTCTAGCAACAGCACTGACATCTTCAATTTTGGACCCATCAATTTACCAAAACTATCGATCAATTAAACGTGTTCACTGAACACTGTTCACCGATAGACTCTAAAATTTTCACATGGCAAGTACGACAAGTAAGTAGCTGCTACTCCTTTCATCATAATATTCGATCAAATATACGAGTAGCAAAAATTATATGAAAACGAATCTAAATTATTCTGTTGAAAAAGTAGTGGTAGGAGTAGGCATGATGTGTAGAAAAGTACATGACGATCTTTCTTGAAGTATAGAGAGGAAAATTAAAATTCGTAAAAAAAAAGACTCAAAAGATGAATTTCCTTTATTTAGATTCAGACCAGATAATAAATTAGCTAATACAAAAAAAAAAATAAAGAAAAATTTATGGAAAAGTCAAAACACAAAATTTTAAATTTATTTTTATAAAAAAAAAAAAAATATTTTAAATAAAGTGTAGGAGAACCTAGAAAGTAAAATTTGTGTACATTCGACTACAGTTTTAGTAAGATTTTTAATTAAATCTTTTTCTAATCAACTGCTTTGCTTTGAAACATCTGGCTACAAATTTATTGCACGATAAAGTTTTATATAACAAAATAAATTATGTTTTTGTATGTTTTGAGTTTAATACAACTTTTGTATTGGTGTGGCAGAAAATGAAAAAAAGAAAAAATTATAATTATAGTTGGTGATACACCCGAAATCAATACTTTTAAATTAAAATAGAAAAAAGTTTTCCAAACAAAAATACAAAATTATAAATAGTTATGAAAGTCTAAAAGAAATTCTAAAAATAAATTAAATAAATGTGAATAGAACACTTTTTAAAGAATTATTAATCAATAGTTACAAAAAGATTTTTTTAACTGTTGATTAATAATTCTTATTTAGTCAATTGCTTTTACAATATAAAGGTTCTAATGTTTGCAAGAAACGTTGGGAGTAATCTACTGAGGAATCAGAGTAGCGTCTGACGAAATGGTCCATATAGATATGCTATCCCCTTCAGTACTTATTGTACTGAATAAATAACTAAATGGAATATCATGAGTTAAAGAATACATTTTAAAACTAACACAATTTCTGGAATTGAACACAAATAAAGATTAATAATTTCTTGAACTTTTAAATTACAAATAGAAATTATTACATAAAATGTAAAACTTAAAAAAAAAAAACTTTATAATAGGCAGTGCGAATTGAAAAAAACATTTTTGATAAACTAAACGTTTTTATGAACGATAACCGGTACCGCCACACTAAAAAAATTATGTTTCAAAAATCCAATGAAACGATTTCGGTTAAAATATTTCATTAATCTAATGGAATATTTCATGAATAATATGGAATTTAAGTGTGAAACTGAAGAAATCGTTTCATTAGATTTCATAGTTTAGTAAAAAAATTAGGTATTGTTTTTTTTTTTAACTATAAATAAAATAACTATAAAATAAAAACTTAATCATTAAAATTCAGCTGAGCTTCGGGGCTGAAATGATCGAGTAGCGAGTTAAAGCTTCTTAATTGCATGTGTCGAATCCTGGCAGAGTCAAATAAAATTTGAAAATAATTCAAACAGAAAATAAAGTTATCAAAATACGTATGATACGTTAAAAATTTTATTAAAAAATATAAAAAAAAAATTTCGTTCCTAACCGGGGGTTGAATCGCGACTCTACAGTTGAGATATTTTTAAAATTCATATGTTTAATGAAACACGTTTCATATTTTTTTGGAAAGCTTTCATTAAAATAATTTTAATGAAACTTGTTTCATTGATCTAATAAAGCGTGTCATTGGTTGAAAAATAATGAATTTTTTTCATTGGATTAATGTAGAAATTCATTGAATATATGAACAAAATTCTTTCAGTACCCTTTTAGTGCTTTTTAAAATTTTTGACTTACCTTGCGTTTTCACATGCAAGTATTTGCTTGCAGGTTGAGTATTTATATGTATTAACAACGAAAAAGCCGACAAAATAGTCGAAAGTCTTGCAAATTGAATGAGTGTCTACAAAGAACAATATAAGTTCATTTTTAAAATATAATCAAAGGCTGCACTTCTAATGGAAATATGACTGTCCCATTAATGTAGAGAAAAAACGAAGTGCTGCCGCGTTGTTAATGCCATAAGTACCAATTAAATTCAATTGTGAGTACTTTTTTTATGTCAAAAATGCGAAATTGCTATTTAAATTTATCTTATAAATGTGTTGCTGTATCGTTGTGGCGCAAAAATAACCTTCCGATGTTTTTTGGCTGTAATTAAAAAAAAAAATTAAAAACTTTGATTCTTCTTGTAGATTATTTTTATTTGGTCTTTTAATTTTTTTACACCAAGTGGAGAATATGATGTTATGTAAATGGCCGCCGTCACAGTTGATTGTCATTTGAGCCCTTTTTATGGCATTTTCCATCACTTTGGCCAAAACTTCCGGTGATAGGTCCTCACATTCTTGACGGATATTGTCTTTAAGAGCTGCAAGAGTCTGAGGCTTGTTGACATAAACCCACGACTTCAAAAAGCCCCACAAAAAAAAGTCTGCAGCGGTCAAATCAGGCCATCTTGCTGGCCAGTGCAAATGGCCAAAAGGGGAGATTAGGCACCCGGGAAATGCATCCTTCAGCATATCGGTTGTGGCACGTGCAGTGTGTGCGTTTGCACCGTCCTGTTGGAACCACATGTTTTCCAATCGCAATTCATTAAGTTGCGGCAAAAAGAACTCGTTGATCATTGCACTGTAGCGCTCACCATTCACAGTAACCGTTTGGCCGATGACTCCTCCAGCGAAAACAGCACACCATACAGTGACTTTGAGCGGGTGTAATGGCTCTTCGTGGGTTACACGCGGATTTTCAGTGCCCCAGAAGCGTAAATTTTGCTTATTTACGTACCCGCTAAGATGGAAATGGGCCTCATCACTCATGATTATTTTTGATGAAAAATCATTTTCCTCTTGGTGGTGATTAAGGATGGCTTGAGCGTATGTTAAACGGTCAGCAGCTAACAGCTGATGCACCGTCCGGACTTTGTACGGAAACATCTTCAAATCTTGTACCAAAATTCGCTGTAAAGACCGTCGACTGATACCCATTTGCGTGGCACGTCGTCTGGTCGATGTCGACGGCGCTTCCATGACATCCTCGGCTACAGCAGCAATATTCTCTGCAGAACGGCTACTCCGGGGTCTGCCACGCCTGGCAGCATCTCGTGTTGTGCCAGGAAATCTCCGACGAAATTCACGTTGTGCCAAAGTCACCGACCGATTATTGGTCAAATAAATAGTCACCAATATTCCGCGTTCTGGACCAGTGTAGCGTAACATTGTTTATTTACTACAATGTCAAAACAGAACTGACATTAGGGGCCAATCGCAAAATTTATAGCATTTTCTGATAGGAGGATTACTTTTGCGCCACGTTGTACATACTAGATGTTTTTGTCCGGTCTCACCCGGCCCTTTCGGTATCCTTAGAAAGCGTTGGTATCAGTTTTTAGCGACATCCCTTTACAAATAGAATTTTAATTGTTAAAAAAAAACCAACCAAAAAAATACAGTCATTACCTACTTTATAAAGTGGCTCATGTTTTTGCTAGCATTATTTTCAGAAACGCCAACCAAAGTGACAAATAAGATATTTAAAACCATAATTTTAGGCTTAAATTAAGTACGGGCTAGTCTATTATATATATCAGAGGCAATAAAAGTATTTATTTTGATATAGATCAATTTATTACTAAGAAATATGTATTAGAAATAAATTATCAATTTCTATTGTAATTATGGTTCACTATTTTAACGATAATTGCTCCCTCATAAGAGATAGACATATGCTGTTCTACTTTTTTGTAGGACTATTTATGATAAACATATCGTTCATACATTATATATGTGTAACTTCAACGATATTTGGGGCGCACGAAAAAACATGTCGCCGATTGTAGAATTTTTTCCTACTTACTTGACACCTATCGTTATATTTTGGACAATTTACACAATAAATTTATAAATTGTAGCCTATGTGTTATGTAGTTTTTGCGTGAAAGAGGAACAAACATCCACACATAAACACTCGCAAACATTCGGCTTTATAATATAAGTAAGATATGATTAATTTTGTTAAATATATTCAGTATCAATTACTAACGTAACTTTTATTTTACCGCAAACAAATTAATTAATTTAAAACTTATACACAGTAATACTGTTTCTCATTTTACTTGCTGCTATTATATATTTTCTTTAAATCAAACAAGTTTATATATCTATAATTTCTAAATGACTATATCTATTTCAAAAGTCTTTTTTACAGTCATACGAGTAAATTTGATGTTTAACCCTTTCAGCCACAGTTTTACATATGGAAGTTAATAAATAAAACAAATACATTTTTTGTTTAATTAAAAGTTGTTTATTATAAAAAAGAAGAACAAATAAAATTATTTTTCCACAGTTTTGTGTTAAGTAACCACCATGGGGCGTTTGGTATCAAAAATTGATAAGTAAAGATTATCATACCCAGAAAAATATCACAAAGAAAATAATTTTTGATGATAATCAAAAAACAGGTTTAATTTTTGCGGATTCAAATAGGAACTTTGCAAATGTTGCATTGCCATATAGTACGCAATGGGTTTTTTTTCGTGTTGCATTTAGAACATCTTCGTAATAGCTGATAATAATGCAACCAGAGCCCTCTGACGCAAAATTTTTTCAACAAACAATTAACTGTCATTTTAAAAATCTTAATTAATAAAGAAAATTTCTATAAATATCACAAAAACATATCTTAAGACATAAAAAAATGAGGTTAGAAAATTAACCACCTAGCCTGAAAGAGTTAAGTAATTATTATCATTATGGTCTATGATGGCACCGCGACCTTTAAGTAATTACCAAACAGTATAATTTCTTTCTTAATTTGCAAAAGAGATTACAGTTCATAAATTATATACATAACAGCTGCAAGTGTCAAAAATTTACTTGCACACTTCGAAAAGTGTAGGTGTGTTAGTAAAAAAATATGAGTGTATTGAGTATTTCGCACTTGCAAATTGCATGTGTAAACGCTAAGTTAGTGCCTATACTAAAATAAAACTCTTAACTTGAAATCGAAACAAATCGTTGTTGAATCAAAAACGTTGCAATTTTGAGTAATGAAGTGTTTTCACATAACATTGACGTCCATCCTCAAAACAAAATTTTTTTTCTTTTTAATTTAAAAACATTCAACGTTAAATTAAACACAAATTAATGCTAAATCAAAATTTTTCTACTATTGATTCAAATATGCAAGACCTTTTGTACAGCCAAACACTTACAGCCAAATTCATAAAAAACATTTTTGTATAACAAGTGCTTATTAAACAAATTTCTCATAGAAAAACTGCTTATTAACCTTTGTGTCAGTGGCAGCATACCAAATCTGAATGATCTGAAATTTTATGATATCCTCAACAAAAGTGTTTTACGTCATATTCTTAAGAATTTTTGGGATTAGAGAACTAGGAACAGATATGTGGCCACTTCTAAATTATGTCCCTTATGTCAGTAGCAGACATATCCGGGTATGTATATTGATACTAGTTGACCCGGCAAACGTTGTCTTGTTTTAATATTTTTATATATTCGATCTTCTTACACTAAGAAATCGTACTCATAGAGTAAAGAACCGTGCGAGACCGGGTAAAAACTGGTAGTAGACAAATAAGCCAGATGCCGATTATAGCGCTACCTGCCGGGCGGATTTGTGACGTTAAACCTTCCAAGATTATACATATAAGCCTTCCTCTTTAATCACTCTATCTATTAAAAAAAACTGCATCAAAATCCGTTGTGTAGTTTTAAAGATTTAAGCATACATAGGGATATAGGGACAGTGATAAGGAAGCCAAAACATAATTTTTTTTCTAACAGTTTTATACTTTCTAAAACAATAACAATAACTTAACAAAAAATACTTACATATGATACCAAAAGTTATTATTATTCAATAAGCTGGAAATAAATTACATTACGGCATATTTGTAGAATAGACAGCAGTCTTTAACATAATGTCCAATACTTTCCATATATAGCAATGATATTTATTCGAGCAGTATCATCAAATTGTTTCCCGTCTTCTCCTGTAACATACTATATTCAAAGGGTCACCTAAGAAAGTAACATTGGCCATTGCTATCTAGGTGTATGGCCTCTGAAAATGTATGTATAGCTTCAAGAAAATATCCGTTTTTTGCTGTAGTTTTATTTGTTTATTTTCGATGCTACCGAGTGCTTGCGTTATCGAAACGTATAAAGCGATTAATTCCCCTACGTCATCCTATACTCAGTAAGTAAATTTTATAGGTTTTGCTATTGTTTTACACAAAAATTTAATGTCAATGTATTACAACACACTGGATAGGCCTTTAGTACTCCGTAGTGGTCCACAACTGTGAACAGTTGACAACTAAATATAATATCTACTACAGTTGTCTAAAAGCAGTCTAGAACTTTTTTGGTAGTCTAGTGGATAAAATTACTTCATGTTTACTCGAAAAATACGTGTGCCTAGCCGGGTATGTCTGTCACTGACGTAAGTAGAATTTTTCTGCCACTGACACAAGTGTTAAGCTCCTAATAATCAAAAATATTTTTTATGAATTTGGACGCTAGCCACTACTCACCAATTTAAGGGGTAACACGCACAACTTTAACATAATAAAGAAAGTAATAATTAGTTCTATTATTTGGGGTCATAAAAAAACATTCGTAATCATGATTTTATTTACGTCCTGATGTCAAAGTCTAGTTTTAGAGTCACATCAAGCATAATAAATAAAACATCATTTTTTTGAAATGCAGGAATAATAAAAGTAAGAGCAATCGCTTCCGGAAATTTTCCTATTTTTTTACGGACACTATTAAGATTTCTGAAACTTAAAACTTCCAACACTACTTTTACTATACAAAAAACAAACAATTGTACACGAGCACTAGCATTTCGAAAGTTTACGTCTGCCTCTATTTCAAATTTTCTTTTTTTTCTAATTTTAATTGCGAATCAACAAACTTTTGTTACTCCAAATTAAAACACAAAAAAAAAACAAAAAATAGTTATGTGATCAACGAAACAATAAATTGTTATTGTCCTTTTAACGGCTTTTTCTAGACACTTTATAATCGCATTAATAAATCACGTCTGTGATTAAGTATTTTTAGAAAATTATTTAATCAACATTTAAATACTCAGAAAAAAATACTTTTGTTCCGAACATGTAATAAAAAACTTTTCACATTAAAAATTTTTTTAATTAATTGTTGTTACAACTAAGCAATAAGAACGTTTAACAAATTAATTTCAAGAATTGCAGCGTTATAAAATATTTTTTTTCCAGCTCATATTTCAAAAGATTGACTGCATTTTAAGAAAAAAAATCACTGGCACAATGCCTTATGAATGTTAAAAAACATTGCACACACATGATTCAGTAAATTACAAATAATAAACTTTTTTTATTTTACTATAAAATCCGTTTTATAAAAATTATGTAAATAAATGAATGAGTGTACTTGACAAGTTGATTAAGTTTAGGATAAATGAACTTGAAATGCAGTGTGAGCTAATAAATTACTGAAGATTTTTGCTTTTTCCAAAAAAAAAAAAAATGTTTTTTAAGTAAATATTTAAATTAATTGGGGTAATATTCATCACAAAAACATCTCGAAATTCATCATTCAATTTTAAAAAATGATTCATTTGATACGAGGTTTGCATCTACTCATCAGTTCAAGAAAAAATTAAATAAATAAATAAAAATATACGCATCATTTTTTAAATCTTAATTAGAAAATAAAGAAAATAGCCCAAATTATTTGCATTTCTTATTTATATCTGCCTTTTCAAATCAAAATGTTTGTAAGCATAAGAATTTGATATGCAAAGCTTTGCAAATAAAAAAATGTGAGTTTCATATTCAGACAATATCTTAAAAAATTGGGGTGATTCGCATTTATATCAGCGATTAGCATAATTAGTTATTATCAACTCCAATAAATCAATAACGAAAAAAAATTTTTTAGTTCACATGTGCATTAGTTTTTTTTAAGCTACGGTCACATTTAACAAATATTTGTAGAAATAAGCACAATTAAAAAAAATAATTTTGTTTAAATTTTATTAAAATACAATATACTCGTGTTGCATTATTAAATTTGAATAAAAATGAATTAAAATGAATAAATTGTATGTAATGAAAGTCATGTTAGACCATAAAAATACACTTATTTTCACAAATATTTTTGTAATGTGACCGTAGCTTTAGTGAAACTCCCACTACTGCAAGTTGAGAATAAAAGTCGAAGATCTAATCAAAATATTGGTCAATTTCTAGACTATAATATTTTTTTTTCCATATTGATTACTAAAAAAAAAAAAAAAAAAATTGTGTGTTGTTTATCACTTTTTCCATTTAAGTCGTACTTAAATATAGTCGCAGTCAGAGTAAACTTTTTTATTTTATGATGACGGTGCATATTAGTCATTTTAACACTTTTAATAGTAAGTAAAAAAAAAGCAAACGTTGTTTAAATGATTCAAATAATTTTTGTGTTATTTTTGGCGAATATCTGTTTGGACAATGTCGTAAATCGATCAGCTTTGTAAAATCTGCATAATTTAACTACTTTAGAATTAATACATATTTGCAATTTACAGAAGTGTTAGCTGTTTACGACAATGGCAAGTGGATAAAGTTCTGCTCTTAAGTTCAGTGCACTCATGATTTGGTGGTTGGCTTGTAATCATTATGATAATGGTTATTGTTGTATGGTAAGCATTACGGTCATTCCCATTATCGTCGTCATCTTCAGTAGTTAAAAATTTTCTGTGAAACATAAATTAGGTAATTGTTTGCATTGGGTTAACGATATGTTGTCTAATTAGTATCAAACTACACTATTTATATTTTCATTATATTTGGTTTCCTGAAAACCCATCAAGATATTAGTACAATGACAAAACTGTACAAAGCGAAGTGGAAAATAACAACATCAATTACTGCTGGAATCTTTCTCGACATCTAAAAAGGACATCTCATTCACGAAATTTTTTTAAAAATATTTTTATCTTCAACCACAGTAACTGTTTGAAATGAAGTGTATTAAATAGTCATAATTCTTAACTAGGGATGCTAGAAAATAACCAATGATATTTTCATAATAACCACATTTTAGTTATTCGAAAGCGAATACAAATACTCTGGAAAATTTTCCAATTTTGACCAGTGTATTGATTATTCGAAGACACAATCTTCAACATCATTATCATCAACATCAATAAATTTGTGATGAATACAATTACATGTTATGTTATTTCAAACGACCGAAAGTTGTCTTCCATCATTAAGAGGTTTTGAAAATACTTCTACGTAACCAAATATATAATAATATATAATACTTAATAATACTTTTCATAGAAAATTACATCTACATGACCAAGAGATTTTCTATTTCAATTAATTGTTCAAGTTATAGAAGTTCAATTGTATATCCTAAGAATTCTAAAATTATATAATAGAAACTTGTAAATTTAGTTAGTCAGTTATGCAAAAAGCCTATTGTTAAGCCAAAGTTTGTTTCTCGAACAAAACCGGGTACAAACAGCTGGTAATAAATAAACCGCCACCATTTAAACTGTTTTGTCTTTGCAGTAGCTTCAACTTAATAAACTAAATAAATTGACAATGAAATTGTTAAACAAATTTTATTTGACATTTAATTGTCACTCAACAAATATTTCAATACAACAACACCAAACAGACTAACAAAACTAACAGCAAAAAATGAAAGTAAAATAAATATCTTTCTCTGTTCGTTTAATTTCAAAGTATGGCAGTTGGGAGTGAAAACAAATTATCTTAACACACAAGGTTAACTGAAAATTTTCGCACAAAATAATAAAGGAAAAAATTGGATGTACGTACTGCATATGTATATATGTACTCGTATATAAAACCATAAAGTAATATTTCGTAAAAACAATATATAAAAAAATTATCTCTGCCATCTTCAACATAACCTAAAGTGGTGTCTGATATTGCATGATCAATTCAATAACCGTTAACAGCAAAAAGAGCAGGTTACGCCACATAATTTGCAATAAGTCGAGAACAAGATCTCTGATGTATAGTACTCGTATATAAAACCATAAAGTAATATTTCGTTAAAACAATATATAAAAAAATTATCCCTACCATCTTCAACATAACCTAAAGTGGTGTCTGATATTGAATGATCAATTCAATAACCGTTAACAGCAAAAAGAGCAGGTTACGCCACATAATTTGCAATAAGTCGAGAACAAGATCTCTGATTAAACTTACAAAAACATGTTTTAAATTCACCCCTATCGTGAATATTTTTTCCCTCGAAATAGTTCGCTTTTCCCTAAAGTTGCAATCGTGAATTATTTTCATGGGAAAAAATTCGCATGTTCGAAAAAAAAATTGGCATCGCCGATTTTTATTCCCGTGAGTTTTTTCTAAAAAGTATTGAGACATTTTTCACAAACATTTTGCTTGGGAATAAAATTTAGAATTGTTGCAGCGGCAAATAAAATTAGATTAACTGAAAATCAAGCACTCTAATAGCAATGATGGACTGTAAACATGTAAGAATGTGATAATTTTTTAGTTTTAAAAACGTATATTAATTATGAATTAGAATTTTTGTTGCCTTTTTTAAGATTTCTTATCTTTCTAAGAAATATTTCTTTTTTAATTTTTTGTATCCTATAAAAACCGTAGACATGTTGAAAGCTACACAACACGACGACTTTCTAGTAGGCAGTTCTGTTCAATATGTCTAAAAGGTATTTCAAGCTGCTTTGTTCTCTGCAAAGAATTTATTTATATGTACATAATGCCAACAATTCTTCATGTTTTCACTTACATTGTTTCTGGTAAACGCAATGGATTTGATGCATCTCTTAAATTCCGTCTTTTTATTTTCTCCAATAATTTCTTCTCTTTTTCTAATAATTTAAATCGAAGCGAATTACTATGCATTTTATTGATTAATAACAATTTATTAAGAAAATTACAAAAAACACATAAGCAATTAAACTACATCAATTCACAATAGTATGTTCGACTTGCCACATATGTTTCGAAAATGTATTTTATTCCCTAACAATTGGCGATACCAAATTATTGTTCATGGGAAACAAATTATTCCCTAGAATTTATTCCCTTGAGATTCGAGATAAGGGTGATTATGTTTTCTCAAACAAAAAAATATTTTTTCAAGAAATTTTCTTAAAAATTTAAATAAAACAAAATATTAAATTTTATACAAGGTGATTTTATAAGAACTATCGGAAATTTAAAAAAAAAAAAACATAAAATTCAGAAAAATGCATGAAATATTTATTTGGATCGATAGTTGGGTCGATATAATTTAATGTTTGAAGATTATTTCATGCAAATGTTGGCCGCGGCTGCGCCTCAAATGGTCCATCCGCTTAGTCCAATTTTGGCATACTCTTTCCAACATTTCGGCCGGTATCTCACGAATAATGTTGGCAATGTTGGCTTCCAGTGCGTCAATCGAAGCGGGCTTGTCCCTATAGACATTAGCCTTAACATAGCCCCACAAAAAATAGTCTAGAGGCGTTAAATCGCACGATCTGGGCGGCCAATTGACTGGTCCCAAGCGTGAAATAAACTGTTCACCGAACTCGCCTCTCAATTGGTCCACTGTTTCGCGTGCTGTGTGGCATGTGGCACCGTCTTGTTGAAACCACATGTCATGCAAGTCAAGCTCTTCCATTTTGGGCAAAAAAAAGTTTCTTATCATCGCACGGTAGCGCTCACCATTCACAGTAACGTTGTGATTCGCATCATCTTTGAAGAAATACGGCCCAATGATGCCGCCAGCCCATAATCCGCACCAAACGGTTGTTTTTTGTGGATGCATTGGTAGCTCTTGCAATGCTTCTGGCTGCTCTTCACTCCAAATACGGCAGTTTTGCTTGTTCACGTATCCATTCAACCAGAAATGAGCCTCGTCGCTGAACACAATTCTTCGATAAAAAAGTGGACCTTCATCTAACTTTTCAAGAGCCCATTCACCAAAAATTTGGCGTTGTGGTAGGTCGTTTGGCTTCAATTCTTGCACCAGTTGTATCTTATAAGGCTTCACACCCAAATCCTTCCGCAAAATTTTCCACGTAGTGGAGTAACAGAGGCCCAATTGCTGCGAACGGCGCCGAATCGATAATTCACGGTCATCACCAACACTGGCCGATACGGCTGCGATATTTTCTTCAGTTCGCACTCTACGTAAGCGTGTTGGTGGTTTAATGTCCAACAATGTAAATTTGGTGCGAAATTTTGTTACAATAGCCCGAATAGAAGCCTCAGTAGGTCGATTAAACTGACCATAAAATGGAAGAAGCGCGCGATGAACTTTCTTAACAGAGCACGCATTTTGGTAATAAAATTCAATAATTTGCAAGCGTTGTTCGTTTGTAAGACGATTCATGATTAAATTATAGACCAAACTGAAGATGTTTGACAGTGACACAAGATACAAAACGTGCGTGAGCTGTCAAAACTAGTGTTGCCAAAAAGATAATAGCAAAAAAATCACTCTTTATATACTTGCATATGTTACAAATAAAATCAGCCATATTTCATCAAAATCCATTTATAAATTTTGAACTTATTCACAATTTAGTGGTTGCATGTAAAATCCTATGCCATACAATTTCCTTAACTTGAAAAAATTAGTTTTTTTTACAAAACTTTGTGAATATATTCTAAGCAATAAGACTCAAAAAAATTGGTAGAATTATCTTTGCATATTTTCGGAAATTTAATCAGATAGCTAATTCACGAGCTATCTCAAAATTTTATTGCGTAACTTTCTGTTTTCTATATAACGACATATCTCGAGAACTATATGTAGGATTAAAAAATTAGGTACACAGTTTGAAACACTGTATTGAGTTACAAATTAAAAGGCTCTGCTTTAACATCATATTTTTTAATTATGCCACTACTGAAGTAAGTGGATCATACACTCAAAGCAAACACATTTAAAATATTATTTTTTTTTTAAGTTTCTGCATCTGTTCATATTGCTTAGATCACATTCCTTTGTTATTATGGTAAGAAATATTGTGGTTGTAGGCATGTTTATGTATTCATACTTTTGTTTAAACATAAATATGCAAATATCTTTAAGGAAGCAGCGAATGCAATGAAGTGTTTTTGTGTAATAGAAAATTTCATTTAACGCTATTTTAATTTGCATAAATAGAACACAAGAATTTTCGGAAACTCAAAAATAAAAAATATGATGAGAATTACAAATTCTACAGTAAAAAAGAAATTTAAAATCGTCTATGCCGACTCTTATATACCTTTCACTAGAGTAGCCTAATTTGTGATATATTTACATACATATTTTAAATTTTGGCAATAAAATTTCTTAAATGGATGGTAAATTAGGCGACAATGCGCAGAAATAATTATTTAGTATCTGATGCAGAAGGTCAAATAAACAAAATCAACCCAAGAGCCTAAAAACTTTGTACAGACATTCTTCTTTCTGTAATCAATAACAATTTTATGTTTATGCTGCTTACATATATATTATAAGGAGCATAGGGCCTTATCCTAGCTTTCGTACACACATATTTATCTATGTATGCATATGTCCAAGAGTAAAAATTAACGACATATTCTTGTTAAAATCTTGAACAAAAATCTCATAGCAAACACTCAAAATATGGTGATAAATAACATAGAGATAGAGACATTTCTTAATCGTTGCTCCAGCATTTGTGGAGCCAAAAGCCGAAAAGCAATTTCACTACAGCAGGAACTTGGTAACTTTTTCTAAAAATTAAAAATTTTTTTAAATTTTTATTTAACCCTTGTGTAAGTGGCAGACATACCGAGGTATTCACACATATTTTTCGGATAAAAATTAAGCAGTTTTGTCCACTAAGCTACCAAAAACGTTCTAGATTACTTCTAGACAACTGTAGTAGATATTATAGTTTTCAACTGTCTACAGCTGTGGACACTACGGAGTACTGAAAATCTATCCACTACGTTGGAGTACGTTTACAATAAATTTTTGTTTAAAACAACAGCAAAACCTATAAAATTCACTTACTTAGTATACGATGATGTTGGAGAATAAATAGCTTTATACGTTTCGATATCGCAAACACACGGTAGCACCATAAATAAACTGATAAAAAACTACAGCAAAAAAAATGGATATTTTTTAAGCTATATATAAATTTTCAGGGAACATATACCTAGATAGCAATGGGTAAGGTGACTGTTGAAGAACAATTGTATCCTTTCTGCAGTGGCCCATTGAATGTAGTGTACGTTACGGCAGGAGATGGGAAATAGCTTGATAATACTGCCCATTGCATAATAATAACTTTTAGTATCAAATGTATTTTTTGTTCAATAATTGTTATTGTTTTAGTTTATGTAAAACTTGAAGAAAAATTATGTGTTGACTTCTTTACATCAATATATTTGAGTTCGTTTACCTATACATTCCCGCGTATGTCTGTATGTCTGTAAAAATTGAAAAGTGGCAAGATATCTGTCCTTAATAAATCTCAATAATATAGCGTAAAACAGTTTTGTTGAAGATACGAGTATCATAAAATTTCAAACCAGTCAGATTTTTATTTTTTTAAATAAGGCCATTTTAAAACGTGTCAGTGGGAGCATAACTGACACAGAGGTTAAGTGGCAAAGTCAAGGTTTTTGGAGTGTATAATTAACAGACATTGCTTGCTATTTTCGGAAAGTGATTCTTCTTGCGATATACTTAAAAATGTATACAAAAATCAATTTCAAAAATATAAATTTCAGAGTGTTTTATATACATTTTTGATTAACTTAAATATAGTCAGCCCAATTATGAATAAAAATTCCCCGGGAGTTTTTTCACTTTTCTCTTTCCTCTTATTGTAAACAAAATTTGTTTCTTTTTAAGATGGAAATTTGGCATGATTAAAATGATAGAGAATATTTGCCATGGAAAAATATTTAAGGTAAAAATTCAAACTTTCGGTTATGATTTTTTTTTATAAATGTAATATGATTTACTTATTTATTTTTAAAATAAGTTTATTTAAATTAATTTCAAAGTTTTATATTTTTTTAGAAAACACATTTTTTATTGTTATTCTTTCTTTCAAATTTAAAATTATTAGATTTTTTTAACAAATTCTTCTTGATTAAAAATAAAAATGATTATGACTAAACTAAAAAGGTTTTTATGAAAACAAGTTTTCAAATATTAAAGTATTAAGTTAAAATAATAAAATAATATAATATTTATAACAATAATAGTATAAGTTTATAGAGAACATTTAACTAAGGGTCATTTAAGTAAGAGGTCAGTCAAAAATTGGCGTACGGAGGTTTTCAGTGACGAAAAAAAATTTATATTGATGGGTCCGATTATTATTTTCATGATAGAAGGAAAGTGCATCTTATTTAGCGGAGTTTTTTTATTCAGTTTTTCTTTTTAATTTCAGGTATTTGCAGCTTACATTTTACTGTTGCGATAATTGTATGATGCCAGCTTAAAACTTGATTTTGATGCTGAAAGAGGCGAGTTTGATGTAATCTCAAGATTTTTTTTTTTTCATTCTATTGAAATCCTCCTTTTGTAATTCTTTTCATACTTTTCAATATCTTTTAAATATCTTTTGTGACTTTGCTAAATTTTTTGTTCAAGAGCCCAAAAGGAATATCCTTGCGAACGGTATATATCGATTTTTACTATTTCTGCCATGTTCACAATACTTTACTTGACTCTTTCTGCTATGTTCACACTACTTTTCTTGTCCATTATTACTAATGTTTATTTTAGGAAGTAATATTTTTCTTCTACAAATAAAATGTGTTTTTTAAAGACGTATAGAACTTTAATTTACCATTACTGTTCAAAATGGCGACCAATTTAACAGCTGTCAAGTGATTTATTCTCAGTTTGGTTTGGCAATTCATCATGAATAGACTCACGCCTGAACAACGCTTGCAAATAGTGCAATTTTATTTCGAAAATAATGTTTCATCATTTTGATTTTTATAAGCGAATTTTGTTTAGCGATGAAGCGCACTTCTGGTTGAATGACTACGTCAACAAACAAAACTGCCGCATTTGAAGTGAAGCTAATTCTCAAGTGTATGTCGAAACACCGTTACATCCAGAAAAACTGACTGTTTGGTGTGCTTTATGGGCTGGTGGAATCATTGGTCCATACTTCTTCAAAAACGATGATGGCCAGAACGTTACAGTCAATGGTGATCGGTATAGAGCCATGATTACTAACTTTTTCATTCCTGAATTGAACAACCATGATGTCCAGGAGCTGTGGTTCCAACAAGACGGCGCAACATGTCACACAGCTCGTGCCATAATCGATTTATTGAAAGACACGTTTTGTGACCGCCTAATTTCACGTTTTGGACCTGTGAATTGTGATTTAACACCGCTAGACTACTTTCTGTGGGGCTATGTAAAGTCATTGGTCTATGCAGATAAGCCACAAACGCTTGACCATTTGGAAAACAACATTCGCCGTGTTATTGCCGATATACGGCCACAAATGTTGGCAAAAGTCATCGAAAATTGGGCGTCCAGATTGGACTACATCCGAGCCAGCCGTGGTGGTCATATGCCAGAAATTATATTTAAAATGTAATGCCACAAGATTATCTTTCGGATAAATAAAGAGTGATTTTTTTGCTATTATCTTTTTGGCAACACTAGTTTTGACAGCTCACGCACGTTTTGTATCTTGTGTCACTGTCAAACATCTTCAGTTTGGTCTATAATTTAATCATTAATTGTCTTACAAACGAACAACGCTTGCAAATTATTGAATTTTATTACCAAAATGCGTGCTCTGTTAAGAAAGTTCATCGCGCGCTTCTTCCATTTTATAGTCAGTTTAATCGACCTACTGAGGCTTCTATTCGGGCTATTGTAACAAAATTTCGCACCAAATTTACATTGTTGGACATTAAACCACCAACACGCTTACGTAGAGTGCGAACTGAAGAAAATATCGCAGCCGTATCGGCCAGTGTTGGTGATGACCGTGAATTATCGATTCGGCGCCGTTCGCAGCAATTGGGCCTCTGTTACTCCACTACGTGGAAAATTTTGCGGAAGGATTTGGGTGTGAAGCCTTATAAGATACAACTGGTGCAAGAATTGAAGCCAAACGACCTACCACAACGCCAAATTTTTGGTGAATGGGCTCTTGAAAAGTTAGATGAAGATCCACTTTTTTATCGAAGAATTGTGTTCAGCGACGAGGCTCATTTCTGGTTGAATGGAAAAATGGAGTGAAAAGCAGCCAGAAGCATTGCAAGAGCTACCAATGCATCCACAAAAAACAACCGTTTGGTGCGGATTATGGGCTGGCGGCATCATTGGGCCGTATTTCTTCAAAGATGATGCGAATCACAACGTTACTGTGAATGGTGAGCGCTACCGTGCGATGATAACAAACTTTTTTTTGCCCAAAATGGAAGAGCTTGACTTGCATGACATGTGGTTTCAACAAGACGGTGCCACATGCCACACAGCACGCGAAACAATGGACCAATTGAGAGGCGAGTTCGGTGAACAGTTTATTTCACGCTTGGGACCAGTCAATTGGCCGCCCAGATCGTGCGATTTAACGCCTCTAGACTATTTTTTGTGGGGCTATGTTAAGGCTAATGTCTATAGGGACAAGCCCGCTTCGATTGACGCACTGGAAGCCAACATTGCCAACATTATTCGTGAGATACCGGCCGAAATGTTGGAAAGAGTATGCCAAAATTGGACTAAGCGGATGGACCATTTGAGGCGCAGCCGCGGCCAACATTTGTATGAAATAATCTTCAAACATTAAATTATATCGACCCAACTATCGATCCAAATAAATATTTCATGCATTTTTCTGAATTTTATGTTTTTTTTTTTTTTTAATTTCCGATAGTTCTTATAAAATCACCTTTTAAAATTCATGTCAATCGAATAATCCATCGTTGTTTTATTGCAATTTAAAGTTCTATACGTTTATAAAAAACACCCTTTACAAGGTAAATGTTTAAATTAGAGCCGAATAATTATACAAAAATTTATTTTAGTTTGTCTTTTTTTTGAAAACGGACCTCTAAGCTACTATTTCATTTAATTTCGATGTTTTTTTGTCATTTTTTTTATTTTAAGAAAGTAATGCAGTGTTAGCTACTGACTAAATATTAAAAAAAAAAAACAGAAATTCAAGTGATCTATTATAGTCACAATAAACGATGATAGATTATGATTGTCTCTCTTTGTGTGCACTGTAAGGACCTAGTTTTAGTGATGTAAATTACCAATGTAATGAAAAATGTATTTACCCACCAAAAAGTAAAACCAACTGAAAGTAGGAAAATGATTTTAGGGGGTAAATCTTTTTAAAGTTAAAAAAAAATTATTTTGAATTCCTTGAATAAAATTATAAAAATACTTACATTTCTCATATTTATATTTGTAACATGTGAAAATATAATAAAGAACTAAATATTCACATTTTTTTATATCCAATGACTTTGCAACAAAATATTCAAATAACACTTGTTGACTAAAGATGAGTTAGTAGAAGGAAGACACATTCATATACTTTGCAACTGTCTTACTTAATTTGAATTATTTTGTTTTCTTTATGTTTCTCTGTTGACAGTATTGAGAATAGCTAATAAGATATTTTTTTATTGTTGTAGTGGTGGCTGCTGCTGATGATGGTGTTGATGAGGGTGATATTTTGTTTACATTTATTTTAGTGGCAACAAGCACACTTTTTGCTTATTTAATAGGATGAAAAAGATTATTAACCTTGGGGTACACTCAAGGAAACATGCTGGTTTTAATATTTTAAAAAAATTAAAAGAAAAATACGGAATGTATTACTATTCCTTTACAGTTTTCAAAGCAGGTAAAACTCCTTTCCAAAATTATTCCCCAACACATTCCAACAGTTACGGGAGTTAATAACACAGACCATAAGCGAGTAACTGGTTGTTTTACTTTTCATCGACAGTTTTCAAAGCATATGAAATTGTTATCGGAACTCATTCAACGACTCAACAGAAGAAGTTTATGCTATGCGTTACTGTTTGACTTCGTTACATTCCCTATTACATGTAAAGGAATATTTATAACATATTTTGAAGCCGTTTGAAATTTTTATGCTCATTTTAATTTTTAAAATTATTATCTCTTTCTTTATTTTGCAGTAAATTTTTGTAAATAAAAGCGTACATTTTTGTTTATAGGTCATCCTGTCCATAAATTATTTTTAAATTTTATCCAAACTAAAAATACAAAAAAATATATTGAACGCTTTTTTATGTTTCCTTATAAACAAAACACAAATGCTCTTTTTATTTGAAAAGAAAAACTTTAGCGAAAGTTTGCATAAACTGTAGGGAGTTTTTATGGATTTTATTTTGCGATAGCAAACGACAAAGAGAAAAAATGGATAATAAAGTTAACACAGATATAAATTTATAATTGAAAAAAAATTTATATGTAAAGGCACATTTGTGTTGTAGAATACAATTGGTAGATTCAACTTTATTCTATTCTGATGGAAATCCAAAGAAGAGAAGGAATAAGAGAAATTTTCCTATCAAACCAGCGACGCCACAAGAATTATTTTTAATTGATCATTAAATGTTTTATAAACAAGAAGATTGACTTTGGAAAGCGGCAATTTATTTCAACATATTTTGTTAAATTTTGTTTTAAACTGCCTTTCGCTTTCGAATGGAGAAATTAAAATTTTATAGATTTTTTTCTTTTATTTAATTTCTTGAAAAATTTTAAGGGTAGGATAAGTGAAATAAAAGTTTTTTGCCCGCTTTAGGTAGCAATTGTGAACGAACCACAAAATAAATTTTTCTAGTACAAGCAAATGTTCACTCCCCTTTTTAAATATTTTGCTGTCATAGCTGTTTTATAAACTCAAGTATTTCGAAAATAAACTGTTCATTTTTAAAAGATGACAAATATTGAAATATTAATTTTCACAAGCTTTATCGGAATATGTAGCTAATTTCATTGTTTCTGAAACAAAAGAAAATTTATTCTTTTACCTTTTGAACAGAATGTTTAATTTTTTTTTACAAACTTGCAACCAGAAAATTATAGAGTAAGCAGCTGATTTGCTCCTCACTAACATGCTCAGAAAACTAAAGCGAACCTAACGTATACTAATTCTACATAAAATGTGTCAACTTAATTTAGTTGTTTGTTTTTGTCTTCTTCTTCTTCTTTTCTTATAAGACTGACACAAAATAATAATAATGAAAAAATTTAAATCAATCCTAAAATTATTGCAGTAGACTCCTTGGACTACCATATCTTTATAGTGGGATATGTGTGCGATTTTATTTTTATCCGAAATGAGCAGTCAATTTTTCTAAAATCTCAATATTTCACAAATATTACTGAGCTAGACTTGTACTAGATCCCTTAACCTACCACGTATATATGTTTATTTCCAATTTTTTTTTACACAATGGCCAATAATGTACATAAGGAAACAACTTTGAAATCATCGAATTGTCCTACTCTGCTTATACGTATGTGAAACACATAGTTACATTACAAATCTTGTGGAATAACTGTCACATATTATTTTTTAATCCTTGCCCCCAGGTCCTCGTTTTTTCCTCCTGAATATTTTACGAGTTCTGTTAATTGCAAATTTAGCTATTTTAACGTGTATGATTTTTGTCTTGTTAAATTTTCATAATTAAATACTTATTTATCTTCACGCACATGAATTGCATAGAGTAGGGAATATTATTTTTTTTATAAGATTAAACATTTCTAAATTCATCACTCACCCTAGGATTTACACACTTTAATCTTAGCCATAAGATCGAGAAGCGATAGTCACATCTATATTCATACTACCGGCAGAGCGGCATTACTAGTATTCAGTGTCTTTGAGATAAGAAAATTGGACTTTGATTGTTTAACACTTCTAAAAACAGGGTTCGCTTGATAAGGTGCCAGGTCATAGTGGATATGTAGGCAATGAGAAAGCAGGCATTATAGTAAAAAAAAGGGCAGCTTATAGATTCGTTGATGTAGAGCTATTCTGCGGACTATCTTGGAGTGTGGCTGGAAACAAAAGGTATTAAAGTAGCGAACACATTCATGCCATTCCGGTCTAGGAAGAGAACAAATAAATTATTTGGTCAGGAATTCGCATTGTCAGAGTATTGAAAAATTTGGCAAATATGAGGATCAGTCAAAATGACCTCTGCAAGTTATGTAGCGAAGATGAAAAAACAGCAGAACACACATTGTGTCACTGTAATGGTCTAATTTGTAGCAGTTTTCACTACTTAATGCAGCATGGCGGACAAGTCACCCAAAAAAGTTTTTAAATTCTTGATGTATACTAGACTTGGAGAGAATTTGTAACTTTGGAGTAGAGCCGCAAAGGTGTTCTTTTTCCACAGTGACCAGGTGACTTGTTCCCGTTTATGATTCTAGTTCTAAGATTTACATGTTTTAATTAAAACCAACTGCATCAATTGTTGCCTGCAGTGCTTAACTTTAAGCTTATTTGGCTACTCTAGACCATGTATCTACTTATAAAAATAAAAATTTAATAAATTATTGCATATCATTTCTTAATGCTGTGATTAAGCGATTTATGTTTAGTGTGAAAATATTTAATTTCTTTTTCTTTCTTTTACATTCGTATTTTGTGGCATTAAGCAACTAGGTCATTATATTACTGGATTTTTATTGGCAATCGCAATGTTTCTATTTTTAATTTAAAATTTGTTGTAACTTTAAAAGAGTGCTGGGCATTTTTGCATTTTAAATAGTTTGGTATACATGCCACCAAATTTTTTTGTTAGATCAATAATGAATGCCACATGACTGAAAAAAAGTAACATTTTTGGTACCAATTAATTTATCTTAAACTTTTTTAAAATTTTTAGTGTTTTTTATTACAATCTGCATAAATATATACGTTGCCATGTGTTTGCCCTCTATTTTTTAAAACGACAAATCCACATAATATGTTTTGCTTTAGATTTTGTCTAAAATCTACATGTTGATTGCAAAGAGAATAAAAATAATTAATTAGCCACTTAACTGTATTTGAATTGATTACAAAATATTTGCAAAATGTTATAAGACATTTTCAGAAATAAAATCTATCTATGGCCGTTAGTAGAACGGCCTT
Source organism: Thelaira solivaga (assembly GCA_947397855.1). Lineage (NCBI taxonomy): Eukaryota > Metazoa > Arthropoda > Insecta > Diptera > Tachinidae > Thelaira > Thelaira solivaga. The sequence goes on from OX377613.1 coordinate 39,467,125, forward strand.
CTAACAGACTGTCAATCAAATAGTGCATATTATGTTTAAGTTCATTAACATTTCAAATCAGAAAATATATAAGAAATTGTGCAGTTATTTTAAGGCTTTCATTTATTCTTAAGCACTTTTTATAAATGGTTTTTAGTAAAGCCTTTTTTAATATTTCGGAAAACCTCTACTCTTTTATGATATAGAACGAGAGGCCAGATTCGAAAGCTAATTTAATAAAAAGAAAAATTGTATTCTTCATGTTTGAATTTTATTCATAACACAGAACAGCACTGTTTATTTCCAGCCATAAAATTGCAAACTGGATGATGTAATAACAGGAGTAAAAGATGTAGTATGAGAGTTATGGATTGTTTTTCCAAAATGTCCAAAAAAGTAGCAGAAAGTACTTCATGGTAGCGTTTGGCTTTTCTGACCTCAGTCAAGTATTAATATTATTTTGAAATTTATGATTTGAAGCAGGAACCACTCCAAAAAGAAGAATAAGAATTTACCAATGATATACTAGAATTACTTGCTTTACATACTTTCATTGTCTGGCCTCCTACATATTGCTTTTTCCACTAGTAATTATTTATTAGACCTGGCCCCAAATTAACAATCAATAGTTAAGTGCCAAATATAGTTCAAACAATAATAAAAAATAATATTATAATAGGTAAACCAAAAACGTTAAATAACTAAAGATCCTTATAGGGCATATGTACTGCTAATTCACTAAATAGCGCAATTAACATATTGAAGACATAAAACAATCAACCTAAAATTCAATAGAAATTTAAAGCTCTTTTTTAAAGATGAATATTTCATATCTGCTGTATACAGCACGAAACGTGTGGGATAGTTTATATCGTCCGCATACCTTTGGTTCAGTTTTATTAAAAGTTTAAATTCAAAAATCTGAAATCCCATACTCGTATATTAATTATAAAACAGAAGGGAAAAATCTGATGGGTCCTCTTGTGATACCTGTATAAGGAAGTATAAGGAAAAAGGAATAACAATAGAGCTACAAATATGACGAAGAAATAGGAAGCAGACGACTAAAGCGATAGGTAGTTTTTACGCTTTAAAAACATTACGTATACGAGTACATTAAATCACAATTAAATTTATTAAATAATAATAAACTTTTTAAAAAAATAAACTTAAACAAAAACAAAAAATTAAATATGTTCTGTATTTAATTTCAGAGTCATCATTTTGTGTCTTACAAATCAAAAAAAAAAATTTTTCTGGCAAAATATTTAAACAAACAAGATAATTTAACAGAGCCGAGCAGTAGCAGCATTGTAATACTAGTACAACATATAGAAATCAAATGAAGTGCAAATAAAATGAAAAAAAAAAATTTAAATGGACGGCATCCCCGTCACTGTATTAATAAATGTTCAAATTAAAATGCATGTGCATGCTAGCTAGAAGCTATGAGTATAAAGTCATGATGATTACTCAACGATTTAATGTATTAAACGCTACAGACCAACTAACAACAACTACAGAAGCCACAACAACAAGACATTAATACTCCAAACTAAATGCACATGCCAGACCAGACATCAACTTTAAATAAAAAAGAACGTGTTCGCATTTTAAGAGAAGGCAATTAGACCGACAGCAGCAGCAGCAGCAACAACAACAACAACACAATTAAGTCTGTTTATATACAACACGAGCTAATATTCAAACATGGATATATACGCGCACATATTTACATGCAGGGGCATTATCTTACAAGTCTTTCTTCATATTTTCACTCAATCAAAACGTGCTTAAAACCAAGGATACATAAGTAAGTTGCTACATACATATGTGGCTTGTTTTAATGAATAAGTATTTAATCAATAACAAGCAAATACAAAAGAAAACTTGTTAATGTCCTAGCATGTTAAAAAAAATATTGCGGAATAACTAACAAGCAGTAAATATTCTCCTGTTAAGCAAGGCATAGAGATGCTTCAGCGCTACATTACTAATTCCCTAATGTGTTTTATGACAATAAAATTATAAGCCTGAGAGTGAGTGTCGTTGTCGTGATGAAATTAGTGAATGTGGCAGCACCTCTCATATATTTTATATTAACTTGTAGCAAATTCGACTACGAAAATGACAATCGTAATAATACAGAATTTTTATAAGCATTTACAAATTAAAAGAACTGATTTTGCTTTTATCAAGGAAGCGGTTCAAATGTATTTAAGTTAAAAACATCAAGCCCTGTCTAGTAGACGTGTAATCATGGGCTGGCTTAACGTTACTCCACATCTAGGTTCATGATTTTTTTAGAATGTGGATGGCAATTTCAAACTGATAATTTTTGTATATTGGTTACCTTGAATATAGTCGACTCAGGAAACCATATCGATTATATAAACTTCGCCTCGGCAAGGGCGAGACTCATTTTGTAAGTGCACAGAAAATTGTTGGTTAGCAAATTTTATAAAACTTCGGTCGTATTTATAAAATCGTCTTTTGCCTTTCTCAGCTCATCAAATTTTTGGTTATGTTCACTTTTTTATATAAAGTGAATTTAATCAAAACAATCATTTTAGTTGAGAAGAGAAATGCCAATTCTTTAAATACCACCAAAGTGGTACAATAGTTACTATAAGCCAAGGCAAAAAACAATAAAAATGAAAGTCGGTGTTTGGCCCCACTGTATATATCACTAATTATTTAATTAAGAATTATAGGAATATTGGCTTTTGCTTTTAAAAACTAAATTCCAGTGGAACTACAATCGACCTTTTCACTTAATAATTTTAGTTAGAATTTAAGACTTTCCTCTATATATGAAAAAAATTATTTTCAGTTGATCTAAACTGCCCTAATCTAGTGTGTAAATGTTAAATTAATATCATTGATTCGACACACTCATTAAATCAAGAAGGCCAACTAATATAATTATGAAATTCCGCAGTAAATACCTGCTAATATTTAAATTAAGTTAGGCATGATCACTTCTTAGTACTTTAAGTCGGCTTTTCTTTACTTACGACATGATACCTTACGCACATAAGACTACTTGAAAACAAATGTTCGCTTTAGATAATAAGATCTTAAGTACAATTAGAAATGTGGAGATGATTTCCAGATTTAAAGATTAAAATTAGGCAAAGAAAATATTCCTCTTGGTTTCAACTTATAAAGAGTGTTTTTATAGACGTATAGAACTTTAAATTGCAATAAAACAACGATGGATTATTCGATTGACATGAATTTTGTTTATCCGAAAGATAATCTTGTGACATTACATTTTAAATATGATTTCTGGCATATGACCACCACGGCTGGCTCGGATGTAGTCCAATCTGGACGTCTAATTTTCGATGACTTTTTCCAACATTTGTGGCCGTATATTGGCACGGCGAATGTTGTCTTCCAAATGGTCAGGCGTTTGTGGCTTATCCGCATAGACCAATGGCTTTACATAGCCCCACAGAAAGTAGTCTAACGGTGTTAATCACAAGATCTTAGAGGCCAATTCACAGGTCCAAAACGTGAAATTAGGCGGTCACCAAACGTGTCTTTAAATAAATCGATTGTGGCACGAGCTGTGTGACATGTTGCGCCGTCTTGTTGGAACCACAGCTCCTGAACATCATGGTTGTTCAATTCAGGAATGAAAAAGTTAGTAATCATGGCTCTATACAGATCACCATTGACTGTAACGTTCTGGCCATCATAGTTTTTGAAGAAGTACGGACCAATGATTCCACCAGCTCATAAAGCGCACCAAATAGTCAGTTTTTCTGGATGTAACGGTGTTTCGACATACAATTGAGGATTAGCTTCACTCCAAATGCGGCAGTTTTGTTTGTTGAGGTAGCCATTCAACCAGAAGTGTGCTTCATCGCTAAACAAAATTCGCTTATGAAAATCGGGAACAACGGCAATCTCGTTTTGGGCCCATTCGACCAATCTACGCCTTACTTGATCGTTTGGTTTCAATTCTTGAATTGCCAAACCAAACTGAGAATAAATCACTTGACAGCTGTTAAGTCGGTCGCCATCTTGAACAGTAAAGCCAACTTAAAGTTCCATACGTCTATAAAAAACACCCTTTATTTTATAGTTTTTTTAAATGGTCTTGTGGAAGAAGCTCTTGTGTCAACTGAATCTTATATGGAAACAAATGCAAATACTTGTGCAAAATTGTGGCCAAAGTTGTTTTTTGAAGACCAAGCTCTTGAGAACGCCGTAGAATTGAGGTTGATGGATTGTTTTGAACACTTTCTTGAGCAGCAGTAATGTTTTCAGCCGATCTTGCAGTACGTTGTGGTCCATGCTTGGGCCTATCATCTAGAGGAGACCCTCTTTCTTCGAAATCATTCGCTACACGAAAAAAATAGTGCGTTTTGTTGGCACGTTGTTTCTCCCAAAAATTTCACATAACTTTCTCATCGTCACAGTAATCGATGATTGATTTTGGTAAAATATTTAAACGATTAAAGCACGTTGGTTTATCGAATATTTTTCCATAATAAATTTGCCACGTGTGTACTTCACGACTGCCAAATATGAACTGTCAAAACTAATGTTTACCAAAATGGCGGCAAACAAAGTACCTTCCCAACGGACACCTTGTATATTTTATGAGTATAAGTGGCTGTGCTCTTTCTTAATACGGGTTTGTCTTAAACATTTTGAACTTTGAAAGCTCCTATACTGTATGAAGATAACAAAACTTAACTAAAAAGTACAGCTGAACTGTAAAGCTTTTATAATTCACTCAATTGATATTCTCTGATGATCAAAGATAAGTGCACGTCAAACACGATTAATTTTCCAATTCGTTATCGAATTAAAACTATCGAAATGTTAGTGTTTTTATATGAAAAAATTTTTAAGTTTCAATACCAGTTGCTCGATATCGAATGCGATGGCTTGGAGTCAGCTTACTTTCTAGTCAAAAAAGTTGTATATTTAAAAATTCAATTCTTTTGCTTCTGTTTTTGAAAATATAATTTATCATTTAGTTTAATACTGCTAGACTGCTAAAATTGTATAAACAACTTTGTTCACTTTAAAGATTAATGAGAAAGGCCTTTAAACTCTTAATGTTTTTAACACTTTATTTTTATTATTTGTGACACATACGAGTATATGGAAAATGTTAAGAAACAATGTTCATTTATTTTCTTGAAAATATGGAAGGAACTAATGACAGTTTAATGGTTTGCATTTGAGTTACTTCTAAAATAATAAAATTTTATTTTAATATGCATGAGCATTAATATGACTATGACGATGATACATAATTTTTCAATGTTTATATTATTCCATTGATAGAAGTAAAGTGTTAGATTATGACATGTAAGCTTTTTACTGGCTATAAGTTAAATTGTCGTAATTGAAATATTTTTTTACAATTAAAAATAACTAAGATTGAAGTTAATCAATTACGAGCAACATTTTTCCTAACAAAAAAAATATTTTTGATAAATAAAAAACAAAAAATAAACAGAAAACATGTTTAATTAATAACACAAGTATACACCGTTTTGGATCAAAGAAATTGTAAACTCTTTCTAAGATACATATATTCCAGCGCTGCTTTCAAATCTCTATTTTGCTTTATTTTTAATTGGCTGTAATATCCTAGATATACAGTTATTTTCTAAATTCCAGCGGTGACATAACATACGACAGATTTACTGGAAAACGGTTTGTTATATTTGATTTAAAAGAAAATTCAAAATTCCACATTTAAATTGACTCACTCTGTTTAAAGATATTGCAGAACTTGTGACATAAAAACTTTTTTTATGCAAATTTTAGAATTTTTTAATTTTCTAAAAAATTATTTGAAATAAAGCAAGGTTAAAATCGGCTTTTTATTCTATAAGTCATATTTTATGGAAATCAATCACAACTTTTGATTTTTTATTTAATCCAGTGAGGTACTTCATTGTGAAAAAAAAATTGCCATATGCGTTCAGCAGTACCACAGCTGCAATGAAACACGCCAAAGAAAAACTACCGAATGCATATGACAACAAAACACTGTCTTTTATTTAATAAAATATGGCTTGTTTTGTTGGAAACTAAGCGAGGATATATCAAGGCGAATTCATATAATATAGTCGCATTAGAGAATTCGCTCATCTGCTGTTTGAATTCGCAGTTTACCCTGCGTATCAAAATTTTTATTTACTAATTTTAAATTCAATTAGAATTTTTTATAAAATTAAGGGCCATTAGATGGTTATAATTAACTTCAGTTAAAGTAAATGACAACGTAACAAATAACTTTTTTCCATTACTACAAGTTACCAATAAGAAAAATATTGTAATACTACCTGACTCGGCAAACTTTTTTTTTGTCTTCAACTTTTAATTATATTAAAAATAATTAAAATGGGGAAAAATATAAGTTGGGTTATGGCGAACATATAAGGAAAAAATTAGCCTATTCGTCCAGTCGTTCTCCAATTTGAAAAAAAAAATTATTTTTATTTTCATGAAAACTTATGTAAGGAAAAAATTAGATTTAAGAAAAATGTAAAAAGTGGGCTTTGATAAAAATATAAAATTTTTGTATATTCGATCTTCTTATTCAAAGAAATCATACTCAAAGAATAAAGGACCAGGCAGGGCCGGGTACAAACAGGTAGAAGATAAATAAGCCAGATACCGACTGAAGCGCCACCTACCGGGCGGATTAGTGACGCTAAGCCGTTGAAGGCGTAAGCCAAAGACATGCACAGAAATTCAATTAAATCGGTCCAATCGTTTAGGAGGAGTACAATGTCAAACACACGTACAGTCGAATTTTATATATTAAGATATCTAATGTGGCACTCCTGCTGTGAATACCAATACTTTTAATTGCTATAAATAGATAGTGGCAACGGTATAAATTTTTTGACAATTATTTTTCAAATAAATAAGAAATTCTCTACTTTTAAAATTTTATTTTGATATTTGTTATTCTATTGCGTAATTGTATTGTTTTATTTTTGTGAATTATTAAACAAAATTGCAATATATTGCAATTGCTGAAGTTGCCATATCTAAATATGACAACCTTAAATGTTTAAAGTTCATATTAAAATTTATGGGCAACACAAACATGTCTTTAGCTTATCATACAAATTTTGGTTAACATCTGCTCGTAACAACCAAAAACCATTTACTTTTAGTTAATGTTGAGTTGTAATAATGATCTTGAAATATTTTTATTTAGCATCAAAAGCATATATTTTCATTAAAACTTCTACAATATTTTTGAAACTAGTGAGTCAACTTAAAAACAATGTATGTAGAACTTAAAGGATATTTTGTTGCAGAGTTTCGGATTTTTTTTTTTTTAATAAATAGAACTAACCGTTTTCAAGTAATACTCATACGAGTATATGTGACATCACCAAAATTTTAAAAAACGAAATAAAGATTTGAAACCAGCGCTCCAAAATATGTTTGGGACAGTTTTCAGTTGCTCCGATTCAAAATATTTGCCTAAATTTGTAAATTTGTGTGAATTAATAATCAAAAATTACCAGTAGCATTTTCATATAAAAGTTTTGAGCACATTTCATCACAATTCATCACATCAATAGCTTATTTAAAACTTTATAAATATTTAACAAAAAATAAATAAATAAAATTTAAATATTGTGGACATAAGCAAATGATAAATAATATTATTTGTAATACAATTTAACACTACATACATACGAGTACAGAAGTGTAAAACAAGTCTTGGTACTTTGTAAATTAAGTGAAAAATTAACAAATAAATAGTATTTTTTTATTCAATTTTGAACAAGTACATGACAAGAGCGGTATGCAATTAAAAGATTAAACTACTAACAGTCTGTCAGCATTTGTTAAAATAATAAACAAACAAAAAAATGCAACATAAAATGTTTTTACAATTTTTTAAAATTTGTCCGATTAAATTTTGTTGCAAATTAAAAAATTTATTCGTAACCGAAAAATATAAAAATTTTTAGATTTCGAAATTTAAAAAGTGAAAGGATTTTTTGTTGTCAATAAACTTTATAAAAGAAATAGAAAATGCAAATTAGCATATTACAAGGGGGACGTCTTGCGAGAAACTAAATATTGGGCACAGTACGGCTGACTTCCAAAACGTTATACGAGTAAGATAATGTTTACATACAATTCTAATACAGTATTTAAACTTTTTATAAATACAGAGTTGCGAAACAATGCAAAAGTAAAAGCATCAACTTTGCTATTTTGCGGCGTTTCTACGACGTTTTGAAATGTGATGCATCGTCAATATTTTGTACTTCGCCGTTATGAAATACGATGCTTTGTTCGAATACAAATCAATTGATGTTTTGGAAGTCAGCCTACCATTGGCTTATAAACTGTCAAGCTTTAATTTAAATTATAATAAAAGTAAATCATAAAAAAAACTTCATTTTATAAATACCTTAAGCTATCTTACGTAGGAATCTCTAATATGATTTCCTACACAATCCTGGAAAATCCGATTTTAACAGCGAGTTAGGTAGTGATGTTAACTTACTTCTTTATTTTACTCCATTTATTATTTTTCTACAAGGAGGGCGAAAAGAAGTCATCTGACGTTTTTTTGGCTCTCATTTTTTTTCTAAATGAATATAAAATGTGTGCCGTTGCCGTTGTTGGAACCGCATGTCCTCCAGTTATAATTCGTTCAATTGCGGCAGAAAAAACTCGGTTAACATGGACAGCACACCATGCAGTCACTTTGAGCAGGTGTAATGACTCCGCGTACACTACTCGTGGATTTTTGGTGGCCCAGAAGCGATAGTTTTGCTTGTTTACGTACCCGCTGAGTTGAAAGTGAGCTTCGTCGCCTATTATGATTTTGGTCGAAAAATCGTCCACTTCGATTATTCCGCGTTCTTGGGGAGTAAATCGCTCCATGGCTTGCTCACTTGTATTCTACATCTGTCTAGTTCAAACAGATTTGACATTGGCCGCTATTTGCAAAAATAAGAGCATCTTCCAATAGGGTGATTTCTTTTAACTCACCTTGTATTTAACAAAATAATGTAACATTACCGTTGAGTACGAAACGCCACTCTTCTTACTTCGGCTTACCATTTCAGCACAAAGGCTGGAAATTTAATACTCTACGCTTGCTGCACTAATTAAGAAGCTTCTATGTCTATGCTCTTTAATATAACCAGAGTCAGTACTTTTTAAAACTACCTAGAGATGACTGGAGATGGATGGAAAGCCTCGATATGTGAAAAGTTACGTGGATGAACTAGCATCGCTATGATGGAACGCGTTCCATTTAGTTACTGATTAGAAAAAGAAGGGATATTTGATTACTTTTAGTGGTGATTATTGGCCATTGGACGATCGGCAGACATGACAATATACTGAATTGTCGGTATTTCATTTGAGTTAGAGGCTCTTCTTGCTTGGAGGTACCGATTTTTTCACACTAATTTTATGCACTAGGTTGGGAGGCTTTTTTAGATATCAAAATGAAAAGATGTTTGTCTAGATGCATACGAATTTCAACCTTATAGTCTTGGCAAGTAAGTGGGTCAAAACGAAATCTTCTAATTCTACTTTATGGCCCACATAACCGCCACTCTTAGACACCAATAAATTATGAAAAAAAATATAATTTTTGAAATTTTCAATGAACCCCAAAATCTCACTAACTTTAGTATCCCCTGCTACTAAAAGCCTTTTGAAACTGAAAAAAAATTTTAATTCTGTTCGTTTTTTTCAATTTCAACAATAAAACAGAAAAATGTTTAGTAAAAAAAAAAAAAAAACAATTACTATATTAACAAAAACTCCTACAGTGAGCACAAAACAAATCTGTTGTAATTTTTTTTTCTTTTTTTCATTAAAGTGTGTCTCTGGCACAATGATGTGCGGGCGATACCAGTCGTACAGTCAAAATACAGACAAAATAAAAGCCAAAATTGTAACAATAATATAAAAAGTTAAAAAGACTAATACAAAAGCAACAATAACTAAATAAATAAAATTTAAAAGCACTCCTACAACTTTAAGTCGACTACAACCGGCCACCATTTGCAGCAGTCGTAGGAAATATTACAAAAGGAATACAAATTTAAAAAGAAGAAACCAAAACGCGTACTAAATAAAGGTTGTGAACTTGAACAACGAGGATTTAAAAATAATTTTGCAAAATAATCAAGATGAGATGAGAAGACGAAACCAAGTTGATAACAAAAAGTTGTTTTTTGTTATTTTATGCAACTGCTATATTGTGCTAAACAAAATAATTTATACAAAACTTTACAAAATATTGAAGAAAGGAACATGCAGAGATCAATGTTGAAAAATGATTTTTATCAGAAATTTGTTTGCAATTGTGCGGCTTTAAATGGTTTCTTATACAAAAAGAAATAAAATGAAAATAAATTGACAATTATAAGATTATATTTATATACATAACATAATAATAAAATATACATTTAAATTTAAAAAATATTGGTTGTCAATTGATCACAATTACAAAGAAAAAGGTATCTAACCGCAATTTCATTTATGACTTTAAAAAAGAAAATAAGTCAAAATTAATATAGATGAAAAAATTAAGAAATATTTCTTTTAATTGCTAGTCGCACAAGATAATATTTCAATTAATTCCACCAAATTCTTTCAGCTGATTATTCTACATATTTCATGGAGCTATCAAAATTTGATTGGAAAAAGATTAACTTTTTTCACAATAAATCTATTTTCTCTATGTACTTAAAGATTCGATTAGAGTTTAAACAAAACTCTGGTTCAGTGAATCACCATAAATACATGTTGGCATGGGACGCAAATTAACTCGTTTGGTTTGCATTCATACATCATACCGATACACCATGCTTTAACCACAAAGGAAAATAAGACAAGCATTTGGTTGAACATAATATCAGCATCCAAATTGTGGTGTATTAAATCGATCAACATTTTTACTTATTTTTTGTTTTTATATAGAATTAAACTTCTATATTTTTTTAAACAATTTATTTTAGGTATTTTTCTTTGTATTTACACTAATTAGTTATTAATTTTTTGTATATGCAAACATATGTAGCTATCGATATTTTACTGTACAATTCCATTTTATTGAAGGTATGTATGAAATATTTTTTATTTTTATTCAATTTAATAATTGATATTATTTTTTGAAAATGCAGAAAGATTGATTTTAGCCTAAGGCACTGGTTTATAGTGTTTTTACACTAGAGCACATTTAACATCTACCATCTATTTGGCGAGATGACAACATCTTCCTATATAAAATGCATGTAGAAAAAATCAACATCTTCCAACATCTTTACAAGATGTTCCTATCTCATTTTGTTTCACTCAACATCTTTCGATAATTTTCGTGCCATCACTATAAAAATGGCAATATTTTCGATTTTAGTGGCATCACTTATACAGTAACATTTATTTATACATACATAACATAAGTATGTACACATATTAAACAAAATAAAAATTCAAATTTTGAAGCTTAATGGATTTGATCTTGCAAAGCAACAAAATGAATGATTTTTCTAAATTTATTTTAAGATATTTTTTGTTTTCGAAAATTATGCGTCTTCTTTTCTTTTATTTTTCGACAGTTTAGTTGATGGTAGATGTTAGATGTTGGTAATGTAAAAAGCATTTCATCATTTTCAACATCTTTCACGCGTTCCTATTAGTGGAGCGATCACTTTCGGAGAATTTTTACTGTTTCTAACACAAACCTCACTGCTTTAAAACTGAAACACCTGAATTCACCAGTAATAGAAAATTTTTCTTGAAAGTTCAATTAGAGAAACTTGCACAGAGTTGTAATTCCTGCAACAGCCCACGAATTGTTAAATTAATATTATAATAAATATTTTAATAATTTTATGTAGGAAACTTTTTTGTTTTTTTATCCTGTAGATCCTGTAACTGATTTGCAATTTATTCATAAGTTTTATAATTTTTCTATGTAGTTTCTTTTCAATTCTTTTACTTTAATTTATTTGTAAGTAACCAGCTTCTGTTTCTATAATACATTCTGTAATGTCCACTCTATTTTGTGAACGTTTAAGTTTGTTATGCTTTTTGTTGATATAGCAATTTTAAATTTAAAAAAAAAACAAATCCGCAACAATGAAATAAATGCTACAAAGAAAAATTTTAGTTTCGCTGTAGGCTAGACAAAATAAGGGTTTCCATGCCGATACATATTACTTAGCTCCAACCTCTGAAAATATTGGTGGAATACTTGTAAGAACCAGATTTTGCAGAATTAGAATCAAATGCCTTACAACTTCAAGCCTTCTAAATAAAAGTAGAAGCACAAAAACTAGTGAAAATGGTAGTTACTTTACAATAAAAACTTGGCATTTAATAGAATAGAGTAAAAATTTAAATGTAATTAAATTTTTAAATTACAATTTTTACTTTTTATTGAATTTCTTTCCCAGGAAATTTGTAATGTAAGAAAGTTTCTCTCCAAAAAAAATTCTTTGGAAGGAATTAAATTTGCGAATTGGACTGAATATTTTTAATTTTTTTTAAGAAAAAAAAAAGCAGAAATGACTTATTTTGCGTAAAATTTTAATGTGTAGCACACATAAATTATGATCTAAGTGCAGTATATCTGTTGCAGTAAGAAAAAGTGTTTATGTCTATTTTTTTAAGAGAGCAATTTTATAATTTAAAATTCAGTCCTATTTTAAGGAGGGCAGTCACGTCCCTTCGATCATCTATTTATCTAGCTTAGAATATATTATTGCATTATTTGAAAACAAATTTATTTAATTTAATGAGTTACTCACGGATACAAAACTAAAGCGCTTTTTCCAAAAAAAAAAAAAAAAAATACAACACTAATTCATGTGCTTATTTGGAAAAATCGGTGAGCCATAAAAGATTTATTAAAAAATACATTATTTTAAAATATTGTTTTGATTTATGAATTTATATATATTGTCTGGCAAAAATATTCATTCGTTATAAATGATTGGGAAAAATAGCTTTTTAAGCTTTTAATCCAAATGAGATTGCACATTGAGAAAAGATAAGCAAAAAGTTAATTAGCTTCCCCAAAAACCATACAAACTGATCAAAGAAGTGCCATTAACTCAAATTTTGCTTAGGCCGACTTAAACACTTATTCGTTATTGGTATGTGCATACCATATAGCACTGATAGTTTTTTTAATGGGAATTCCCGTCCCGATCTATAAAAAACGCTTATTTATAAGAAAGTCCATGACCCTTAAAGGATTTAATATTTAAAAAACTTAACGTGATGTACAAAAATTAATTACTGAAAATTTTCTAAAAGCTAATCACATGTGATAAATTCTAAATCTAAACAGTAATAAAACTAAAATAACTAATTTTATTAATTAAATAATTAAGAAAAGCTTAATTGATTTTAAAAAAATCAACTTATTTGTTGAATCTAAATATATTAAAATCAATTAAAGGGGCTTTAAAAGCACTAAGTGTCGTAATATTTATATATTGGCAGCTGATGTGATAATAAATACATTATGACAACAAGTGCCATTACTAGGCTTATAAAAAGTTTCAATTTAAAACTTGGCGAGAATTCCCGGAATCCCGGGAAATTTATGCTTCAATCGTCATTTCCCGGCAAATGAAAAAGTGCGGGAAAAGAAAAACACTAGACACTGCCCATATGCTTCTGTATCGTTTGCTTGTTTTAAGCTAGGAAAACCCTACAATATTTTTGCTTTCATGCTTAAGGAACTCGTACATGTTTTTGTTTAAACTCTTCTTTACAATTTTGTTTTTTTTTTTTTTTTTATTAACGAAACAAATTCCAAGAGTATGTTTTTTTTTCTACATTGCAATTTTGGTTTGATTTCAATTTCAAAGAGCACAAAACTGTTTGCTAAAATAAACAACCAAGATTAAACAGACTGTAAAGAAGAACAAGTGTTATTTTAAATTATTTAGGTTAGTTAAATATTTAAATTCAATGCAAAAAAAAACAGGATGAAACTACAGAACAAAAGGTTAATGAACATTTTATGAGAATATAATTTTGCAACAAGCTGCAACTAAACTGTAGTAACGGCTTTGTGTGCTCAAGTAAACAGTCGGCACTTATTTAAAGGTTTATGTTTATTATATTTTTACTTAAAAAAAATTACTTAGTTACAAGAAAAGTTTACAAAAAATAATTTAATGATACTAGGAAACTTTTTATTATTATTTTAGTTGATGTTATTTTTTTAATTAACTAGCAGATTTTAAAAAAATAAAGTTAATTTGGAAAGTGTTTTAAATGAAGTTTTTAGAACACATTTTTTATTAAACCCAGTTAAAATAAATTAAATATTTTTGTATGCATACGGATGTTAATAATTTATAAGGCAAATCATGACTTAAGCTTTATATTTAGTTTGCTTTAGCCAGTGCTATAATCATTTCTTAAATTATAATCAGAAGCTAACTATAGACAGTAAATTTGGCCCTTTAAGACATAATTATCTGTATTTTATGATGGTATTTAGCAAGCAACTAAAGTAAAGCTCCTTAAAAAGGAACCCTTGGAGTAACTGAAAAAAAACAATATAAAATGTTTTAATTTGAGTTCTATAAAACAAAGCCAATAAACGAAGGTTATTTTGTGACTACTAATTTTTATTTGCTTAACTTTTTTATGTTTTAATAACAATTAAACTCACTTAATCAGTATTGAAGTAACATTAACTTTCCAATGTTAGATAACAAACAAACAAAAGGCATTTAAGCCATAAAAAAGGCACAAACTTTTAACACTAGTTTTTTTTGTTTTCTTCTTTTGAACACAAAACAGAATCTATTCTTACAAAAGCAAATGTCTGGCAAAAAAAAACAAGAGTATGGTATAGGGTATTTTTTACGAAAGGGCTAACTATAAAACAAACTGTCATATTGTACTCTTTGGAAGCTATAATCAACTAGATATTTTTGCGCGCTCTAGCCCGACCCAGTCCTATATGATGTAAGTCGGTAACTTTAGAGTATAGAGAGCGTTTAGAGAAATCCCTTTACAAATAGAATTTTAATCTCTTAATACTTTGTCATTATTAGCAGAGGCGCCAAATAAAGTGGTAAATAAAATACTTCAAAGCATAGTTTCAGGTTTAAATTAAGTACAGGCACACATTTTTATGAAGAGTAGTGAGTGAAAATCGGTTGAAAAGTGGACGTAAAAGTGGGCATGGCTGGTCCAAAAGTACATGGCAAATTTCCTTTAAGTATGAAGATGATATGTAACAAATTTCAGTTAAATCCGTAGGAAAACAAACATTTGTGTACCAAAAAAGCGGAAAATTTATTTTATTTAATTGGACACATCCTGGCAAATCACCATGAACAGATTAAGGTTTGAGCACAGTTATTAAGTTATTCAGATTGACTTTAAAATTAGTCTTTAGTTCACGCGTTTTAACGGTTTCGGGAATAGCAGGCAATCAAATGAAAATCTTAACACTTGTATTAAAATGCTAAATTCTACTCAAATTTTGCGATAGTCGTATAAAATATTATTTAATTTTGTTCTATCGAAAATCTGTCAAAAGAGCCAACAACACAAACAAACAAGTTGGAGAAATTTATTCATTGCCGTTGTCGGAGGAATTGGGGTTCTGTCGTCCATAACACCCTACACCTGTTTTAGATTCAGTTGGTGCATGTTGATATTTCAAATAAAAAATATTTCTAGTTACGATTTTTGAACAATTTAAAGTTCCATAGGATTTAAAAAAAACACCCTATAGTACGAGTTTAAAATATGATGTGAACTTGTTAAATCGAAGTGAAAAAAATTTATTGGCAATAACAATAACATCAATGTGACAGGAACTTAACTGTTTTGCTCTATTGGACGCCGGTCAGGCACTTAAAATCAGTCACCATACACAAACATTGTAAACTTGAAAAAAAAGAAGCGATAAAACTACACCACAACCACAAAAGTGAAAAAGTGCATAATAAAAAAAAGAATATTTAAAACATTTCCATTTCTATTTGCCTTTTGCTTTTGAATGTCTAACAATTTTGCAATTTCTATCACATTTTGTTGTGAACTTTTCACTAATACATACTCACATTCCTCTTTTATTGTTATTGTTGGAGTCAAGACGACGTCATTGTGAGTGTTACAGCAGCCGTATTACAACCATTATAGAGTCACTCAACCAGAAATATTTTTTAACTTCTTTCTTTCTTCTACACTATCGTGCCATTATAAAGATTCTTCTATGCCATTCATGCATATTATTGGCTTCGAGACAATTTAAAGTGGTCAATCGAAAGACACCAGGAAAGAGAATATAACATGAAAACTTGTTTAAAAAAAATTCAAGAATTGTTGAAAATAAAAAAAAACCATATCATAATCGTTTAAATGAAAATTGCATAACAGTTAATAGAAATGAAAGAAAAAAGTACAAGTTTTTCCATTAATACGAAAAAAAATGCTAATTTTAGTTGAGCACACTTTGTTTGGATAAATTGGAAAGTTAATACGAAAGTTTAAAAGTGAAAAATTTATTTTGAGCGGAATTATTCAAATAGATTCTTTGACATGGTGGAATAGTATAATATATTTGCAATTGCAAATGATTTTAAATTATTATTTCATTTTGTTTTGCTTTTATTCTAATTAATTTTTAATAGTCGTCGAACTGGGCTAGAATTTAAGGTGAAATATTTTCACTAGAGCAATGAAAAAATACAATAGTTTGCAACAAATTTAAAGCTTCATTACATTAATGAAACAAGTTTGAGTAGAATTATTTTAGTGAAAAGTTTTCTTAAAAAACATATGCAGGTTTTTATTAGCTTGATGATATGACTTTGGGCAATAATTAAAAAAAAAATTTTTTTTTAATTTAATTTTTTTTATCTATTTATTAATTTTTCTTACTTTTATTATATTTCGGTACTATTTTCCTGTTATGAATTAATTCATTTACAACAATAAGAGAAGTTGGGAGCTCAGATAAAATGAAATTGAAGTAAGATAAGTAACAAATATTTCTCATAGCAAAACATAACATTAATTCTTAATCTACTTTACAACTCTTAAAATTGTAAATAGATAATTGTAAGTAGGCCGTATGTACCGCGATAAAGAGGATTTTTTATACAATCCATATGTTCACTATTTAATATTTAAGCTTTTAATGAAGCCAATTATCCTTTTCTTACGAATTCAAAAAGTACTGAGGTGCAAACCACAGAAGCTGTGGTAATTGATGCTAATATTTCCTATCTTACAGTAGTGATATCACAATGCTTGGTTATGCTTGTTAAGCGTCTTTTTGGATGTGTATCTTGATAGCGTGATAAAGCGTTTCAGTTATCTGAGTCTAGTCAGGGCTTTGTTTTAAAAATTGTGATGCGCCCCAGGACATAGTTTTCTCTAAAATAATATGTTACGAAGCAACGAAGACTGCTATCCATGCATCCAATGCAACTTGAGGTTGTTATGGGTCCAAATGTTCAATCACGAATGACAGACAATAAATTATAATAGCTAATCTTAGCTCATGTGAGCATAATTCCAGCAGTTAAGCTTGACTGTCCTTTATACATAATTTAAATTTTTTTATTCATCTGATGGAAAATTTCTTTGAAATTCACAAAATGAAACTGATCAAATTATCTTATTTATAAAATGAAATAACTTTATTTATTGTTTCAAATAATTGCGCTTGTTATAAATGTTTGTTTGTTCGCTGCCTAAAGTCACATTAAACAAATATTTGTCGAAATAAGCAAAGCCACTATATTTATTTTAAAGAAATATGCGCTTAAATTAGTTCACATACTTGTAATTTTATATTATTTAAACTATTTTATTTAATACTCGTACAATTCATATTACACTATAAAAATATTTGCCAAAAATGACTGGCTATGCTTATTATTTGTGTAATGTGACCATAGCTTAAGAAATATAACTATATCTATGCATTTAAGAATCTCAAACTGTGTCGACAGACCATTTGGTAAACTTTAATTATTTTTATTCAGACTATGAATTGTACTCGCAGACGCTCATTTGTACCAATATCTTGGTTTTACAACAATATTTTTTTGTGTTCCTACACCACTTAACAGGCTATAAGCCTGAATATATTTGAAGCTAATTTTTAATATTAAAACAGTATCACTAAATAAAAAATGGAAACTTGCAAACAAAATTAAAAATTTAAATTCATGAAATATTAACAGCCTCTAATATTATCATTTGATTTCATACCAACAATAAGTTTTTGTTGTTTAATATGAAAGCGAACATTACACGTTATAAAAACAAGTTTACTTAAGCGACGTTTTATTTTTGGGCTTTCATGGTCCAATTTTTATTTTAATTTTCTTTATTCTTCCCAAGGTTTCGTTTCGTATTTTTCAACTTCCTCAGGGGACCTCTATTATTTTAATTTAGAAAATCTGGCAATATTAAAATAAATACATAAAATTATAAATCAATAACCCAACTTAATAATATAAACTAAGAGTAGAAAACTTAGATGACACATTTTTTTTTAAATTGTTTGTCTTAATATATAAGTAGTATTATCTTATATTAGAATTCAATTTTCTATCACCGATAATTTTTTTTAATTTGTTCCACAATAAGTACTAAGAAGAAAAGCATATCTATGTGCATATACGAGTATATGCAGGAATTTAACAATACTGGGGAGTAATCTACTGAAGATTCAGAGTAGCGGCTAATGAAACAGCTCTTAGTACTTATTGTACTAAGTAAATAATATTTCTAAGCTAACAAAAATTGTAATTAAGCACGAATAAAGATTAACAGCCTATTTCAGAATGAAGAAAGAACATCTTCATTCGCTTACTAAGCGAAAGAAAATGGATTTGGATTCCTGTTCTTTACTTCTATGCGAACGATGACTCGAAAGAACAATGACTCGAAAGAATAAATAAAACGTAAATGTTTTCATAAAAAAACCGTTTTCTGTGTAACGAAGTTTTTGTCAACACTGCGAAAGCAAATGTCAAAATCAGTCACTTGCTATTTGGCTTTCGTTTATTATTAAATTGACGAGGAAATTTGTTTTTTACAATAAAAAAATTATTTATTAAAAAAAAGTGTTTTGGTTTTTTACACAGATGGATAACAAGAGGTAAGTAAACTATTGAAAATAAATTCATATTATTTACAATGATTTTTGTTTCAGCTTAAAAAAATCAACAATGAAGCAACTGCGGATGCTAGTGCAGCATATGGAAGAGAACCCCAATTTAACAAGGGGTGCTCCAGTTTTCGGGGATAACAAAAATATGTTAGAAGAAGAGTGGAACAAGCTTTGCTCAAAGGTGAATTCCGATGGGCCTCCAACACGTTCTATTGCTGAGTGGAAAAAGGTAAGTTAATTTAATCTTAATGAGGTTGTTGAAGTATATTTCCAATGTCCTAGCAGTAACCAAAAACAAAAAAATACATATTGGTTTTTCATAATGTCTTTTTTCGTTTTTGTTCTTTTTTGGTTATTTTCGTCCCTCTTGAAATAACCGAAACCCACCTTTTTTTGGGATACATTTTTGATTGTGTTCTAACAATTTTTATTTACAGTCCTTTTTCCCAATTCATTATGTGAGTGCTTCTTATTTGTGGCCATACTTTTCCTTAATAAATTATTTACATCTTTATTAATTTCTAAGTAAATTTTTTTATCCAATTAAAAAAATCTTTACTTTATTGTCAGAGACTTTATAAATCTCACTTACATGTAAAAGCAAGAAATTTTTTCGTAAGTAAGTCTCATCGTGAATGTAAAACTTTTCAAGTCGAATTTAATACGAGGATATTTAAAAATAGCCAGCAGTACTTGATTTATTTAAAATAAATTAATTATTTTAACAGCAAAAACAAATAATTTAAATATCATTTGCATTAATCAAATGAACGGTGCACTTACAGCAGCTTGCATGAGCCATTCTAAAAATAATAAAAATCAACACCATAAAAAGCAAAACAAACAAAAAAAAAGAAACTCTCAAAACTGAGTCACTAGTTTATAAATCTTAAAATAAATTTATGTTTATGTGTTTTCTTTTTTAATTGGCGGCACCCACAAACATGAGCATGTTATTGTGCCATACAAAAAAGATATAAAAATATTGCAAAAGAAATCATCATGAGCATTATGCAAACACTTGGCTTTAAAATTGTTTTCCACTTGAAACCCCAATATGCATAATATGAAAAGAGAAAAAAAAAGAAAACGAAAAAACATATGCAGACATGAGCACCCCAATGAGTGTGCACACAAGTCGATATACTTTCAATAATGCTGCTACTTAAAGTACACTCTACATTGAAAAGAGTCCTCTTCATTAAACGTTTCTTTTTTTAAAAAGTATGCCCCCAAAAGGCAAAAGAAATTATACGTACGTATAACTGCATCATTTTAACATTGAAATCAACAGTGGGTAAGAAGATTTTGTTTACAGAGTAATAAACTTCAACATGCATAAGAAAACAAAAGTGTCATTTTTATTATTTAAGGGTAAAGAGTTGGTTTTCAACTCTTCAGTTCGTTTTTATTGTGACTAATGTTTTGTTATGTCTTTTGCGAACTTGTTGTCATTTTTATTATTTCAACGTTTTTAGTTTCTGCTTTTGCCATGTGAATTTTATTACAAAAATAAACAACAAAGTTCAATGATACCCTACATACTCGTATGCTTCATTAGTCTTTACTTGTGTCTGTAAATAAATATAAAAACAGATTTTTTTTAATTTTCTTAAAACTGCATTAATTTTAAATATAAAATCAGGTGTTTTAACTTAAAGAGTTTGTTGGTTGGGCATCATAGGAATAACTTACATATCGTCCTATGATTTAAAAAAAAAACTTTCAAATAATAATTTTTGATTATGGTGCATATCCGTAACATTTTACGAGTTCCTGCATAATGGTTCTTTGCTACAACTGAAAATAACCTTCTATAACTGAAAAATTTTAAAGAATTTTTTTTTTTAAATTTCAAATTAGAGAGATTTTTTACTTTTCTTTGCATTTTATGAATTTACGATATGATAAATTATATCTCAGTAATAGTGCTCTTTTTAAATTTAGTGTCACTGTTTTTTTGTGCAAATAGCAAATTTCAAATTTGGTAGTAGTCCTATTATTAAAAATTAAGCGCTTTACGAAGGAACAACGCGTTATAATAATGATGAGTCAAAGTGAAGTTAATCCAATTTTTTAAAAAACAAAAAAAAAATCATCTTCTCTAATGAAGCACATTTATATCTGAATGGCTACGTGAAAACACCAAATTGTTAAATTTTGGGCCCAGAAAATCCTCTTGAAAACTATGAGACACAAATGCACCCACAGCGAGCAATTGTCTAGTGCGAATTTCGATCAGGTGGTGTGATTGGGTGATGAGATCGAAATTTATGAGTGCGAGCATTCGTTACAGGAGGTCTTGTGGCTTCAATTAGATAAAATGGGTGAGGACAATATATGATTTTAGCAGCCCCCTGACACACAGCGCCGTTCGGCCGTTCAAAACATGTTTTGTCTTTGTTAGGAGACCTATAACTGCTGCAGTATGCTTTGAAGGAAACTCCATGCCTTTATTCTAAGTGCAAGTCACTCTTGATTGCAGAAGCTCTTGCTAGTAAAATAAAATTCCTTTACAAAGTATGTATTTTATACTCTCGTAAGTGTGAACGTACAATCATCACAAAAACGTAAACACGCTCTCATGCTTACATTTTGCATTCTTTTAAACGGCCAATGCACAACAAATACATGCATGCGAAATTTTTCCTATTATATCCGCTGATTTATTTTATACTCTCTACATTATTAAATATAATACCTTTTTTTCATACATGAGCAACGCTCACGTAAATAAAATAAATTATCTGTGCTAATAAGGAAAAATCGCTTAAGTCAACTTAAGCTAATATTGACTTATTGTTGCAATTAACTCAATAACTTTATCATGGTGGTTACAGATGGTGGGGCGATATATTCCACAACTAACGAAACGCTAATGAAAACAATACCACTTTTAGGGCTTCTGAAGATGAAGTCCTCTAAAATGACTTAATAAGACATAAAAAGTTTTTCATTATTACTACAGATACATTGAAGGCATATATTTTTCTACATGAACAATGATTTATTTCAATCTTTAAGTCTTTTGCACTAACATTTATTCACTCAAAGAGGCAGTAGAGGCATATACTACGCTATTAGTGCAAATTTGCATTTTACAAATGTGCTGATCATATTGAACTAGGTAGTGTCCTTTTTGAATTACCCAAATTTTTTCTTCAAACTCCCTAATCAATGCTACCAGATGCAAAGATTAAAGAAAATCTGGCAACTTTAACTTGTATCGATCAAGGTATTTTTAGTGCAAATGAAAGAAAATGCAAGTGTGTGCTTGTTGTATTTTTAAGCCCGATAATACAAATAAATATACTTATAAAAAACTCATTAATTTTTGTCGTAAAAGATAATATTAATCGCTAGTGGAGATATTATTGCAACATTTTTAATTTGATTAACTTGTTGAGTTCAGTGAAAAGAAATTTCTTTATTAACATTGGATGCATCAAAAATTGCTGGTGATCATATTTAACTTATTATTTATTACCATCAATCATGCGAGCACCTACGCGCCTTTGCCCACATTTACAGGAGTTGACATGGATCTTTCAAAGTGTAAAATTTTTAAACATATTTTTAGTCTTAATAAATAAAACAAAAATCGTAGATTCAGGGCACAAGACCCAAGAAATGAAGAAAAAATGTCGGTGTGAACTCAACTCATGTATGTATAATTTCATTGAACATTTTATTATTTTGATTGATAAAACTTCTACACACAAATAAACACAAATATTTTTTTTAAATAAAAAAAAAATTAAAAGAAAAGAATTATAGAAGTGAACATTAAAAATGTGTTTCAAATAGACGAAATTAACAAAATGTCTCAATAATTTTAGTTGGCATAAGGCCAGTTCATTAAGTAAAACATTTAAAACAAACAAATAAAAAAATATGTCATTTCCATAATCTTAAAAGAAGCCAAAAATTTTCGGATTCAATATGCAAAACTGTGAATAATTTAAATAGAAAATATATTTAGTTTATGATGACTTTAGTAACACATGTAAAATATAAAAAAAATTTGCTACGCAGCTACGCCAGCTAATGAAACAATGTACTCTAAGAATTTATAATTAAATGGGTAATTATAAATTAATAATTAAATAATTAAACAACATTTGTAAGGATAAAAGGCTAAATAAATTACTTATGTAAAGAAAATAAATACTCGAACGTATTTCATTAGATAACAATTTTTTTTAGCTTATTCAAACAAAAAACAACACTTTTTAATGGCCTAATAAAAATATTAAGTGTAAAAGTATTTTTTAATCATATGGAAGATAAACAAAAAACTTCATTGAAGCTGATCATGGCAGCTGGAAATTTAAATACGCTGTAAAAAAAAACAATTAACAAGACAAAAAAAATAGTTAAGCAATTGTCAAAGTTAGACACGTTTATTCGCTTTTAATTACCCAATAAATATTTTATGACACAGTTAAATTCCTTTACAGAATAACAATAAGGAAAGGTATGTAGCTCCATGTGCTAAGCTAACGGTATTAATTGTAAAACGCTATTTACTATAAAAATGAAAAAAAAAATTTAAATTTGAGGAAAGAATTATGCACCAATTAAACATTTCAATTAAAAAAATTAACTTATTAATGCCAAATATTTCCGTAAATATATTAAAAATTGGTTTGGAGATTTTTAAAGATAAGATGGTTTATTTAAAATTAAGCAATAAAAATAATTTTATAAATTTCGAATTACACAATATTAAAGAAAAAAGTATGACTTTATTTATGCGTTATAAGACTTATTAAAACTTAACACCCGATAAATATTTACAATTCTAGATTTGTGGTAAGAAATTATAAAAGATGCAGGAATTTGCACAAGCAAAATTTCCCCCTACAGTAAAACTTCAATAATAAACATTTTTCAATAAATTCTATTAAAAAATAATTAATGTTTAACTAGCTTGAACAGATGCAATATTTCATTTCATTTATTTATTTATTTATTTATTTATTTATTTATTTATTTATTTATTTATTTATTTATTTATTTATTTATTTATTTATTTATAATAACCTAGCCTGTATAGGCCAAAATCGGTTAAAAAATTCTACTAACAAATATATTTAATTTTGAATATTTAATTGATTGAATGAAATTATTTGTCTAATAATAATGAAACTAGCTTTGGGGCCATTGTTACAACATTACAACCTTAACAAAATAAATATTATACGGCTCTGTCCTGTAAATCGATTTTTATATCCAAACAAATCCTTGCTTGTTGCTCTGCAAACTCTTACTTTTGGATATCATGATGATTCTACAAATTTTGCCACAAAATTTTTTTTTATTTATCGAACAAATCTTCAAACTTAAAGTGAAAATTTATTTAAATTTGAAGTAATTATTAATAAAAAACAAAGGTTTCAAATTGTATGTGTTAATTGATTTTTCAATATTTTTTGGTCACATGTGAGTAATTTATATTATTCACGCTTTAGTTCATATTTTTTAATGGTGAGGAAAAAGGGATTTTTAAGAAGCATTGCTTCAGCTATCCAGTGTCTGGAAGTAATTTCAATTTTTCTATATTTCAAATAAATATACTTAGCTGATTTTCAATATGGAATTGTTATGGGACTATTGAAAGTCTAAAATATGAACAAAAGCATGCATTTTATAAACTACTAGGTGCGCCCCGGGGTTTCACAACACGGGATGTAGACTTATGCGGGTGAAATCGCGGGGCGTACCTAGTTAGAAATAAATTATCAATTTCTATTGTAATTATGGTTCACTATTTTGACGATAATTGGTTCCACATAAGAGATAGACATATGCTGTCCTACTTTTTTGTAGGACTATTTATGATAAACATATCTTTCATATCATATATTATATATGTGTAACTTCAACGATATTTGCGGCGCACGCCAAAACATGTCGCCGATCTTAGAATATTTTCCTACTTACTTGACACCTATCGTTATATTTTGGACAATTTACACAATATCTTTATAAATTATAGCCTATGTGTTATTCTGATGTATAAGCTAAATTATTGTAAAGTTTCATTAAAATCCATTCAGTAGTTTTGCGTGAAAAAGGAACAAATATCCACACTTACAAACATTCGGCTTTATAATATTAGTGGGACTCATATGCGTTATATACAAAGTTCGACTAATAAACAGTAAAATTTATAATTTTTTTGTCATTTATGATAACAATCAGCCTATCGATTTACTTGCGACAAGTTTGTTTATTCGGTTTTAAAACTAATAAAATTAAAATTATAAAAATTTAATTCGGATTAAAGAAAATTTTCAAATTGGCACCTCTGCTGTGAATGCCCACTACATTTCATTATAAATACATAGTACTTTTTAAAATATGCATAACTAGTTGACTCGGCAAACGTTGTCTTGCCTTAACATTTTTATATATTCGATCTTCTTACACTAAGAAATCGTACTCATAGAGTAAAGAACCGTGCGAGATCGGGTAAAAACAGGTAGTAGGCAAATAAGCCAGATACCGACTATAACGCTACCTGCCGGGCGGATTTGTGACGTTAAATCTTCCAAGATTATATATATAAACCTTCCTCTTGAACCACTCTAGTTTTAAAGATCTAAGCATACATACAGACATAGGGACAGAAGCGGGAAGCGACTTCGCCTTATATTTATTTACTATGCAGTGGTACACTTTGTTGTATTTTTATTTGTAAAATTTTGCTATTGTTTTTTTAATTTTGCTTTTTTAAATTTTTTTTTTTAATAAAAAAACTTATGCTGTAAATTTGTTAAAAAATGGGCTTAAAATTAAAACTAGTTCCATTAGTAGATACATAAATAATTATTAATTCAAAGTAATATGTGTATGTAA
Source organism: Thelaira solivaga (assembly GCA_947397855.1). Lineage (NCBI taxonomy): Eukaryota > Metazoa > Arthropoda > Insecta > Diptera > Tachinidae > Thelaira > Thelaira solivaga. The sequence continues at coordinate 39,493,127 of OX377613.1, forward strand.
AACCTCGAGTTTAAGGGCTCACTGTAAAAAAATTACCAAGAAAAATGTTAAGTAGTTATTATTAAAAATAAATCATTTAATTTATGTTTGAAATGACATAAATTTGGTCTTCAATAAATTTTAAAGTATTTTTTTTTCGAGAATTAATTTGAAATCCAAATGAAATTGTATTTCATTTCTTCATTGCACGGGTATGTTTTTGAAACTTTAATAAATTTTTTAAGCCCGGTCATTGCTCTTTAAATAAAAAATTAAGATGACAAAATAAAAGTCATTTGAAATGCATGAATAACATCCTACAAACTGCCACCTACATGTGTGCGCCTTAACCAAACAAGCAAGTTTGGATTTTTGACTTTTGTTTTATACAAGTTTTCCTTTTTTTTGTTTCTTTTATTTTTTTTTTTTTTTTTTTTTTTTTACTAAAAATAAATTTAATTTGCCACAAAAGTTTTTGGTTCCGCCACATGCGGCAAAAAGAAATATTTTGTTTTAGGTTGGTTTGTTGTTTCATTTATTGTTTATTTTTTAATTTACTACACAAAAAAAACAACAAGTGTAATAATTTTTCATTTAAAAGTTTGAAAATACATACAGACACACATGTCTACAAACACAGCCTACACACAATTGTCAAGAAATTGCCCACCGAGCACAAGGATTTAATTTAAAATTGAAAAGGTTATGTTATTAAAACCTTTAATCCAACAAGCTGTTTATTATAGTACTTAGCCCAGCAAACACTATATGATGTTTAACAAAGTACACGCAAAGAAAAAAGATGGTTGAATATGGTCACCGCAAACATAATGTGTTCTTCACAAAAATATTATTATTAATTTGAAGCATCTAAACATTATTCTGTTCACGATAAACATATTTCTAGTTGTTTTTAACCGTACTATGTTTAGTGTCTTAGATCAACCATATAATTATCATATTATGTTTAATAAAATTTTACTTGAAATCATAAATATGTTCATAGTAAACATAATAATTATAAAAATATGGTTGAATGTAAATTGCTTTCTATTTTGTCTCTTTCGCAACCATATAAATAAAGTGACTATAAAACAAAAACTTAATCGTTCAAACTCAACTGAGCTTTGTGGCTAAAGTAGTTGAGTAGCGAGTTAATGCTTCTTAACTAAGTGTTCGCAAGTTCGAGCCCTGGTAGAGTCAACTAAAATTTAAAAAAATAAATTTAAACTCGATGTATTATGCAATATGTAAATAATAATATTGTAAATAAATACAAATTGATAGAAAAGAAAAATCAATGGAATAAAAAAACTTTATTTATACAAAAAATTTAAATTAAATTTTTTTTTTTAAATTCATATTAAAATATGTATGTATTAAAAAAAAATAAAAAAAATTTTTTTGCCTTGACCGGGGGTTGAACCGCAACATCTGCAGTTGAAAGCTATTTTTAATATCTTTGACTTAAAAATATATATGGTTGGGTGCAATCATAAATCTAACCATACTATGTTTCCACTAGAATATGGTTGCCTCAACCATATTTTTTCTTTGCGTGTAGTAACAAAATATTTAAAAATGTTTTTAATTAAAAATTTACATTTAATTATATTCAAATCAATTTGTTTGTTGGGACATGTTATTTTATGTCTATAAAACTTTTTCACGCACTTTGTTTTTAATTAACCTGATTTTTTTTTTTTTTTTCTGGCATGGAGTGTTTCCTCAAAACTATAGTTTTTATTCTATGGCAAATAAAAAATATCAAACCATATCTATTTTACTACACGCACACAACATAAATTTAAATTTTCATTGTGCAGCAAAAACACATACAATGTTATGAGATGAGCAAAATATTTGATGATCTACAAAATTGTTAAAAAATTAAAACTCAAATATTTCAAATTTTTCAAAAAAATTTTTAATCGTATTGGTCTTAATAGAGCAAATTTGATTTTGAGTTGAAAAATCTTCTTGTTAGACCTAAAATTGAAAAAACGAAGTAGGTGAAGCCTTCTCAATCGAATGCAACAAGTTACGAGGCTGAATAAAACTAATTTTAGTTTTCTACTTTTATATAATATAGATAAGAGTTCGATTTATTTGGTAATGATAGTTTCACAAAGTTAAATTCACTATGTGTAGATAAGTAATTTAGTAAGGCAAATTTAGTTAAGTCTTTAGTTTATGTAATTTAAATTCCAAATTAATTTAGATTTTAGTTGTAGTTTTAATTTAACAAATTATTTTATTTATGTGTTAACTTTTAGGTAAGTAAATAAATTTATATTCTTTTATTTTAGGTTAAGTATAATTCAAAAGGTAGGTTTAAGCAAATTTTAATGTAGATGTAATTATTTTTTATCAACCCTTATTTGAAGTCATAAATAAAATTTTAAAGTTTTAATTATAACACAGAGTAAAGTTTATTTCACAAATTTAATTGTATACAAAAAATATATTTAAGCAGAATTCAGATCACTTGTTGGTTGGCTGTCGGCAATTTTATTGTGTGTAGAGAAGAAAGAAGTTCTGTCAACGCAGGTTGTCTGTTTTATTGAGGTGAATAAAAATTTGACATTTCTTAACCTGTCACCCCCGGGGTGTGTCTTCTCGGTGAAATTCCACCTTGATGTATCACTACCGGGGAATATAGGTGCGCCAGCACCTGGAACTGCCATGGGTTTGAATCTGGCAGAAGGAAACCTGAGGGTTTACCTAAAGGATACCTTCGGGGTCCGACCAGTGACTCTCAACACTGGTACCACGGGAGCCGGTAGCCCCACAGAGGAAGCACTAATGTCCGAGCAATGGGTTAAGAGCTGATGCTCACGAATGGTTGAACAATGAGTGCTCGGAGTCTGTGGACCGAACTTCGTTCCAACCCCACGGGGTTTAATGGATGATGTTCTGGGGACAACATCCCTGGTTCGTTGTTCGGTCTGTGGACTTCGTGCACACCCAAATGCTCGGACAGCGGAATCTTTGACCGGTTATTGGTGAGGTCCCCTTCGGGGGTTCACGTGGTGGCTGTGGTTGAGACCAAAAGGTACGCTGGGAACGGAGTGCATGTCACCTTTGGCAGGGTGGCATGTTCTTCGATGTGCTGTTTCATTGAAACAGATGTCACTCGACACGGGTTTTGGATAGGCCCAACTCCCTAAACAAGGGTGGTGTGTGTGACATGGCAGAAACACACACAATTTGCTACCTGTGTCCTTAATTAGTCACAGGGGCTGTAGTGGTAGGCACGGATACCACTCGTGGTTTGACCACGGTGAGATAAGGCCCTAGCGGCAGGTGCTCACCTAAATCATCCACATGCATTTCTTAACCTGTGTTGCCGAAACTTCTGTATTTCTTTATGCTAATTTAAACAGAGGCAATTGGATCAAGAATTTTGGAGACAAACTGTATTTTAACCTTCACATAACCGAAACCGACCCAGGTGGGATTTAAAATTTTCAATCAGTCATAACTCACACAATTTTTGCAAACGCAAAAAATGTTTTCGAGACTGTAACTAATTTTTTCTCTAATTTTACTAAATTATCTTCTTGGATTTTTTTCAACTCTTTAATTTTTTCTGCGTCGTTAAAAGTTTGTACATTTTAATTGATGTTAAACAAAAAAATTATTCTTATATCAGATCTGGTATACGAGTATGTATTCAGAATATATTTAATTTTGAATTATTAACAACTAGATGTGTTTGACGGTTTCGCCCGGCCTGGCCTTTTATTGTGTGAAAGCATGTAAAGGGTGTTTTTTATAGACGTACAGAACTTTAAATTGCAATAAAACAACGATGGATTATTCGATTGACATGAATTTTATTTATATGAAAGATAATCTTGTGGCATTACATTTTATATATAATTTCTGGCATATGACCACCACGGCTGGCTCGGATGTAGTCCAATCTGGACGTCCAATTTTCGATGACTTTTTCCAACATTTGTGGCCGTATATCGGCAATAACACGGCGAATGTTGTCTTCCAAATGGTCAAGCGTTTGTGGCTTATCTGCATAGACCAATGACTTTACATAGCCCCACAGAAAGTAGTCTAGCGGTGTTAAATCACAAGATCTTGGAGGCCAATTCACAGGTCCAAAACGTGAAATTAGGCGGTCTCCAAACGTGTCTTTCAATAAATCGATTTTGGCCCGAGCTGTGTGACATGTTGCGCCGTCTTGTTGGAACCACAGCTCCTGGACATCATGGTTGTTCATTTCAGGAATGAAAAAGTTAGTAATCATGGCTCTATACCGATCACCATTGACTGTAACGTGTTGGCCATTATCGTTTTTGAAGAAGTACGGACCAATGATTTTACCAGCTTATAAAGCGCACCAAAAAGTGAGTTTTTTTGAATGTAACGGTGTTTTGACATACACTTGAGGACTAGCTTCACTCCAAATGCGGCAGTTTTGTTTGTTGACGTAGCCATTCAACCAGAAGTGCGCTTCATCGCTAAACAAAATTCGCTTATGAAAATCGGGAACAACTGCAATCTCGTTTTCGAAATAAAATTGCACTATTTGCAAGCGTTGTTCAGGCGTGAGTCTATTCATGATGAATTGCCAAGCCAAACTGAGAATAAGTCACTTGACAGCTGTTAAATCGGTCGCCATCTTGAACAGTAATGCCAACTTAAAGTTCTATACGTCTATAAAAAATCCAAATTAAATAATTTTTTGTGTTTTTTTTTCTACAGAACATTATTTTAATGTATCATAGAAAGCACAAATTACAAAAATCATGCCTTATAAATGTTCTGCTGTAAGTGATTCTCTATCGTTGTATAACTTATAAAGTTGCTTCTAGGTAAGCACTATTTTTTTGCTGGGTTGGACAGAGAAAAATATTTATTATATTAATTTGACTTTGCAATGCAAGTATACATAATATGGACCTATAGTTTTTCATCTGTTTAACAAGAATATGATTTTGAGCTCCAAAGAGTGCAATAGTGAAAAACCCAAAACTTTAAATAAAAGAGCCAAATTTAATCTTTAAAATAATTTCAATTCAAAGAAAATTATTATACTATTATAACAACAATTTCTGAAGTTCTTAATTTATTAGTCACATTTTTGCTATTAGTTTATCATTTATAGTTAAAATTTAAAAGTTACTTTTCTAAAAAAAAATTAATTAGAACAATAATAAAATCAAAACTTCTTTTATTTAAATTAATTTTTTCAATTACCATTTAAAACGCTTAATTTCGATTTCATCGTTTAGATGACATGAACGCATTTTCAATCAATTTAATATAATAGAAAATTAAAAAAATTTTTAAAAAGTAAAAAATTTACTGAAAACAAATTTATCACTTACCACATTATTTGTATTTTAAAGGCTAAATCCATTCGTTAATTTCAACCAATCAGCCAGCTTAAATAAGTTGGCAATAAATTCAATAACACACTTTTATGCAAAATAAAACAGCTTTTAGTTGAATATATTAAGACTGTAAATAGATTAAATAGAAAATAAAAATAAATTAAATTTAGTTGTCAACAAAATATAAAATGTTTTCAATTTTGCACAACAAAACAAACAAACAAGCAATTGCGAGCACAAAACTTATTGATATTTAAACAATTTCACCATAATTGTTATATGAGTAAATAAAATAGAATAATTGAAATGAGGCCACAGATCCTTATAAAATATAAAAATAACACTATGCAAAAGAAAGAAAACTCAGATTACGGTAGAATGGGCCAAAAAAAAAACGCACCTCTGTGTATTCATTTTAAAATTTTACATTTCTCCTTCTTTTCAAAATTTAATTCTGAATCGGTATAGGTAACTTTGCGAATCCTAGACATTAGTTGCATAAAATGTTCAACAAACTTATGTCACACACTAGAAGGAATATTTTTATTTAATCTACTAGCCCTCTAACTCACTCTTCCATTTATTAATGAGACTTTTTTATTGTTAATTACAAAAAAAAGCACTATTATAAATTTAAGAATGAGAGGGTTAATATGTTCTACAAAATTATTTCTGGTTCAATGATACGCCAAGTCTCTGGACACACCGATGATGAAAATTTACTTAAACACCAGAAATGAGTCAAAACTTAAATTATGTTTAAGGGTTAACTCATTTTTATTTAGAGATCGGGCAAGAAACCATATAAAAGAAATATTTTGAATTAAATTTAACTACAGAAAACTTGTTATAAACGAAATATTGTATTATATTATAATAACTAATCAAAATTGTTGTTGAAGCTTGAACAAATTTACACAAAATAATACAGTAGTCTTGTAACATCATAGCGCTTACCAGCTGTCATAAGCTAGTATGTAATGTCACACCGCCGAGTAACCAGAGACGAAAGTTTTGAGTTTAGAATTTTGAAAAACTCAGTGCCGGAAGTACATATATGGAAGTTTTTTGTTATGTGTGCATTTTTTTTTTAAGTAATAATAAACACCAATTTTCATGTTTTAAAATTCATGTATATGAAATGTAAACAATGATTATAAATTTTTTATACTCGTATTGAAATGGTTTTCGAAAAGAATTTTCAATTCGAAAGAAAAAGCTAATACTATGTAGACCTTTCGAAAATCCAGCAGAGTTGTATTAACAATTTTGAGAGTAATTTTAAAAATGTTAAATTTTTCTTGATTTTTCTACATAATTAGTTTTTTTCAAAGTGAACATTCTCTTCAAAAGCCTTTTCGATTCGAATGCACTCTATTACCTCTGGTTACTCCGCGGTCACACTCAGTGCAATATGCATGTAAATATTTACAAATTTTCCTAACTAGTAACACAGTAACACAGTGGGATATTTAAAATATACCTTGACCGAAAAAAATGGTCCAAGTTTTTGAAAAACTTATTTAAAATTTGTATTTTCGGCTTAGCAGTTACTTTTTTTTTTCAAAATTTATTTTTTGATCAAAAAGGGAAAAGACACGTGATATTTTTAAATTTTTTTTCCCTGCAAAAAAGTCTAAATTTCAATTAGTACATATTATTTTTTAAAAGCTAATAACTTCAAAAATAAACATCATAAAAAATATTACGTAATTGTTTTCATACGTACTGCGTTCTGCGACCTCACTTTTTTCCCTGTCCGCTTCACGCGAAATGTCCCATTTGGATACTCTAAAATTAATTAATTTATTACATTTATATTAACTAGAGCGAAAATCTGTTGACCATAAACAGAATCAGGATTTAAATAAATACAACTTTATTAGCTCTAAGAAACATGAAAATTGCTTTTTTAATTAAATTGTTTAATATCGCTTAGAAATATTTTGTGGTAAGAGGTCAATAAATAGTAATAAAAAAACAGAGAGTGTAAGCAACTCAATTAGAAATCTAAAATAAGTTTTTTTTAAGCAATTGAAAAAATTACAATTTATGTTATCATTAAGTTTTATCATTCAATTTGACTTATAATTGATTTATGAACAAAACATATAAATAAATTCTCTATAACAGATTATAAACACATATTTACTGTGTACTGCATACTAAAGGGCTACACAACCATACTTGAAAGCCACACATCAGTACAAACTGCATACATATCAAAAGAAAGTTTCATTTTTGAATGTTAAAAATCTTCAGCAAAATCTGTATAAATATTTACTTCATTTTGATATTTGTTTCAATTTTTCATGTTGCCAGACTATAGCATTTAACATGTATGGAATTTGAGTGTATATGTCTAGCATACGCACATGTTGTGATAAACGCGCGTTTTACAAAATGCGACAAAACCTGTTATGGAAACCGCGCGTTCATAAGTAAACACTATTGACAAAGTCAAAGTAAATTTTTAAGAGTCGTATTTTTTATGAATTTTGCAACATTTTATTCTCCCTTTAACGTTTAGTTTGTGCAAAATTAATTTCATCGTTTCAATGTGTGCTTGCGACTTGCGTTTTTCAGAACATGGGCGAAAAGTAAATTTAAATTTAAAAAATTTTCGTAATTTACTCAATTATTTTATTAATCTACTTCATGAATTTTAGGCCAATGTTTTCTACAAATAATTGGAGCCCAAAGAAATAATAAAAAAAACTTTTAGAGCTTTTAAAATTGTTGTTCTTATAATAGAATATAAGCAGTTTTTCGATATTTCACAGAAATATTTGCTGCACTTGCATTCAATTTAAATTAGAATAAGTGACTTTAAATTAAATCTTGCCTTGTTCGTACATGAAAATTAAGTGATTTTTCTTTTAATTTCGTGAGTGCGTAAATACTTCTAAATGATTAGCAAAATGTAATCATGCAGGAAATTCTGGTTTAAATTTAAGCTCACGTATGAATTTAATTTTATTTTTCATATCATTTTTAAGTTTACTAACAATGTATTATGCGCACGGACAAAAAGTAAAAGTTTGTTAACAAGTAAGGAAATTTCTATTTTATTTAACCTGGGTATCTCCTTTTTATCGATTTTTTATTTTTGATGACAATTTGCTTCAGCTAAGCTAAGCATGATCTTTTTAAAAATACTTGCAAAATCATGAAAAGCGCTACTTTGTTTATTAAAAATATTTCCAACACGAATCACAGTTTTAAAGCAAATGGAAAAAATAAATTTTCTTTTGGCCATTATTAGCAAGCAGAAGCGTGTACAGCTTAAACTATGAGGAAGGAAATTAAAACAAAAATAGTTAGTATTCAGTGAACATTTTTATTAATTTTGATAAGAAAATTTCCTTTTTTACTGCATATAGTTTTGCACCTACTAGCAAATAAGTGTGTTGTTCCTTAAACAGTTTCTAGCTTTAACATAAACATAAAACATTTTCAATTTGCCAAAAAAAATAAGAAGGAGGAGAAAAAGAAAATAATAGAAAAACTTTCAACTCAATATCCTTTAAATGTGTTTTGTTAAGCCGTCGTGTTATGACTATATTTACCTGACTTATCATTACATCAACATGGTTGGTTTACTACAAAAATACTTCCGTTTCCGTTTTAATAACATCTCGTCCATACAATATAATAAAGAAACAAATACACAGACAAACAATAATAAAAATTTTACATGGTTAGTTTGGGGCAAAAAGAGGGAGAAAACTGCTAAAAGGCATTGGAAGCAACTAAAACAAACAAAGAGCACAAGGTGTGCTGAAGAAAAACTACATGTGTGTTCAGTCAGCAACAATGATACAACTGATGATGATGATATTATTTTCTTTATTATTATTTTTTTTTTGCTTTTTTTTATACCTTTTACGAATATTCATCTTTAAGTACCATCAGGTTTATTTTTTTTTTTTGTGTTTTCGTTTTATGTTTTATTTCATCCTTATAATACTTAACCTTTCAAGATGCTTGATGAATAAAGTTTGAAATGAAAATAATAATAATAACAAGAAACTAACTATGGCAATAGCAATGTTTATTATTGTGTGTCATTTAAACTGTGTGCTGGTCACTCTCGTTGTTAGAAACATTAAAGATACAAAGTGGTGTGTTGTGTTGCCTTATAAATTCAAGATAATATTTCAATAGATTTGAAAAACTAAAGGGCCAAAGCAAACACATAAAAAACATGCAAAAATTTTAACTTTTGTAATAAATTCCTGCCTTAAAGCATATAAAAGGGGCAATTGTACACATGTCTACTTGATACTTTTATTTATGATTGTCCTAACAAAGTTATTGCTCTAATTTTTAAGAGGTTGATACTAGTATTATTGTATTTCTGTTTTTGTTTTAGAAAAAAAAACACAGTTTACAAGTAACCCCCAACACTTTATTTAATAGTGTCACGCTGAGAATTTTTTAATTTGCACGCATTCACGTATTTACCGTGATCTGATGTCGGGTAAATATTAACTAATAACGTTTTTATCCGGTCTCACACGTCCCTTTGGTCTATGAGTGAGGATTCTTGGTTAACTATTTTTGCTTGGCCAGTACAAATTGGCGGCCTTCCAACTGACCCCCCTAAAAGTGGGCGTGGCTGATACAAGTACATATGGTGACCATACTTTAATAGTTAAATCATTTAGTTAGCCTATGTTACTTGCCATTGGTAAAAGATTTTTTAAATTCAATTATTAATCTTTCTAATAAATATTAGTATAGATGGCGATCGGGGACTCTACTTTATTTAAAAAAGATCAAATCATAACTCTAAGCACACTAAGTTCTGACAAAGAAAACGCTTTATCATGCGATGCACATGATGCTCAATGCGAGTGATCTCCTACCCTTAATGGAATGGTTTACAACGGCCTGTGGTCTTCCATATCATTGATGTAAGATACGAAAGATAAGTATCAGGCAAAGCAGGCTCTGTAATTTTCATGACAACTCTTCAGAGCATATGCTTTGTAAATTAATAGCCTTAGAGTTTCAGAAGCAAGAGATCTCTCTAAAGCTAGAGCAGTGAAACAAAAGGAAATTTGGGTTACAGTTGATAATAGTAATATCAGGGTTGGAAAAAGTCAAAAACAAAAAAAGATTAAGTCCCAAATGCAGAGCAAATAGAAACGCTTATTATTTATAATAAACATTGTTTGTGTATGTTTTTCTTTTTAGAAAAAATATAAATAAATTACTTTAGACATTTACATGTCAACGTGTAATTAATTTAAAGTATCTTTAAATATATTCAAATTAATTATAAAAAAATATAATAAAATATTTTTTTTTTAATTTAAAATAATAATTTGCTACAAACGGCGCTATTTTGTTCTAATTTTAATTTACAGTAAAACAAAGCCAACAACAACTTCCCAACAAAATAATTAATTTGTTAATAAGCACTATCGACAATCACACATACATAAATTCATTGAGTTGAGTTTTAAAAAATTAAAAAAAAAACAAAAAAATCTTTTTTTATACAAGCGAAGAAAAAAATATATTACAATAAATTTACATACGATTTGTTTGTGTAGAAAAGTCTTATCAATTGAATTATTGAATAAAATTTATTATTTAAAGCAATTTAATGTAAATAAACATATAAAAATAATAATTACAGCATCTCATGGTAGAGGCACAGCAGTAAGAGGAAAAGATTTTTTATTTTTTATTTTAATTGAAAATTTATTACTACATTATGATTGTTGTTGTCTTGTCTACGAGTTTTTGTTATTTTGACATTGAACTATATTTTGACAACAGCACTAACAAAATATAAACAAGCAAGCATGTTTGTAACAAAAGTTAAGTTTGTTACAAAGTGTGTCAGTATTTACTGTATAAAAAAAGAAAAGAAATATTTATTTGTATTCACTCATGAGTATAACTGGCTTTAGTTATAGTTTTAAATTTTATTGATTTGGTAAACAGGGTGTTACAAAAAACTGTTAGCTATTTCTAATTAATATGCTTAGTTTCAAATTAGTTCAAAAATAAATTTTTGAATTAGCTTAATATTTATAATATTTTATACGCGAAATTCTCGTATATCCATGAACTTTGTCTGCAAGCCACGGAATATCACTAAGGCAGAAATTGGCCACTTACACAATATACAAACCACAATAATAATAGGTTAAAAGTATATGTATGTAGCTGCCTACATACTCTTATGTCTGAAATCCATATTTTTCTTTATACAGTCCTCAGGGGAATAGAAACTAGTTACAAAACATGACACTGGACTTGTCCTTGAAGTATAAAGATCGGTCTCTGCTTTAATCTTTTTCATGTTATAGATCAGCTAATCTTGCAACAAATAATGAAAAACTAGTTGCAGAAGGGTACTAGATGAATAACACCGCAAATTTACAAACGGTACCACTCCCAAAAGATATTAAAGAAATTAGAGCTTGTGTACTCCTTACGTACTCATTGGTATTATTTTAGCGCCAATATATTTTTGATTAGTCATGGACATGTTCTTTGGGAATAATTTATCCACACAGGGGTCATAACCGATAACGCGTTGTGCAATTACTTACTTCAAAAACATTTGAATAGATTTTTTTGAATAACTGGACAGTGTGCTCAAAATACATATACTTTAAGAAGAGATAGTTGTCCTTCCATTAATATAAAAGGTGTTACAATACCAGAGGAAAACCATATAAAATATATTGGTATTCATCTTGATAAGTGCACATCTCAGAGGAATGTGTGGAAGGAGTTGAAATTGAAAAAATTTATTTACAGTAACAACATCTAACATCTACCGTTAACTAAACTGTCGAAAAATAAAATTAATTAAAAAATCATTCATTATTGGACTAAGTGTTGCTTTGCAAGATCAAATCCATTAGGCTTGAAAATTTTAATTTTTATTTTGTTTAATATGTGTACATACTTTCGGTGCATATGTATGTATAAATAAATATTTCTTTATCAGTGATGCCCCTAAAATCGAAAATATTGATGGCATGAAATTTATCGAAAGATGTTGAGTGAAACAAAATTAGTTAGGAAGATGTTGATTTTTTCTACATTCATTTTATATGGGAAGATGTTGTTATCTCGCCGAATAGCTGGTAGATGTTAAATGTACTCCAGTGTAAAAACACTATTTCGTGAACTAATCACATAGCAGCTAAAATTACCCAACTGCAGTTGAAAGCTGCACAGGTCTACTGTCGATTTTAAAGCCCATATGGATATATGTCATTCAGCTGTTGAGAACTGCTTCTGCATTAAATATTGCAAAATTATAAAGAAAACAATCAAAACTTTTATGAATAATGACGGGCAAATATCCAAAGTACATAATGAAGGATATGGTGCATCCCATCCACTTGCTAAAGACTTGCTTGTTTTTGAGGACTGAAAAGAACCCAGACGTTTGATCTGATTGTTCGACCGTCAAGTTGAAATTAAAATAGCAATGGAAACTAAGTCCATCTGTATGTATGATATATTTTATATAAAATTCATAGTATAAGATTTGAAGTACATTTTCTAAATTTTATTTAGAAAGATTCAAAATTAAAACAATTTATGAAAAAAAAATTGGACCGAAATCTATATCGAATGAAATGAATCAAAATGTTAAGTTTTTTAAATTAATACACGAATTCAAAAATTTGAACACCAGTAGCTCAATATCGAATGTGACAAATTTGCCTCCGTCCTTCTTCTGAAATTGAGATCTTAAGATTAATATTTTATTATGCCACATTCGTTTGATCTCACATTTTTATTGGCTGATAGGGCTGCAGTAATCATGTGAATACTAAAAAAAATTTAAAACTGCGGTAGTATTTATTGTGTTATCAGGGAATGCTTTCGAAGATATATAAAAAAATAATAATTTTTCATATATTTTTTTCATAAATTTTACTTTTAAGTCTACGTCATTTTTTTTTTTTTGATAAGAGCATAGAACTATATACTGGATACCAGACAGGCACGCTGTACTGCTAATCTTACAGTCATTATACTAGGCTACAGTTAGGTCGTCTCTTAATCTGCTTTATAATATAACGTTGCATTAGATGTCTGGAAAGTAAAGCCATGTTAGCAAAGAGCGGGCAGACTGCTTGACCAACAGAGTGGCAATCCCAAGGTAGAATCACAGTTCTCAAAAAATTGAGAATCGTGACTAGTCTCAGACAAACAAAATGCTTTATCATTATTATTATGAAGAATATCGCTCAGGCTTCTAATGGCTAAGTTTAGCGTACACTGTGGGTTTAGATATGACCAGTGTAAGATAGTAAATATTAAAGGAGCCTATGCGAACTTTATGGTTTGCATGACGAAGCCTTAGACCATGTATGTATGTACTTTGTGTAAGTTTCCCGCACATATTTTTATTACACCCTGTATAAATGCAATATTTCACTTTCAATTTAAAATTCAGTCATAAGTCATTATATACATACATAAATGGTTTTATTTTTTGTTTGTACATTTTATAGCCATTCTTCTTAGATATTTTTTTTCTTCTTCTTAAGTTCAAACACTTTAAAGGCTTCGCAATGTGCCAGTTAGATTATTCTTTTTAAAGGAAACACACAACCACACATATTACATACATACAAATTTCCACTTGTAAGAAAATAATTGATTGTTATTCGAAAAATAAAGCTAAACAATAAATAAATCTTTTTTTTTCAAATCAGACAGAAATTATTGATTGTTATTGTAATTTATTGTTATCAGTTTAGGGAAAAAGTGCAAGTTGAAAATGAATTTGCTATTTATACTGGCATTTATGAGAAGCTGAAAAAGAGAAATTTTTTAAAGTTTTATATTCATTTAAAAAAAATTACAGATTTCACTACAACTATAAAAAAATCTCTTCAAAATGGCAACGCAAAAAAATGCAAAGCAGCACATGGTTTTTTTTTTCTCATCAACCATAAAAAACAACTCTGATCGCAGAGAAACTATGTATTATTTTATGGAAGTTTTCTGAAATAAAGATCGTACAGAATTGTCAAAAAATCTGTAAGAAGTATTCACAATAGGTACCCCTTATCTTAATTTATCTGTCGACATGCAATTTTTGACGGATCAAACTAAATCAACTGACTTGTTAAAATATTTTAAAATACAGTATATAAGCTGTTATTTTCGAAAGTTCATTAAAAAAAATAAACGGTTAAAAGTAAAATATAGACACCATCTTACTAAAATGACCGCTGACTAATTTTTTTTTTTAATTGGACTTATACCCCTTTGAAAAATAACAAGTCGTGTGTACCAACACTAAATTTATTACTTCTCCTAGTAAATGAATTCTTCTTAGAATTAATATGAAACAGTAATACTTCTTAGAAAAAAAAATTTATTTATTAAAAACTATTTACATTCCTTGAAATAATTCTTTGATTTTTATTTTATAATATACGCTATCAACGTTTTAAATAATTTTTTATGTATAATTTATTACAATGGAATTTCGTTCTCTAGTCCCTGAACTTTTATTGGAAATTTAACGACAATTCTTATGAAAGAAAAATATACGAATATCTATGCATTTACGTAAGTAATTAAAAAACAAAAGTGATTTATTTATTGGTGAAAAATTGTTTACAAGAATTTCGACATATAATGCTCACAGTTTAGTTTGAAAAATGTACTACTTGTTTGTTTAATAAGTTTAGAGAATATACTGAGTAGATACGAGTACCTAACACGCATTATTTTTTGCTAATTGTATTACATACTTAGCCTCAATTTAGTAAATGATTCGCTGTAACTTAGTTACTTTAGTTAGTTAAAATTTTTTCTTTAATAAATAAAAATTGTTTTCATTTTTTTCTTGCTTTTATACAAGGTTGTCGCTTTAATGAATTCGTTTAGCAGCTGTTATATTCCAAATAATCAAAATTTATTTCAATTTACAACTTAAATCGAAAAGATTTTAAAAATACATTTTTTAGAATCACAAATCCTGCACCAAGAATTAAAAATTTTCTCAATTATATGATTTTTTTTTAAACAACACTAATCCGCGAAGCTTCTTGGCTTGTCTGCAGAAAACACCCAAGGTCTAGGCAGGGATCGAACCTGCGACCCCCAGATGGATAGGTTAACACGCTACCTACTAGTCATTATTTTTCAAGCATCAGTCTTAATTTAGTATTAGAATTAAGAGTGTTATCGTGTCACCTGATCACTGCGGTCAAAATAAATGTATTTTCCTCTTATAAATCTTTATTAAAAATTCAAATACTTGATTAGGTGAAGCGTATTTAGGTGGTGATGCCCTAAATAAAAAAACGGATCCAAATTAGACCACAGTATATTTTCTTACTCCTCTTCTGATCTTTATATTTGTTAAATGTTACAATATTCTGCAGTATAAAGTCATAAATATCGTGACAATGCAAATTGGCAGGTCCTGTTAGTTTGTTCTCTTTCGAGAACCGAATGGCATGAATGTTTTCGCGACCCTACAACCCTAACCAATATTAGTCGTGTTCTTTTTCTAGCTACTCATTAAATCTGAACTTAACAGAGTTCCAAAGCAGTCTGCAGATTGGTTCTGGGGGATGAAACTTCATTTTATTGCAAAATAAAAGTTAAAGATTTTTAATTAAAACTTTTTTTAATAAATAAGAATAGTTAGTTTTAGGATCTATTACGGGAATAAGAGAATTTTCTTTAATATTAAACTTTCCATGCCCGAGACAGAATTATTTTTTTGTAGTACAGTATTACAATACAATGCCAACACCGGTTTCAACGGCTTCAAAACTTTAACTATTTTGAAATTTTCAACTACTCTACATTAGCGGTATCAACAAACATATTGATTTCCTTTTAATAGTTTTACAAACAAAACAAAAAAAAGCAATTTATGCGCCTCACTAAAGTCCATTTCTACCATATGTTTTTTTAGATATTTTTCCCATAAACTTTTTAAAGGCAGAAGCTAAAAACCATTTGTGTGTGGTATACAAAGTGATGTTTAATAAATATAAAGAATAAAAATAAAAATTTAATTTTTAAGTTTTAAAATTATAGCCAATAGATTTTGCCATTAGATACTCACTCACATGGCTAAATAGTCTTCCAACATTTGAGTTTGTATGTACAAACGATCTTGGCCATTTGCTATAAGTTCTTATTTTTCACTTTTTATTACGATTCTATTTTAAAATATGATATTTATGTACGGCTATGCACTCGTACAAATGTATTTACTTGTGTAGAAGGCATGTTATTATGAAAAATTGCAAACAGAAATGATACAAACATTATTTATGTGAATATAATGTATATAATTCGACATTTTGCTAAAACATTTAAATTTTCCAGCTTCCATTTTGTTTTAATTAATAAATAATTTTCCAAAAACATATCTGGTACAAGAAAATAATTTAAAAAAATATATATACTTTTATAACTATTTCGTGTAATTAATTAAGGCTAGTCGATGGAAATGACTTATAACAAGAAAAGAAAATATGCTTTGAATTAAAAGTTTAATGAAAGATGAAGACATCAGTTTTTTTCATTTTATAAAACACAGTGTCCGCAAAATATTTGTAAACAAATTAAAAACAAATCACTCCCACCAATAACAGTTTAATTAATGCATTATAAACTTCTCTAAATTAATGGAAAAATAATGCACAATAAAAGTAGTAAAACAAAAACAAAAACGATTAACAACAGAATAACGTTTTATTTTAATTAAAATCTAGAAAACCAAACAGTGTAAAAGACAAATTGTTGTTAATTTTCATTTAACAACAAAAACAAATGCATTTAACCATTCACTTGTGTCTCCATGCCTCCATTCATGTTTGGAGTTAACTACCTCTGGTCAGTTAATCCAAGCCAAAAACTTTAAAATAAAAACGACAAGACAAAACACCAGAAGAAAACAGAAGGTAAAAAAAAGAAAACGTTTCTAACACCTGAACTTGTGTATATTTAACTGTTTAGTGATTGTGTGTATGGCTGTGTATTTATGTGTGTGTATAATGGTATATACGACTGCTCTATCTATGAATGAAAAGTAAACTTAATGAATAAACCATTAGTTTTGTAGAATAGTTGCTCCTACACAGAAAAACCAGTTAATAAATGGTATTACAACCACAACCACAACTACAACCACAAATACAACTGCAACAAAGTATGTATTTAAATTTGTACCAAAAAAATAATAATGCAGTTGCAAACAACAAATACATTTTATTTTCATTATTCAGATATGAAATTAACATGTATCTGTTTTTTTTTTATTACAAAAATTTTTACTAAAATTTTTTCATTTTTTAACAAATAAAAATTTATATTTTAAGTTTTTATATTTCCGCACAATCGGGAATTTTTAGCTTAAAAATGATATGGCAGCGAAACAAATTAATCACTCTTCTTGCTTTTCAAATAATTTCTCTTAATAATCGACCCCATTCTGTAAAAAGAATTCTAAGCCGAAATGGTAAATCGAATAATTAAGAAAAAAAGAAAAAAGCAATTAACATATAAAGTTTGAATCCATTTTTTTTCATTACGAACAATTTAAAACAATTAAGCTAAAAAAATTTAAAAACTCTTTGAAACTTTTTTAAATTTTTGTTTCAAATATAAAAATTAGTTCAATGACTAAAGGGATACATAGTTTTTTATGGTCATTACAATAATAAGCACTTTGCGACAATAGCAGACAATGTCTGTTAATGTTATAACACAAAAACTTGACTTTGACGCTTAAAAAAATAGAATATTTTAAGAAAATATATTAATTAGTATTAGATTGCTGACGGCTGGTTATGCTGCCACCAATAATTTGCTTTCATTCTACAACATCTCAGGCAATCCACATCCTGCAAACACATTTTTCAGTAAAATATTATAGGTATGTTTTACCGTCTCATTCATAGGTGTGCAGCATTGCCGAATAAATCTTGACTTCGTCTAGATTAGCAAAAAAGATTTTATCACAGCTTTATTGTTGACACTTATTCACATATTGATTCAAAATACTCACCGGTGAGTCAAAAACGTAAATTCCCACTTTATGACTAATATGTAAACCTAAAGTACAGCAAAATCTCCTCAGTTATCTATAACTCAATATCACTAATATCATAAAGGGGGCATTTAATTTGTTGAGTATATGGAAATTTTAAAATAACCCAAAGTAATAACTTCCGAACGAACCATAGAAGATTGTAAGATAGAACATATAGCATTTTAAAGGGAAGGTTGGCTAGATTTGTAATCTCAAATACTTAGAAGTTGCTTTGGACTATTTTTAAAATTTTTTTGAAATTTCCATATATTCCAGTACTGTTGTTATCATGGATTTTTGGCAGTTTCCGTTTTGCATCATAAAATAAATACTACGAAATTATCCGAAAATGTTAAAACACTTCCAGAAAGTTTAGAACCTACAGATTAAATTTCCTTTTGACTTTGGAAATTTTAATTTGAAAAATCGGGAATGGTACCTCAAAGCAACAGCTGTTGGGTATATGGAAATTTAAAAAAAAATGTAAAATTTCTCCAAAGTAACTTCTGAGTATTTGGGCGGTAGATTACAAATCTAGACGACCTAAACTTTAAAATGATATGTCTCCCATCAACGTATTTATGCATATTTGTACCCATGTACTTATATGATAGTATTTATTAAATTATTTCATTGAAAAATGGAATATTTTCATCACTTCAATAAAATTATTTCATTTCGTGTCATATTTCCAAGAAAATATTCATATAAATTTAATGAAAAAGATTTCATTGATTTTATTAGCGTATAAAAATAAAGGAAACTTTTCACAAATTTTGCTACAAATTCATAAATTTTATAAAACTCTTATTTTATTTTTTACATGAGGAAAACTAATTAGCAGAAGTAGAAACTCATCTTCACCATAAAATTGACCACAAAATAAAAGCAGAAACGAATTTAAGGCATGTGTGTGCACACTTATACCTCTATCGGCAATAACATGTGAAATAATTTTCCCCATGAGATTTTTATTTCCCTGGAAGTGAAAAATGCTATCGTTAATCTCCCATGAAATAAGCTACCAGCTCACATTGATTGTTGTAAACAAGAAGAACAAGCTAATTGTTTAAAAATTTATCTAACCCCTTGGAGTTACCTGATACCCAGTAAGTGACAAAATTTACTAAATAAAGTTGATTTGAAGTAATGTTAGTATTAGATTTTACAAATATTGAATGTTTTAGAGCAAAGTCATCAGTGGATAATTTATCTGACCGTAGAAGAACGTAGACTTACAATCGAAGACTTATTCAACTCAATTATAAATAAAAATTAGTCTGTAGTTTTTTTAACTTTTTCTTTTCCTCTTATCGTTTTTTGTTTTTCAAAATAGCTTAAAACAGCCTTTTTTGCAAAAATGAAAACAAGTCATATACTCGTATAAACAAACTGAGACTGAAACCAAATTAGCTAAAGTAGTATTTCGATATTTGGTTTCTAACTTGTAAAATAAAAATTCACTTTATTCCTAATTGATCAATTAATTGTTCCATTTAGTAATGCTGAGTTTGCTCACTTTTGAGTACGATAAAGCAAGCGAAATATCAAATATAAATCGCATTAAAAATCAAAAAATTAATTATTACTTGAAGGAGTTTTATATAATGTTTTTTTACATAGAAGTTGAAAAATAATTGAATTCGCTTGTAAGTATTTAAAGCCATGTGGAAAGCGACATTATTTTCTTTAATTTTTGATATTGCATGTTTTTTTATACAAATTTTAATTAAAAATCTTAATGTAATAAAGAATTAAGAACATTTTGAATTCTTAGTTGTAGCTTTTTAACTTTTTTCTACCTTATTTGTTTTCGGCGTGATTTAGCCTCTTCTAACGTTTTTTAGGAAAATTTAGCTTATTTTCTTCTAGCTTCTGGCAACGCTGCTGCCAAATTTAACCTGTTTTTATTTACATTTTTTTGCTGGCGGCATATGTTTCAGAGAACAGAATAAGTGCCTTATTTGTTGCCTTTAATGAAATCGTAAAAAACGAATATATTGTTGTCAATTCACATAATTTCATAAAAGCAATACATGTGAGTGTAAAACACTCCCAAAAAACAACGAATAGTATGAATAGCTATGATGCTGTTTGAATAAAAGTTAAATAAATTTTTTATTATTTGTTGATAAAAATAGAAAATGCCCTGAAGAAAATTTTGAGTCTAGTGTCAACAATTTATCGACTATTTTTCGTAACTTTAGTATTTTTTAATGTTGACAATTAATAAAATAAATTGAGTGCGTCATGCTGCAGAATACTCTCTTTAAAAAATTTCTAAGAACAAAAGTTTTGCCCGGAAGATGTGGAAACAGTTTGCTAAATTTGGTGTTTGTTATTTGTTGTCATTTTGAATTATATAAAGACTTTTCAAATTTTACTTCTTGTATTTTTTTTTTTGTAATTGTAATATCGGATTTTTTTCTAAAATTTCAACAGGCTTAATTTTTAATAAATATAAATTAAATTATAAAAATGACAACGAATGGTTAGAATGTTACTGATTTTTTGCATGCATGTAAAAGGTAGATAATAAAAATTATGAATGTATAGCAAGCAGCAACATTCATTATTATTTTTGAAAGCAAGGACTATATGAATGACAATAAAAACGAATGTTTTCATTCTTTTCTATGATACGTTTAAGCTAAATACTAGTACAAAACAAATACAAAATTAATCAGCACAAATATTTACATTGCTTTTGTTTTACTCACTGCAAAGAACAAAACAAAAGCAATTCTTTTATTTTGTTTATTTTCTTACTTTCATTTCATTAAATAAAATTCATTCATTATATGAAAAACTCATATTCGCTTCATACATTTTATGAAAGTTTTCATTAACGAAAATAATAAATAAAGTTAATGTTTTCTTAAAAATTTTCATTGATTTGTTTAACTTCTCTGTTCAGGAAAAAATTTTAAAACTTGATGGTGGTTTTTTACTTTTGTGTTTTTGCTATTTTTTTCTTTTTAAGCTTCAAATTTTAGCTAAAAGTCTGCCAAGCTTTTATAGAATCAATTAGCATACATCCAAAAACAGAAAATATATTGTTGAGAGAAAATTTATGAACAGTTTCATGTTACTTACAATAAATGTCAACATATAATTCATGTTTTAACAACAACTAATATTACACCACATCACTTTTATCATAAACGTTAACTAACTTCATACATAAATGTAGAGATATGACCGTAGTTGTTTGCCTTAAAAACCACTACGAGTTAAGTCAACGTTATCAACATTAAAATCATCAACATGAAACATATTTTCTGTAATTGGTTGCTAAAGTGCTCAAAAACGACATTCAGCAAACCATTAAATATTTTGTGTTATTAGCAACACAGGCCATATTTTAATTACATTCATTATTTAATGTATTATCGAAAATACGGCAGAAGAAGGCGGCTACATAATCAGTGTGATTCTAGCCAGATAGTCAATCAGGCTAATAGCCAGCCGCCCAATAAGTTTATAAGTGTGCATGAGTATGCCTGTAGCCAGCTAGTTAGTATTTTATTACTTTACTAGTCAATTATTAAACAGTTGCAAATACATATTTTGCTAAACAACAAGTGTTCAAGCACGCATAACTACGAGTATTATCAAGCACTAGTAAACATATTTTTAAGCATGCAAACGTGTATGTATTGGACATCAATGAAAAAATTTACAAGTAAGCAAACAGCACCCAGTCACCGCCACCGCCACCGATATTGCCACCAACAACAATTTTCATTAAAAAAGAAACGTTTTATATACTCGTATGTATATATAGTTGCAGTTGCAGTTGCAGTTGCAGTTGCAGTTCAAATATGGTCTGAATTTAAGCGCCAGTCTCTGGTGCGTTTGAATGGATAAAATTTATTGTTTTAAATATTTATTCATTACTCGTAGTAGTAGTGCAGCAGTAAGTTGGTGTTGTTGTTTTTTTTTAATAGATTATGCAAATTTTGTTAAAGCGGTTTATTAAAAATTCATAAAAGTCTTTAGCATTTTACGATTTTAGAATACCCTGCATTAATTTGACTTTTTTCAAATCAAACAGACAGCTACAAAATGATTCTTGACAATGTTTTGATTACAATAAAGACATTAATTATAAGGCGATTAAAAAATACAAGCTTAAAATTATGATTTGATTTTACAATTTAACGTAAATGTTTTTAGCTTTTCTTTATTTTTACAGACAGCAAAAGTAGTGAGAATAATTGTAAAGATAAAATATCAAAGATTTTATAGTAAGAAATTACAAAAGGATACTTTTTGTACAACATCTTAGGCGGGACACATGCCTTGAAAAGTATCCCCAGCAATGCACGATAACTAAAAGTAGGATGGTATCGAACAGATAAATGCTTTTTGGTTATTACAAACATACTATAAGTAAAAAGTGTATGATAAGCTAAAGATAGGTTTGTGTTGCTAATAACTCTTAACGTGAACTTCAAGCATTTTAGGCTGTCATATTTTTTATTTTAGATATGGCAACCTCAGCATCCATAGACATTGAATAATTTTTTTATTAATACACAAAATTTAAACAATACAAATACACAATAAAATAACAAATATTAAAATAAAATTTTAAAAGTAAATAATTTCTTAGTTATTTGAAAAAGAATCATCAAAAAAAGGCATGCCATTGCTATTATGTATTTATAGCAACGAAAAGTAATCGGTATTCGCATCAGTAGTGCTATATTACAAATAATATAGTATTTATCTTATTGAAAACTTGTAATAATGGAAAAAAGTTATTCATCACTTTATCAGTTACTTTAACTAAAGTTAATTATAGCTATCTGAGACCTTATAAGTAAGTTGTAATAATGGCTCTTAGACTTGTTTTAAGCATACGTGTTTGAGTACATGGCAGAGCACTGTAAAAATATCATTTTTAATTGATTATGCAATTTACAACTTATGTTTAATCAATCGAACTACACTAATGTACAATTTGAGTAAAAATCGTATACAACATGTCGTTAAATCATCATCGAGGAACGATTAGAAACTGATTGTTTTTTATTATTACTATTATCAGTATGGGCTATAATCCCACCGCGACCCATTTCCTACCTACAATCCGATACTCCTTACGAATCCTGTAATTGTTCTGTGGGACTAATCATGCTTAGGTTTCCTGTGACCAATGTCAGACTGCCTAAGCAGCTCGTTCTACGTCTTGCCACAGCTGAGCACTCGCATGTTTTTCATGCTGTTCGACACGATTCAATTTAAAAAACAAAATTCAAGCGCAGGCATTATCATGCATATGCCTTGATTAAAATATTCAGAAATACAAAGCCGTATTTTAATACAAGTACACACACAAATAAAAGAGAGCTGTAGTTTATTTCAATATGTATGTATGTGTGATCGTTGATTTAATAGCTCTTTTTATATATATTTTTTTTATATATGCATAAAATCACTTTTTAATCATGCTTCGAACATGATTTAATCATATGTTGTACACGATTTTTTTTGGTTGAATAAATTACACACGACGGGTAATCTCTCTTGCATTAGTATGGAATTAATGTTTGGAACAATTGATACAAATTTCTTATAAAGCCTATAATACCATACGATAGTTCACTAAAAACAAGTATTTTATTATTTATAAGTCGTTAAGTTTTCTCCATAAATTTGGATTATTTACAAAGAACATTTCGTTCATTGCCGCAATTATACACAATTTTACGGTAGAGTATAAACGAAAGAGTCCAAAAAAATTCTTAAAACTTAAAAATTCAACATAAAAAGTTGAATAACCAATACCGATTGTGTGAGTATAATGAAAATCTGATAAATAATGACTTTAACATGCAGCATAAAGTTGTATAAAGTGTCATATTTGGCTTGGGGCTAAATTAATAAAATGCCTTAATTTATGTAGTATGTCGTACAAGCACGGATACTCGTATGCTTTTTAATGCTTTTACATACTACTTACGGTTAGAGTCTTGCATTATTTTCAAACACTTTGGCGCACATTTATGTAGTACAAGTTTAATTCAAACAAACGTGGTCGTTCCATGAAGTAGTAACGCTATTATTTATGAACTTCTGAGTCGTTTATGACGCTGTGGGAATTTCTTTTGTAAGCTCAACCAATATTATTCTTAGAAAGATTTTTTTTTTTTTTTATTATTAAATTGACGTCTACTATTTGGTTTGTTATTGTTTTTATTTTAATATAATTTTTTATCGACAGTTGTAACTAATTCAACAAAATTTATTAAAAGCTATAATTATTGTTATGTAATATCCGTTGAACTGATAATTGTTTTGTAAAAAAAAAAAAATTATAATCTTTATTTTATGAGGAAGTTGTCACGAGCGTGTTCAACATTCTGTTGTTAAGGAAATTGTTTCGGTTTGATTGAATATTTAAAATCGAAAACAAATATCTCATAAAATAAACAGGTATCGAAGATCTCAAAGTAACTACTGTGACTGTGAAACCATAAAATCACATTCGATTTTTGGTTTTTTTCTTATATCACAGAAATGTGAACATTTGCATCACTTTTTAAAATTTCATAGGCATAGGAATTATAGTTTGAATTTTATAGCAAAAACAATTTTATCTTAAGTTCACAATAGATCTTAAAGGTCGCGTTGCCCATCGTGGTAATAATAAGTTCACATTGGTTGAGCCAACAATAATCTAGTGGAATTTTACTTTTTTTAAATCAAACATATTAAAATTGCCGGTCAACTACAAAAGTTCAAGTTTAAGTCCTGGTTAGGTCCAATAACAAAATTTTGTTTTAATTTTTTATATGCAATATTTATAAATTTTTTTTTCGATAGTTTTTTTATTTATTATGTTTTTTTTTAATTTATTCGACTCTACCTGGATTCGAATTGGGGTATATACAGTTAAAAAGAATTAACTCGCCAATCCATGCTTAATTCTAACTTTTGTTGGTGTGAAATGCATTACTTTCCACGATATTTTCATGAAAAATTTAAAAAAAAAAATGTAATTTCCATAATAATATCATGGAAAATAATGCATTTTGCACAATAAACATAAATTGGAAGGTTGTTTTAAGTCTCAGCAGAAATGACACTACGTTGAGCTACTTACGGGCCACTGTAGACTTAACTGTCACATGAGAGGAGTTTCGGATTGTAGTTAGGAACTGGGTTAGCCCATGATCATAATGAAAATAAATATAGATATTTTAAATCTCTTTTAATTATTTAGAAAGCTTTATTGAAAGCTATTTGGAGAGACTGAGCTATTGAATGTAAGTCTAGAAAGTGGGAAGGTAAAAAAAGGGGTCGGAAACCCGCGTAGCTCAGGCTCTTCAACAAGCTTAGAGACTTACAGGTTGCATCGCTCTTAATAAGCAACAGAGCTTGTTTGAGGACTGGTTGGAAAAACTGTGCTACTGGATATAAGTACGTATATATCCTACTAGTTCAGTTGATTTCAAACGACCTCAAACCGGTCGCTAACATATAATTTTAAAATTAAAATGACAAGCTGTATCCTTTACTACACATTTAATTTTATTCAATTATTTTATTTTAATAAAATTAAGAAAAATTCAAATAACAATAAAAAAAATTTTTATTATATATTTTAAAATTATGTATATCCCCGTTAGTAGGTTTGTGATAGAGTTTGAGATCGTTTTGGATCGGCTGAATGAGTTGTCCCAAGTGTAGATGCAAGTCTAGTATATTTTGTTTGTTTTTCAGCTGTTAGCATACCCTAATCTTTAACAAAAAAAGTTTTAAAAAGGCTGGAAAGAACCAGCAAGTGTAGATAAGACTCTCTTATTTAACCACATGTTGTTTTTGCCAGGCTTTATAATTAAAATGATAATAAAAGTCGTAGTAAAATGAAAACAAATTATAATTTTTCAGTTGTTTTAGGTGTTTACATTTTATTTATTTTCTTTTTTACTTGCCTCTTTTGTTCAACCTGTTTTATTTTACTTTTAAAACCATTAATCCTAAAATCATTGTTTGCCATAAATTGTTGCTCAGTTGAGTTAAATTCAAAAAAAAAAAAAGGATACAATATAAAAAAATACAAAAACAATTGTTAATAAAATATACAAAAAATGTCATAATAAATTTATTTTTGCAGCAAATTGCAATATGGAACAATGTATGTAAATCATTTTCAATTTAACAAAGCTAAAGCAGACATAGCAAAAACTCATTTATTTGAAAGAAGAAAATTAGATAAATAAGAATAATAAAATTGAAACACATAATGAACTGTATGTTTTGTAGATACAAAACATTTGGTTTTCATAAACGCCAGGGAAATAACTATAACAGAGTGTTGAGAAAAGACAACTAAAGGAATTAATAGACTAGCTTAAGCAGTAAATGCGCTATATATGTTGTCTTCTTTTTAAAATAAACAGTGTTGCTACGAAAGTTTTTTTTTTAGATTTATATGAGTATGGGTTGCTTCATAAATTACGTTACGCTATTTAAACACAAAACATGAAAAATATGTTTAAAACTGGCCTCAATCACTATTAAACGTTTTGCTTGTAATTTATATTTTGATAGATTTTATGAAGTTCATTTTGTTTTCCACATGTTGTTTAAGCAAAAAAACATAAGTGGTCGCATAACTTTCATAAAAGAAAACTACATATCCTATTTGACTTAGCACGCTTTTTTGACGATTTTAATCTGCAAAATCATAACCAGTGGTCTATACCTGATGTATTTCTATCATGCTAAATGTCAAATTCATATCATGATAGAAAATCACCAGGTATAGGGTCCATTTATTAGTAATATCGTAGCGTTATGATAGAAAAAGCATGCTATGCGGCATTCTATTTCTATGTTGATATCAAATGTCATTTTGACATTAAGATATCAAGAATTTGATTTTGAAGTTTGTTTACTTTCAACTTTTTGTTTAAAATAGGACCCAATAATTATTTTACAGCTTATATATGCGTATTAATAAATAAAATTTATCGTGCTTATACAGGGTGGGCCAAAAGAAACCAAGGGGTGTAAAAGTTTAATAACTTTTTTGTTTATTAATTTTTTTTTATTTTTTCTTTCAGATTATATAGACAACACTTGGAGAATTTATAATGGAGAGGTTCACAACTGAACAGAGAACCAGAACAATAGAATTTTATTATTTAAACTAGAGATCAATTATTTTAACGCAAAGAGCATATCGTCGACATTTTAACGTCAGAATTTCGCCCTCTGAAGCGATGATTCGTTGCTTAGTTAATCGTCATCACCAACATGGCAGCGTAAGAGATTTGCCTCGAACCGGTAGACCACGTTTAAGTCGCACTGCGGAAAATATTGAACGAGTACAGCAAAGTGTTAACGAAGCACCAGAAACATCTGGCAGAAGGCGTTCTGCTCAGCTAGAAATGTCTCATACGTCACTACGGCGCATTTTAAAAAAAGATTTACAGTTATACCCATATAAGGTGCAATTGGTCCAAGAATTAAAGCCCACAGATCATTGGCAACGTCTAAATTTTGCAGTTAAATTTCAAGAGTTGGCCAGAAATGAAATCAACTTTATTGAAAATTTGATTATGAGTGATGAAGCTCATTTTCATTTGAATGGCTTTGTTAACAAGCAGAACTGTAGGTTCTGGGGTTCTCAAAATCCAAGAGCCATTCATCAACGCCAATTGCACCCCATCAGGTGTACAGTATGGTGTGGGATCACATCTGAAAATGTCATTGGGCCCTACTTCTTCGAGAATGAAGATGGAAGTGCTGTAACCGTAAATGGAGAGCGGTATCGTTTTATGATAGAAAATTTTTCACGTCCTGCTCTTGAAAACAGACCTGGTATGTGGTTTCAGCAGGACAGAGCCACTGCCCATACTGCCCAAGACACAATGGCACTTTTAAGTCAAATTTTTGAAGAGCGAATAATTTCTCGAAATTCGGAAATTATTTGGCCAGCGCGATCGCCAGATTTGACAGCACCCGACTATTTTCTTTGGGGTTTTTTGAAGGAGCGAGTGTATGTGAACAAGCCAGAGACAATCCTTGAACTCAAGGCAAACATTGTTGCAGAAATTCGAACGCTACAGCCACAAGTTTTGAAAGATGTTATGGAAAATGCTCTAAAAAGAGCCCATCAGTGCGAAGCTGAAAACGATGGTCATTTAAGAGACATCATTTTTCATACTTAGTGTAAAAAAATTTCAATTTTGTATATTATATAATCTGAAAGAAAAATTAAAAAAAAGTTAATAAACAAAAAAGTTATTAAACTTTTACACCCCTTGGTTTCTTTTGGCCCACCCTGTACAAGAAAGTTATTTTTTAAGTTTTAAATGACAAAAAATAATAATAAAATATATTTCATCATAATATAATTCCATCAACATCTTCCCCTATGTACTGCTATTAATATGAAATTGACATTTACTCTGCCGGCGTTATATCTCCTGTTATGATAGAAATACATCAGGTATTGACACTACCTAACGAATATATTCACCTTTGAACAGTTTTATTTTGAAAATCAGTCGTCAATTTAAGCAACCTGTACATGACTTCTTGATTTTTGTGGCCCATATAATTTTCCATTCAAGCAAGTCATTCATTGAGCTGTATATAAATTGTATACCACATCAACACTCTCAAGGGTTATGCATATCGACGCTGTAAACGAAAGCGAGATAAAAAATTAAAATTTACCAATATGCCGCCTGTTGCAAGATTGAAGTTTATATCTATCTACCACATGGAAAATGTTGTCTAACTTTTCAAATAATTACAATTAATTTAATTACAATTAATTAATTATAATCTGATGTTTACAGTTATGGTTTAATTTAAATTTTAAATGGTCTGTAGGCTTTTCGAAAAACTACGATAAACGAATGATGGGATGTTTTAACGAAATACACTATAACACCAAAGAAATTAGTTATGGAATTGATAGCATTTTGTATTAAGGCATACTTTAAATTTGGGAAACAATTTTTTCAACAAAACAT
This sequence comes from Thelaira solivaga, assembly GCA_947397855.1. Taxonomy (NCBI): domain Eukaryota; kingdom Metazoa; phylum Arthropoda; class Insecta; order Diptera; family Tachinidae; genus Thelaira; species Thelaira solivaga. Next base: position 39,522,529 of record OX377613.1, read on the forward strand.
AGGAATGCCAATGGAATCCCCCATACCGGAAGAAAATATTAGATGAATTTACTGCTAGTTTGAAAATAAAACCAGACTGATGATAAAATATGTAGATGACATTTTTACAATTTTAAAAATTGATGAAGTAGAAAATACATTAAAAGCATTAAATATATAAAGTAAAAAAAATTCAATTCACCACTGAAAAGGATGCACTCGTAATTAGAGATCAGAATAAGATAAAATTCGATTGGTATTTACCAACAACCGATGGCAACTGCTTATAAATTTCTATTTGCAACACCCCCTCAATATTATTATTTATACCGCAAAGAATTTAATTAAAATAATATTCGATACAAGTGAATTGGATTTTCACATAAGGAACAAACAAAAGATTATGGACATTTATCGACGATGAAATTAAATAACGATTTATGGAATAAAAACATTTTAACTAATGAAAATGAGGGACCTGAGAAAACAAGAAAAAAATTTAGAACATTGAATTATATCCCAGCCTTAACTGAACGATTGAAAGGATCTGACATTTATGACAAAGAAAAATATGCATGGTAATAAACACGTTAAGTAAAAGACTTTTACAAAGATGAAATCAAGATTGCATAAAATGGATAAAGCGAATATTGTATATGTCGATACTATGAAAACAAATCAGATTTGAATTTTAATAATTCAACAATACAAAAAAAAAAAACTGCCAACGTGCCTCACTGTTCACGAACTGGCCATAAACCTGACTTTGATAATGTGAGAATATTAACGGAAGAGAAAAATTATGGAAAAAGATTTTTAAAACAACAAATAAAATTAACACAAATAACTGCGGTTATATTTACAAATATCTAATTAACAGACATAATAACAAAGTAAAATAATAACAATGATAAATATTAATCCCCTTATCCAAAAAAAATTAACGGAGACTAATGTCAACGTTAACAAAATTTTTCATATAATTTTTACGTTAATTTTTTTTGGATAAGAGCGTAAATATTTAGTTAGTATACATTCAAAATTTGCTAAATACGGTTGGTAGGTTTATATTTTTAGAAATGTTTTTAAATTGGTTTTATTAATGCTGTTTCAGTTTTTAATGATTTTATCTGAAGAAGACCAACAAAGTTGGCTGAAAATTTTAATAATTAAAAATAACGTTTTTTAATTTATTGCTTCTGTTTATACAAGGACCAAAAATAGCCGAAAGCAACTCCACATACATAATTTAGGAAGGTCCACAAACAGTTAATTTAAAAAAATTTCTTTGGATTTATGACGGCCAAGTTAAACGCTGCTCAAGCCGAGCTTTCGATGAGGCAAACTATATACGACTTAAATACAATAATTTAGTGATTGGTTTTTAAAATAATGAAAGTGATTTCAATAAAATCGGGGCAACTTATTCGGCCAACATAAACAAATCAATTAGCATTGTTAATTATACACAGTATTTACCAAAAAAAAAATATTGAACTGCCTTAAAAACAACTGTTCCCAAAAAAGAATCAAAAAGGTATCCTTAATATAATTTAATTGCTTTAAATGAAGATCTTTCTTTTGAGCTAGAAGCACTTGTAAGCCAACTCCCATTAAAAGCAAAAAAAAAAAAAAATACAAAAGTCACCGTAAACCCAAAACTAAAGGAAAAGTGAACGCATAGTAAATCAATTTAAAAACAAAAATAAGAAAGACCATCTAAAATTAGTCTATTATATGAGCTGTTATTTTTGAAAGTGTTGTAAGTCCAATTTGAAAAAAGTAAGTTAACAGTAATTTTAGTATAAGTAGGTGCTATATCTTGCTAAAATTACTTAACTCATTTTTTCTTAGGTTGACTTATATCATTTTCAAAAATAATAGCTCATATGATTATTACTGCTCGTCCTCCGCAAAACAAGAGGCGTGTAAGCATTAGCTTTTTAGTTTAACAAAAATAAAAAAAAAATTCAAGAACAAACAAAATAGAAGGAGACGTACTTGTAAATAAACTGGACAAGAATTTTAATTAAAAATGTAGAAAATAGCAGCCATAACAAACAATAAAGTAAAATCCATTCGTAAATAAAGACATGATTTTTTCTTTTTTATTAAAAAAAAATATTTTACTAACAACACAAAACAACGTCGGTATCAGAATAATTAAAAATATATGGATCTGCATCCCAGTGTATTTTTAAAATGTATTTAAATTAACAATATGACAGCTCCAGTTCTACAAGTACACATACATAGTGTACTTGGCAGTAGGTACAGTGACCTACATAAAATTTTAAAAATAAAATTTTTAAGGACTTTTATACAATAATTTTTAGTTTTATTCTTTTCGCTCGAGTACATTTTTGTAGCTTAAAAAATCTCTATGAGCAGAAATTATTATTATATTAAAAAAAATCTCATTTATTGATTCAGTGTAAAAAATCACTTTCTAAGAAAACCCTTTTAATATAATAAGCAGTCGTACTTTCTGAAAAGGAAATTAGACAAACAAAAATTAAAATTGCACTTGAAATTTCAAGTTATAGTTAAAGCGTAGTTTGCTTGGTTACTTGGTGGAAAAGTTTTTTTTTTCTATTTTATGAAATACTTTTCTTAACCTGTCTTTTACAGTTTGTTAATTTTTTGTTCATCAGAATAATGGCTTAATTTAAAGATAAATATTTAATCAGTAAACCCCCTAGAACACTTAATTTTTACGTAATGATTACTTTACAAGCTTTTGTGACTCACTGTAAATAAAATGTGACAGCAATTGTTTGTTAAAAAGAAATATATTTTTCCTATGTAGTTTTTCATTCATGCATACATATGTGCTTGTATTTATAATATATTTTTTGTCATAGAAACTAGATAAAGGACAAATTCACATGTTGAAAAGAAAACAAAGCGTAACAAGTACAAAAAACAAAAGCGAAAAACTAAAAGGCAAGATGGCATTGTTGACAGCGTGTTAAATCTGATGTGTCAGTAATGTGTCAACAAATAAATATGACAAGTTTCCTAGTATTTAGCTGTTTACATACACACGACCACACCACACAGTAACTTTAACTAACAAGTAACCATATAAATATAATAGTAAGTACAAAATTACTTTAAAGGAAACTTGTTTGCTTGTGTGTTTTACTGGCAACTGACAGACTGAAAGTTTTTGTTAAAGAAATTTTATATAAAATATTCCACGTTAAGGAAATTGCATTCAATGGGTAACTATTACCAATTAAAGCGTTTAATAAAGTTACTAAAGGTGTTGCCAAGTTTTTACTTTTAAATCTTAATAAATAAAATATATTTTCAGTTTGCTCAAAAAATTTTTGTTTTAAAATGGATTTCTTTGAAATTTGGTACATATAACCTCCAAAAAGATTTTACCACAATTTTTAGACTGACCGCACCTACTTTTCCATAGAAAGAATTGGATGGGTTTTGTAATAATTAAAATATACTTTTCGGAAATGTAATATATACATACACTCCCTATACTTCAATTGAGATTGTCACATGATTTTGTATGTGCACTTTTGTGCTCTGTTTTTAACAAAGTAGCTTATTCTGCGTCTTGCTACAACTGGGAAAATTACACAAAATATGTTCCAACGTGTGGTTTCTTTTTCCACAGGATACTTTTAAAATTTCTTATGTACCGCTATCTATACTTTTGCCATATAATTTTTTACCGACTACTTTCATTTTGTAACAGAACAATTGAAATTGAGTTTTTAATGATTAAAATTCTAAAATTCAACAAGACGCAATATCAGGAAGTTCAGAGGCATATATATGTAATAATACAGTCATGGACCCAGATCAAGCTATAAGTAGCATTCATTAAGTCCACCGTTAATGCCTTCGCATTAACCAACTTTAAAAGTTGACATGCGAGTTATATTGGTCCGATGTCATCAAATAAATTAGAAGGGAGGGTATCTCCCTTCAGGCTAAGAATGCACCCTTATGGTAAAAAAGGACCGTTCGAGACCGAGTAAAATCAGCTAGTAGGTAATAGACTTAACTGTCACTTACAATAATGAAAAGATATCGAAATATTTTATGAATAATACAGCAAATTGAGCACAAAAAATTCTCAAAAAACTTCCAAAACCTTATTATTTTAAAAAGAAATTTTATTGCAATAATACCAATACGCCATTAATACGAGTACCAATACAAATTTAAAACTCTTCATTCATTATTATTGTATGAATGTATTTTATGTTATTTCATTCAGTCCGTCAACTTTCATTGTCGTTATTATTGGATTGTGTACGGTGATGATATGAATGAATCTATGTGTCTGTTGTGTTACTGTTTGCACCATGTATCTGTTAATGTTGACAACATTTTAATGTTACTACATATTGCTATTGCCATGACAGTTGAACAAGTACGAGTATATTGTCAGAGCTTCACAAGCTACAACGGATAATAACTGGAATGTTGAAATATCACCACACCGCTTGTAGTAGCTCTTGGTGCACTTGCTTGCAACAGAAAAAAAAGAACATTTTTGTACACAAGTTGAAGGAATTAGCAGACACTTAAAAGAATTTTCTCTTGTTAAATTATTTCAATAACTTCTTTTTTAGTAACAACATTTTTCAATTATTTTATTTATTACTAAAAGAACCTTACGAGGTTATTCTAGGTTAATGATATTACTATTTGATGTGTCTGCGAAATATTTTTCCCTGTTTTGGCAAACTCTTCTTACATGTGTACTTGTAAAAGTCTTTACATAATTTATTTTTTTTTATAACACATTTTATTTCATCTTTTGTCCAAAGGAAATTTACTAGCAATTTGTAGCCTCAGCATTGAAGACAAAGTGTGCAGAAATAATAATTAAATTTGGTGATGCTGTTGCAATTATTTAATATTTATTGCAATAATTACACTATGGAACATTTTTGGGATTATTGTCTGGGGGATGAGAAATTCCAAGTCAGGGTGATGGTACTAGGTCAGTATAGTAAAACCCTCAAAGGGTTTGGCGTTCGTATGTGTCAGTTTTTTTTATGACCTTTTAAATATTTTCCTTATCTTGATCCTTGATCTTGCTTAAGTAAACATTTTTAAAATTTTTTATTTTTATTTTATTTATTTATTTTTATTTATTTTAATAAATATTGCCTAGACTTTTTCGATGGTGGTTGTTCGGGACTAGTGGCATCGCATTCATCGCTATCATCAGTTTCTGAACCACACATAATATCAATGTGTGACTCCACTGTTGGCCCTTCTGCATCTCCTGAAAATTCTTTATCATCAAGATCATCCTTGTCTTGCCACACAAGCTTACTCCACCAGCAAATTTCCGCAATTATTGCACTCGGCGACTTTTCGCCTCTATATCTGTAAGTTTTTATTTTATTAAAATGAGTTTGAAAAAATAAAAAATCAGTATTACCTCATTTCAAATGGCATAGCAACTTGATGATAGCGTTCACCTTGTTCATCTGATTCGGTAGCCAATTGTTTGCTGAAGTATTCCAGATGATGATGTAAATAATGGATTTTCAAGGACATGTGGACACCAATTTCCGAGAATGCTCTTAACATCCTTGCGACAGAAACATCGTAGTTGTTAGAACGATGCTTTCCCAACAAGCCTTCTATTACTTCTTTGATTGCCTGCCATGCATTCAATTCAGCGTCAATCAAAATATTGTTGAATGCGTCACTTTTAATCAGCTTTCGTATATCTGGACCATTTACTACGCCTGATTGGAAAAAATTAATTTGTTAAGATGGAAAGTCATGGGAAATGAATGTGATATTATAACTTACCTTCTTTAATTTTACTTTCGCTGAGTCTCGGGTAAATTAGTTTCAAACACAAGAAAACTTCATCTCTTTTGACGACAGTTTTGATAAAATTCTTAACAATTCCAAGTTTAATATGCAGTGGAGGCAGCAATATCTTCTCCTTCGGCACTAGAGGCTCACGAATAATATTGGCCGTTTGTAACCTGCTGTGCTCTCTGAGTTTCCATCCGTGGCATGCATATTGGTCACCGGAAAATCGTGTGTCCCAATCGCACAAAAAGCACATATATTTTATATAGCCGCTTTGAAGACCGCAAAGCATTGCTACAACTTTTAAATCGCAGCATATGCGCCACATATGTTTGGCGTAGTTAACCATTTTTAAAATATTTTGCAGTGCATCATATGTTTCTTTCGTTTCTTACTATAGGCGATTGGAACTGAAGGTTTTTTATTGGTCTTATGCAGTAAAACCGCCTTCAAGCTGAGTTTTGAACTGTCAATAAATAATCTCCAGTCATCTGCTTCATATTTTATTTCCATTGCGTCCATCAATTTTCCTACATCCGGGCAATATGCAGAAGTTTTTTCATCATTCACAAGGAATAAACTTTGGAGTGTTGCTTGACGACTTCGATAAGGTGTGACTTTCACACCTTGTTCACCGGGTGTCAACAAATTGTTTGATTTCAAAATGGAAGCCAGCTCTTCCGATTTATGCTGTGTTAATTCCAACTTAGCAACAATTGAATCAAACTTATTTTGATTTATTAAAATTGGCTCATTGGATACGGATGGCTCATATGGGGGATCATCACGTGCATGATATGTCGGAGCAGTCGTAGAAGAGAAAATATCTGGGCTGAAGCTTTTGGCACAGGAATGTGGTCCGAATGAGGCAATGGTGTTGCGGCACTTGCAACACCAACGTAATTATACGATTTTCTTATCCTTTTTGCGGCTCCTTTATTCGCACATGCATAGCAATTCAATGGATTGTGACCTTCGCCAGGATTAGTCCAAGTCATTGGGATACCGAATGGCATACTTTCACGTCTTCTATTTTTCCAATCCATTAGACGGTTGTAGCAGCTTTTACACACTATATTTGGTACCCAATTTTCGTTCACTATAACATTTTGGTTGAAGTACATCTCGTATGTTTGAACAAAATCAGTACTGAAATTTAACCTTTTTTTAAGTGTTGAGACATATTGACCACAGCAGTAGCAAAAGCTATTTATATCTGGCTTGCACAGTTCCATATTCTGTTCAGTTTGGTCACTTTTAAAAAACTGGAGAAAAATCACTTTTACTGTTCGCGTTCGTCGGCACTTGTTGAATGACAAAAATCACAGAACCAGTGTGAGAAAGAGAAGAAGTATAATGACAATGCATGTTTTATGTGAACATTACAGAACCAGTGTTGCCACATCAATATTTCTCTTTTAGTAAAGTAGAAAAATATGAGAGAGTACATACATTTACCTAATTGTGAATAAATGAGAAACGCGTGCATCGATTTTCATGATCTATGCCTTCTTTTGCTCATGAGTTATGTGACTTTACGCGAAAGTAATTAGTTTTAGCACTTTTTTCCATTTTGGATTTTTTATGAATTTAAAAAAAAAATATTTTCATTTTTAACTTCGCGAGTGTTGCACATATAGGAAAACGGTATAGAAACAGATTAGAGAAATTGTAATTCTAAATTTTTTTGAGTTTGTTTTAGCAAAATCGGACAAGTGGTTCTCGAGTTATGTTACACTACGTTTTTGCCAAAATGTTACAACTAAGCGAAAAAACATCAAGATAAGGAAAAAATTTAAAAGGTCATAAAAAAAACTGACACATACGAACGCCAAACACTTTGAGGGTTTTACTATACTAAACTAGTACCATCACCCTGACTTGGAATTTCTCACCCCCCAGACAATAATCCCAAAAATGTTCCATAGTGTTATTAGAAGCTACACAAGTTGGAGCGAAATATCGATATAAAAATAAAATCAACAAAAAGTACCTTTTGTCCCTTTAATGATTTTTCACTTTGTTCAGGACCGTTTGAGCCCAACCTTGTACTTCGTTTAAATTGCCATAAAAAACACTATTTTGTCCCTTATTTAATAATTCCTTCAGTACCGCTTAATTCTACTGTCAAAATTCGTGGTTTGCAAATGATATAAAAAGTAGCACATTTTTTTCCTTGAAATTTATTTTTTAAATAGAGTTTTATTGGGTTTTGCAAATTAATAATTGAATGTTCATATGATGCTTCAATTTACATAAAAGTACATATTTGTAATAGTAATAAAAAGGGAATTTTAAAAAAGTACCAATATATATTTTAGAGCTTTTTAAGAAGAGATGAATACAATTTAGTAGTTGTTGCTGTGATCGTTATTTTGAAAGATAAATTGGGTTAAAAAAACGAATCAACATTAGTTTTTACCCTTTTTATCCCGAAAATGTACAAATATTGAAAAAGTACTAAATACTAAATCCGCTTATTTTTTTAGTAGAATATTTTGTAGTTTGAACTTTAGCTCTATCCGGAGATATAAGAATTTCCATTATACCCGTTTTTTGCCTTTTTACCCTCTTAATATTTGAATTTCCAAAAATCCCTTCTTATTCGTGCTACACTTTGGGACAGGAACCTGCTCACTGAATTTCAAGCCCATAGTTTTAGCCGTTTAGGCTGGGCGATGATGATAAATCAGTCAGTCAGTCAGTCAATCAGAAATGTTATTCTTTTATATGTATAGATTAGATAAATTAGAATTCTTTAATAACAAAATCATAAACAAAACTCAACTTCTAAAATACAACTTAGTATCGACTGCTATTTAAAGTTTGAAAATATTCCGGAGCAAAATTTTTGTCAGTTACAATAGCATTAAGTGATCTGTAAATTTAATTATCAGTATCAAACTGCTTCTTTTTAATTTGTAACAAACGGTCGTTTTCCACACATAAATTATGTCTTCGAGTACCTTCAATAACCCAATATGAATAATATACATTCTAATTGACTGCCACGAGCATTACAAATCGTTAATGCCTCTAAGCAATTTGACTGCAATTAACATACAATAAGTGATTGAATGTCATTCATAGATGTAGGTTATCAAACTTGACACACAAAATGAATAAAAATTGAAACTAAAACAATACGATTTTGTTGTAAAGACAATAATAGCAACAAAAATAACAACTGCTAGTTAGTCACAATTTAATTATTATTTGTAAGCTGCTGACGCATGTTTCTTTCGTGCTTTTTAGTCTGTTATAAATAAATGTGAGATGATTCCTTAAATGGCAACTTGGCAATTTTTGCATATTTTTCTCAACATTATTTGAATATTAATTTAGAAATGTAAGAATGTTGTAACATTTTACGGCGGTAAAACTGTTTGAGCATGATTTGGTTGAAGGTTAGATTTTTAAAGCATGTTTAATGTATGATACATATAAAATTTAAATAAGACACTAAATGAAAAATAAGCATCACATGCGTTGTTCTGCCCTGTTTGCTAAAATAAAATCAAGCAAATTTCTTAATTTAAAATCAAGTTTTTTACGAATAATTTCTAGTATACAAATTAAGGCTTGGTTTAAAAAATAAGGCTAGTTTTGAAATATAATCGATTTCCAGTACGGGGGGTTTTATGTTATTAAATGCAGCCACATTTCACACGATATATCTGAGATACATCAGGTTAAAATTTATTAAGACACTGTAGACGTTGGACACCTCGTTGCAATTCTGTCACTAACTAAATGAAATTAATCAAACTGAAGTGTCACAACAGAACAGAGTAGAAGGAAGTGCAATATTATTAATAACAACAACTGCGTTAGTGGTTTGAATATTAATGGGACGGCATGTCAAAAAGTCAAATCAAACCAGAAAATATGATAGTGTGAAAACAATATGCTTAACTCTGGTATGGCTCTCATCATTTTTAGAAAAATTTATAAACGTTTATACTTTTTATTATATCAGGGCTATTTTTTTTTTTTTTTTGACATGGGAAGAGAACAATTACAAGAGCAGCCGAAAAATTTAAATTAAGATTTTTCGACAGTCGTACCAAATATAATTTGATTTTACTTTATAAGAATCCAATAAAATTCTTAACACTTGTGAATACGATACTACTCCATAAATTACAGAAAAAACTATGTATTTACACTAAACTATATACAGGGTGGGCCATAATTCACTGACCATTGTATTTTTGATAAAACTTTTTTATTTTATATTTTTTTTTTTATTTTTTTATATTTTAGTATTATAAAAAACGTTTGGGAGCTTCAGTAGCCATTTATGTGATTGAAGAACGAGCAAAAATTGTTCAGTTTTATTTTGCTAGTCAAAATTCACTAATTCAAGCCTAAAGAAAATATCGAAATTTTTTAACACCAGAAATACACCATCAAAAATAAGTAAAATTGTAAAATCTGGGGCACTGAAAACGAAAATGTTATTCAACCGCGTTCTTTGCATCCACTTAGAGTTACAGTTTGGTGCAGAGTATCAGCAGACAAGATCTACGGCCTATACTTCTTCCAAGACGAAAATGGCAATGCACTGACTGTAAATGGTGAGCGTTACAGGGCTATGTTAGATAATTTTTTTGTTTCCTGAACTTTATAATACTCAAAAAATGCGGTTTCAATAAGAAGGAACTATGTGCCGTATCGCAAGGGAAACAATGAATTTGCTGCAAACGGTTTTTGGGAACCGTATAGTTAGAGAATTAAATTTTGAGAGGATGGGATTCAGAATGGTATTGATCAAAATCAATTGGGTTCAGACAAATTGACTTTTTCCTAGGTAGCAACCCACATATGGTAAAATAGGTCTTCTATGATTAAAAATTTAGAAAGGTTTTATTCTTGAAGAAAAAATTTTTCTAATTGGATTTCAACTTATTCAGTCTTTATATGAAACTGTTTTATATAAATCATGTACCAGACCTCATCCCAAATTGGATTTTAGGTGCAGTTGCTATTAACTTATCAAAAATATTGCGCAAAAATATTTATAAGTCATGCCATTGATCAAAATCAGATTGATTTATAAAGGGTATTTTTTATAGACGTATAGAACTTTAAATTGCAATAAAACAACAATGGATTATTCGATTGACATGAATTTTATTTATCCGAAAGATAATCTTGTGGCATTACATTTTAAATATGATTTCTGGCATGTGACCGCCACGGCTGGCTAGATATTTCAATATTTAAACAGTCACAAAATTAGTAAAAAAAGAAGCAAAATATTAATTTTTGAGCGGTGGCTATTTTGATGAATTTAAGAAACGAAAATTGTTCACTAATATTCATTTATAAAAATTATTTTGAAGTACCGAACTGGTTACCAGTAGGTGAATATTTTTTATTATTGAAAATATAAAAATTAATAAAAATTATTCACAATAATATGTATTTATAACAAAATATGCAAAAATATGTATTGTAACAAAATATGCAATAACAAATTGATGGCCTTTTTCAATAAATTATCTATTTCGGAGAAATACTTGATCAGAATCGAATTTATGCATTTGCATGAAAACCCTTGCCCTAGCTATTATTAAAGGTTATCTTGTTCACAGCTTGTTTAAAGAAATTTTTTTAACAAATTCATTGCATGTAATTTTTAATTGTTAGTAAAACAACAGGCACAATATAACCATTGCACCAGCATTTCCTACTGAGACGCATCCCCCAAAACAAGAACCATCAACTGAATATCAATGCAGTGGCTAGTTTCTGTAACTGTATATGCGAGAAATTCTCATATCGAAAAGAGTGAAACAAAAAATTCCACCGTTGCTCGATTTGTGAGTAAAAAGTGTTTCTGTTGAATGTTAGAAAATGCAAAGTTGTTACGTTATTATTGGAATTTTCCAATGATGCAATTGTTAAATATAAAAGAAAGTATTTATAAACAAAAAGAGGAATTTATGTAAGATGAATGTACTTCTACATGACATTTTTGTTTGTATGAAATTTTGTTAGTACAAAATAGTAGTAAAAATATCAAAAATGGTGCGGTGCCATCACCTTTATAGATTTGCTATGCTCCACAAAAAAAAAAAAGAAAAAATATTATTAACCAAGAATAAATATAAAATTGCAATATTTAGCTGCAGAAAATAATGCAAATACATTTATTTTATGAAATTTAATAATTTAAGCGATTTAAGCTTAGTAATTTTCATTTTGTCAGTACTTTTCCAATTTGCTTTCATAAATTTTGAGATATGAGATATTTTGACAGTTGTAGTAAGACAGAAACATTTGTACTCGCATCTTTCAAATAAAATACGTCAAAATCTCAAAAATACCAGTTTTTTATAAGAAATAAAATTACAGAAACAATTGTGTGTAATAAATGATATTTTGTTTTAATTCTCATCGTTTTTTGTTCAATTTTTCCCGATGCGAGAGCTATAGAAACGAAATTTTGCACTCAAACTTTATGCTATTTCTTATACACGTATAAATTCTGAATTATTTTACTTTTCCCTTCAAATAACTTACTTGTAATCGTATTTGTAAGCAATTCATAAACTCAACAATTTAAATTCTTCTCGATTGCTGTGGAGCACTTTACAAATTCAATTTAATAACTTGACAATTTTTAATAACTTATTTACAACAATTTAAAAATGAAGGCATATATATAGAAAGAAACTAATAAAATCAAAAGAATAAAATGAAAATGGAATTTGCTTTATGAAACCCACTATGAACTTTAATTTAACATGCTCTTCAATGCTGCTCATTTTTTTTCTTTTGCAGTCAATTAAACATAAATAAATAATTATTTTTTAATACACCACAATTTAAACAATGGTTTAACATTTACACAAGTATTTAAAGTTCATACAACACAACAACACCAATACTTGTATGTAATATACAGACATGTCCGAGTTTTATGCTCAAGTTAAGTTTGTGTCCACACACAGTACTGAATGCATTCGTATACACTCTGTTAAACTCGTTAGCAAATAAACAAAAAGATAAAATTAATAAATTTCCTTTTAGTATTAAAAAAATAAATGAAAATATTAATTTATATGCTTAAGCATAGCTATTTCAAGTCATAATCTGCAATATAAAGTTATGAAGGTCTTTCCGTACAACATGAACTCATTAATAATTTCACGTGATATAAATTTTGCCAAAAACGATTATAACAAAAATGAGAATTTTTTATAGAATACGAGGAGGTTATAGATTTTTTCTTAGCATCAAAATAAAATAAAAAAATTATAAAAAGAAGTTACAATCCTCCTGTGGGCTGAAGAGATTAAATTGGGGTCTAATCACCGCATTCAATAGCTAGTAGACTACCGTATCAAATAGTAGCGGAATTCACTTTTGTTGACATATGTGCAATTAAATCAAGTTTGCAGCGAAAATATCATCACAACTGATTTCATACAGAATAAACATAAACAAAACACAGCAATATATTTTTTTCCTTAAATTAAATTTTTGCGTATCCTAAAGTTATCAGAAAAAAACAAAATCAAGAATTTTTTGTTTTGCTTATTTTCCTTTTTTATACATAGAACGCGTATAGAGAACAGTCGCAGTACATTTTTGAAACTTGATGCCGCGGTACGGCCGAGTTAAAATTTGCAATGCAAAATAAACTCCAGTTATTGTATGAACTTCCTTAAAAAATGGTTTTAACGCATGGAGTGTTATATAAAATTATATTGTTCCTTTATTTTATTAGTGTTTTTTAATAAAACTTAAATTGAATTTAAGCCTACTTGACTTTCAATTTTTGTTTAAGGGATAATTTAAAGATCAAAAAAAATCTACGAACTTTAGTTTTTTGATAGTGCAAGCTTTTAGAGCATTTTGCAATGATTGTCATTCTTGAGAATTTTATAAACCGTTGCAATTCTCAGTTTCATATATTTTATTGTTTATTTATTGATGCAAAAATTCAAATTTTTTGATCTCACGTATTTATGTATTTAAATATGAAATTTTAGCAAAGACAACAACCTGTAAAGCACTTAACAGAGAGTAGTGAAATATTTAGGAGGAGAAAACAAGGACCTGGGGGCAACAATTAACAAAAAAAATTTGCAAAAGATTTATAATGTATCCATGTAAAGGGTGTTTTTTTATAGACGTATAGAACTTTAAGTTGGCGACCGATTTAACAGCTGTCAAGTGATTTATTCTCAGTTTAGTTTGGCAATTCATCATGAATAGACTCACGCCTGAACAACGCTTGCAAATAGTGCAATTTTATTTCGAAAATAATGGTTTATAATTTTCATAAGCGAATTTTGTTTAGCGATGAAGCGCACTTCTGGTTGAATGGCTACGTCAACAAACAAAACTGCCGCATTTGGAGTGAAGCTAATCCTCAAGTGTATGTCGAAACACCGTTACATCCAGAAAAACTAACTGTTTGGTGCGCTTTATGGAGCTGGTGGAATCATTGGTTCATACTTATTCAAAAACGATGATGGCCAGAACGTTACAGTCAATAGTGATCGGTATAGAGCCATGATTACTAACTTTTTCATTCCTGAATTCAACAACCATGATGTCCAGGAGCTGTGGTTCCAACAAGACGGCGCAACATGTCACACAGCTCGTGCCACAATCGATTTATTGAAAGACACGTTTGGTGACCGCCTAATTTCACGTTTTGGATTTGTGAATTGGCCTCCAAGATCTTGTGATTTAACACCGCTAGACTACTTTCTGTGGGGCTATGTAAAGTCATTGGTCTATGCGGATAAGCCACAAACGCTTGACCATTTGGAAAACAACATTCGCCGTGCTATTGCCGATATACGGTCACAAATGTTGGAAAAAGTCATCGAAAATTGGACATCCAGATTGGACTACATCCGAGCCAGCCGTGGCGGTCATATGCCAGAAGTCATATTTAAAATGTAATGACACAAGATTATTTTTCGAATAAATAAAATTCATGTCAATCGAATAATCCATCGTTGTTTTATTGCAATTTAAAGTTCTATACGTCTATAAAAAACACTCTTTATATCCGATATGTATAACTATAGCCGTAGAGTAGGAAGATTCGATTTTGTTAAAAATGCTCCCTTGGGTACATTACTTGCCATTTTTGACAAAAATGGAATTGCACACGTATCCCACTATATAGGCATGCTAGTCCAAGGGGTCCACTACAAGTCACGCTTAATCACATTTCTGAAATAATTTTGGGATTCCAGAAAATTGACTTTGAAAAAAATCATTTTTTTTTAAATGCTCTAGAGAACCACTGGTCATTTTGGACAAAATGGAATTGCACACGTAAAATAGCAATAGATAAATACGTATTTATCTTCACACACATCTTTAAATATCTGCATGATCTGGAAGGTTAGTTTGCATTTAAGACTGAAAACCGTGTCTAGCAAGCAAATCATAGCATACGGTACCTATCCGTAATTTAGGTAACAATTGCAGATACATTTAGCAGATATCGAGTGCCATGATACCAAAATGAAAAATTTCGATAAATTTTACAAGATATTGAATGCGGTGATTATACCCGTGCTTTTACAGTGGATCAAGAGACTCAGCTTATTAGGATAAATGCTCAAAGAGGTATGTTAGAGTATATGTTTTATCAGCTCTAACAAGAGATCGACAGAAGAAAGTTTGTCTCTGGTAAAGAGAAAATTAAGGAATCTAATAAATAAAATAAAGATGAATCAGAATTTTTAAGTTGAGCATGCGGCTGTTATGTGGACTTATTCGATCGTAGTACTACATTGTCTGCAGATCAATAAAAAAAAAAAATAACTTTTCGAGTTCACCATTCTTTGATTACTAATATTTTAATGCATAAATTTTTCATTGCTTCGTATTGTCTAAATAATAAATGCTTATTGAAATTTATCTTAGTTTAAAAAATATATTTTTCATAAATATTTTTAATCAATTTCTTTTTTTTTTTACATTTGCCCTTACATTTTTAACAACCTCTCGTTATACTTAATATAGAGAAGAAAAACAAATAAAAAAGCGATAAAAGATAAAACAATAAAAAAATTAATTATTAAGCTACAGTATCTGTTTCATTATGTTTTTAAAATGTTTATCTTGTTAATTAAGACTCCTAAAAAAATGTGCATAATTAAGGGAACTTGCATATTTTATTTTAAATAATAATCCCCCCACAAACAAAAGTTTAAATAAAAACCGAAAAATCGCAACTTAAGCCATTTTAATTATATAAACTGACACAATAAGCAAAAGAACAAGCTTGACATATTCTGCCGATCATTATAGTTTTCTAAGCACCCTAAACTACACTTAAATATTTAATTTATTAAATTATTTGTAAAAGAAAATGTTTGAGAGAATTTCCAAGGAAGTTTGCATTTATATACGAGTATAGCGAAAGAAGAATAAATTTTAAAATTCATTCACTACTTTACTATTGATTTTATTCATTAACTGAAATCAATGATAATTTAATGAATTTTTACGGACTAATTTGAAAACTCAAAAAAATTTTACAACTTTTTTTAAGTAGTGATTGACACACTTTAATCTAATAAATGGCTATAACTTTTGAAAGTGACAATAACGAAAGAGCTAGAAATAACACGCATTTGTCAAGCTATCGTAGAACCCACGTAAGAGCCTCCTTCCATCTCCTTTTTTGGGGCACCCTGTTCACCCTCACATAACCTTAAATTGAAATCATTTCTTATATCTTTTTTATTTATTTATTTTTTTTTTTGTTTCATGGTAGCAGTACCATAATTAAACATGATATTTTTTTATTATAGTTTTATTTATCAATAAAGTAAATTTAATTCATGAAAAATTTCATGCCATAAACTTGGAATTAATCAAGTCAATCTGCTTGTTTCAATATTTATTTAAATTATGTAGAGTACACTCATAAAATTGCTGATAAAGTTTGCCTATTTACTTGGTTGCCTTTTATTATTTTAAACCAAAGTCTCAATTAAAGAATGATTATTGATAAATATGTAAATGGCTGTTGTGTTTTACATTTTTGTTGTTATTATTAAAGACTGACACCGGGTACAGTGTTACTTTATTACTTTGCTAGTTGCATGTGAGTAAGCTGCTGTGAGTTTTCAAAAAAGAAAATGCCTTTTCAAGGAAGAAAAGGCATGTTTTTAATAAATTATGGACAGACACCGATCATCAATTATTTATGAAATAAATTGTTAAATATTTTTCGTTTACAACCTTCACTTTATTTGTATTCATTTCATCAAAGTAAAAAAGTTGAAAAAAGCAAATTTATCGATAATATTTATAGGCAAAATGTTAAACAAAAACACATAAGCTAAACTGCCGGTAAAAATGTTTACAAATTGATTTTGTAAAATCAAAATAAAAAATATTTGAAGTTTTTTTTAATTATTTTAAAGACAAAACCAACAAATTTCATAAACAAAAATAAAAAAGAGCAAACCAAATAAATATAAGAAATGAAACTGAAACAGCTTTTACTAAAAGAAAACACAAAATAAATTATATTATGCTAACAGAGAGAAAAAGACACCTAGAAAGTGAGGGCGTGTGTGAGTGTATATAGGATAGACAGAGAGAGAGAGAAATTATATCAAAAATTTAAATTTGTAAAAGAAAATATAACCTTTTGCATTGAAAATTATACTTAGCCATAAATATTTAATATTTCCTCATCAATATTTTATTGATTTTGTATTAGCAAATAATTTTGACATTGTGTTGTACATACGAGTACATATTTATATAGAAATCAACAGTAGCAGAGTTTTACATATTTAATTTATGTATTTAAAATTTAAATTTTCATAGTTTGAGTGGGTCATGCGATAACCTATATTCGAAAAAAAATTTTTACTCTTCTAAAGTATTTACATACATAAATATACGACCACGAGTATGTACGTTTAAGATAAATAAATTTGGACCTGTCACATAAGATCGTAAAGCAGTCGTTAAGGTCCCATTTTAAACAAATTCACTGTAATAGCCAAGTATTTATGTTTTTAATTTTACACATTCTTCTTAAGTATTCAACAAAATCAATTAAAAATATCTTTTTTATAATGAAATGCAAATATTGATTAAAAAATTTTCTTGCAATAATTTTTGTTAATCCTAAAATAAATAATAAATTTCAGTTAAAGAAATTCAAAATTGATGTTCTGTGATAGGATCCTTAGTTTTGCGAGCAATAAAATGTCTCTAGGTAGTAACTTAAAAAAAAAATTGAAGAATGTCAAATAAATTAAATTTAAAAATATGATCCAAACAAAATGCTGAAATAAATATTTAATTTCCGATAAAGAATTTCAAATTAATGACAAAAGTCAAAAACGTCTCTTCACCATCCCTCTTTTAATAAGATTTATGTTTATATTACACACAAGTCATTTAACAGACTCACATACATACATACTTTTGTTCGCGATCGCACTTACGCACATGTATATTTGCGTTCTGTTGCAAGTATACTGAAAAAGGCTTACAACCATTTTTTATTATAAAATATACATGTTTGAAGTGATGTGTGGCTTTCAAGTGTGCTGGAATAAAATTGCGTTCCCCGTTTTTTCGTCCGTTTTGTATTTCAGACAAAATACACAAAAAAACCCACTCAGCAAAAAGGTAAAAGATTGCGATTTTTCGCTCATAGCTCCGAAATTTAGTAATCGATCGGACTGAATTTCAATGCCAATTTGATGACAGAACCAACCGACAGGTTGGTATGCAAAACTTTTCTGTACGTTGCCTGCCACCCCCGGGGTGTGTCTTCTCGGTGAAATTCCACCTTGATGTATCACTACCGGGGAATATAGGTGCGCCAGCACCTGGAACTGCCATGGGTTTGAATCTGGCAGAAGGAAACCTGAGGGTTTACCTAAAGGATACCTTCGGGGTCCGACCAGTGACTCTCAACACTGGTACCACGGGAGCCGGTAGCCCCACAGAGGAAGCACTAATGTCCGAGCAATGGGTTAAGAGCTGATGCTCACGAATGGTTGAACAATGAGTGCTCGGAGTCTGTGGACCGAACTTCGTTCCAACCCCATGGGGTTTAATGGATGATGTTCTGGGGACAACATCCCTGGTTCGTTGTTCGGTCTGTGGACTTCGTGCACACCCAAATGCTCGGACAGCGGAATCTGTGACCGGTTATTGGTGAGGTCCCCTTCGGGGGTTCACGTGGTGGCTGTGGTTGAGACCAAAAGGTACGCTGGGAACGGAGTTCATGTCACCTTTGGCAGGGTGGCATGTTCTTCGATGTGCTGTTTCATAGAAACAGATGTCACTCGACACGGGTTTTGGATAGGCCCAACTCCCTAAACAAGGGTGGTGTGTGTGACATGGCAGAAACACACACAATTTGCTACCTGTGTCCTTAATTGGTCACAGGGGCTGTAGTGGTAGGCACGGATACCACTCGTGGTTTGACCACGGTGAGATAAGGCCCTAGCGGCAGGTGCTCACCTAAATCATCCACATGCATTGTACGTTGCCTGGAAAGTTGATTTGAAGGACTACAGGGACACGCAGATGGAGAGACAGACGGATGACTTTTAACCCACTCCGCTATTTGTAAGGATCCAGAATGTATATACTTTATATTGTGGCACTTGTACTCGATAGAAAATACAAACGGAATCACACTCTTTACTTGGAGTGAATTGTAAAAAAAGGTTCATGTACTAAAAGAAGCTAAATGAAAAAAAGTGGCCAGCCGATTTGTTTTTTTTTATGATTCATGCTGTTTGCTGTTAAAAAGTTTGGTAGCAATTCCTACAATAAATATCGTGTATTTAAGGGTGAACAAAAGTGAATGAAAAATGTAGCTTTTTGGGCTAATACACGCTTTTTATTTCAACAACTTTTAAGAATCTGAATATGCTGTCGGTTTTTTATTACATTAAAAGTCCGAATACATATTTCGTTTGCGCTCTCCTTCATTTCGAAACATTTTTTTTTTATTCTGTTGGAATAAAGTTTGAGGAATAAAAACAAACAAATTTTAAGCTTAATCAGAAACATTAATTCCACTCGTTTCAATTCCAATGCAATACAATGTTGGGAATTTTATTGAAAAATTATGTTACAAATGTAAAAGAAAAAATTCTGTGCTATAGGTATATGCAATTGAAAACTCGACCGTTAGAAATAAATTTATTGCCAGCTAAGTATGTATAAATATGGTTGTATTAACTTTTTCAGCCGAGGTTTTACATGGAAAACTTTATAAATAAAATTAATTATGAATGCTTCTAGAGCATCTTAGAGCAAATATTTTACCGCAATCCCACTTGGCAAGTGACTTGCACAACTCTTGTGTTTGGAGATGATCGGATTAAGGGAGAGAATTTTTTACATTTTCAGTACACACTTGAAATTGTGTGTGTTTAAGGGACTTTTTTATGTTTTTAATTTGTTGTATTTTGTATTATTTTGTGAGTGAGTTAAAGAAAAAAAAAAAAAAATTGAGAAGTTTAAGCAAAAGAAAATTAAAAAAGAAATAATAAATTTTTCTAATATGAACGATTGGGCAAGTTCAAAAGGAAATATAAAAATATTAAAAACCTACTTGCGCAAGTCACTTGTTAAGTGTGAAAGGGCTGTTAAAAAATCTAATAGATCAGGACTTTGTCAATTGATAGCAGTAATATTTTATAAAACGTCAGCTATAGGTGGTCAGAAAACTAAACAACTAACCTTAAAGAGTTAATCGATTATTTTTTAATTGTAAGGTCACAGAACAGGTATTCCAGTGAATATTCTTTTGCATGAATTATTCGATTAATTGCACTTTCAAATTAACACATGGTTATTACAATTGAATCATATAGATAAAATTATTTTTTTACAACAAAACTGTTGCCCTGTTTTGTTTCGTTTCAGTATTACAATTTCATTTCCAAATATTTGTTTTTCCTTTTGCTTTCAGTGCTAATTACAGAAAAAAAAAATTATGTAATAATTTATATTTGGAATTTAAAAGTTTAACAAAATATTAATCTTTATTTGTGCTTAATTCCAGAAATTGTGTTGGTTTTAAAATTTATTTTTTTACTCATGATATTCTCATGAGTTATTTATTCAGTACATGAGTTATTTATTCAGTACAATAAGTACTGAAAAAAAAAATTTTTTTATGTAATTAACAAACAAAAAATTATTTAATTTTATTTTATTCAATAAAATAACCTATCCAGCCGGTTATAATTTTCTACGTTTTTTTCATTTGAAATATAGAATAGGCGTGGTTCCAGGTAGAGTCAAAATTAACATTCTTATCTCTTCTTTATTGCAATTAAATTCAGTTTCAATATCTTAAAACATTTTCGATTTAAATATTTTTTACATTTTGCTTTCTAGTGAGTAACATGATCAACAAAAATTTAAATTGTTAATTTTTCCTTATATTTTCATTTAAGAAAATAGTAAATTGAAACAACGTTTATAAAATAATTTTTTTTTTTTGCAATTAAAGAGCGAGAGGCAGCAAAATGCTTTAATCCATTACTAAATCTTTTTACGAAACATTTTTAATGGAGTCTGCCTGCCCAAAACTTCTGCCTGAATCCACAATTGTTTTATTAAAAATTACCTTAATTAGTTTCAGAAGTTAAGTCACAATTGTTTTTTTTTTTTTAATAAGCACAAATATTTTTATTCCAATTTTTTTTTTTTAATTTTAATTATTTAGGTATTTTTTTATTTTATGGGATGCACTTCTTATATATTATTTTTTATTTGCCTTTTTCAGTTATACATAAGATATGTATGTATGTACATATATACATGCTTTATGGTATTATTTATTTATTTTATAAATTTTTCATACTATTTTTTTTAAGCAGTAATATCTACATACATTGCTTTGGCAACAATTGGTGCACAACATTTATAAAAGAAATTGCCAAAAAAAAAAAATTAACACATGAATGTAAGTTACATACATATGTACACATTTATTTATTTCATTTTGTTGTAGGAATGTTTTTGGTTTTTAAACTGCTGAAGTGTATACATTTGTAAACTCATATAAATTTGTTATATTTTTTTAATTTTATTATTTTCTGCAAATATTATGACAAGTGTATACTTGAAATTGTATTTTCACTAAAATGTTGATACAAAAATAAAATTGCCGCCTTTTTTAGCTTAAATACCTATAAAACAAAAAAGTACTTTCATTCATCAATAATGAAAACTGAAAATAGGTATAGCTAAAGATTAATATTTATAATTGTTGTACACTTTTATATATAAACATTAACACAACACAACACAACACGGCGTCTTAAACAAATATGTACGTATAGAAGCAACAATAACGAAATACTATGAGTAAAAAAAATTAAAACGACAAAAGCACTTAACAAGTTAATAAACAAGAAGAAAAAAAAGAAATAAACGCACGTTTTGTTGTTAAGATTGAAAAAAGTTGTATATTCGCACCTGCACAATGTATGCTTCTATGAACGTCAAACGACAAACTGAAGCAGGCTTTTTACTTTTAGAACGATGATACCCTCCAAACGAACACCAGCATACAAAAAGCACAGCACAAGCACTCACTCACTTAAGCATAGAACAGCAATACAAACAGAAAACACACAGCCAACAAAGCAGGCATTCATACATAATACACAGAGTATATGCACAATAAAAACAACGACAGAAAATCCAACTGAGATGGAGACCGGCACACAGCCATGTATAGTTAAAAACATCCAATCACACACATACATACACTCGTACAGAAATAAAGGCAAAAGTTAAATCAAGTTTGTGGTGCGGCAGAGCAGCCAAGTAGCAGTAACCGTAGCAGTCACAGAAAATAACAAGACACTGTTGGAGCAACAGACAAAAAAAAAACAACAACAAAAAAAGAAAAACAGCACAGAAAAAAAAAGAAAAGAAATCCAATGCCAACGAGAAAGCAAATGATCCAGAAAAAAAATTACAATCACACAAACCTGCATGAACAAACATTAAATAGTAAAAGTTACAACCAACAAAACCAGTCAAAAGCAAACAAACAAAAACAATAATGTAATAATGTAAAATGAAAAGCAAAAATTAATCAAAAGTAAAGAGAATTCGTACACGGCCAGCCAGGTACATGCTTGATGTGCAGAAAAGATTGCTAACAAAAGCTCACAAATTCCTATAAGTGCGCACCTATACACCTACTAAAGAAATATTGAAAATTAAATAAAGCCGGCATTTAAATAAAAGCGAAATTGTAAATACATACAAACAAAAGTTTGTAAGAATTCTGTCAAGCTGCCTTATATGTCTCTTATGATGTAACAAATACTATGTAACTCAACAATAATGTTATGCACATCGAAAGCGACTGCGACAGCAACTTCATGATTATTATCACTGACAGTGTTGTTATCTAAAACGTTTGCCTCCTTCTTGCTTTCATCGGCCTCATATGTTTTTAGTTTAATGATGAACAGTGGGTCATACAGATAACATGAAGTCTTATTTTACGTGCTTCTTCCGTATGTGTTTGGCCACTCACATCATTTTAAAGACTAAAAGTATTTGCATTATTAAATGATGCCTTTAATCTTGTCGTGGTAGCTGATAGCTGTGTAAGTCCCATTAGGGGCTGTTCCCTAAATACAAAAAGTTTCATCTGACTTTTCAAAATATGGGTATTACACCCAATGAGTATTAGATGAAATTATGAAGTTGCTTATTATCGCAATCGTGATCGAGTTAATTTTCGTAACGAAATAAATTTGGTTTCGTATCCAATAGTAACATGTAACTAAGAAAAAATAAAATTTTAGTGTCTTGTTTACAACATCTTTTTAATAAGTGAAAAAGAAATATTAAAAGAAATGGATAAATTTGGTGTATAGTCGTATGCGACACAAGGCCGTTCCAATGTCACTATCGTCAAATGTATAATTGGAAATTGCAACTTGCAATTTCTTTTCTCTCATACATTTTAAATTATGAGATATTTTCACAGTTCTAGTGAGAAATTTTTCGCAAAAATTTTTTTACAGAAGCACTCGCACTTCTATCTTCACAATAAAGTACGTCAAAATCACTAAAATTACAGTTGGTTCTTACAAAGAAAAATTAAAGAAACACTTATGTGCAATAAATGACACTTTATTTCAATGCTTATCCCTTTTTTACAATTCTATTGTTTCTTGTGAAAATTTTTTTGATGCGTGTTATGGAAACGAGGAACAGATTTCATTTCTACTTATTCGCTGTCAACTTATGGTTTTTTTTTTAGTGGGAATGATGAATTGTTTGCAGAAACATGACATTACACTAAATGTTAAAACAAAGAGTGTTTCAGTAAGAGTGCACTTTTTAAGGTTTCATACTACAATAAATAAATCGATTGCTTTATCTGTGGCGCCGTCTTGCTAAAACCACATTTCGTCCATTTGAGGCCACCAGAACTCCGTTATCATGTTCCTGTAACGAGTGCCGTGCACAATCACCGCAATTTCGGTCTCATTTTCATAAAAGTAAGGCTTGAAAAAAATCCGCACCACACATTTGCTTGTTGTGGTACACCCACATGAATTGCCTGATTAATTTTTTATTCATAAATTTAACAATTTTGTAGATTCACTAAG
This sequence comes from Thelaira solivaga, assembly GCA_947397855.1. NCBI lineage: Eukaryota > Metazoa > Arthropoda > Insecta > Diptera > Tachinidae > Thelaira > Thelaira solivaga. Next base: position 39,546,963 of record OX377613.1, read on the forward strand.
CCATTTAAAGGCGCTTCATCCGAAAAGATGACTTTTTTCGAAAAATTGGCTTTGCTCTACCACAATTAAATTGCGTTGGTCTTTTGCATATATCACAACTGAAAAATTTCAGAGTTGCCAATTGCGCAAGAAAAAATTACAACAAATTTCAAAAGTGCTCTCTTACTGGGACACAATGTATGATAAAATTAGTCAGTCAATCTGTTTCTTTGTATCAAAAAAAATTATTTTGTTTAGGTACTCACATTGTTTTATTTGATTTTAAGTCAGACAACAGCTTTATAGCTATTTTTGTCCCTTAATTCCACGATATGTCCACAACATAAGCTGCGGTTTTTTATTTATTTTTCAATTTGCAAATAGCCAGCCAGAGTGGTAATAGCTATCTTGTGCTGTTCATCAAATACATTTTAAAGTTCTGTATTTATTAGATTCCTTCCGTTTCCGTTCTCAAAATTTTTAATTATTTCGTGAGTATTTGAGAGCATAATTTTCTTTTTCGTTCATAACACAATCACGTGCTCTCACGTAATTGGTTTTTAATTTATCTATGATCACGAGGGAATAATGGGTGATTAACTCATAGCAAACAAGAAAAATTTTTGACATGCGCACATCTCTGCCTTCAGCTTTGTTTTTTATTAAATTATCGGGAAACTTTAGAGCAAACTCACAATAAAGTGTGTCTTTATAAAAAGCTAAATTTAGTTTAGAAGAACATTTTGATTTATAGCAATTTTTAAAAAGATTTTGGGCACTTGTCTTGAAATTTTTAAATTGTGTTGAATATATTCACTATCAATATACATAAGTATTCCTTTGGCAATTTTAAGTAATATATATCTAAATCCCGTGTCAACAGCAACAAAAACAATATCATACAACAACTATTTTTAGCTTCCACGTCTATATATATTTTAGTAGCACTCCCATAGGCATTATTAATAAGGGCGCCCATATTTTTTTTTTTTTTTTTCTAAATTCTTTAATATAACATTTTCATTTGCATTTGACATACTTTTTAAACAAAAATTTTCCATTTTAAATAAAAATTAAAAATTTTAAATTTAAATTTTGATTTTTTTAATTTAAAAAGAATTAGTTCCACCCTAATAAATAAATCCATATTAACTTGTTTGTACAAATTGTATAGACTTTTCACACAAGAGTAGTTGGTACTCTTGGGATACTCTTTTTGTGCACAGTAGACAGCATCAGTCGACTGTTAAAACAACATGCTGACAAGGTACTTTACGATTAAATATGATTTTTGTTTTCTTTTACACACAGAAGCTGTTTTACACAATACATGTTTGCGCCTACAACCACTTTATGAGTTTTAAGATGTCTACAACTGATGTTCGCATGCATATTCATTCTCCTTCGTTAACTCATTCATTCATATAAAAATACATTCACTCTGTAGTTGTTATTTGTTGCCTTAGTAAAATTTTATGCATTGATGAAAAGAAATAAAGAAAATTTTTGGAACAAAAAATAAAATGGCAAAACAGTAGCTGATGGTGGGTTGTATGAACGTATATGCACATGTTATGTCTCTTTCGATGTGTACATAATTGCAAGAATATTTATTTATGAACTGAAAAATTTTTATTGCATTAATCGAAATTTATTTATATATTTTTTTGTGGATCAGAAATACATACAAAATGTTTTTCTTTTAATTCTCTTTTTTTCAGTTTACGATAAAAATAAATTTGAAGCTATTTTTAGCACTTAAAATTATCTGAAAGAAATCAATTAAATTTAAAAATCAGGGGCAAAATAAAATCAGCATACAATTCAAATTTTCACAAGTTGCAAATCTCACGTGGATTACTTGGCACGAACTTTGTTTAAAAAAATCTTAAGGGAGACGAGTATATGAAATCAATAATGTGCTTTTTTTCAAAACAACAAACAGTTGTATGGAGAGATTTCAAATATTTTATGAAATTCTTGTTTTTAATAAAAGTTTTCATTAACAAGTTAAATTCGACTGTGCCGAGTCTTATGTATCTTTCACTGTGATAGCCAAATATTCATTTATTTCACTTTCCACATTCTTCTTCAACATTAAAAAAATAAAAAAATTATGTAATTAAAACGGCTAGTTTATTACATTTAATACAAAAACTTATTTATTTATTATTGTAGCGAAATATCGATATAAAAATTAATTTCGATAATACGACCTCAAACTTAATAAGCCACACATTTCAATAAAAAAAGGTCAAATAAACATATAAATAAAAAAATTATATAGGAAATTAATAATAAATATTGATAAAAATAATTTTCTTTGAATTAATCCAAAAATAAATAATTAATATTAGTTAAAGAAAGTAAAAAGTTCTTTCTGAGAACTTTATTTTTTAAAAGCAATAATATGTCTGCAGGCACTCAATTTTTAAATTAATTTAATAAGAACTTCTATGCCAATAGGAAACCAAAATAAATTTAATGTAATTTAATCAAACATATTATTTAAATATTTTATGTAAAACTAGCTGACCCGGCAAACGTTGTTTTGCCTTCAAATTTCATTTATATTGAAAAATAATTAAAAAGAAAAGAAAATAACTTATTTTTGATCTTGGCATAAAACTTAATTGGGTTGCTCTGAACATATAAGAAAAAAATTAGCCAATTTGAGAAAAATTTTAAAAATAAGGGTAGTAATGGGCGTGGCAATTTTTTCTTCTCATTAAAATATAACTTTGGTTTTGATGAAAATATAAAATTTTTGTAATATATATTCGATCTTCTTACTCTAAGAAACTGTAATCAAAAAGTAAAGTAGTGTGCAAGACCGAGTAAAACTGGTAGTAGATAAATAAGCCAGATACGGACTGCAGGGGGCGCTTGTGATGTTAAACCTTCCAAGGCGTAACCCCCGTTTCTACATGCAAGTAATTGCTTGCATGTTGAGTATACGTATTAACTACGAAAAAGTCGAAAAAATAGTCGAAAGTCTTGCAAATTGTATGAGTGTCTACACAGAACATTGCAAATTCATTTTTAAAATATCGGCAACGGCTTCACTTCTAATGAAAAAATGGCTGCCCCATTGATATAGAGAATGAAAATATATGAATGATATGTTGCCGCGTTATAAACACCGTGGACACCAACTAAAAATTTTGTTGTTAGTAATTTTTTAAGTCAAAAATATGAAATTGATAATTAAATTTAACTTTTAAATGTGTTACTGGGTCATTATGTTCTTTTTTTTTATCTATTACTAACGTAACTTCTATTTTCCCACAGACTAATACAATTATTTAAAACTCATACTCGGTAGCACTGTTTCTCATTTGTCAATTTACTTGCTGCAAGTGTCAAAAATTTACTTGTAAGAGAATTTGGTTGCCAGTTCAGCTGCAAGCTCGAAAAATATGAGTGTATTAGTGAACAAGTGATAGTAATTGAGGTTTTCGAACTTGCACTTGATTGTGGAAACGGGGGGTAACTTAGAAGTATACACAAAAATTCAATGAAATCGGTCTAGCCATTTAGTAGGAGTACAATTTCAAACACACGTACAGTCGAAATTTATCTATTAAGATAAAGATTTAAAATTAAAGCAAAATCAAAAATCCCCTTTCAATCAGATTTCTGTATTCGTAGTTTTTTGGCACTGTAGTGACATCTGTTACTATACTACACACAGAATACACAAAGTACACACATGCATACACGTTTGTATAAGACCACAGCTTAAAAATTTCCATAAAAAAGCAAAACACAAATTAATGAAAATCTGTACTTTTGATATTTCTCGGCCATTTCTGAATCGATTGCTTTTGTTTTTTGTACAAAACTGTGTACCAAATTTTTTATCCGTTTTGTATTTTAGACAAATTACTAAAAAAAACCCTATTCAAAAAATGGTCAAATATAGAAGTAGTCCTGGTTTTTGTCTCATAGCTCCGGCTGAGTTTTAGTAGCAAGAATCTGACAAAAACAACTGACAGATTTGTATGCTGTACTATTCTATATGTAGTCATATGACTTCAGAAAGTTGATTTCAACGAACGAATGTTAATTCATTTAATTAAAAACTTATCAAATCACAATTTTTGAAATAAAATTTTTAAATGGTGCATTATTTTTTTATTGATGTATTTATATTTATATATAGTAACTAGCATTTCTAAATCTTTAAATTGTACAAGTGGTATCTCGGTAGTTGTTGAGAAATCACTTTTTGTGATTTTTAGCGCAACTAACTTTAACAGTATTATCGTTTTATACGAAATTATTTTGGCTTTACGAAATCGTAACAAATTGTCAATTTTCACTAATACTCGTACATATTATATTACGTAATTTATGATCTCTTACCATTTGGGAATGACATTAATTCATTTATTTTCTGTTCATCTAAAATCAAAAGTGTGCCATGAACTACGAGTAAATGCAGGTTAAATGATTTTCCTTTCCTTTCATTTCTATTTATAACTACAAAATTTAGTGTATGAATGACTGACTGAATGAATACAGCTTAAATTGTTAAATACTTTTGTATACAAACCCATATACAAAAGTGCAACATGTAAGTGAAAGACAAAACAAACAAACGTTAAATTATCCACTAATTATATCATTCCTTCATCTCCAATAATGTATTTCATAATAAATTCCATAAAATTATACTGAAAACCCAAATTGTACATCAACAAGCAAGCAAGCAATTGCATTCCATGCTCAAGGGTATTTTAATATTCGGCCAAATGCAGTTTTTATTGTTTGAAATAATTTCTTTTTTAACTAAAGTTCAGACATAATACACGTAAGGGAAATTTTTTGTGTAAGACTTGATTTGCTGGAAGAAACGTAATTTTAAGGAATGAGGCCAACCAGCCAGCCTGTATTATAGCGCATACCACATTACAATATGTCTGTATGATGACTTAATAAAGAAAAAAAACACAACAATTTGTGTGAGTACGTTGGATTATAAAAGACAATATCATGTTGGGTAGTTCAGACATAAAGTTGTTGTAAATTTAGTAAAGAAAATCCTCACTTAGTGCAGCATTTAATACACAGAATTTCCTACTTATTCGACATTTAGTGGCATTACATTTTACTACTATAGAAAATAACTATTTTACTTCAATTTTAAAATATAGGCCATGCCTGAATTTGGCATCCCGGCGAAGTTGCTAAGCATATGTCGGATAAGTCTAACTGATACAATCATTAGTCAAAACTGGATATATTAGTTCCGAAGATTCAGACAGGTTGACTGTTTATCATGTGAGCTCTTCAACATTCTATTGGAGAAGATCATTGCATATTCAGATGATAATATCATAAGGACATTGAGAGATTTAATTACTTCCTTTGCAAGCATGGAAATAGACTCACAAAAAATGAGTTTGGCAGTGAATGTGGTTTCAACTAACAGAAAGTCTACAAGATTAAATGGCGGTGGAGGATTTTGTATACATTGACCCAATGTCATCAATAAAAACCATAAAATTAGATTGGAAATACGAAGAAGAATTATACTACTAAGTAAAGTGCTACTTTGTGTTAAGCAGCCAATTTAAATCCAAAGCCCTCTCGCAAAAGACGAAACTAACACTTTATTACGCGTGCTGCAAATGAAGCACTTTGGTATATGGACATTTCAAAATAGTCCAAAGTAACTTCCGGATGAACCATAAAAGATTGCAAGATGGGACATACGAGTATATCATTTTAGAGGGGAGATTATCTAGATCTGTAATCTATCACCCAAATACTCAGAAGTTACTTTGAACTATTTTTACAAAATTTTTGAAATTTCCATATACCACAGTGCTGTTGCTTTGAGGGGTTTTTACCATTCCTGTGCCGAAGTACCACTCCAGAAAATTACCACAATCAAAAAGAATTTAATCTGTAGGTTCTAAACCTTCTGGAAGTGTTTTAACATTTTCTAATAATTTCGTAAGCTTTTAGTAAAAGCATACTTTTTATGACTCATAGTTTTTATTTCTTGATATTTTATTTCAGATAACATTTTGGATGTATTTTCTAAACGACTTTTTAAAAGAAATTAATTGTTTGTTATTCGTCTGTTAACTTTTTGAAAATAAGTTACTAACTCACTTTTCATTATGACGTTTTGTATGTGGTAACATACCGAAATATTTTCTCTAAAACTGTTTTTAATTTTTCACTTGAATAATCGCAATTAAATGAATTTTCCATATTTTTGATGGAAAACATGGGTTAAACACATTACCTGATGATGAGAGCTGATGAAGATTAAATTTAAACAAATATTTTTTAACAAATACAGGTGTCGGTCCTTAAAATGTTATTTATTTTTATTAAACGGTGTTTGTTTCACTAAACTTTACAAAGTTAATAAGAATATAAAAAAAAATTGCGTTTCCTTTAAATAATTCTTCAGTAAGACAAATTCTATCCAAATATAAAATACCGCTGCACCTGCCGGAGAAAAACTACAACATATTGTTCCAACCAAAAAATTTTTACATTGCACCTACAGTCAGTCCACTAACAGTAAACTAATGGTAAAAATTATGATATGAAAATTAAATGCAACACTAAGAAATTTTTAATTTAATTAAAGCTGTGCATTGTTGATGAAAGAAATAATTCCCGAAATCAATTTTGAATTGTACGTGAATTGAATATTTACTTAACATTTAGAACACACAACATCCCAAAGTTAGTGAACAGATGGTGCTAATGAAAAGAAAGTGATCGCTCCACCAAATCAATATCTATGATAAATATCAATTTCTCTACATTTCCAATAAAAATGTTTAATAGAAATTGAATAAAGATCAAAAAATATGGTGCACCTTTAATAATATAGAATTGTACGAAAATATTATTATTAACAGTTACATATACTGAACCAATATAAACATTCGAAAAGTGTATAATGTTTTCAAAGTTTCTTTGAACAGATTTATAACTAAAATAATTAGTTTAGAAAGAAACAACCCAAATTAACAGCTTCTTTCTATAGTTAAAATTATAATAAAATAACTTTTGTAATTTATAATCTCGCTTTGGTTACTTTCCAATTTCAATAGTGCACATTTTTAAACTATAAATTGTTTAAATAAACAATAGTTAAAGTAATATTTTTCATATGTGAACACTTTTGTATGTAAGAATGAGTGCACTTCTGAGCACAAGTGCATAAAGCTGTGCACAAAATTATGACAATATTTTTTTTTTTTTTGAGTAACAGGAAAATCCATATATTTTCTTTTAAATTTATGTTGAGTTTCTTGTTGCCTGTTAAAGCCATAAATTATTTGAAACTGTTACATTTACACATTAACATTACAGAGTGGGGTGGACAGCCATTTGAGTAGCTAAATTAAGTATTCAGTGGGGGCTATATAAAATTGAACAAATACATACATTTGGTGTTCTATTAAAGAGTTACCTTTGCATTAGATGCCTCTTCATTTCTCTCCTTTTTTTCTTTTATTCACCCATTTACATACATATGTAGGTAGATAATAATAATTTAAACATTTCACCTGTAAAAGTTTTTGGAATTTGAAAAACTATGGAAAACCTCGTACACGTATTTATATACAGATATGCATTATAACTACAGCGTAATCATCTGCGTTAGGAAGAGTATATGAATCTAGTGAAACAATAACAAAATTAGAAAATTTAATAAAAGAAATTGTGAAATTGATTAAATTTGTTATTTATATGATTATTATGAATTCTTGAGTTCATTTAAAAAGTTTTTATATTTATTAAATATTTAATTGATTCAATTAACAATTTAATTAATATGACAATTTTTTTTTAAATTAAATGTCAGAATTGCATTGCAACCTTTCTTAGCTACAATCGTCCTTACGAATATCATGATTGCTGTAGGATTCATAATGCCTGGGTCTTCTGAGTCTTGCATCCTACTACCGTCTTACCAACGCTACACAGTCGCACAGAATTGAAAAGTTTCACTTGATTTTTAATAAGTATAATCGCTTTATTTAATGCTTCTTTATTCTGTTTTTTGATAGTCTTTAAGAACATAAAATTATTAATTTCTGTTTGTTTTATTATTCTTTATAAATAGAAATTCGGTAATTTTTGGTGATATTGTCAACGAATTGCTTATATTTTTACTTTTTATAGGTAGTTAAATTTTTATCATTATTAGTATAGATAATATTATAAAGGAGGAAAAATTAGTTTTTTTTTTGTAGTGGATAAATACCAAAACTGCCGAACCGATTATTTTCGGCAGTATAAAGCCACATTATCAGCGAGCGACATAGGCTATATAAAAAACAGTACGGTCATTTTTCCGTCCATTATTCAATGATTTATAAAAAAAATCACAATATTTCAACAATACGCGGGTCAGTTCCAACAGAAAAAACAGTTAATTAAAAACCAGATTTTAAACCGATTGATCTGAGTTTTTATATATAAGCCTTCTTAGTCTAAAAGACGGGGTGAGATTGGGAGAGACCAGGTAAAACAGGTAGTAAAGGACCAAGTAAATTTGTTACTATTATAAATTAAAACTGGTTCTAAAGATATTTGCTCAGCGAGGTAATTTTTATACTGTAGTATTTTAAATTAATACGATGTAATATATTTCCACTTCACTACTCTGGAAGATGAAGAACAAGAAAGAAAACAGAGGTAAATCTTCTAACAAGGAAGAATCAATTTGTGTACAATTCACAAAATTATTTAAGTTAGTTTTTAAGCTTCCTTTGTTTTCCTAATTTCTTTTTTTGTTGAAAATGTGGTGAAAAGTTCGAAGGATCATTAAAATGTACTACTGAATCGCTGGCGTCGCATTTGTAAAAGCTTTTAATAGAATTCTATTTTATTTTTTATTTATTTTATTTTTACTAATTTACAACATAAAAACTTAAATAAAAAGTTAAAAGTTGTACAACTTTGGTACTTTATGTTCACAAAGCTCAAACGAAATCATGTTAGCTGCCGTACTGGTGACGGTACTACTGACTATAGTTCTCCTGTGCACAGTTTTACTGTTGAAACTTTACTTTGTATACTCCAAGGAAGGTCGCCAAATTTCTTATGAAAGAAATTGAAATTTTTTTTTTGGCAGATTTCTCTGCAGTTTGATACATACTCTCTACACTTCCATGAAGGTCACCAAGTGCGCCGTAACTTACTTATCAATCAAATCATTTCAATTGGCTTTTTAAAGAATCAAACTTTATTTTACAATAGATTTCTGTGAAATGTGAGACATACTCTAAAAATTTAAACTAAGGGAGACAAGGGCCAAGCGAGGCCGAATTCGCCCACAAAAATTTTTTGGATAATTTACTAAAAATTGCAATAACTAATTATTTTAACCTAAAACTAAATAAAACTAAATTTTTTTAATTTTTTGTTGACCATGCTCGTTAAAAATGTTTGTGATAACTATTTTGTTATGGAATGATATTTACTAAGATTATAGTCGATCGATGACTTTAATGCTATCATCTCAAATTACGATACGTTTTACTCGACATGGAATGCCATGATACTAAATGAAAAATTTCGATAAATTTTACGCAAAATCTAATACGGTGATTAGACCCCAGATGAAAACAGCTAGTTATGAATTAAAATAAGCAATAATAAGCGTTTTAGAGGAATATAATCGAAAATTGTGAAAATCCTTTATAAAATAAAATTCTTCAATTAAAATTTGAGAGAAAAACTTAACACTTGAATAAAACTATTGTGGTAGTAAAGATTATAGGTACCAAAAAACGTGATATAAAACCCAACTTTTCTTATACTATTCCTTTGTTGATCACATTTTGTTACAAGAATTTCTTAAACTGGCATTCATGCTCGTAAGCGTTCTTAAATTTTTGACAAACTTGCGGCAGCTATAAACTACGAATAAAAAAGAAAAGAAATTTGCAAGTGAATATAAAACAGTCTGTAGTATACGGAAATATTTTTCCCCCTCGCTTTACAAAGTAAATTTTCCTTAAGATGTGGCTAATTTTACTTATTTGTTTCATTACAGAAAAGTTTTTAAATTCCATAGTGAGAATCTAAAAGCTGGGAGATCTCCGGCCCTAATTTAGAATACATATTCCCTAAAGAGATGTTGAATAAAAATGATTTTATATAGCACAACACTTTTATTAGAGTTCAAACGTTTCTTTATTTATATGTATGTATGTGTAATTTATACAAGCATGTGTGTAGGTAAACTTGTATATGCTATGTGTGTCGGTGAGGTTGGGCTTGTGTATTTGAGTGTGTGTTGGTTAATCTTTATCATTGTGTTTTATGCCGGCTGTCGACAATCAAACAAGTTGTTGTGCGTAAAAATCTAACAACAAAAAATGTGCAAATATACACTATGAGATACAAAAATGTACACAAAACAACAAAACGTGAATGGAGCCCCCATAAGAAAAAAATGTAAACAAACCTAACATGAAAACATTGTGTGTGCTTGATGTTAAGAGAGAGAGAGAGAGAAAGAGAGAATTTGAATGGCGTCAACGTCTAACTAACGTCAGCAGATACGCTGACTTCAACTGAAACTTAGACAGTTGACTGCAGCAGATTGGATATTATTATTTTTTCTTTTTGTGTGTTTTTTGGTTTTTTCTTATAAAATGTTTGCTACCGTTGTGCCATTAGACTTACCAGTTAGTTAAACCTACAGGCATACGTACTACATATGTATGTATATGCGTATAATCATGTATAGTTTGGAATTCACAAACATTTAAATAAAGTTGCATGCTTGAGAATGTGTATCTTCATCATCAACATTGTTATCAAACGATTAGAATTGTATTATCACAAAGAAGAAGAGTAGAAACTTCTCTCTAAGCATTAGCTTCCATGTATACGTACATACATATATTCATACATATATTCAAAAGTCAAAGCGAAACACTAAATGATGTAAAACATCTAATTTTATGTGCCCATGAGTGCGTAGGTGGTGAAAATTTTGTTCACACAGAGCTGCATTCTCAATGTTGGCAGTTTATGCGAATAATAATGATGAAAATTTTCAAGTGTAAAACTGCAAGCTTACATACATAAATATTCGTATATGCAAACATGAGCGCAAAAAGCACATCCTCACTTACACATATTTAAAATACTCGTAGTATGAAAATGTGTGTGTGTATATGCATATGGATGTGTGTCTACATTTGAGATAATAATAAATATACAGTGCAATCAGCATTGTGTCGTTTCAATTGTCTGTCCTTTTTAGTGTCTGCACAATCTACTAGCATGCAATGATAAGTTAGTGTAGGTAGACTAAAAAGGAAGTTAAAATGTTTGCATGTTTACTGCGACAATCGGTGTATGGCGTGTTACTTTTTAAATTTCTTGTATGCTTGTGTATGCAAAACCTTTCATATATTTTATAATATGGCCATTTTCGGCCATATTAGAGCCTTACACTTTTTTACATTTTCAATGAAATTTTATGCTTAAATTAATTTATAACGTATAAAAAGTTTAAATGTACCAACAAATTAATTACTTAAATATACCTATAACATAGTGAATTACATTAGCTGATTACCCCTAAAAACCGATTAGTATCTAATAAAACAAAATTTATTACAATTTAGCTAAACTATGGACTTAGAGAGTGTCTTCTTAAACAGCCTTATGCAATCCCAAACAGATATTTTAAGGAAAGACACGCTTTTGTTAAAGTTTGCACAGTTGGCTTGAGCAAACTATTACAATACAAAGCAACAGACGTTTAGAAAAAAGACGAACATTCACAACTTATGATTCTTAGTGAATGATCTGCTGGATTTTGTCAACAGAGAAATAACTTGCTAAAGGTGTAATTTTCTTATCCAGTCAATCCAGAGATAACAGAAAACTCAAACTACACATATATAAAAAAAATTATGTTCGGAGATAAATTGCCTTCAAAACGAGTGGATGATTAAAAATTATAACACTTTGAATCCCATAAATTTTGTTTTGTTGGGGTCATACTTCTTTCAAGCACTTTTCATTAGTTCTTTTTAGAAAATACTAAGCGACGCAAAATTAATACGACCTCTTCAACAGCGAATTCACTAACCAGTTGTTGTATCATAATTGTCAAAATTTACGTTACATGTACGAATCCCATACGAACACAAAAACAATTTTTTTTTTTCAATTTTTTAACTAAGATATTTATGGATTCATTTTTGTTATTGTTTCAATCTGAAACTGACCACTTGGAGCATTGAAAATGTTTTAATTTACAACTTGATTGTGTAGGGTATACCAAATTATGATTGAAAAAGAACAATTAAATAGTTCTAACTGGTTGTTAGCACATTATCAAAAGGCCAATTTAGTAAGGATATTTTTTGATTTTTCTGTGACATTTCTTGAGAGGAAAATTATAAAAAATATTATAACTATCAACTTTAAAAATATATATAGCAAAATAATCATATATTAACTAAAATCAACTTTAATTATCAAAAGCACTTTAAAATCTTTCCTATTATATGTATATACATTGTATATACATACATATGAAGGTAACACTACACACATTTTTACTATAACATAGTAAAATGGAATAATCTAATTAATTAGTGTTTTGTTTTATTAAATAAAATAGAAAAATTTAGTTAAGAAAAAAATTGTTTTACAAAAAGTTTCCAGCTCTATTTAAAAACAAAATGTGAAATGCTTCGATTAACTAAAATGAGTCTAATGTGTGCTACATACAAAGCTTTTTATATTATATTTTACTTCATTGAAAATTCACACCCCAAATAATGTTAAGTAGAATGAAAAATCCTTCTAAAATTAAACTTTGTGTACTTTACAAATAAACGTTGTGCTTGTCTGTACAATTTTGTTTTAAATTCATATCCTAAAAGCTTAAGCCGGCTACCAATCTGGTTTATGTAACACAACTGTTGCACTGTTATACGGCAGCAAATTGTATTCGTTTTGGTGTAAAATTAAAAAAAAAAAATTGGGCAAAAACTAAAATAATGTGTAACGTAAATTTAAATAATATTTAGTTTTGAGTTTATAATTTCTATGTTGCAGTATGTTCCTCTCTAATTAATCTGTTAAGAAAATCGACATTTATAAATTCAGAATCCTTGTATTTATTTTTAGTACTTTATAATTATATCATTTTTAATTTATTATATTTTTTCATTTCAAATTATTTTATTTTATTTTATCTCTGCATATAAATTTATTTATATGTAATATGACATCTCTCTTTGGCAGAGATCAAACTTGATTTAGTTAATTTTATATACATTTTGTTCCGCATAATGTTGAATTTGGGCACCACAATTTTAAAAGTTTTTAAGAAAAAGTCTTAGCGTCTGTATAGAAAAATTTTTAAATTAAGCAAAATCTAAGAAAACAATATTTTTGTGTGATATGAATAATAAAAATATTCAATACAGCGCAGATTCAAAAGAATTTAGTATGGTCAATAAATGTAAAAAATAAAAACAAGCAAAATGAAAAACTTTAAATACAAACTTTATTATAGGTCATAATAAAAGATTTAAGACAAAAACTTTAAGTATGAAAAGGATCTCTTATTTAAGACAAAAATTATTCTATTACATATACAGAATAAGTAAATAAAATATAAGCTTCTATTAAATGGTAAATTAAAAAATGAAGTATTTAATTGTTTCATTAGGAAATTTTCCAGTGTTTCTTTTTCTTTGAATAAGAGCTTGATTAAGGTTTCACCAAGGGTATTGAAACATGCATATGATGGCTGATTACTGGTGAAATCTTTTCGGAATCTAAAACAGTCGTCTTATTCAAGAAAATTTAATAAAAAAACTATATGAAATAAAATGTATAAAATATCCACTATTTTTAAACTGCACTTAAATCAAAAAAGTTATATTTTATTTATTTATTTATTATTTTTTTTTTTTTTGTATTTTATTTTATAATTATAATTATTTTTAGAACTAGATTGAGTGACATGAGTGAATGCTAGTTTTCTTACCGTCTTCCGTAGGCATTCTTGTGAGTAATACATGCATTTTTTACTAAAAAGGCTTGGTCAAATGGATAAGAATACACTGAACAAAATATTATTAATTATTCTTTATATGCTTAATAACTTCTTGTTTTATTTTGTTCTTTATTAACATTGAATTACAAAATCTGGCCTTGAATATATATGTTTACATATTTCTTTATAAAACTATTTTCAAATATATTTTTTTCTTCTACAAATACCTATTATAAACAATTTTTTTCATGTGCGTATTGTAATTGATATTGTATTTTTTGTTTGCTTTTCATTTTCTGATTTTTACAAAGAGAATATAGTTGTGTTTTTTATGTTGGTGGTGTTCGTGCTACATGTTGCAGACACGAATCAATTTAATTTAATGTGCAAAATTCTCAATTGCATATAAGCATATAACAGTGATGGAAAATTTAACACTTTGGAATTTTTTACTTTTTTTTTATTATTTTTATTATGAAAATATATGGATATCCAAATGCTTCCGCATTATTTTTAATGCTTTTGCTACTATTAATGAATGAATTTTATGTTGATAATATGAAGTATTTTGTTCCATTGTTATTATACAAACTGGTGTTTCTTCTAATAGTAAATGAATTTATAATTATTTGAATATCATTGAATGATCATCTTATAACCAAGCACGAAAATAGTATAGTTATAAATGTCTTGCCAAATTTTTGATAATAAGTGTAAAGTCGATAAATGTACTGTTGAATTTCAAAGTGGTATGAGTCCACTTTAAAAAAAAATTATTTAGTATTAATTTTAGTTATATACTTATAGACACTATTTTACTAAAATTTCCGATAACTAATTTTTTAAAAAAGTGGACTTATACCATTTTCAAAAATAACAACTTAAATAATACCAACTTTTTTAGTTTTGAGATAAAGAATGTTGCGTACGTTTGAAGTAACTAATTGAAAAATTAATCACATTTAGAACCACAGTTTTGAACATTTTATCAGTTTACAATTATCAAAAAAACTTTGTGGTTTAAATTCGTTCGAATTCACAGTAGTTGTAAAAATACATCTAAGCGTAAATTCCGCTAAAATTTAATTTTTTATTGATATAGCGTTTTTATCTTATTTTCTATTATTTTACAAAGCAAAATTGTGATACCTATAAGCTGTGTTTTTAAAAATATATGCATATAACATGCTAAAAACATTAGGCCATAATCATAGTCATGCGAAGGTCGGTATCTTTTCATAACGACTTTAAATGCACATAATTCCTATGAACAAAAGTCAGATCTTTAATAAAGCATACTTTTTTTGACAATGATTTTTCCCCATAGCTTTTCATTTACAATTTAACATTTTCCTTGCCTGATAAATGCAATATTTAAATATTTTAGTATGTGAATGTAGATATAAATGCTTGTAAGCACCACTTGCAGTTTGGCAGAAATAATTTGATTGTTGTCCTTAAAAAAGTATACAACACCTACAGTTGGTGTATCGTATATAGTGTGCAAGTACGTATGTAAATAAAAAAATCACCCCCATGTGAGTAATATTTTTTGCAATAAAATCTACCCCACTATTTGTTGCATACTGCACTAAGTTTTCACTAAGCAATTCGATGCAGCTCGCCCCCCGCCCCACCATCCATTTTGCAAGCAAGCTTGCATGGTTTCGTATTTTTGCTTTGGTATTGCATTAAAGCGGCTTAAATGCCACTCAATTGCCACAAGGACATGTAATCTTTTTAATGAAACTTTAAAACATCGATGTTGGTTTTATGTTCCTTTCTATGTATTTTTAAAATAGTTTTTCTGCTATCTCTTTCTGTTGTTTTTTTTTTTTTTTCGTTATTTTTGTTGTTCTTTTATGGCATTTGGTTAGCGAAGGCGTACATATAGATTGAACTTGTTGGGGTGAGAAATTCCGTAGGTAAAACTATAAATTGTTTCTTCTTATTTTTTTTAAGGAAAAGAATATAGACTACATGCCCGTTTTATTATAAAATATTACATAAGGTAAGCCTTCCTAAGTTCGGCATGTACTAATAGTCAATATTTTTGATTTTATAATTTAATTAAATAAATAGAAATAATATAGCGCTTATATTTATAAAAAAAAAACTAGATGTTTTTGTCCGGTCTCACCCGGCCCGGTCGGTATCCTTAGAAAGCGTTTGTATCAATTTTTAGCGACATCCCTTTACAAACAGAACTTTAATTGTTGAAAAAACCAACCAAATAAATACAGTCATTAATTACTAAGAAATATGTATTAGAAATAAATTATCAATTTCTATTGTAATTATGGTTCATTATTTTGACGATAATGCTGTCGCGGACTTTTTTGTAGGACTATTTATGATAAACATATCGTTCATACATTATATATGTGTAACTTCAACGATATTTGCGGCGCACATATCGCCGATTGTGGAATTTTTTCCTACTTACTTGACACCTATCGTTATATTTTGGACAATTTATACAATATCTTTATAAATTATAGCCTAAGTGTTATTCTGATGTATAAGCTAAACTATTGTAAAGTTTCAATAAAATCCTTTCAGTAGTTTTTGCGTGAAAGAAAAACAAACATCCACACTCACAAACATTCGGCTTTATAATATTAAGTAGGATTAAGTTAACCAATATTCTCAACTTTTTAATTTCAAATTAGTGCATCTTCTTTCATCCAAGTAATTTATCAATCAATTTATCCAATGTTCTTGCCACATCAGCAAAAGTGCTTCGTTTTCTAAAAAAAAATTATTGGCGAGACCATATTTGAATCGGAAAATTAAATGACATATACTCGTACCCAAATGTGTTGCAACACATTGCCTGATAATACTTGCGTTTACAACATCATCTATTAATTATTCCATAAAAATAATAAAGTGCTCCTCTTTAGATTTAAAAAACAGTCAATTTGTCTAGAAAAATTATATTCAAATGAGTAAGAAAACCAGTGTTTTTCATGCTAATTGTCTAGACACTTGACTCTATACATCTTGCCCATCTTTCTGACAATTTATGGATGCCATCCCAAAAAAACTGTTTGTCCTTTGAACAAAACCATTCGAGCCATTTTCTAACTTCTTCGAAATTGGCGAAGTGCTACTCTACAAGCGCGTATCTCATTGATGCGAAAAGTTGATAGTCGGACAGGGCAAGGTCTGGAGAGTACAGCGGGTGCAATAATATGTCCCATCCAAGTACTTTCAACACTTCCTGGACCGGTTTTGCTTTATGAGACAGCGCGTTATCGTGTTATAAAATCACTTTACCGTGTTTCCGGGCCCATTCTGGACGTTTTTCGATCAATGCGTGGCTTAAATGGATCATTTGTTGTCGGTAGCGATCACTATTAACTGTTTCACCAGGTTTGGGTTGGTTCTTTATCTTGCACATCAAAATCACCACCTCACATGTTTTTAAGGTTAGAGCATGCTCACCGTAAGTTTCTACCAGCAAACGATGACTTTCAACGGCTTTTTTCTTTTGATTAAATAATAAAAGTAATGCGGGCCCAAATGCACGTTTTCAGGCATGAAACTTGACATTTTTAAAGAGGTATAAATCTATAACGGTGTTACTTTCGCAAAATATAACATGTATAGCTTTGAAGCTTGATGTTAGTAGAATAAAATTCATATGTGTCAAATCATAACATTGCATACTTAAGCCTAGCGACATCTGTTAGAAAAACCGGTAATGACTTTACGGTACACCTGTATACGAGTATGTGTAATATATACATTTCAAGTACATAAAAAAAGAAGAAAAATATGATACCCTAATATGCTGCCAAATGAGTGATTTCTTCTATTTGTGAGACACTTTACAGGTTATCAGTAGGTGAACAGTTTTGAATATTATAAAATTCAGTAATACCCACGTGGCATTCGAATGTAAAAGAAAAGCGAAGAGAAGAATAAAAATAGAATATATAGTTTCCAATATTAAAATGTCGGTTGGGAAATTTATTTATTTATTCAGTTCAATGCTTACTGAGTTTTTTGTTGGAATATTTGAATCTTTTTGTAACTATTGATTAATAATTCTCATTTAGTCAATTGCTTTTACAATATAAAGGTTCTAATGTTTGCAAGAAACGTTGGGAGTAATCTACTGAGGATTCAGAGTAGCGTCTGATGAAATGGTCCATATAGTACTTATTGTACTGAATAAATAACTCGTGAGAATATCATGAGTAAAAGAATAAATTTAAAAACCAGCACAATTTCTGGAATTAAGCACAAATAAAGATTAATATTTTGTTCATTATAAAAATAAATACAAATTATGCCCAAAAAATATGCATCTTTAACAAAATATAAAAAATATATATTTTAACAAAATATGCAATAACAAATTATTGCCATTTTTCAATAAATTCTCGAATTCGGAATAATACTTGCTCAGAATCGATTTTAAATTACTGAGAAAAAAAAAAGATTATTACATTTAAAACTATACACGTTACTATATTGCTACATCGAGTTATCAGAGTAATACCTTGACTATGTAACTATAAAATGGCATTAATTAAAAAAAAACAGGTAAACTACCAACAACCAGTTTATTTTTTAAAATCTTTGCACAGGTATTCAATACTCGTATGTACCCTTTTTTCCTCCCACCGGATAGGTAGGCATGTACTCGTACTTGTTTTTATACTTATATAGACAAACTAATTATAACCGGTTCAACAAAAGTAAGAAATTAATTCTTTTCTGTAATATAATATGTATAAATGTAACTAGACAAAAACTGAACAGAAATATAATTTTCATATTTAAGTGGAAATTGAATAAAGCTAAAAGTCTATATCATAAATTTTTCATTTTTGTTTAATAATTTTTATTGGCTTCTTAATATAAATAACTGTAAATTATAATGCAATCAACATAAGGGTTTCATTAACCAATAAATCTATACATATAAAAGAGTAACGTCACTGACTGACTGACTTCTCATAGTCGCATAGCCCAAGGGATTAAAGCTACGGACTTGAAATTCGGTGGGCAGGTTCCTCTCTTATATCTTCGAAAGTACTAGAGACAGAGCCAAATTCAAGCTAGAAAATATTAAAAAAATAAGCGGATGGGTATTTGGTACTTGTTCTTATACGTTTTTTAATCCCATTTATCTTTCAAAGTAACATTCACAGCAACAAAAATAAATTGTATTCGTCTCTTCTGAAAAAAATCTCTAATTTATATTGTCACTTTTTAAAATTCGAACAAATAAGGGATAAAGTACGTACCCTTTTTACTACTATTTCTTTATGTTAATTGATGCATCAACATTTTAACACTAATGAATAAACTCACAAACTACTGTGCCGATTTCAAAAATTCTTTCACCATTGGAAAGCTACATTCAACCTGAGTAACATAGGCTATATTTATTGCTAGAAAAGATTAGGGGTTCTTACTAAAACTTATATAACGTAACCCAAGGTGTAAAAAAGTGCCCTAAAACGTCTTTCGTCGCATGCACTACCTAAAATATTCATGATAGAACAAAAGTATGTTCTACAATATTAAAGAACATATCAATATCTACAAGAAAAAAAATTCGGGAGACCATATGTCCGTTATGTCACAATAACCACTTTTTATATTTTAAAAGTTAACTATATAAATAAAATTCATATTCTGTTTCTTTCTTCACTATACAAAATTTTTTTTTCCCAACGAATTTTTCTGTTTGAACAACCAAACCCATTTTTAGACCCACGATTTTTACACTAACGATTTTGTACATAATTTAAGCCTGAATTTACCACTTTGGTGGGCGCCTCTAATAATAATGCTACCAAAAACATGGGACACTTTATAGAGTGGTGAATGGCTGTATTATTTGGATTAACAATTTTTATTCTAGGGATACCTACTCACATTATAAAAGGCCAGGCTGGGCAAAAACATCTAGTTTATAATAATAAAAATCAATGGTAAAAAATTTTTTTTAATTGAGAAAATGTGATTGGTACTTTATACATAAACAAGCTTAGGGGTATTTTTATGTTATGTTCATTATCACTGTAGAATTAAACAGTACTGAATGAAATAAGTAATTGTAAAAGGGGCATTAATGGTCCTTATTATTGATTTTAATGATATTTTCTGATTTTTTAGTATGAACAACCCCACAACTATGAGATTGGGCTCAACTGGTTTAGGCCAATGTGAGTAGTCATTAAGAAACAATACTTTTATTTCTTTTAAAGGTATTTTTTGATATTTTATTATTAAAGAACATAGAAGTATGAGTTTGAGCTCAAGCAATCAGAAACAAAGTGAAAAACTATAAATGGGACAATATGGCACTTTTTTCATTTTTATATGGTACTTTTAGAATTTTTTTTTTTAGAGTAATTAAGAGGCAAAACAATACTTTTTATAGATTTTTTTATTTTTTTAAATTAACGAATCTATAACTATTAGACTAAGCTCAAAAGGTGCTAAGTATATAGAAAAATCAATAAACTGACAAAATGGTACTTTTTATATACTTTATTGATAATTTTAGATTTTATTTGTATTAAAAGGCCTAAAACTGCGATTAAATGGCTTGCAACAAAATAAGAAATTTTAATAGGGACAGTATGGTACTTCGATGACGAAGTAGCGAGTTAAATGCTAGTAAACAATAATCTTATTGGTTTCGTTAAATAAATAAATTAATTTTATTCTATTTATTATTAAATCTCTAACAAAAAATTATTCTGCTATTAAATGAAAGAAGTTGAAACAATAAGATCCAACTAAAAAATTAATTACCTGAATAATTTTTTTTCTCAGTAAACGACATTTATTTTTTTATTTAGTCAGTGCATCTATTTAATATTTTTTTATATACGAGTACATGAATATTAATCCCCGAACCGATATCCGCTTAATTTAATACACTTTTGGCAACACTGATTTATGTACACAAAAATCATGTGCTTACATTTAATAAATAACAAAAACAACTGATACAAAATTTCTAAAAATTTTTTCACTCTTAATTTTGTTTTTACTTTAGTGTTTTTCTTCTTCTTCTTCTTCTGCTTTGGTTTAAGCATGCTATAGCAACAACACGCTTTTTTATGCTCACAAATTCTGAAACATTTCTTTTCCATTGAAAAGGCCACACAAAAAATTAAAACAAACAAAACCCAAAGCAAAAATAACAACACTTGACCACCTTCTTATGCTATTTTTTTGTTTTGTGTATGTATACTATCTTTTTATATTCTTAGTAAAATACTAATTTTTTATAATTTTGTAATGATATTTGCACTAATTTTTTAGATATTTATGCTAATGAAAACATTACGCGAGTATCATTAGTTTTGAATAAATTTATCACTTTTTAAGAATTTAAAATTGGGATAAAGATGGACAATACGAATTATAGAACAATTTTAATAACGACTTAAAGAGAACTAAATTTTGTTGGCAATTTGAGTTGCCGTATGCAAAGAGAGGTTTTTATAAAAGAAATTTATTTGAAATGTGGGATTTGATTAGCATGGGCTTTTTGAGGAAAGCATTAGAACGTTCGTGTTTTTATATGCCTAAACTTCTAGACATACATACGTTGTGGTGCAGTATATACTAATTTTTTAATTGTATTGTTTGAATTGAAAATTTTTTCTTTGAATAAATTCAATTATATCATTTGATTTCATATGTAATGTTGTTTTATTTAAGTAAGCAAACGTCCATGCAAATTTTTTAAAATTTTTCTACAAAACGTTTTCGTACTTTAAATTATACAAAATAAGGCAAAAGACTACAGTTAAATTAAATTAAAAAATAACAGAACTGAAGTTTTGTATTACAAATCGGAATATTTTATCGGAAATTATAAATTCAGCATCTTATAACTGCTCTGAGGACCATTTGCAGAATTTTATTTTTGCTTAATTTTTGTTGTGAAATAAATTCTTTTAATAATTTCTTTTTCATCTTTTTTAAAGAACACAAGTCCGCGAAGTTTCTTGGCTTGTTGTAGAAAGCAGAAATCGAACCTGTGACCCACAGATTGAAAGGTTAGTATTCTCCCCACCAATCTAAGAAGAAAAAAAATTCCAGAACAGGGACTTTTATAGAACAGTTTTTTAAGAAAAATCTGTACATATCATTAATATTTGAAAATTATTTCGGGCATATGCCTTCTGCGCCCATCCTTAATGAAACGTCTTTTGCACCTCCAATTTCAGAGCACTATTTTAAGCATTATGTATGACATGATATCTATCCATAGTTCGACGGACGAAAAACAACAGACGCCTCTTTTCTCCTATGTGTCAAACATATTTACTACTAAAAGAAAAAAAAAAACGTACTGCACTCATACACTTATATTTTCTACGCATGTATAGGTATAAAACATCGGCGCGTAAACAAATTTATACATTTACTAAAGAGAGCAGGAGATATACACTGTTCTATTGTCATTACCTCGTACAATTCTGCCATGACCTGTATGCTTAAAAAATTTCGCGTTTCTGAAAAACGCAGAGATGTATACTAAAAAAAAAAACAAATAGACCAAACACAACTTTGTTGTGGATTTGAATAAATTAATGTATAGATACTAGCCATTCATTGTTTGCTTAATGTTTACATGCCATTTAAAATTCAAAATTCATTTTACGATTCACTATATCATACTACATATGTGTACAATATTGTAAACTTCTAATATCAAAAATAACGAAGCTATAAAAAATGTTTGCTTTAATATATCAAATAGTTTCCGTATTATATAGTTTTTTTGCTTCTCCTGTAAACTTATAAAAATTTATAGCATTTTGCATTTTAGATGACGATATAAATATAAGTTTGTGATTCCGTTTATAATTTCTACATTGTACATGAGCCACCATATAAAGTATATATATTCTGGATCATTATAACTAGTGGAGTCGATTTAGTAAGGTCCGTCTATATGTCTGCCTCTGTAACCGTTGATATCAACTTTCTGATGTCCTTAGTAACATACAGAACAGTTTATCATACCAGCTTGTCAATTGTTGCTGTCTTCAGATTGCTATTGAAATTCAGGCTGATCGGTCTATAAACAGCAGAGCTATGAGTGAAAAACCGAGACTACCTCTATTTTCACAAAAGTTTTTTAATTAGATTTTTTGTTCAAAATACAAAATGAACAAAAAACTGGGTCACAGTTTTGTCAGAAATAACACTCATAATAGTCAAAACAATCGTTCAACAAATAGCCAAGAAAACTAGAAAATACAACCGAAATTCTAGATTTTAATGAATTTTTTTTTGTCGACAGTCGCTATTAAATGGCTTGTACTCGTATGTAATAAAACTACAAATACAGAAATTTTATTGAGAAATAGTTGTTGATGTTTGCCGTTAATATAAATTTCTTTATAAAATTAAATGTAGATTGGTGGGTAGCGCACTAACTTATCAATCTGGGGGACACAGGTGCGATTCCTGCCTAGACCTTGGAAGTAAATAGACAAGGTCACCTATGCTCGTTAAAAAATTTTATCTTAGAATTCATTTCTAATATCAAATAATAAATAATAATAGTGTTTGTCTTAACAAATGTATTAACATATTTTAAATTTAAATTAATTTAATTTAATTTGTATTTCTACTGGATATCATTCTTATAACTAACTTATTTTTTTATTCGATACAGCCGAATTTCACTTGTGTTTTAATATAATATCAGAGATATCGTGCATGAAAATTTCACTTTATATAGTTACGCCATGATCTGAGTACAATTCGAGAATTCGGTTAACAATTAACAATTCTGTAAGCTTTATCGGTCTTAAATAACATCATTTACAAAATATTTTGATTATTCTTATTATTGAAAAAATACTTTGGATGATTTCTTCAGTACACTCTGTTGAACTAAGTGTTTTCAGTGACTAGGCAGTTGCAGTTTCGATTGAAACTTAACATCAAACTTTAACGTGACATAAATGCTATTACATTGTCTCCTCTAAGTGGTTTTTATTTATATCTATCGTATAATGCAATATGTGTTATGAAGGAAGTTTTTTTAATTTTTATAGCAAACAATAGATTTAAGCTTTCTCCATGGTAGTGTTGAGTCAAGAAAAACTAGTGTTTCATAATAGCTTTACAGTAGTGCCTGTATTCCTAAAAAATTGTGCATTAATATCCTGTTTTCAGTTTTTGTATTTCGGTCTTACAATTGTTATTAATTGTTATTTAATGACTGTAGTGAAGAAAAAATTTGCTTGATTACTAAAAAATTACAAACTGTTTACTGGTATATTACAAATTTGTTGTAAGAGTTTGACAAGCAAGAACTTAATTGCTGCTTAAATGAAAACTTTTTTAATGAAGCTGAGAGGAACTATGATTTAATTTATAATTGTGATAAATAACGGGTGGCGCAAAAGTAATCCTCCTATCAGAAAATAATATAAATTTTGCGATTGGCCCCTAATGTCAACATTGTTTTTTAACGTGTATTTCGCATGTGTTTACTACACAAATGTCAAAACAGAACTGACATTAGGGGCCAATCGCAAAATTTATAGCATTTTCTGATAGGAGGATTACTTTTGCGCCACCCGTTATAAGAATTTTTAAATGATATGATAGCTATTAAAATTTAATTTTTTTTACATAAATTTTCATTCAACTACAAATGACTTACACACTTTTTTAAAAAAATATCGAGCAAAAGAAAATTTGCTCCTAGCATTTGAACCATTAGTCATATAAACTCAAATCACTTTTCTTTCTTACTTTTTTTTCAAAGAGGCCTTTAGTTGATTTTTCCGTTAAAGTGCAAGAAGTTATCAACAAATATTTTTGAAAAATCAAGTTTAATACGGGTGTGCCGAATATTAAATATCCTGCTGTCTTCAAGTTGCTTTTGAAATTCTGGCTGATCGGTTTACAAAAAGCGGAACTACCTCTATTTTCAGAACATTTTTCTGAGTGTGTTTTTTTGTCTAAAATATATTGGTGAGTATTTAAAATTTTTAGATATACACATTTACATATTAGTATTTGTTTATATGTATGTATATGATAAATTGTTTTTAATTATTTTTTCTTAGAAAAATATTAATCATTTAATACCAATTTTAGATTGGGAATGGGAAAATTTATTTTAGAAATAAATTTTTTAAGTTTATCTATAATATGTGAAATATGTACATATATTATTTATTTAATTAATAAAATAAATGTTTGCAATAAAAATATAATGTTTTTCATTATTATGGTGAATTGGGATACAAATTCGACACCGATATGGTGTCATTTCGACAACAGTATGGTGTCGTTTCGACAACAGTATGGTGTCATTTCGACACCGGTATGGTGTCATTTGGACACCGGCATGGTGTCATTTGGACACCGTTATGGTGTTATTTCGACACCGGTATGGTGTCATTTCGACACCGGTATGGTGTCATTTGGACACCGGCATGGTGTCATTTGGACACCGTTATGGTGTTATTTCGACACCGGTATGGTGTCATTTCGACAACGGTATGGTGTCATTTCGGCACCATTCATTGTCAAATCGACACCATTCGTTGCCAATTCGGCAACGCTATGTTGTCAATAATGTGTTGTTAAAATGAAACCATCCGTTGTCAAAAGTGACAACAAACGTGGTTGATACACTATTGACACCGTTTGTTGTCATTTTGACAACGGATGGTGTCATTTTTTCTCTGGGTGTACAATACGGACAAAAAAGTGGAATGCTGTTTTATCAAAAATGACAGTCATAAGTCTGTACAAAAATCAAGAGAACCGGTAAACAAATGTCAGAGACAAATTCTAAATACAACCGAAATTTTAGTTTTTCATTTATTTCTGTTTTGCTTTTTTATGGAAATGTGCGTCTACTTAAGTGCATGTTATTTGAAAATTGTCAAAAACTAGAGCTGCTAGCAAGTAATAGTCATTTTCGTAATTAGCGCTCTTAAATTTTTTCTATCTGTTTTAATGAAATAAATAATTTTAAATATAAAACACAACGAATTAAAAAAAAAATAAGCACAAGGGGTAAAAAATGTTAGAAAATTTTAGCTTTTTCGATATTTTAGCATTTTTGAGCTACTATATGCAATATTTTTTAGATTAGTTTGCTCTACATTTTTTTTCTTCTAATCTAAAGTTACAATTGTGTCGAAGACAGGAATACAAAATTCCAATTAGTTTGCGAGATACAGCAATGAGAAAAATTGCACAATCTGCAGAAAAATGAAGTCTTAGCCAAAATGTTGAGGAGTTTTGTTACTTCGAGAAATTCCAGTCGAGAAAGATTTTTAATGTTATTAAGAAAAAAGACAAAAAAAGTATATGCAGTCTAAAAGTATATTTATTTTTTTCTTAAACAAATTTATATGTTTTAGGTATATAAAAAATACCTTTTACATAATATACACATACAAAAATATTAAATATTTTTTATTTTAAAAAAATTGTTTTCGTTTATTTTTTGTAGATTAATTATTGTGTGAACAAAATTTCCATTAAAAATTGTATAAAAATATCTATACTTTCGCACACACGACAGACTTTTGCTACAAAAGGGTGATTTTTCATAAGCTTTCTTATTTAAAAAAAAATTTTGTAAAGTAAACTAACGGAATAAGTGAATGGAAGAATTTTTTTTTTTTTTTTAGACTTAAAAAAACCATTAAATTAGAATTGACAAAAATTAAAAAAACGTAAATTTCTGCAAACAATATTTAAATATAATCTTTTTTCTGACACAACGTGTCTTTAGCATTCTTGTCAGCATTAATCACTGATATCTTACTATTACTAACAAAACAGCGTGTGTAAAATAATTTATTTATTAACATGTAGAGAATCATAATGCATACAGACTATAAAATAACACAATTAATTTTTTTAAATACATTTAAATTAAATTTTACAATATTAATATTGAACGAATAATCAACCTGTTTATAAAGTTTTTTTAAATGAATTACAAATTCTTAAAAGAAAGGTAATAAATATAACGAATTCAACATAGGCCACGTAAGCTAAATAACAGCAACTGCATTCAATAGTATTGATATGATCTCAAAATACTTATGTGCATAATTGTTTCGTTACATACGTAAATAGTTGTTAGAAAACTCTTAAGCTCTTGCATAAAATTTAATTTTTGTTTTGTAGAAATTTATTTAACACACTGAAAGTTAAATTCACCAACAGATGATTTTGCGTTCACACTGCAAATTTTTTTAAATTCAGTATTTAACATACAGTGTGTTAAATAAATTTCTACAAAACAAAAAAAAAATTCCATAGAAATAAGTTTATTTGATGCTTTACTTTGTACAAAACTTATTTGACCAACTGTACAGCAGCCACATGTGTGACCTTTGGTAAATACACTTACGAGACATATATTTTCTTTGTCTTTAGTCGAAAAACTTCGTTTTCTTCGAAATGCTTTTATTGCTGCTGCCATTGAAAGCATTTTCTTTTCAAAATATTTGAAATTAATTTTATTTTATTATTTCATTCAATAACATTAGCAGCTGTTGCTATATTTACAAAACTTTTTAACTTAGCTTAACGGAGAAAAACAGTGTTGTATTTCATAAATCCAACTTAAATTCAATTCCAAAATAGCATTTAATGTGGATTTATTAAATTCACTTTGTATGGTAAATATAGTTTTTAAAAGGTGATTTTATAAGAACTATCGGAAATTAAAAAAAAAAAAAAACACATAAAATTCAGAAAAATGCATGAAATATTTATTTGGATCGATAGTTGGGTCGATATAATTTAATGTTTGAAGATTATTTCATGCAAATGTTGGCCGCGGCTGCGCCTCAAATGGTCCATCCGCTTAGTCCAATTTTGGCATACTCTTTCCAACATTTCGGCCGGTATCTCACGAATAATGTTGGCTTCCAGTGCGTCAATCGAAGCGGGCTTGTCCCTATAGACATTAGCCTTAACATAGCCCCACAAAAAATAGTCTAGAGGCGTTAAATCGCACGATCTGGGCGGCCAATTGACTGGTCCCAAGCGTGAAATAAACTGTTCACCGAATTCGCCTCTCAATTGGTCCATTGTTTCGCGTGCTGTGTGGCATGTGGCACCGTCTTGTTGAAACCACATGTCATGCAAGTCAAGCTCTTCCATTTTGGGCAAAAAAAAGTTTGTTATCATCGCACGGTAGCGCTCACCATTCACAGTAACGTTGTGATTCGCATCATCTTTGAAGAAATACGGCCCAATGATGCCGCCAGCCCATAATCCGCACCAAACGGTTGTTTTTTGTGGATGCATTGGTAGCTCTTGCAATGCTTCTGGCTGCTCTTCACTCCAAATACGGCAGTTTTGCTTGTTCACGTATCCATTCAACCAGAAATGAGCCTCGTCGCTGAACACAATTCTTCGATAAAAAAGTGGATCTTCATCTAACTTTTCAAGAGCCCATTCACCAAAAATTTGGCGTTGTGGTAGGTCGTTTGGCTTCAATTCTTGCACCAGTTGTATCTTATAAGGCTTCACACCCAAATCCTTCCGCAAAATTTTCCACGTAGTGGAGTAACAGAGGCCCAATTGCTGCGAACGGCGCCGAATCGATAATTCACGGTCATCACCAACACTGGCCGATACGGCTGCGATATTTTCTTCAGTTCGCACTCTACGTAAGCGTGTTGGTGGTTTAATGTCCAACAATGTAAATTTGGTGCGAAATTTTGTTACAATAGCCCGAATAGAAGCCTCAGTAGGTCGATTAAACTGACCATAAAATGGAAGAAGCGCGCGATGAACTTTCTTAACAGAGCACGCATTTTGGTAATAAAATTCAATAATTTGCAAGCGTTGTTCGTTTGTAAGACGATTCATGATTAAATTATAGACCAAACTGAAGATGTTTGACAGTGACACAAGATACAAAACGTGCGTGAGCTGTCAAAACTAGTGTTGCCAAAAAGATAATAGCAAAAAAATCACTCTTTATAAGTTGGATTTAAGGTTAAAACCGCATTTATGTTAAATTCACTCAGTCTGAAAACACTATAAGATCAGAAATAATATTCATTATTTAGGAAGTTTACACTCATTTAAATACGAGTAAAATATAGTTCATACTTAAATGACAACCACTAAAGAAGTATGTACGATATTTACACTTTTCATGATTTAATTGATCCCAGTAGGAATTAAATACACTTAGATTTTTTTGTAAGTACAGGTGATCTGCAATGCTAATTATAGCTTAAGAAAACTTTAACGTCATCAGCAAGCATTAGGACATGAGAAAATTTTATTAACCGTTATTCCATTTAACGACTGCAATAACGTCATTAATTTTAAAGTAACATCACTTTTTATCGTCGTCGACATCAATTCAAATATAATTTGGGACTACCTAAAGTCGACGGATTATCTATGAATTTAACTCACTTGTGTAGTTTTCTGTCTTATTTTGTTTACAATTTTTTATTAAAATAATTTTTTTTCTAAACAACACTTTAATATTGAAAGCAAATGTTCTAACATAATACTAAATTAGTGTAGACAGTCGTGAATATTTATCAATATGGAGAAATGTAATACTCGTACATGCTCCGATTTACAATAAACGATATAAAGTGAAGTCGATTTGTGTTGATGACGCCAAATAAAATATTTGGTACATTATTTATAAATATTTACAAATGCATAATTAACCCAATAATGACAATAATAGTAACTTCACTTTTTTTTTTTACTATCAATCATGTGATTTGAAATTTTTGCATGAAAATTTAAACTACTGAAAACACTTACCCTATATGAGAAATAAATCAGTCATTATTTATCATTGTACATGGAGATTACATATATATTTAAATGCAAAAGACAGCAACAGTCATAAAGTGGTTCAAACAAATATTTAAAATTCACAAATCCTAATTTATGAGCAATACAAAAAATAAATGCGTTACTGATGTTGATACGCTGCTCTTTGTTTGTTTGTTTTCCTTTTGTATTTCTGTGTTACGACTACAACATACATAATATTATACAAAATATTGTCATATGTCTGAATTTTCTTTTAATGTTCATACATACATACATACGTATTTATAGGTATGTATGTCGGTATGTAAATATTTGTGTATATATCGTATTAACTTTTACACAGCTACAATATACTAAGTACATAATCTGGTTATAAGCTATATAAACTTGTTGGCAGAAACAATGAATATTTCTTCATACAATTAAATGTTTATTTTTCAAATTCCTTTATTTAAAAAAATAAGCAATTTAAAAATGTTGAAATTTATTTTACAATTTATTAAACTATTGCTAGACAGCTCCAATACCTCTCAATTGTAAAGGGTGTTTTTTATAGACGTATAGAACTTTAAGTTGGCATTACTGTTCAAGATGGTGACCGATTTAACAGCTGTCAAGTGATTTATTCTCAATTTGGTTTGGCAATTCATCATGAATAGACTCACGCTTGAAAAATGCTTGCAAATAGTGCAAAACGAGATTGCCGTTGTTCCCGATTTTTGTTTGGCGATGAAGCGCACTTCTGGTTGAATGGCTACGTCAACAAACAAAACTGCCGCATTTGGATTGAAGCTAATCCTCAAGTGTATGTCGAAACACCGTTACATCCAGAAAAACTGACTGTTTGGTGTGCTTTATGGGCTGGTGGAATCATTGGTCCGTACTTCTTCAAAAACGATGATGGCCAGAACGTTACAGTCAATGGTGATCGGTATAGAGCCATGATTACTAACTTTTTCATTCCTGAATTGAACAACCATGATGTCCAGGAGCTGTGGTTCCAACAAGACAGCGAAACATGTCACACAGCTTGTGCCACAATAGATTTATTGAAAGACACGTTTGGTGACCGCCTAATTTCACGTTTTGGACTTGTGAATTGTGATTTAACACCGCTAGACTACTTTCTGTGGGGCTATGTAAAGTCATTGGTCTATGCGGATAAGCCACAAACGCTTGACCATTTGGAAGACAACATTCGCCGTGTTATTGCCGATATATGGCCACAAATGTTTTAAGAATTCATCGAAAATTGGACGTCCAGAGTGGACTACATGCGAGCCAGCCGTGGCGGTCATATGCCAGAAAACATATTTAAAATTTAATGCCACAAGATTATCTTTCGGATAAATAAAATTCATGTGAATCGAATAATCCATCGTTGTTTTATTGCAATTTAAAGTTCTATACGTCTATAAAAAAAACACCCTTTACATACATATCTCTCGTTTATTTCAATAGCAATATAACTAGAAAGACATGATTCTTTAAGATATCCATTTAAGGTTTTAAAAATTTTATTCTTAATAAGTTAAATTCGGCTGTGCCGAATTTTATATACCCTTCACTATGTTATATTTTTCACTTTCCCCATTTTTCTTAAATATCAAAAATATACAAAAAACTTTAAATTTGAAAGGGCTAGTTTATTAAGCTTGAGGTCGTTATTTATTTATTTATTATTGGAGCGAAATATGAATATAAAAATAAACTTTCATAATACAACCTCAAGCTTAATAAAGTAGCCATTTCAATAAAAATAGCCAAATTAATTTACAAATAAAAAAAATAAATAAATAAAATGATAAAAAAATTATCTTTGAACACTTATTTTTTTAAGAATAGTAAAATAAATATATAATTTCAACTCAAAAAACTAAAATTAACGAGTTCTAAGAAAAAATCTTTTCTGAGAAAATAATTTCTAAAAGCAATAAAATGTCTGCAAGCATTAAATTTTTAAATTAATTAAAAAAGAAATTATAAGAAAGATTTCCAATTGTAATGCAAAATAAATTTAATTTAACTTAATTTTGGAAACATTTCCAAGCATTTTTTAAGCCAAACATATTCAATTAAATTTCAAATAAACAACTTTAAATTAAATGTAAAAATAAAGAAATAAAAAAATTCTACTTCAAAAAGATGTCTGAATTCGTTATGTTATTGTACTTAAGGCATTTAAAAATTGTATTTTCAGTTTTGTAGGCCATTTGCAGACCGGATTGCTCTTAATATGACCTTCATTTCTTTTCATTTTACACATTGTCAAATCGTCCAGAAAATTTATGTTGAAATAAGTAAGAAAACCAGTGTTTTTCATATTTATTTTCTAGACGTTTTGGCTATTTTGATGAATTTAAGAATCGAAAATTGCTCAATAGTATTCATCTGTCAACATTATTGTGAAATACTCGTAGTGAACTGGAATGACCAAATACATACATACTTCAAGTATATACAAAGAAAAGAAGAAGAATATGGTACAATAAATGCTGCCAAATAAGTGATTGTTTTTATTTGTGAAATATTTTACAGGTTATCAGTACTTTTGAATATTAAAAATATAAAATTGAAAACAAATTTGCACAAAAAATATGCATTTATAACAATATATTCAAAAATATGCAATAACAAATTGATACCATTTTTCAATAAATTATTGAATTCGGAAAAGTCCTTGATCAGAAACCATTTCAAGCTACTGAGTAAAAACATGTATTTGCATGAAAGTCCTTGATCTAATTATATGTATGTGTGTAAGAAAAACTTCAGTTACGCAATGCTATTTTTTTTCCTTTATGTTTTTTGATGAGTTTTTAAAATACTTTCACGTCCTTTTTTAACGAAGCAAGTAATGCTTCGTCTAACCCCCTCTTAACGTAAATGTAACAAAAACAAATTTTCATATATTTTTGTTTTCATGCAAATGGACGGAAGAAACTACCTTTCCCATTTACGTGAAGAGGCCATAAATTTTGTGTAATATTTTTCTTATTTCTGTTATTATATCACAAAATTGAGAGCAAAGTAAAATAATAAAAGTAAATGCTTATACCAACTTCAAATTAACAAGCCTACTTGTTATTAGAGGCGTTGCAACATTTGAAGTGAAGGTTACCTTTGATATCCTATCTACTCTATCTTTAGAATTTAACACTGTTAGTTCCAGGTGGCTGGCTGGCTGTATATTACTTTCCTTTTAAAAAACAAAGCAGAAAGAGTCAATAATAAGCATCTAATCCGCCTTAAGACTTTTTTAAATAATAAATTTAGCAGACTTTACAAGAAATGATTTTTGTAACATGACTTACAATATTAAAAAGATATAACTAAAGGTACCAAAACAACGCAAAAAGCCAACAAGGGAAAACCAAGTTGGCCGATTGCAGAGCACCCGCTGTAACAAGCGGGTTGCATACCACCAATATTGGCGTGGCAACCTCCGTCAATAAAGGTAGATCTGATGCAGTGGAAGTACCAAAGCCAGCGGCGGGAACTTCCAAAGCGGCCAGTAAGGAAACTGCTCCTGGAGTAGTTGGTGAGGACCTACCCACAAAATCAGAGCACAGGCCTCCTTGATATGGGCAAAAAAGCGTCTAGCTGAACTGGACGCTTTCCTCTCAGCTCCTGAAGCGACAGCGATCGAAGGAGGAGGCGGCTACTCAGCTGGCGTTGAAAAACCCAAAGAGAGCGCAACCTGTAGTTGTCAATAGGCCGTTCAGTGAAGTTGCGAAGAACTCACTCGTAAGGGCTATTGTCGACTACAGAGACAGCGACGGAGCAATCTCCCATGCACAATGGGAGATAATACAGGAGAAGCTGCTAAGGGTGCACTTCAGGATTCTTGAGGAGAATCCAGGTTCCCCTCCGCAGAATTCGGATGCAGGCTGGTTTCAGGGGCATATAAAGCTCTTAGCCTGATTCAATGAGCGATCAGCCAACTTATTTAAGTTGGCTGTTACGGCAATAGCGGAAGTGTGGCCGGGTGCGCGGCTAGACGTGATACCGGTCTGCGATATACCTCGCAGGCCGAGATCAATCATGACCATTCCGTCCGAGCCACACGACCCCAAAACAATTCTGTCTTACATCAATAGTGGCAGCCCTACTCTGCCTACCCATGATTGGAAGGTAGTCAAGGTTGGCACTCCTGAAGGCAAGAAGAGAAAATTGGTCATGGTCCTGAATAAGGAATCCTTGGCTCCACTACGACAGATGCAAGGCAAGGTATTTTACGGCTTCGGAAGTATCAAGCTGAGCATCTATAGTGGTGCTGACAAGGACGATTCTGCAAAACCAGGAGCTATGACCAAGGAAGGCGAAGCCGGGCTCGTGGCTTCCCAATCTGCCCAGAGGATTCCCAATCTGTCACGAGCATGGTTGGGGAACTACTGGGCGACTTGAATGTTGGGAGGACGAAGACAAGCTTCTGGGATCTGGTTGGTTTTTGTGACGGACTCACTCACTTTCTTTCTCTACCTTCTTTCCTCCCCTTCACTCTTCTGTTACTATCCTTCCTCTTCTTTATTTTCCTCTATACAGGTATCACAAAGGGACCACGTCAGAGGACCCAAGTGAGCCCAGCACTTGTTTTCTTTCTTTTCGGGCGATCTGTTTAACCTAACCTAACCTATGTTCGATTTTGTTATAAGGACAATTATTGTATATTGTATATGCTATAAATTAGAATTAGAATAAAGAGCGGGTACATGTCACCTGGCCACTACGGCTAAAATAGACCTATTGTGCCACTACTTTTAAGTTACAAATCACCCCAGAGTCTATTATTCATTAAGAATTCAGAAACTTCTTTGGGTGATTTGTCCGCCATGTTCAACGGTTGTAGCTAATGTTGCTCTAATTAGCGAAAACGGGTCCAAATTAGACCATTACAGTGGCACAATATGTGTTCTGCTGTCATTTTTATTGATCCTCATAATCGCCAAGTGTTTCAATACTCTGCAATATCCAGTCAGAAATTCCGTGACAATGCGAATTGCTGACCGGGTCAAGCTAAGTAATTCCTTTGTTCTCTTCTGATATCGGAAAGGCATGAATGTTTTCGCTACCCTGATACCTGCTGCTTCCAGCCAGTATTGTTGCGATTCTCTTTCTAGCCACTCCCTAAAAATTAGCTTAATTGAGCTCCAATACAGCCCGCAGAATGGATCTGGGCCAATAAATCTATAAATTGCCCCTTTTCTTGCGAGTTCGTCTGCCTTTTCATTGCCTACATATCCACTATGACCTAGCACCCATGCCAATTGAACTCTGTTATTAGATGCTAGTCTTTTTAAAAGTTTTAGTCAATGACAGACCAGTTTTGATCTTATCTCAAAGGCCCTGAGTGCCAGTAATGCTGCTCTACTGTCCGAGTGAATAAAGATGTGACTGTTACTTGTGTCTCTTTCTAGTTCCTCCCTTAGGCATGTATTTCGGCCTGAAAACTGAGTTTGCTTGACCCATACTGACAAAAAAGCTTCTTCTGTGGTTTAAACACCTTCACCCATTTTCGAGATATCTGTGTACCATACATGTGACCCGACACAGGGTTTGGGTCTGTTCTGTTCCCAATTAACCCTATTTGGATATATACAATTATATTATAAATGCTGTTATACGCAAAAAGGCAACTTTAGTAATTATATATGTCTGTTAAAGCAGCCATTTATGAGTGTTGCCGTTTGACATAACCACAGTAGCAAAACAATTTAAAAGTCGAAAGGAAAACTGCCGCTATTGATAATTACGTATTTTGAATACCTTTTCTCGGCCGAAATTCTAAAAAATATAATTTGTATTTAAGCTTTAGCTAAATATATAATGAATAGGAAGTTATTACAGCCTTTAAAAATTCATTTCAATACACAATTTTTATTTTATAAAATCTGAGCTTCAGATAGAAAAAATAATTTTTTTCGCCCTACTTAAACCATTCATATAATTTTAATTGTAAAATTTGACAAATCGTAAAGCCATTTTTAGTATGCTTTAGTCAAATTCAAATTAGTTAATTTTCATAAATGAATATGATTTTGCATTCAACGAAAATAAATTTTTAAATGTTAAGTTAACTATATAATATCTTGGTTTGTTCTTTTAATTTTTTCTCTCGGTGTTCATTTACAAAATTCATTTCAAAATTACCACTGCTTACGTATTTATTTATTTTAGCAACAGAACTAAAAAACTAGTTTATGTGGATTACGAAATTGATTTTAATTTACTTAAATCAGAGTTAGCCAAAGTTATTTGATACACCAAGTAAATTTAAAGTTTCATTTAATTGTTTATTTTTACATTAAGCTGGCTAAATTTAACTAACACCCAAAATTTATTAGGGCGTGAATAAGCTTGTATATACTTGTCAACTTGTTAACCTGAGGCCAAATAGTCGCATTCGATATCAAGTAACTTTTACCGAAATTTTTAAATTATTTCATATCGTTATTTCATATTGTATGCAACGATTTACATTCTGATTTTCTTATGATTATTCTAAATCCCTGTTTTGAAGTTAAAGTAAAAAATATGGCTCCTTGCACAGGTATCAATAATTCTGCGGCAATAACGAAAAAATGCTGATAAATATCTTATTTGTTGGTTTTTTTAAAGGTAAATTTTGTACTTTAAAATTAATTTTGAAAAATTTCGTCCTATTCTAATGAGGGCAATCATTTCCCTTCTAGCATCTATTAGTTGTACTTTTTGAGAGAAAAAAATTTTAAAAAAGATAAGCAAGAAGTCATTTTACTATAACTTCCTCAAAAATTTTACAAACTGATGGAAACTTTGCCCGTAAGTATTTCTGAATATGTAGATTGTAAAAGGTATCATGAACCTAAATTTTGCTTAAGTCGACTTAAAGGCTTATTTCTTTTTGCCACAGAATTATTGTTAATGTTTTTCAACCGCAAGCACAAACAAACCGATTATAATAAACTTTTTTATTTAATTAATAAAAAAAGAACACTATAAAGCTTATATTTTTTCAAAGAAATAAATCTGTCAAGTAAGAAATTTTTTTTTAAATCAAAATCTCAAGCAACCTTCAGCTTTTAATAATCAACAGAATTGAATAACGACAAATTTGACGACCACTGAACTAAATAAATTGAAATGTTGGTTTTTTTTTGTTTCCATTTTATTTGCTTGGAAAACCACACAAATCGTCATTTATATTCATGTAACTCTGAATATGCGTTCTAGACGTAAAGTTGTTTTACACAATCGCCATATGAAATGAACATTAAAGCTTAACGCAATGTAATCAAAATAATTAAATTTATTATTCAACTTCATTAATCTTCTAAAGAAAATAAAAGTAAAAAAGCAATACACATTCGAATAAATGTAAAAATATAAACTGATGACAACCTTAAGTACTTAGTTGGAAGTAACATGTGTGCTTAGCAGTAGTGGCAAAAAGGAAAGGCCAATTATCTAAAGGCCTTGTTGAAGTAAAATTAATTTAAAGTAACTGTTACTGGTTTTAGTTTTTCAGACGGTGAAAAACAATTTTAGTTTTAGTTTAGTTTTACAAGGCTATAAATCAGAAGCCAAGTCGTTACATTCGATAACGAGCAAGTTCATAATTTTGAAATTTTTTAATGCAATAAAATTTAAGGCCCGGATTATGGTTCACAACACTTAAATATTTTGGGGTTGTGTGTTGTGAATTGCGATTACAGTTTACAAGACTTATCTGTTTTGTTGCCTTTTCAGTTGTGTAGGTTAATTTTCGGGAAATTATCGTTCACAACATGTTGTCTTATGTGTTGTAAAAACAGATTAAAATAGATAAACAACTGGTTATTAGGTGTTGTCTCATTGTTGCGATTAGTTTTTTTTTGTCGGTTTAAAAATAAAAATGAAGAAAAATATTTAAGTAAATTGTAAGAAATTTATTTTCAGTGTATTATTTCATTTCAAATTCAACAAACAGTTGGTTGAGAAACTGCATCATATCATTGCCTCTACTTCCTTATAACTACCATCAGCAACAAAAAAGGCAAACACCGGAATGATGGTTTTAAAAAAATTATTCGGTTTCACCAGAAAAACCATCCTTGTTTATGTCAAACAATTTAAAAATTTAAATCCAGAAAATGTTTGCTAACATTTTATTTGGCAGATCTCATGGGTTGGAACTGTTCTGAATTTTTTTTCGACCTCGTATGTTTTCTGTGTATTCATTATTTTGTTTTATTTAACTTTAACAAAATAGATTTATTTCAGTGCACTTCGTTTTTCTTTTTTTTAATGTTGATTTCTTTCAACTTCACAGTGTTTTGCATGCACGTTTGTATTTTTAAGAAAAAATCTACTAACATTAATATATAAC
The DNA here is from genome assembly GCA_947397855.1 of Thelaira solivaga. NCBI lineage: Eukaryota > Metazoa > Arthropoda > Insecta > Diptera > Tachinidae > Thelaira > Thelaira solivaga. Next base: position 39,585,131 of record OX377613.1, read on the forward strand.
TGTGTGACGTACACAACAAATAAATGTTGTGAACCATAATCGCATGTTCAATTAATGTTGTGTTGTACGACCAGGGCCACACACAGCAAGTTTAGTTGGGCAATTCTTTCTCAATTCTCTTTTAAAATTATCGTTTTTTCCACACACAAATTTTTTGTTTCGGCAATTTTAACATTCTTATTAACTCATTCAAGCTACCTGTCTTTTTTTACATCTTTATAAAATATACGAAAAGAGAATCCCTTTCCATTACTCTTTCCTCTCACTCCTACAAAATCAAGAATTACCCTGGTCTAAGCGAGACAACACAAAATTTTTATATTTTGAACTATAATCTTAGCCTACATTTCGATCGTTTTCATTACGTATTGAGTGAGACACATTGAATTAAAAATTTTAACAAAAAACATAATGAAATTGATGGTAAGCTTAGTTTTTTTTTTAAGAAATAACTCGAAAATTAGATGCAAGTTATTCTAATCAAGTGAAATAATTTGAAAATTTTTAACTCGGAATATTTATCTTCACTCGCTTATTAAAATTAGCCTTTAAATCACACATTAAAATCACATTTTCCAAAGAATTTATTTATAAATTTGGTACAAATACTCTCTACGCTTGAAGATTACATTTAGTTTTGAACTGACCATCTCCACTTTTGCGGTTATTTTTTAATATAATAATTTAAGTTGATATTTTAATGATTAAAATTCTAAAGTTCAAAATATGATGTCAGGAACTTCAAAGTCATATATACCTAATGATACAGTCATGAACCCAAATTAATCTGTTGTTTATCAAATAAAATCCCACAATAGGCACAATGTACCGATTTTCAGGACATTTTATGTACCGATAATATGAATACATATGAATAATTTGTAAATATGGTACAACGAAGGCAGAAATCGTGTTAAATCTAAAAAATCAAATTTTTTTCCAAGTGCCGATAATATAAACACTTAATGAAAAAATATAGAAAAATTAGATTTTCAGTAAAAATAAAAAAATATATACATGAATTTTAAAATCTATATATATGTGGCGCCCTGTAACTACCAACTACCAAATGTAATTGGTAATCAAAAAGTTATATTTCTAATAAGAACAAACATTTTCTACTTCCGGTCTGTCAGCGGGAACACACACTTTCATTACTTTTATATTGTAAAATAAAAATTAAAAAATAGATTTAAATTAGAATAGAGATTTAAGAAATAAAATAAGAAATTCAAAATTTAAAAATAAAATAAAAAATAAGAATTTCCAAATATAACTAAAATGCCTATTTTATTAAGCTTGAGGTCGTATTGTATAAATTTATTTTTATAAATAAAATAGCCATTTTAATTAAAAATAAAAAGGTCAAATAAATTTAAAAAGTAACATTACTGACTGACTGAGTCCGGACCTAATACAGATAGAGCCAAAATTCAAGCTACAAAATATTCCACTAAAAAAATAGCGATTGGGTGTTTGGTCCTTCTTTGATATTAGTAGATCTGTGAATTACAAATTGTAAAACACTAATGTTGGTACGTTTTTTTAACCCCATATACCTTTTAAAGTAACAACCACAACAACAAAAATTTAATTATATTCTTCTCTCCTTATAAAAGTTTCAAATATGTTTTTATGGTAAAATGTTTGCTACTTTATCTTGAGTAAATTGATTGATTTTATCATACATAAAGTTGTAACACCCAATAAAAATTAATGTAAAACTATTAAGAGCACAAATATGGTTGGTACTTTTATATTTAAACTTCTTTAGTACAATTTTTTTGTGCTATTTCCAAGCCTAGAACTATAATTTTTTACTTTTAACGATGTTAGACATATCAGACTAGTCTCAAACAATTCAGGGCAAGAGGACAAAAAAAAAATTCTAAAAACAGAAAAAAAGAGGAAGAAACCACATGAATTCATTAAATCTTTCGAGCCCTCACGTGTGCCTGGAAATATTGCTTCACAGATTATAAAGAAGGACAAAGATTTCTTTTTTTTTACGGAATCCATTGAAATGACTTATGACTCAAAAAAAAATTTTCCATTTTTTTTTGGTTTCGATCATTTTTGAGACGCTCTTTCACGTGGTGAAAACTAGAATGTCCTAACTTGCTTAGAAGTGTACTAAAAATGTAGAGAATGTAGAGAAGAGCACAAATGAAAGAAAAACAGAATTTTATTGAAAATCCAGAATCAAGATAATAAATGGAATTGAAAAATTTAAAAACAGGATTGCTCTTTATATACACACACGAACTTATCTCATTTATGCTCTTTTGCCTTTTTTGGTTGCCTTTTGGGCATGACTGTTCATAATGCAAAAGAAAAACTACTAAGAAACTGACGAAATGCATTGTTTATCTTTAACAGCTGTTTCTCGCAATTTCTTTTTTGAGTCATAAGCCACCTTTTCTTAGCCAGGGTCACATGTAATAATTTTATTTTAAAATTTTTTTTAGTTTGAAAATTAAAAAAATAATAAAAACTTAATCTTTATTTGTGCTTAATTCGGGAATTGTGTTGGGTTATTTTAAATTTATTGTTTTCCTTATGATATTCTCCTGAATTATTTATTCAGTACAATAAGTACCGAAGGGGATAGCATATCTATATGGACCATTTCGTCAGACGCTACTCTGATTCCTCAGTAGAACCTTTATATTGTAAAAGCAATTGACTCAGTAAGCATTGAACTGAATAAATAAATAAATTTCCCAACCAACATTTTAATTAAAGAATATATGAAAAACAAAACCAAAAAATTATAAAAAATATGTAATAATTTCTATTTGGAATTTAAAAGTTTAACAAAATATTAATATTTATATATAAGCACAAATAAAGATTAATATTATAAAAAATAATAAGAAAAACATAGTTTTTTTTTTTGTTTGAATATTTGAATCTTTTTGTAACTATTGGCAAATAATTCTTATTTAGTCAATTGCTTTTACAATATAAAGGTTCTAATGTTTGCCAAAAAAAAAATATTGGGAGTAATCTCCTGAGGATCCAGAGTAGCGTCTTCTGAAATGGTCCAAATAGATATGCTATCCCCTTCGGTACTTGTTATACTAAATAAATAACTCATGAGGAAAATAATAAATTTAAAATAACCCAACACAATTCTGGAATTAAGCACAAATAAAGATTAATATTTTATTTTTTTTTTTTTAGTTTTAAACTAAAAAAAGTTTATCTAATTTATAATTTAAATTGTCACTTTTCGAAACGGCCTCAAATATTGCGACAATGTTCGATGATACTTTGCATAATAAAAAATAATAGGTACACATTGTGATAATTGGGCCGATATTGAGTGCCTACCTTAAGAAATACTGATTACATTAAGCTTTGCAATGATTAAAGACTATTGTTGATGAGGATCTCATCAAACATTTTAGAAGTAACTATACCGATGAAAGTACAAGCGCTGGAATATGTTTTGTATCAAGAATAATTCTGATTTCAACACATGTGCTTGATTTTAAAAGACCACAATTTTCAATACGTCTTCTACTTGCTCTGCTATGACAATTAATAAAGCACAAGGATATTCTTATAAAAAAGCGTTTATTAAGATAGAGACTAAACAATTTTCTAATGGATAGTTAATTATATGTCGGTTATTCCAGTGTTGGGAGCTACTCTGAAATAAATAAAATTGTTCAATTCTAAATATTGTATTTGAAATCTATTTTGAAATACAGCCTATGTCACCATGCAATTTGAATATCCACTTTAATTTTAAATTGCTATTTTTCTACCTCTAAGAAATTCCACTCAAGTAGTTGCTTAATAAAACTCACTAAGAAAAACCAAAAATGGAGTGAAAAACATTAGATTCGTTAAAAATGAACAAAAACAAAAAATTACCTGTCAAAATCAGATTTTCGAATTGTTCAGCCCCTTATTTAAATTCGTTTCCTACATTTTGTATGAAAATAGAACTTTGGATAAATAAAAAGCTTACCGCACTAATTTTTAGGTACTAAATTAATTTTTATTCTAAAATCAATTAAAAAGCAGTGGCTATTTTGCTGATCGGCTCTAAACATCCAGAATTTAGGCAGGAATCGAGCCCACGACAAACCTATTAATGACTCACCAATCTACGGGCATATCCTACATTAGAGGGGATATTATATGCCATGTTAGGTGGGATGTTAAAAATCAAATGAAATTTAATGTCAGACAACACATACATTATAAATTACATGTCAAATGGAATGTCACATATGCATGTACATATGTATGTATGCATATTAAACTTATAAGAACTGCTAACTCTTTAACCTATTTAAGTGGGAGCTACTCAAGACAACAAGTTGAAAAAAGTCAAAATTTTAATACTCATGTATTTTATGAATAATGTCTCCATTTATGTATGTACATTAGATATCAACAAATAATGGAAAACTAGGAGCATAACATTTTACACACAACAAATAATATTTACTTCCTTTATTTCTATAACATCCTTTTTAATATCCTCGGCTAGACAATTGACTTGAGTTGCCGTACTTGGTGTCTGTGTATAAAATACAAATATGGATTTTAAACATTCAGTTTTTTTATTTGTAGATTTAAGCAAATTGTTTATTTTTATATTTTTTTTTTTTTTGCACTAAACCAAACAAAAAGAAGAAAATATTATTTATATGCAAATCTTAAAGCAAACTATCAAATACGAATTTGCATTGTGTACAAGCTGGCGTATATGCATACATTCCTACAAAAATACGGCTCCAAGTAGGTATGTTTAATACATACCTACATGTAATGTTTCAATAAAATATTTCATTCATTCATATTCATGGTTTTCATGTTTAAAGTTTAAAAGCTATTAAATTGTACAGCTGTGTGTACGTATGTAGACGTGTGTGGTAAAAATTACATTTATCTATTCGTGTTACGCAAATAAATATATAAAAAGGAATAAGCCAAGTTCTTATAGAAGTATACGAGGTCTGTTCAAAAAATAAAGTGAATTTTCATTTTTTTTTCCTCAAAAAATATTTATTTATTCATCAATTTCTATTTTGTCCCCTTCAAAGTAGTCCCCCTCAGATACAATACACTTGTGCCAGCGTTTTTTCCAATCCTCGAAGCAGTTCTGATATGCACTTTTTGTTATGCTCTTGAGCTCTCTCAGCGATTCGGTTTGTATCTCCTCAATAGTCTCAAAACGCTGTCTTTTCAGGGGTCTCTTCAATCTTGGGAACTGGAAAAAGTAGTAGGGGGCTAAAATCTGGTGAATACGGTGGCTGAGGCATGATTACGGTGTTGTTTTCGGCCAAAAAAATTACTAACAAGCGAAGATTTTTTTTCAAAATTCAGCAATTTCGGAACAAACTTCGCTGCCAAACGCTTCATGCCAAAATTTACCCGAAAAAAAAAATCCATATCAGGAGCCAACTGATATGCCGACATCCTCAGCAACTTCTCTAATAGTGATTCGACGATTCTCCATAACAATTTTCTGCACTTCCTCAAAATTTCCATCGGTTGTTTATATGCTGAGGCGTCCAGGGCGATCGTCGTCATTCACATCCTCTCGACCTTCTGTGAAAAACTTGTAAAACTTGTAAGCATTTTTTTGGCTTAAAATAGACTCACCGTATGCCACTTTCAACATTTCAAGTGTTTTGGAGCACTTTATTCCATTTTTCACACAAAATTTGATCCATGTTTTTCGACAGCAGAAAATCGCCGAACACGCAAAACACTTCTAACTTTTATGCCTCTCACAAACAAACTAAATGTGGTTAAATAGCTAAAGCTGTGAACATATGTTCGAGACGAGTGTACCAACATAACACAATAAAATAATCGATAATCGAATGTACGTAGCCCGCGAAATTTGAAAAAACGCCTTATTTTTTGAACAGACCTCGTATATAAGTAAGTACATACACGGATGCTTATTTAACTTTTAAATTCTTAAAAAAATTTATAAAAAAGCAAGTGTGTGAGTGAAACATATTCATTTCAATAGCACGAAGGTATGTACAGGTATACCTTGTTTAGCCGCCATATTGCGTTCCTGAAAATTGATCGTTAAAAAAGGTGCTATTTACACTAAAATATGTTCTTAACTAAGACACTGCGAACTATCGCTCACCGTTCTCAATTCCTCTAACAACATTAATTTTAATCTCCAACATCAAGCTTTTTCTAGATTTTATTTATTTAATCGAAATTACTGAGGTCTATATCAATGTAATACAAAATTTGACAGTTTGGGATTTCCCGAATTAAAATTACTTTTGATATTGTTTTCTTTTCAAAAACAACAGTTCCAAGAATTGCAAATTAAGTTTTATCAATTTTCGTGTGAAATTAGAAAAAGAAAATCTTTTAAAAAATATTTTAAATTAAAAATAATTTTTTTTTTTTTTTCAAAAATTAAACTTTATTTTAATCGTTAGTCGAGGTATGCCTGTACTCGTATGCATGTCATACACAGGATTATGTATACAAGTATAAGGGCAAATAAAGTTATTTTGATTTACCCTTGCAGCCATTATTTAATACTGATTTAGAATAGAAAATTATGTTTACATTTGCTTGCGCTTATTGTCCTGATATTAATAACTATTATTTCTAACAAAATATTTTCCACAAAAATCAACACTGCCCTACAAATCAGGGTCAATCTCTTTTTTTTCTAAAACTGTGTCCTACGCTGAATACACCCCATGTATTTTGTGCAAACTTTTTAAACGGAGTAATCTTTTTTATAAAGTAAAAAAATTCCATTTTACAAGATGACAACGGATTATGTTCGATAAATTAAATGATGCACTGGCCACACCCACAGTGTAAAACTATAAAGAACTTTTAAACTATTTTAGCGATTTAGATAAAACCAATGGCGGTTCAAAATTTCGTCAAAGAAGGCAACCTCGGCTTTTTAAAATAGTTCTAGGTTTGCATCTTTTGTATATCTTGAAATATTTTTTGTTTGTGATAATCTTTGTTTAAAACTAAAGAGAAAATATACTATATTTAATACTCTATAGGTTTTGGGTAATTTGACATAAAAATTTGTTTTCCCTTATTTTTTTTCTCTTTAATTGTTGTAGAAAATATTTTTAAAATTAATTTTAGAAAGAAAAGTAGGCTTTTATTAAGAGCTGACTTTTGTTCCTAAGAAATATAGGAATTTAAAGTCGTTTTTAAAAAGATACCGACTTTAGTGTGACTTCTGATTATGACCCTATATATATTTTTCACCATAAAATGTATGACTGTTCTTAATTTATTGCTTAACTTTAAGTTCTTGCGAAAAACTGATTATGTATTTAGCCTACAAATAATACTCGTAATAATAATTTATTATTTTGTCTTATAAAATTAAAAATTACAAGTTTGTCTAAGTAGAAAATTAAAATAAAACAAATTTAAACAAAATGTATTCATATTACCTTTTTTTTTTTTTGTTGAAATTTATGATTTAGCCTCTAGTTTTTTTCTTTACCTTTTTCGTTTTTAAAATAGCCTTAAAAAGCTAAAACTATCTATTTGTGTATAATATACCTAAATTAAAGCTGAAGAAAATTTATCTCCCAGCTTGAATTAAATTTGAAATATTTTCTGAATATTGAATTAAGCCGCTACTAAATATAATAATATTATATTTGAAATTTTTGTTTTGTTTATTTACAGAAGCACATTTGCATACTTTTTTAATACTTTTAGCCCCAAAAAAAATCCAAATCTCGGTGATTTGATACCATGATTTTCTTAACATGATTAAAAATAATAATAGATCTTTATTTATTTATGGTATAATAAAGATCAATTATGATCAGTGTTGTCAAGAACTAGAAAATAAATAAGCTAGTATCAGATAAACATGGTGAAAGGTTTCACCTATGGTACATATAGACAAGCGTTATAATGGCAACCCATCAAAAGGAATGCTTGCAGATTTTTGTTGGTCGATTTGGTGAGAAACTCCAAGTGACAATGTAAAAAAATAAAAAAATAAATGTTAATTAAATAACACTAAACTACTTTTTATTTTTAATATTTTTCTGAAATAAAAGTTATAATTTACTAATAAAAAACTTGCGTTATTTTAAGCAGAAAAATTACATTGGCAGTAAAAATTTGAGTTTTTACTTGTAATTTGAAAAATATTTAATTGATGTATAAATCCAAAACAGCTGAAAAAATTTAATCAATTACAAAGAAAGTTTTAATACCAAGAACCATACAAAACACCCTTGGCTTTTATTTCCATTACCTCTAGACTAACGCAATCCTGTCACCATATGTAACGTTGACGGCACACATATTTTTTCAATATTGGGTACCTGCGGTAAATTGAGAATAAAATCCGCATTTGTTAATCGATTTTCATGATTTATACCTTATTTTATTCCTGAGGTATTTAGCTCACAGAAAAATGTACAAAATATAAAATAATTGCTTATTCTTTTTTTTTGCATTTTTAAACTGAAAAAATAACAAATTTTGAAAGAAAAAAAAATATTTCTCCTCATAAATTTGTGCATAATTCCAAAACAATTAAGCATAGAACAAAATTATAAGAAGTTAAATTAAATATAATATTCTTAGGCATATTTTGGTGTTTTGTTTATGAAAATCCGATAAGTCGTTCTCGAGTTAGGCTGAAATATGTGCTCGTACCTGACTAATTTAGTAGAAAAAAATTGTCACGCCCATAAAAAAAAATCCCTACGTAATGGAGAAAAACCGAAAACAGATTTGATTTTAGCTTATCAAAATCCATATAGTCCACATAGTTTTATTTAAAGGAGGATTTTGCTGCTGAGCATTGTAATTAGGGCTTTAGTACTTTGATTTCAAAGCGATTTTTGACTTAAAGGATCTTTAAATAAAAATCGTGGAACAGCAGAAAGCTTAATACTAAACTGTTTTTTTTTTTGTTTATACAGAATTCTTTAGAACATAGCTTTTGTGACAAGAGATTTCTTTAATGATAGTGTTTTGCAGCATTTCGAATAATATTGACTTGAAAAATAAAGTTACGATATGAAGTACATAAAGCAAATTTATTTCATAAGGATCAGAGAGAGAATACTTTTTTCATTCTTGAAATTAGCTTTTCTCTAACTAATTCGTCAATTTCAAAATTTTATCCAAAATATTAATTTAGTTAATTTTAGTAAACTTATTTCTATAAACAATATGACTTTATGTGAAAATTTTAAGTGATTTGTGTTAGAAATTAAAATACTTGTAATGGAAAAAAGTAAGACGTTCAAAGACAATAAAATTTTTAAATGAAGACATTTTTTATTAATGTATTATGTGTATTATATGTACTCGTATATGATTACGTACGGAATGTACGACCAATTTCGCTGTTTGCTTAAACAAATGACATTTGACGAAACTTTTTGTTAAGTCTATTATAGTTTGTCATATAGAGTTTATATGCACAATTGTTTAAGCCAGCTTATGCGTATTACAGTTAGACCTTAAGTTCTTTGCTGTGCATTAGCTACTCTTTGAAAAAATTAGGTAAAATATGCTATTTATAGTCAAAATTAATTAATTTTTTTTAGTTTTAGTTATTTTAAGTTTTTTAAGATTTTTTTTTTTTACAATTTTTGCAATAAAAAATCAAGAAAATTTTGAATTTTAAGCTCTAATTTTTAAACCATTTTTTCTAGCTCTGTTGTGTTTTTGATTTGTGATTAGCTTTGTGATTTAGGGTTTTCTAGCCTTTTTTTTAGCTATCTAGCTTACTTATTTTCAGCTCCTGGCAACGCTGCTTCTGGATCACACGCAAAACTTAATCATCTGTTTTAAAACAGATCTAGAATTATTTCTTGTAAATAAAATCAGAATGAGTGTATTGGATTTGTTACGTTGATAATAAATAAACTTTATAAAAGTAAATTTATTTGGGCGTATTTAAATTTTTGTCTTCTTCAAATGGCGTTGTATCCTCCACTAGGGAGTCAAAACCACACAAAAACCATCAATTATATGCATCACCCTGGTGTACATACAAACAAAAACCAATAATATCATTCACATTGACTGTGACTAAATAGCACGGCATAAATTTGTTTGCCAACTGTCATATCATACAAATGAATGAATGCTATTGAACTTAGAAATGCACAAAAAAAACTTATAAGAAAAATAAAAAAAAACTAATTGAAAAACTCTTTCAAAAACATCGATATTGAAAATTTCAAAGGCAAATAAACAAGAAATAAAAACTTTAAATAAGTGAGTCATTTGAATAAAACAGAACGAAACGTCAAAAAATTTTAAGACATGAAGACAATAAACGTTAAATGCATTTAAATTTTTTTGTGTTTCTTCGTATTACATCTACATTCATTCACTTCTACGTTCATTGGATTTTGCCCATTTTTTCAGTGAGACACACCTATATGGAGGTTTTTCTAATGGAAGCAATGCAATAACAGGAAAAAAATTTTGTTAATTTAAAATAAAAAAAAATAAATATAATAATAAAAGAATGTCAATTGTATTGAGTAACTTTACTTTATAATCAATTGAAGCCAAAAACTTAATTTGTTTACTAGCAAGTTACTTGTGTAAATTATTGACATAATAAAATAGCACTTTAGCAGTTAATGTGTTGGAAAATTTCAGTGTTTAAATTGCAAAAATTACAGCCACTTGGAAATTTTTATTAACACTAGTTTTAGAGTACAACTATAGTTTTAGTTTTCGAACTTGTATGATGATAAGGTTTTGCAAAGGCTTTTATTAACAGCTTAAGCTCTCGAACTTGTTACAGAATAAGTTTGACAGTTTATTTGAAAACATATGGTCCATATCATACAATTTCAAACATATGAGAGAAGTACTTTATTGCTTATTTTCTCCACAATTTAACCGCAATTTTATGTGAATAGTAAGTTTTGGTTATTTTAATACAATTAAGAAAAATGTTTATTAATTTTTATTTGGAATTTAAAAGTTTAACAAAATATTAATCTTTATTTGTGCTTAATTCCAGAAATTATTTTGGTTTTTAAATTTATTCTTTTACTCATGATATTCTCATGAGTTATTTATTCAGTACAATAAGGATAGCATATCTATATGAACCATTTCATCAGACGCTAGTCTGAGTCCTCGGTAGATTACTCCCAACGTTTCTTTCAAACATTAGAACCTTTATATTGTAAAAGCAATTGACTAAATAAGAATTATTTGTCAAAAGTTACAAAAAGATTGAAATATTCAAACAAAAAACTCAGTAAGCATTGAACTGAACAAATAAATAAATTTCCCAACCATTATTTTAATATTGAAAACTATATAAGAATAAAAATAGAAATATTTAAGTGAAACCCACTGTTTTGATTGTTCCTGAACAAGTTCTTCCCATATGATAATGCATGTCTCTATATATTGCTGACGGTGCTTCTACCCATTCGAAAAGCAAACGCCAAATCTCGAAAGGAATGTCCTGTAGCTAAAAACCTGCAAATAATACATGTACACAATTCAAAGCAAATTAATAAAAAATAAACTTACCTCAAAGTTAAAACAAGCCTTTGCTCTGCAGAAATTGCTTTTCTTTGTTTTGTCAATCTGGTGTTAACTTTTTGCAACAGCAAATCTGTCTGGAAATTTGTGTAGATTTGTATATAAATGGTTAAATTCGCCGTAGTGTCGCCTTACTTGATTTATAGGATGAATACCAAATCTTCTCTTTTTTCTTAAACGCATTAAATTCTTGTAAATATGAATACGATTTTCGCGTAAGCACATTAAACAAACCTCTCTTGACAATGGCATTTTAACAACTAACCGCTCAGAAATTACGTTCAGTAATAAGCCACTTTCTGCTCAAACTCGCCGCTCTGCCGCTCACCGCTCACCGCTTTGCCGCTAATTGCGTAGCCTCGTCCTTAGTCTATAGGGTATTGCGATTAATTTATGTTACGTCTCTGGTTACATAACGCCGTAAAAACTTGTTTGGATTGAAGTTGAACATCGCTAAAACTCTTTTGAAGTGGTCATAAGCTTGAGAAATGGCTACATCCGCAGCTACCTTACTTATTTTAATGCTTAATCTACACACGAAATTCAAATTTTTGCATTTTTGTTAAAATTCACAAAGTTGTCTGCTTTTAATGGCTGCCAAACACAAACTAGGTGACGCAACTTGCTTGAAATTTAACAGTCCTTTTTTAATGATGGTGGCTGACACCGGCAGTGTTGTGAAGGAAATTTAAAAGCCACAGAGTTGCCATACAGCCCTCATACGTAAGAAAATTTTGGACGAGTTACGAAAGAAATACAACTAACTGATATTTTGCATTAGTCAATAAAGAATTATTTTTGTAAATTTTAGAAAAGCCATGAATTTTTTACATACTTTATGTTAAATAAAAGCATCTTTTGCATCGCGAACAATCATCATGCCTTACGCAAAGAGGTTTTTAAACTAATAACCGATTTACACTCCCTTACAAACCTTCTTATGATGATACAGTGGGACTAAATGTCAATCCAACGAAGACCTAACTTTTACTATTCATGGGTATATATAAGGTTCCTGCATTTAGATTTCCAAAGCTGAACCGTTCGAAATTGAGCCTTTCTGCCAGTGCAAGATACTTGGGCGCGGTCCTGGATGGGAAGATCAGGCTGTCTTCACCGATGGCCCTAATAGTAATTTTGGAGTTGGTAGTGGCGTCTATATTGAGGAGTCTGAAACTAAAATATCCTGCAGACTCCTCGGATCAATGCAGCGTTCTACAAGCTGAATCGCTGGCTATAAGGAAGCAGCAGATTGGCTTTGGTACCATGGAATATTTTTCAGGAATATTCGCATTTTTACCGACATTCTGATTGCAATTAGGTCCTGTCGGACGGAATTGTAGGTTCAATATTCTGCCAAGGGAAGGATCAAGGCTGCCAGCAAAATACCGACACGCCCTGCGGTATCCCACTCTCGGTCTGCAAACAGCAAATCGAGAGAATATTTTTGCGAAGAGCACAGTCTAATGTGTAATGCGGGGAGGATGATCTGGCCTAGGCTGGATAGCAGTCGCAGCAGAGATATACTGGGACTCTAGAGAGTTCAGTTGAGAATTGTGGTGGCTGTAGTAACAAGCCACTGCAATTTTGGCAAACCATGCTAGGAGAATTGGTTTGCCATCAAACGACTACTGTAGAAGTTTTCAAACGAGGAGGATACTGTAGAACACCTTCTCTGCCAGTGTCCTCCCTTAAAGGATCAGCATAAAATTCATTTTGGAAAGTGCTACGTGCAGTGTCTCACTGCGTCGACATTCTATATGGCTTCGTTAAGAGTAGCAATTGGTTTAAGTGTTCATCTCATCATATCTTCTATTTGTCTTCCTATTTATTTTCTTTCACCTTTTTATCTCTACTGTTGTCCTTCTTCATAAAGAAGCTTCTGATTTTTTTATTTGGGTAACCTTATCTAACCTTTGCGCATCATTTAAATGACGAAAACCTCAGATACTACAAAATCTTTTACTCGTTATTCCTAATAGGACAGTATCGTATTACTAATACATTTCATACCAAACATTTTAACCAGATTTGATACAAGTTTGATGACTTTTTATATGTATCCTGGTTCCTTCCTAACAAATGTTTTTAGTGTTTTAAATTGTATTCAAATGTGTACAAAATAATCTATTTTTCTAAAAATGTTTGTTGTAACCGACAAGTTGATTTAATGGCAAAACATTAGCAAAGAGAAAGGAAAAAATTATTTTTGAATTGAATTTTTTTATTTAAAAAAAAAACAAACAAAAATAACAGCTTAAATATACAGTGACTATCAACCGTTTTAACGATTTGTTTTATGTAAGACACGTTAAACGATTAAAATCTTAATGGAAATTATGTAAATTTTCTTATTGGCTAAAAATTAAGTAGTTTTTTATAGTAAAAATATTTTAATTTAATTGTTACAGATTCAAAAATACCTAGAGATAGTGTGTTTGATTAAACTAAATAACTAAAAAATATTATATTTAAAATGAGCAGCTACTTCAGTGAATAAATATTTTAATTCATGTTAATTTTATTCAAATAGTGGAATCAAAAACTATAGTTAAATATTAATTTAGAAAAGTTTTAAATTAATTTATAGAACATGAAAAAAGTATATAAAATTTAACATAATGCCTTTCATTTTTCAAGAGAAGGTCCACAAGCGAATGAGCAGTTGTGTAACCGGAATATACATTCTTTCATATAACCAAGAAGATGTAAATGCATTAGCAAGCTATTGCGTCCGATAGCAGTTGGCTTGGACTGCTATAGACTTCTCGATTCTCTTACAGAGAGAAATTAGGTTACTCGCAGACTATCTAGTAGCTAGGCGGCCTAGGGCTAGGTTCAGAACCCTTCATTGGTGCCTTACTTCAGAAATAATTAAGTCTACAAGTTTGGTGGACAGTGGGAACAGACACTCGGCAGTCAAAAACACTCATTAACCCCGAACGTATTAGGGCAGAAGTTATTCTAAACTTCACTAGAAATCACATCAAACTCTATACTGAATCGTTAACAAGGCATTGTACATCTAATTCCCACATTTCTGTCAAAAAGGACAAAAAACATAGAAACATATTCTGTGCGTTGACCCAGAATATGTAGAATAAACTACCTATAGGGAGTGAAAAACTGGACTTATCCAAAATTAATTCAGCAATAATTACGACATTCCTGAGAAATCTTAGATTGTTGAAGTTGGGAATATGGCTAAAAATTATAATAAAATGTAAAATTTATAAAATGGCTAGAGTCATGTGAGGACATTCTGAAAAAGCTAATACTAGAAACTCACTTTGAATGTGTCAGTCCAGAATTCACAAGATGTCTATCTATCTATCTCAAAATCTATGTGCTGCTGTCTTTCGAGCGGGTGGTATACGCTTTAGAGATATGTTTTGGGGAATGTTAAAGTCGGGATACCCACGGTACCAGGCAGCTTTAAATTTACTAGTAAGCTACTTTTTGTGATAGATGTTTGTTTGGGATTGCTATAAACTTCTCACTGTTTTGGCAAAGAGTAATTCAATTACAACAAGGTAATTAAAATCTGTCCTATAGTATGCAATAAAATGGCACACTATCCAGCTAAAAGTTTGTGTATAACTGTTTCACAGGCCTAGGAGCCCTCTGTCGGCTAAACTCAAAGGTTCACAAGATTACTGAAGATTACTGCCTAAAGTGTTAGGGCAGAATTTATTCTGCGTCTCAGCAAACATTACACTGAACTCCACATTCAACTGTCGACATGAATAAAATTAGTGATATTGAATGATTCTCGTACAGGAAACGTTGGAACACCTTCTGTACATTTGCCCAGCAGTAGGACGACGTAGACTGAGCTACCTAAGCAATGGGACACTGTCACTAGATAAAATGAAAGTCATAATATTGCCGATATTCGTGGAAATTCTATAACTGTCAATATGCTGTGATTTACTATCTTGCACAGTAATATGGCTAAGAAAGCCTAAAGATTTTTTTCTATTATACTTTAAAAAATTGGTACAAATCATGTGCAAAGCAATACCTTGTTCCTTTTTGCTCATCATAAAAAAACAACTTTGATGACGCAGAAACTATTTTGTTATGACAATTAGAAAATCTTACAGATTGGACTAAAAAATCTTTTACATATATTGACACTAGCTACTCACGGCGTTCAGTTTTGCATAAGGCAATGCTATAATGGCTAACAATTAATAATCATTTCTATTTTTGCAACCTCTTCTGTACACATAAGAACATTATTATTGTTTTTACAATATTTAAATATTGTTTGTGCATTTTAACAACCATAATGCGGTATTTTTATTTCAAATATACATTACGGGTTTAATTACATTATGTTTTATCAATATTTAAAATACACTTTACTTTTAATGTAGAGGCACACACAGACACATAATCGAAATACCGTATGGTAATATGGTCAACAAACATTTAAATTTCACTTTCCACTTGTCTGAAATTGTTTTTGTTATTTTCATCGGCGTTAGCCTTTTGGTTATTTTTAACCAAAATTGGTT
The DNA here is from genome assembly GCA_947397855.1 of Thelaira solivaga. Taxonomy (NCBI): domain Eukaryota; kingdom Metazoa; phylum Arthropoda; class Insecta; order Diptera; family Tachinidae; genus Thelaira; species Thelaira solivaga. The sequence continues at coordinate 39,601,201 of OX377613.1, forward strand.
TTTATTTTCAGTTAATTCATATTGTTTTTCTACAAAAAAAAATTACAAATTATGGAAATTGTGTTTGCATGCAAGTACAAAAAACAAGCACACTCTCTCTTTTAACTTTCCGTAGTATTATTAATTTGGTTTTTACTTACAATAAACAATTGTTAGAATTAATTGATTTCCAGTCTTAAATCTTCCTTTAAATTATTGAATTTAAAATAAAAAATTGTTTTGTTATGATTTTTATAAATTAAATGAAGTAAGTCGAGGATCACAGCATCTCATAAGGGTTACCCAAAAACTGTGGTGCTATTGTCTCTTATATGTACCTTGCTGTATTCATGTTCTATTCAAAAAACTAGGTTTCCGTACATATGCTTACGCTGAAGACCTAATCATCTCTTACCGTCATCTGGTGCAAGGATAAAGGGCTAGCAATTAACCCAATTATTTAACACTATTCCTAGGTGACACTCTTGATAAAGGCCTTACTTGGACTTACTTACACTACCTGCAAGGCCCCTCTTTGGTATAACGTGGGGACTAGTAAGACTCTTAACATTGTTTCCCTAGTATGATTATTTTATGCATTGTGGGCAAGGTATGTCACCTTGAAGGTATTACTTTGTAGAGGTAGATTGATGTAGTCAACCCTACTATGCTCTAGTTAGAGCTCTACGAAATCCCAAAAGAACCAATCGTACTTAAGTCGAAATGTATTCCTAGTTCTCAGATGTTTATATCTTTAACTGGATTAAATAGTCGTAATTGTCGTTCCAGGTTTTCCATTGTGGTGTAAAGTCTCGGACAGACGAAAAATACGTTTTAGCAGTAGTATCAGGTCATAACTAGATTTTTACTGCCTGGGGTGTGTTTTAAGAACGCATATTATGAAAACCTGGGGGGCTACTCTGTATTGCGATGCGAAAGCAATTGTAATGCGAAAGCTAAATGTCTTGGGTTTAATCTTTGCTTATCGCAAGATATTTATGTGTATAAATCGACGTTGACAGGAACTTAGGCATTACAGAACGGGGTATTACCAGACATATGTAAAAAGTGTAGGATTAAACAAATTGAAGATTCGATTTCGTATCGTTTTTTTTCGCATCGCAACACAGAGTAACCAACTGTAATACATGCTACACTGCATGTATTACCTCTACTCATCCCTGCACAAGAGGAGTCATCCAAAAGTTCAATACGCCTGGAAAGCATCTTTGAAATTAAGCCTGGTAATCATCTAAAAATATTCTATGGTCTTAATTTTCAAAAGGTCATTTCTATGGGAAAATACCGAATAACCTTTCAGGTGTACGTTTACGCTATTCTCATTTGCATCAGAGAATTTTTGAAGAAAAAGGCAAAGGGTAAGACAGCCTATTATTGTTAAGTTTGTAGTACCATTACCCACTTGGTGGAAAGCTGATTCCTGAGCCGAATTGCAATGATTGCACACAAGCAAGTGAAGCTTTATCACGATTTAGCGGAGTACATCCTAGAAGATACTGTCACTCAACAAGAGTTACATCAGACTTTTAACGGAAATAAATTTACATTACACTGTAGTCATAAACATCACATTAACATCAAGCAATACATGTTTTGTGGCTTGCATAGCAAAACCACTGAATATGTACTTTATTATTCGGAGAACAAAACTACTGGGAGACTTATTTTTGACTGCCCGTAAATTTCATTCGAAACCTAAATCTTGAACAGTGAAATGTTACCAATAAAATAAATTTATCACTTAATTTTAGTTTCTAAGCTTAGCTAGAAACTGAATATTTGTGATTTTAACTTTCTCTATAGAGAATTTGTAATAATAGACATTAAATTTAAAATAATGTTAAATATATACCGACTTTAGTATGACTATTTATTTCGGGGAACACTACCACCAAGGCCTTACTGCGCTGTCGACCGCAGGGGTCAGAATGCTATCGGGCTTCGTAAGAAGTATTAATTTTTTTAGGTAGTGAGAGATTCTACTTCTTACTATTTTTCTAACACCCTTAGCTTTACCCTTCTGCTTCCTATTTCGTTGACATATTTCTATCGCTTTCATTCTATCCTTATACAGATATGACAAAGAAATCACATAAGAAGACCAAAGTGAGCCCCTTCAACTACTTATATTTCCGCCCTATGCAAACTAATCTAGTACTTCATTACTTTTATTTATTACTAGCCTTAACTCGCTACTTCGTCAGCGAAGTACCATACTGTCGCTATTATAATATCGTATTTTTTTGTAAACTATTTAATCTCAGCTCTAAATTTTTTAATACAAATAATATTAAAAGGGCCCTTTTCTCAATTTATTTATTGTTATATTTGCTGATCACCGTTGGAGCTCGGTCTGATAGTTATAAATTCGTTAATGTTAAAAAATCAAAAAATACCATTATAGTACGAGTATATGAATAAAAAGTACAGTTTTCTTTTCTTAATTATTTTTCACCTTGTCCTGAACCGTTTAAGTTCAGTCTAATAGTTTTAGGTTAGTTAATATTAAAAAATCAAAAAGTACCATTGAAATCAATAAAAAGTACTGTTTTGTCTGTTGCTTAAGAGCGTTAGACCCCAATCTCATAGTTCTAGCTAGTGTTGTTAGCTTGAAAAACTAAAAAAGTACCAATAAAAACAATAAAAAGTACCATTTGTTCAAATTCATGGTTTTAAACCTAACTTAAAATCATTTGAGCCAAATCCCGTACTTTTACATTCATTAATAATAAAATACCAAAAAGTATTAAAAAAAATTATAAAAAGTACTATTTGTCCTCTTAATGATTTTTCACTTTGCTTGGGACCATTTGAACTCAATATATTTTCTTTACATTAAAAAAATCAAAAAGTACCATTCAAATTTAAAAAAGTACCATTTTGTCCCTTAATGATTTTTCAATTTGACCTGAACAGTTTGAGCCTAGTCTCGTAGTTCTAGAGCTGTTATTACTAAAATTTGAAAAAGTACCATTAAAATCAATAAAAAGTACCATTTTGTCCACTTAATTATTTTCTATTTTGTTAAGGACCGTTTAATTCTACTGTGAAAACTCTAGGTTTGCACATAACATTAAAAATAGAATTAAAGTATAAATTTTTCCTTTGGTACTTTTTTCTCCTGGAAATAATTTTTTACTATTGATTTTTATTGGGTGCTACAAATTAGTAATAAAATGTTTATATGCTGCATTAATTTACATTATGATACATATTTAGAAATAGTAGTAAAAAGGGCCACATATTTTACCCCTTATATGCTTAAAGTTTAAAAAAGTGCCAATATATATTGGAGACCTTTTTAAGAAGAGAAGAATACAGTTTAGTTTTTGTTGCTGTGATTGTTACTTTGAAACATAAATGCTGTTAAAAAACGTACCAACATTAGTTTATGCCACAAATATACAAATATCGAAAAAGTACCAAATACCCATCCGCTAATATTTTTATTAGAATATTTTGTAGCTTGAACTTTGGCTCTATCTGTAGTAGTTCCGAAGATAAAAGAAGTTCGATTTTACCCTTTTTTACTCCCTTAATATTCGAATTTCCAAAAAAAATTCCTTATTATTCGTCCTATACTTTGGGACATACACCTGCTTACCGAATTTCAAGTCCGTAGCTTTAGCCGTTTGGGCTGGGCGTTCATGATACGTCAGTCAGTCAGTCAGTTAGTAACGCTACTCTTTTATATGTATAGATTATTATAATTATTACTCATTTAAATGTTAAGTGCTGTTAATAAGAAAATCCATTCTTTTAAAGCCCTTAAACACCTAAATTTGGTAAGTGTTAAAAGCAGCAGAGAATAAAAAACTTAAGTTGCATGAAATTAATATCATTTGGTTTTATCATTCTTAAATTTTTCATAGATGACTAGTTGCGCTTATTAATGGCATCCTCTATAAAACAGAAAAGCAAATTGTACATTCAAATTTTATGTTTTTCTATCGTTTTGAATTAATATTTAAGCAAACTTGTTAATCCCTTTTGCCTAATGAGTTCCGTTGATTGTGACAGTGAGTGTAATCCATCTGATACTGTCAACCACAACTACTGGTGTTGCACACATGGCTGAACTTGGCGTATGAGTTAGTTTTAGTATTGCTTTGGTCAAACCAATGCTACGAGTACGATAAAGCCGCGAATATCGTTGTATACAACACATGATTTCATTGTGGATAACATACAGAGACTGCAAAAACACATAAAGCGAAAATCACTGCCATGAAGTGAGTGTTAAATGCCGTTCATTACAATAACAACAACAATAAGGCAGCGATTTATTGAAGTTTGAATATTGATGATGATTTTAAATTTATTGATTTTTATATGCGTGTACCTGAAATGAAAATATTAATGGTATGGAAGAGTTTACAATAGTGGCAACAAAATACGTTGCCACAAAACATTGAATCAATTTATATAATTGTTAAATCGTCGTTATAAGCTGCGTTGCCAGGAGCTAAAAAAATAAGCTAAGTTTGCCTAAAAAAGGCTAGAAAAAGCTAAATCACTCACAAAAAAAGCAAGGAAAAAGTTATAAAACTATCACTTAAATTTTTTTTCAAAATCAAGACAAAAACTAAAGAAAATCCACATGCTTTAAATAGTTGTAAGCGAATCCAATTATTATTCAATATCAATGTTAAGAAATAAATGTTTTCAATTCTTCAAGTAATAATTTAGTTTTTTATTTTCAAGGCAATTTAACTTGCTTTATCGTACTAAAAAGCAGCCAACCTCACCATTAATAAACGATAGTACTAGACAACTAAATTGATCAAATTTAGGGTGAGGGTTTTTTAATGATAGTTTTCTGCAGCATTATTAAGCCATTTCGAAAAATGTATCTTAAAAAATAAAGCTCCGATATGAAGTATGTATAAACAAAGAATAAAATGCATTTATCTGACGACGTAGAAGACAAATACTTTCTTCGCTGCTGAAATTACCTTTCGTTCGACCAAAATCAAAATTTTATCGAAAATGTAACTTTAGTTCGTTTTAAAAATAATAGCAACCTAATTCAACATTGTGCAGACAAAATATAAATTTAATCCAATTCAAGTAGGAAGTTTGTAGAACAAATTTTTTGTTCAGGAAATTTTTTCAGCCTTAGTTTGTTTATGTGTGATTTGTTTTAATTTTTCTAAAACAAAAAAAAACAAAAAAGGCTATTTTGAAAATGAGAAAAGGCTTGAGGCTAAATCATAAATTTCAAGGCTAAATGCGAGAAAAAAGGATAAATCTGGCTTAATAAGGCTAAAATGGCAACGCTGGTTATAAGTCACAATACCGCCAGATTTTTTTTCAAATAATAAAAATGTGTTATTTTTGATATGATAATTGAGTTTTGTTTCATTTCTGTAAGATAAAATTTTAGCATTTATTTTCTACACTCATGCTGCACTTTTACATTCCTTTTAATAATTAATTTTAACTTTGAAAAAATTACGTAAATGTAAGCATACAACCAATAGTTAAAAACCATTAAAATCAATCATAATACTCGTATCTGTCAAGGAAATCATCCTATCAAATCAAATTTAATACTTTTTTTGTGAGGATAGTGACGTTAAAATATAAAACTAATCTAGTTTTTGTGTTTCTGACACAAGTGTGTTTTATGCTCGTATGAATCATACCCAGCAAACAAGTAAGTCAGATTTTATATTAAAATTTTATATTAAAAATTATACAATATGAAGGAAAAAAACTCTAATGTTTTGATTTATAGAATATTAATTGTCACCGTACTTTTCATACAAAAATCAAACGGATCACTTGAAACTATTTTATTTTACAATATTAATTTTATCAATCTTTTTAAGAGAACTACAACTTCAAATTTCCAACTTTAAAAATTTTAGCAGCAAGTTCTTACCAATTATGAAAACTGTATTTTTAAAATTAAAATTTTATTTTTAACTAGCTGGCTCGGCAAACGTTGTTTTGCCTTCAAATTTTATTTATATTGAAAAATAATATGGCTATTTTGTTATGCTTGAGGTCTTCTTCAGGATATAATTATAATTATAAATTAAAAAATTAAAATTTATAATTATATCTTGAAGAAGCTACAAAAATTGGAGCGAAATATCGATATTAAAATAAATTTTTGAAAAATAAGACCTGAAGCTTAACAAAATAGCCATATTATTTAAAAGAAAAAGGTCAAATAAAACTAACTAATAAATATATTGAAAAATAGTTAAAAGAGAAGAAAAGAACGTATTTTTTAATGATCATTTGCGGTATGTTTTATTTACATACGCAATTGCCATGAGTCGTAAGTTATTTTAATTACATTCATTGGATGTATTCAGATAACCAATTGAAGTAAATGAATAATGAGTGCGTTCATAAGACGTAAATGTTGATCTTTACTGCTACACAACTGTTGAGCACAAGAGTTACGTTTTAGAAACGGTGTGATGAGTATGCTACTAAACACCTGGTACATGTAAAAAATTAACAAATAATAATAAAATAATTTAAATCTTCAACCAACAGTATGAATAATACAGAGTTTTTATTGGATTTCATGTTGACAACTTGTTAAATTTTTTTAAATTTAGTTGACTTTATTTAGCTAAAATATTTTATGATAAAAAAACTGTGGATTTGAGCGGAATTGCTCAACTATGTGTTTCTTAAACGAACACTTGCACAGTTGCACCACTGTTACGTCTTATGACTGTTTTTCTATTGCTCTGCTGTGATATCATGATTCCGTTCATTTTAACGCTCTATGATATACCACATTTTTTGTGCTATTGTCTGGTATTCCGACGTTGATTTTTAAAGGCAGCTTGAGTTCTGAATGAACATTTCTATCGCATTCCAAAAATGTAGCTCTAATTACACTGCTCTGCAAAAAAATCAGTTTTTGGCTCTCCTTTAAATAACACTATGTGAACTAAAATATGGATTTTGATGTGCTAAACTCAAATCCGTTTTCGGATTTTCTCCATCACGTAGGGATTCTTTTTTTTTGGGCGTGGCAATTTTTTTCCACTAAATTAGTCAGGTACGAACTCGATAACGACTTATTCGATTTTCATAAACAAAACACCAAAATATGCGTAAGAATATTATATTTAATTTAACTCCCTTATGATTTAAAAGTGTTTTGTTTAAAATACAATAACAAATTGTATAGCAATCGTAAATTGGTCATTCAGGCGTTTAAAATGTGAATATATCACCATTATTGTTTTATCGTATTTTGCGCATGTACCAGATTGAAACAGTGTTTGGTCGCAAACAGATCTTGCATGCGCTTGAAATGTGATAATTTTTTTTTGCTTATGATCATATTTTGCGCAGATGTATGACTAAAAACTGCTTATGTCTCTTTTTCTTAAGAATAACGGTATAATTTTTGTTTATTTGCTAAGTTAATATCTCAAAGTTACATTTTTGCTCATTTATCAAAGTGACATCGTGGCTTTAACATCTAATAAAATTGTGATTTATTATGATTTGAAAAAAGTAAAGTAAAAATAATATTTATATACGAGTACATAGCTTATTTAAAAAAGAAATAAGTAAGTATGACACAATAATATTGCGATAAAATAATTAAGAAAAAAAAACAATATCAGGCAAAGGAATATCAGGAAAAACTCTAACAATTTGTAAGTACTCGTATAGCAAAGACCAAAAACAAGAAAGAAAAGACAAAAAAAACAATTAAATAAATGAAATTTATTAGTCATACAAATTTAGCTTTATATGCTCTTCGAAAAAAAGTTGACGTAGACTTTAAAGTAAAATTTATGAAAAAATTATATGAAAAATTTCGATAACATTGACTTTAAAGTCTACGTTAATTTTTTTGGATAAGGGGGATAGACTTTACATTTCACAGAAAGCATAAATGGCAAAAACCGGAGGTGAATAACCCGCACAATTTATAAGAGCTGCACTATGAAAATTATTTTCCGATGAATTATCTTCATACATGGAAGGGGACCAGCACTAAACCCAGCGCCGAAAAGTGCTTTCTTATTACGACTATTAAAAGTAGGTTCATATCAAATATATTTCGGTTATTGAAAATAAAAAAAAATTTTAATATTTCTCGTTTCAGATATTTGTCATCTTAAATACAAAAACACCGACAAAGAAATTAGAAGTAACATAGAGAGAAGAAATAAATAGATTTTCCATTCTTATTTTTTAATAATAATTAAATAATAAAATTTTGTTTATTTTAATGGAACTATTTTTTGTGCCTTTCGTAGAGATGAAGAATTTTTATGTACAAATATTTTATTTTATTAAAACTCTTGTTAAAGTAAGTAACTCATATTTTTTTTAAATATTAAAAATTTCAAAGATAGACTTTAATGTACAAATAAACAAGTATTTTTTTTATATCAAAATACAATTTTACACAAATTATTAATAAATTTATTCTTTATTTTAAATAAACTTTGTTGTACTTATATGACTATAAATTTAATCTTTTATTTTTATTAAAGAAATTTTTAGAAAAATGACGATTCAAAATCAACTGATAAATGACTCGAAAAACGATCACAAGTGAAATAAAAAAGAACTCTCGAATGAACAGAAATGCGACTCGAAAAATACTCGTACGCAATGAAAACCATGTTTCATAAATGACTCAAAAAAACTCACAAATGATGTGAAATATGGCTGATAATTCACTGGAAAACTATTCGAAAATGACTCTGAACTAGCAAAAAAAGGAGTCATAAATGAGTCACCAAAAAGAGTCGCGGTGACAAAAGTATCTTTTATGATCAAAAAATGAGCGCATATTCTGGTTTTTTAATCCCGTATAAAAGTCGAAAAAGACTCGAATTTGATTTAAAATGCTAGTTAGGACTCTATAACTCACTCACAAATTCTACTCAATTCTACTCATAACTTAAATACTAAATTGCTAAATTGACATACATAAATGCAATTTCTTGTGAATAATAACACAGTGGCTCAACAGAATGATTTTTCGTAACAATATTTACTTTCTATAAATATTATGTGTGCGCAACGTGTGTACTCATACACATAAAAGCAGGCACGCAGTCGACGAATATACAAATGTATTTTGAACTCTCGCTTCTCGGAAGCAATAAATTTAAATTTGAAACAGGTTTGTTCTTTGGAATACTGCGTTTAAAGATGCTTTCGTTTATCATAAAAAGAGCATTTGAAAAAGTAATTTTTTTCAGTGCGACCAGAAGGGTCCAAAAAAAATTTCAATTCGCTCACAACTTTCATAAGAGTTTAGTAAGCATATTTTTTTTTTTAGATGCAATAGACTTTAACTGACTCTCTCAAAGCATTACAACTATATTATTTATTTTTCCGTAGCAACTTTAGATTTAATTCCTCGGCCACCCATTGTCCGATGTGAATTAAATTAAAAAAGTGGGCGTAAAAATGACAATTACAACGAAAGGCATTTGATTTTTATTTATACAGATTGTGCAATTAATTTTAATTAATAATTATTTTCAAATAAGTTTCAATGCGAATTTCACTATAAACTTGTACTTTTCTTTTAAACGCTTAATTTTCTGTTTACATGGATACGTACAGCTTCCACAAGTACGTATTAAAATAAATTTAACATTTTAATACTCTAACTTACATTCAATTACTTACTAAGCATTAAACATTTTCTTGCCTTATAAACTTGTTTAAATTAATATGTAGTTGTTGGATTTAAAAATTAAGACATAAATCAAATTATTTATTCTCCAATATTTAGTTAGCTTTAATTGTTTAATATATAATTGATGGCGTTATTTTATAGTTTTACTTAATTAAAATTCTAAATGTCATGATTTTGTAAAACAATATGAAAGAATAGAACAAATTTTAAGAAAATAATTCAAGCTTCTCATTATTTTTAAAATTCAAAATTGTAGCTTATACATATCTATTGTTGCGAAAAATCATTCTGTTGAACCACTGTGTTATTATTTATTTATGCTCTTATCCAAAAAAAGTTGACGTAGACTTTAAAGTCAACGTTATCGAAATTTGTCATATAATTTTTTCATAAATTTTACTTTAAAGTCTACGTCAACTTTTTTTGGAAAAGAGCATTAGTATTTAAGTTAATGAGTAGAATTTGTGAGTGTAATGCTTGTGTGTGAGTTATGGGCAGCGTTGTCATATTGTAAGATTTATCTTTTTTCCAAGTTTCCTGAGATGCTAAAAGTTTTTAAGTTTTTCTTTTCAAATAAAATTTTTTTGGAAATAAGAATACCTAAAAATAATTTTTAACTATTTGTTTAAAATAATTTTTATATATTGTAAAACTTCACTGTTTTTCGTGTATTTCAAAAACTATTAAGAATAAGACGTTGTAATGGCTCAGGAGTTTTCCCGTTAAAAAAAAATAAAATTAATGTATACGGTTGTGTCGGTTCCTATATTTACAGCCAACGTTAAGCAAATATTTGCACAAATTAATTTAATTAAAAGTAAAATAAAAAAAAAATTAAATTTCAACAATATGTGTTATTCTAGAAACTAAAGACTTTTTGAAAATAAATAATAGCAATTGTATAAACTTCGTTGCATCACAAAAAAAAAATAATTTTAAAATTTAATAAGACAATACCATAGTATAATTATTCAAAGTGCACACACCATATATATTGTTAGTGTAAAATTAGATATGGAATGTCAAAATCAAGAAAGAGAACATAGCATAAAAATATTTATTATTTCGTAAACAAACAAAGCAAAATGAAAAAAATTTTGATATTCAAATCTAATAAAATACAAATTTAAACAAAAGCATGTAGACTTGCTTCCACTTGACATAATTACACTATGGACAATACTCTCATTTTTTTTTTAATTTTTGTTATGCTCGCTGTAAGCACATAATTTCATATCAAATATAAAACAATATTTAATTTTTATAAGCACATACACATTCGAGGGTATATATGTTATTTATGTTACGTTCTTTTAATAAAATAAAACTAAAAACACATTTATACTGCTTTTTTATTAATTTTTAAGAAAAAAGATTTTTTTCATAGAAAAAAGTTTTTTCTCAGAAATTTTAAGATTTACAAAAACAAATATGACAACACTGTGCATGCGAAAAATTTCAACGTGTCAATTTACTTGCAATATAAAAATTAATATCCTTTATGGCACACCTATTGTGATTGATGACAAGCATAATACCAACAACTTTACGCTGTTAGATAAATTCGAAAAATAAGGGTTTTTCACACTTATAGTAAAAATTACTTCATTTTAATAATTTACCACTTTTATTAGAAATTTCCCTTAAGCATACAAATATTAAAGTGTCTGTGCTAATAAATATTGTGTGTCTTTACTTTTAAAAAAATGTCTGAGCTAATCTTAGAAAAGTATTTATTATAATTAATCTCGTTATCTAATTACAAAAAAATTTATTTTAAAATTAAAGTTATTGTCACGTTTTTACCCTATCATAAAAACGTTTAGTTTATTAAGGTTCACTCTTGCTGGCATACGAGTATATGCAATTAAGTTAAGTTTGCACCTACTTCTTGCTACAATGAGTGAGAGAAACTTTTTTCTATGATTGTAGCAAAAAATATCATAATAGTTGATTCCATAGAGAATAAACATAAACAGAACACTCATGTATATTTTTTCCTTTAAAGTAAATTTGAGTATTAAGTAAATCTTTGAACCAAAGTCAATGCCAAAGTTAACAGAAAAAAACAAAATCATAAATTTTCTGGTTCAAAATGCTCTCGATGAATTTAATTTCAAAAATTTTTTGTTGTGCTTATTTTTTTTTACATACAACGCGTATAGAGAATAGAGTACGATATTAGCTAAGCCGCAGTACAGTTTTTAAACTTAATACCGCGCCGCAACGTCGTTAAAATTTACAATGTAAAATAAACTTCAATTGTTGTGTGAAATTTATTTTAATTTTGTTTTAACTCATGTAGTTTTATATAAAACTATAATTTTTTTAGCCAAACTTACCTAAGGTAGGCTTATGTAATTTATATATCGCTTGCTTGTTTCGTTCAGCTGTTTTTATTGTGCAAACTTTTTGAGCTTGTTTTTTGCAATAATTTTCAGTCTTGCAAATATTATAAAATGGTGCAAGTCTCATTTTCATATATTTTGTTGTTGTGCGGTGCACAATTTGCCACACTTGCAATACCTGCATGACATGCAAGGGTAGTTTGCATATATTGTTAAATAAAACACAATTAGTTCACTTTTCTCAACACTTTATTTATAACCGTGACAACGACACTTTATTGTTTTTGACACACCTTACTTACAGTTTAATGTCTCAACTAGAACTGAAATCAGCATTGCTGTTTCACTTAAACCTATAGACATCTCATAGTAGTAGTAGTAGTAAAGATTTTTTTGAGATTTCTTGTTTTTTTTTTTTTGCATATAACAAGATTTATACTAACATAAAATTTTCGAAAACTTAAAACTATAAAGTATTATTTTAATTACATAAACATATAGAAAAAATAATTGCGTACAATATAAATACTTAAAATATATGAAAATCACTGCTTGTTCCCGGTACTTAACTTTATCGATAGAGTTTATACACCTACCAAAACTATAGCCATCCAGAATGCCTCACCTTCTACAAACAGCTAGATATTACTGCATAGTTCTAGGTGTATCAAGTTATAGAATCAAAAGGTAAACAAATATTCTTATTCTAGCTAGTTCTAGAACATGAAACTTATACACTAATACAGATATAACTCATGCACAACTATTCCAATCACAAATTCTACGCATTTACTTAAATACTAAATTGCTATATAATTACATACATAAATACAATTTCTTATGAATAGTTAACAAAAAAGGTCGAAAAATATTAATAAAAATAAATATCGAAAAGTATTAATTTACAAATGAAAAACTTATTACGATAAAAGAAAAAAATAAGAGTTTTGTGCTCAAATAGTAAATGGGCAAAAGTATAGATTATACCTATTCTATGTAGATGAACTTCGGTGATGCACAGCTTGACTTCATTTAATGTTTTAAGCATAATTCCGCAATCATTTCAAATATTATTAAATATAAAAATGATATTAGGTTTAGGAAATATCAAATATATATAAGAGATGGATAATTTTCACTCACGACAATGTTTTTGTCTTCCCATACCAAGTATAAAAATTTCATGATCACGAGTAATAAGATTCGATGAGTGATCGACATCAATAAAAAATTCTAGACTCTCCACATTTTTCTACTTAATAAATTTATTTTAAAATTTTTTTTACTTCAGCGTTCTACAATTTTAACAAGAGGATCATTTAATAAATTCCTTTTTACACATTTACTTATGTTAGTTACTTGCGAAAGGCAGTTAGTTAGTTTTACGAAAATTATTTTTATAAGTTGCTTATACACCGTATATTTGCCACCCCATAAAGTATATTTATAAAGAATATAAAATGTGTCCCAGTAAAAACACGTATTTTTGAGAAAGTTGTGATTTTTTTTATAGAATTGTAAAGAAAATATTTTCCAATACCAATACACAAAATTGTCGTATTTGGGTCTCAGAAAGTCTTCACGTAATTCATGAGAAGCAAATGCACCCACAGCGATCAACTATCTAGTGTGGATTTTAGTCTTGTCTTACTTTTTTTATATAATTCTTGTGTCCTCAACTAGACGGCATGGATCTGAACGACATGTGGTTTCAGCAAGACGGCGCTACCTGCCACACACTGTGTGAATCAGCATGAAATGATAAAGTACACTCTTTATACTCTTGATATCCATAGATAGCGGAGTTCATCCGTGACGTCGAAAACAACTTTCTATGGCACCTAAAAGACCTACAAAAAAGTCTAGTATTTCTTGGAAGTTCCATAAAAACCTCTGAAGTTCAACTAACTAGTTTTTTTTTAATATTTGTAGAGAAAAACATTATATATTAACATAGGCATTGACTGATAAAACTAAATATACGAGTATATAGGCTGTTTTTCAGCTCTCTTAAAAATTACCCAAAAAACTGAAAAACTCCATGTAATTTGATCCCCTCGGTAATTTTAAATTACTTTAAAAGCATTTGGAGATGTCATTATGCTCGCCAATGTTTCATAATTTAAAGTTCGACTTCTCTGTAGTCCATAATTTTTGTTAAATTTTTTTAATTTTAATGTTGCAAAAAAAAACAGAATAAAAAATATTTTTTAAATCAGAACAACGGTTTTTAGAAAATTAAATACGTATTGCATATAATGACATGTACAAATACTTGTCTGGTCAACCTTGAAACAATTGGTTCCATGGTGTAATGGTTAGCACTCTGGACTCTGAATCCAGCGATCCGAGTTCAAATCTCGGTGGAACCTTTTTTAAACCAGCAATTTTTCTACAAAATTTTATAATTTTTTTTTTTTAATTTCTAAAAATATTTGTACACTGAAAAAATTACTAATTTTTTATAGAAAAAGAATAGCTTTTTATTTAAAATTAAAAGATTTTAAAGCAAAATTAAATTTTTCTATTTACTATATTAAAATTTGAAAATTAACTATTTCAAACAGCTAAAAAAAGTCATCCGCCAGGTTCCACCGAGATTTGACTCTGAATCCAGCGATCCGAGTTCAAATCTCGGTGGAACCTTTTTTAAACCAGCAATTTTTCTACAAAATTTTATAATTTTTTTTTTTTTAATTTCTAAAAATATTTGTACACTGAAAAAATTACTAATTTTTTATAGAAAAAGAATAGCTTTTTATTTAAAATTAAAAGATTTTAAAGCAAAATTAAATTTTTCTATTTACTATATTAAAATTTGAAAATTAACTATTTCAAACAGCTAAAAAAGTCATCCGCCAGGTTCCACCGAGATTTGAACTCGGATCGCTGGATTCAGAGTCCAGAGTGCTAACCATTACACCATGGAACCAGCTGCCATTTGTAAATTTAACATGGTATATAAGTTCCTCAGCCTTGCAATGCGCATGTGAGAAATACAGTCCACAAGACAGCACTTTTTTAATGTTTTCATCTTTATAATCATCCCCTTACATATGCTATCAAAATCTAAATACAACAGACATACAAACGTGAAATTTACTTCAGTGATATTAACATTTCCAGAAGTACACCTGAATTAACGCAGTTGAGTTTTTTGAAAAAAGTAATTAATTGTTTTTTTAAACAAAACAAAGAAGGTTCTACCGAGATTTGAACTCGGATCGCTGGATTCAAAGTCCAGAGTGCTAACCATTACACCATAGAACCGCATGAAGAACTCAGAGATAATCAAACATTTTTTATTGTTATCCTAAAAATATTTCTTTCTGTAACCTATTGCCTACAGGTGAATAAATAAAATTTACTTAACATCACACCAGCTGGGCAAGCGTTACTTAATTATTACATAAATACATACACAGTTAAGTATGCACATGGATATTTCTTCTTCATTTGTTGATGCATGTGTATGCATTTTTGTATAGGTAAAAGAAAAAACTTTTGCGGAATTTACACATCTTTATCATAGTTTTGAAAAAATTGAATTAGCAGTTACATATTGTGATTATTGAATCATTACTTTTCAGATTATATTTTAAATCAGATACCCTATTTAACAATATCAGAAAGGGTAATCAAAGGGAAATTTTACATGCATAAGCATTTTGTACACGGTACAACAAAAAAAAAACCAAAATCTCTTTAAAATTGCTTGATAAATAAATATGTAAATACTTATTTTTATAATAGTTCTCTACAAGCGAGCGTTAGCTTCTTTCGTACATTTGTATTGAAAACGAAAACAAAAGACTAACATTTGTTTTTGTTTTCAATACTACAGCCTAGGACTCATTATCCTACTTAGTCGTACGATCTGTCTAAAAACGCATGTGTGCTAAAAAAGTATGATAGTGTGTATTGAAAAATCATGTGTGTGACAGACTTTTTGACAGGTCTGTCCGATATTTTAATGTTATGAAAATTTTCATAAAATAAATTTTATCTGTGCGATCAGAGTTGCATTTTTTATGTTCAAGGCAGAAAAATAGCAACAATACCAAGCTTGTGTTTTGTTTATAAATACAAGCTTTTAGGTTATTTTTCATTGTACATATTTGTAAAAAAAATATTTTGCGGCAAAGAAGAAAATGAATACTTTTAAAAGTATCTATTAAGGTGAGTAAACATATGTTTTTGCATCTTTTTTTGTATAATAGTGTGGCATAAAGTTCCACATTTTAAAGCGATTTCTTCAAGTAGGATAGAATTCTGTCACACATTATTTTGACATAATCGTACGATCGTGTAGGATAGTCAGTCAGTCGTTCGCTTATACAGGAATAGACAATTAGTTTTTTTATATTCGGTTCTGTTCTGTGAAATAAATTCGAAAATAAATTTTGTGTTAACACGAATTCACTTTTTTTGCTATTCTTTAAATCTAATTAACATTGGCCCATAATCATAGTCACACTAAAGTCGGTATTTTTTTAAAAACGATTTTTAATTCAGAAAATTCTTATGAACAAAGCTCAGCTCTTAATAAAAGCCTCCTTTTTTGTGACTATGATTATGGCCCATTATGTTTTCTTCGTTTTAAAATAGAATAAACAAACTTGTGTTTTTTTTTTTAATTAATGACTAACAGAGAAGAAAAACCTCATTAACACATCAAATTTGAAGACTTTTTTATTCATTTTAGTGATATTAATTGCACTTTAATACATTTAAGTTAAAATTAAAAAGGCGAATTTATAAATGGTTTTATATAAATTCGAATTGAAAATAAATCAATTTAAAAAACAGTCTAAAATTTCTTTAAATTTTTGCTCTAAATATGAAGAGGGTTTGGTCGATGAATAGAAGCAACTTTTTGGCTAAATTTTTATGGTCGGCACAAAAAAAACTATTTTCCGACAACAGCAAACAATGTTTCTTAATTTTATAGTACAAAAACTTGACTGTGACCCTTGAATAAAAGTTCTAACTCAACTTTCAATGGTATCAAAACGAATTTTTTTGCAGAACATCAAATAGTCATTTATTCAGTTTAAAAAAATGTTTCTTTTTTCAAAACGATTCGATTTACAAAAGAGAGCCGATTATTTTATTAATTTTCCTTTTTACTTCCCAGTAGTGAGCGATTCTGTAACTTTTAAGGGTTCCACAGGTGTTATTTTTAATTGAATTTAACTTTAGGAGTTAAAAATTCCCCACTGATATAAATACCGTGTACAACAAAAAAAGGTACAAATAAAAAATGGCTTATTATTAATAATAAACGATCATGCGCATCCTGTCAGCACGGTATAATGACAGAAGAGTGTTTTGCATTACACTGTCATGCGCGGCATTTCATACATCAGTATGCAAGCAAACAATGAATGGTAAACTCTGTGCGTAAATTTGCTGCAACTTTGATAATTGATGTGTTAATAGAAAAAATAAGAAAAAAAGGAATTTGGAAAAAAGTGGTATGCTAAAAGTCAAGACATTTTTTCATAAGCCTTTTGCTTTACATTTCTGTTATGATATATTTCACTTTTTATCTGCCACAATTCTGGCAAGCTTTCATATGCAGGCATGCCGTTTAGCGCTCATATTGCATTTCTAAAACTTGAGCGTTAACAGAAACAGCTTTAAAAGAGGAGCGATTTACACCTAAAAATTGGGTTTACGTTCTTAACTAAGACAATTCGGACTCATTCATCGTTCTCAACTCGCCTAATAACATTTATTTTCATCTCCAACATCAAGATTTTTCTAGATTGCTTACCAACATGTGTATGTGGTTGAATTGATTATTTTATTTAATGAATTTTATTTATATAATCAAAATTACTGAAGTTTATATCAAACCATATCAGTATTTTGAATGAACAATTTAATACAAAATTTCACATTTTGGGATTCCCCTAATTGAAATTAATTTTGATATTTTTTTCTTTTCAAAAACAAGGATTCCAAGAACGGTAAATTAAGTTTTATCAATTTTCATATGAAATTAGAAAAAGAAAACCAAAAAATTTTCTTTAAAATTTAGTAGCTTATAAAAACGAAGTTCAAATTACAAAACAGCATCCCAAAAATTTACTTTAATTTTTAAGCTTGTGTAATTAATAATGTTCCTAAAAGAGTACTTTGAAATTTTATATGTAGTGCACGTTAAGTAGATAGTGTGATGATTGTCGTTGCTATTTTTGCATACAATTTAGTTAGGACCAATATCACATTAATTATGTTTTTTGAATAAGTATCTATGTATTACTGTAAAAAAACTGTTATGTATATTGTTACGAAAAATTACTCTGTTGAACCACTGTGTTATTATTCATAAGAAATAGTATTTATGTATGTGTAAATATAGCAATTCAGTATTTATGTTAATGCTTAGAACCTGTGAATGTAATGCTTGTGAGTGAGTTATAAAGTAAAATGTGTATTATTTACATTTGCATTAGTGTATAAGTGTCATGTTAATTTTAAGTGTCTAGAATTAGCTGGAATAAGAATAAGTGTTCTAGAACTAGAAAGAATAAGAATAAGTTTACCTTTGTAGACGGTTCTAGGCTAAACTGCAAAATGACCGTTACAGTGAAGCATTGTTACTACATAAACACAGATGGCTCTAGGTGTAAGTGAAACAGTACATAAGGCCGTTGTCACGGTTATAAATAAATTGTGTTTCTCTAATAAGGGTTGAGAAAAGGGAAATTTTCTCTTTTCTTAACACTTATTGTAGAAACACTTTATTTATAATCGTCACAACGACACTTTGTTGTTTACAACACACCTTGTTTACTGGTTAACGTCTCAACTATAATTCAACTCCTCTAGCAGTTCAGCCTAGAACATTCGAGACTTTACTACATGATTCTAGGTATATCTAATGAAACTTATACACATTTTACTTTATAACTCACACACAAGCATTACATTCACAGATTCTACTCATACTAAATTCCTATATTTATATACATAAATACAAGTGGTTTAACCGAACCGTAACAATATCGAATACGATAATTTGAGCACATACATTTTTTTGACTCGAATTCACCTTGAATTCGCCTTGAATGATAGTAAACACTTTAAAGCAGAGACCGTAACTGTTATGACTTTTATCGAAAAAGTCAAGAAAAAAAAGTTATTTTTTAACTTTTATTTTTTAAGGCAGAAATAAAAGTTTTTTCTTAACTTTTATTTTTTAAGGCAAAAATTAAAAGCTATTTTTGACTTATTATTTTACTCAAAAAATGAAAGTTATTTTTTAACTTTTAATATTTGAAGGTGTTGTGGATGTGTATTTAAAACACGCGTATTATTAATATTTATATAAAAAAGAAATTCATTTATTTAAGTTAATACAAAAGTTTTAATGTTTCATCAAAAATGGTTTCTTAGTTTCTAGCGCAGGCAATAGAATGAAAGAATCAAGAATAATTAAAAGAAGCCAAGCCCAAAAAGTACCGTTTGATTTTAACTTCTATTTTGATTGTCTTTCTTGTAGAGTCGCAACTCAACAATGTTGCGCACTCAACAGAAGGCAAAAATAAAAGTCTTGAATTAAGCATTGCATAGTAATACGCTAGTTTCATTGCCTCCAAATTATAGGTAATAATAATTGATGTATATTCTACCCATTGAAAATAAAAAAATATCACTATCTCCTATGATTTCTAATTCGCGATTGAACGGTATCATTTGTTATCAGTTCAACAATTCTATATTAAACTCACATTGAAAGAAATATACTGAAAGAATTAACAGTGATGCAGTTATTACAACAATAACTATTAAAAACAAAATAAGAGAATTATGTTTTGCAATGCTCTTGAAATTGTGATAAACGGATGTTTTATCATTTATAGCATTGAAAGCAATAAAACTTGCGTATTATTATGCCATATATAATTCATGACTTTTATTTTTGCCTTAAAATATTAAAAGTTAAAAAATAACTTTTATTTTTTGAGTAAAATAATAAAAGTCAAAAACTAACTTTTAATTTTTGCCTTAAAAAATAAAAGTCAAAATTAAAAGTTATTTTTTGACTTTTATCAAAAAAGGCACAAATTTAAAAGTCATACAAAAATTTGCATGTACATCACCTATGTATCATAATGATAAGAACCAAAATTTTCTACGATCACTTTTTATGTGTGCTTTTTTGATGTAAATTTTTAAAAATAACAGTTATTTTCTGTCCCTGCTTTAAAGGATTTTAAAAAATTGTTTGCTAATTAAAAAAGAATTTAATTTTAATTTAAAAAACGAAGAGAGAAAAGGTTTTATTTCATATAGTGGGTAACCGATAAATAGCCAACAGTCGTAACGACAGTAGGACGAGGTTGGAAGAGAGAAGCAAATATCTATAGGAACAACTAGTCCTCCGGAAGTTTTTCACCAAACCAATAGTGATCGAATATAAATTTCCACTGGGTATAGATAGCAATAAGCGGTAAGACCATATCTACCATAAATCTGTATTAAAAGAAAAACAACAAAACTGTAAGTTGAGACTTGAAAGCTAGATAAAAAAAAATTTTTAAGAAAAGTTCAAGTTAATAACCGAATCACGGAAGAAAAGAGAACATATCCATATATTAATACAGAAAACGGAATGCGGCAACTAAATGCTACAATCCATCTATGATAATTTATAAGTTAGATTAAGTATAGGTTAAGTTAACCTATAAAATAGGCTAGAGAAAAAAACAATATCTTAGGTTGGAATGTTTGAAAAGGAAAAACATTTTTTTGTATTCGAAGCATTGATAAATATAACATTAATAACGCCAAATTAGCTAAATATAGCAAAAAATATTTTTTTTCTGTTTTTAGGGTATCAAAAAAAAAAATAATAAATAAATAAACCTTAAGGAGCTGCTTCAGAATAAAAATTTAGATGTATATATATACTAGCTTTTGCCCGCGGCTTTGCACGCATTAAATTCGTAGTAAAACAATTCCCATTTCCCTATATTGTGAAGATTTCCTTCTATCTTTGGAATATCTAAATTCATATACTACATTTTTACTTATTTATTTTTTGCATTTTTACTTATTTATTTTACTTTTACAATAAATATACTACAGAATCTCTGTATGTACAACGTTCACAGCTATCTTGTTAAAAATATTTACAAAATAATTTCACTAATACTAAATTGCCTTAAATTTAAATTCCGACCAAGATCTTAATAGAAGAAATAGAATTGATAAATTATGGTTTTAATCTAATATTATCTAAACTACATACAGACATAGGGACAGACGCGGGAAGCGACTTTGATTTATACTATGTAGTGATAATGATACCGTGCAAGCAAAAAAAAAAAAAATTAACGGTCCTAACAGGATATAAAACCGTTCAAAGAATATTTTTTTATACAAAAAAAAGGAAAAAAATTACGTTGAGTAAAATTTTGTTAGTAGTGTAAATTTTAGTTTTAGAAAATTTTTTTTTTTAATTACTGATTGAAGAGTTTTTGTTTTATATGTAAAATCGTTAAGTTTTTATAGAACAAAAAAATAAATGTATTTAGAGTAGTTCTTTGTGGTAAGTTAGGAAGAAGGGTCACAAAGAAAAGAACCTGACAGGAATGGAATTGACATGGATGGGAGGGGAAATCGCAGGGAATAACACCTACCCCTGGCGAAACGACATGAGTATTGGAATCGCGTGTGTGTGTGCTTTTGGTAGTTGTTAATATTTTTTGTTGTTGTTATATTCAATTGGTTTTTATATACGGAAACGCAACTGACGGTCAGGGTTGGAACCGCCTGAAAGATAGGAGCAGCTGGTCGGAGACACCGAGAAAACACTACCTTTCAATTTGTTAATTGCTTTCGAACGTTAACATTTTTTATAGGTGCTGGGAAATTTAAAACTTCAAACCATAAATTTATTGTTTTGTTTTTGTTTGTTTAATACATGTAATTAAATGTCAAGCATGCTGACAAATTCCTGAGTAGCAATTGTTTCACGTATTTGGCAAACTTCTGAATATCAAATACCAATAAAATTCTTAGTTTACTATACGTAACGCGTATAAATTCCGATAAACAGTTCAAGTTTTGCAAATGAGTGCCTTAGAGCTAAGTCATCTCATAGTAATTCATTCTTTATACTCGTACATGACCTATTCTAAGTTTAAATTAAATAAAAATTAATAAAAATCTTTGTGTTATGGTTTGCTTAATTTTAGTACTGATGAAAACTATTAACTAAATACAAATAAGATTCAATAAGGGCCATCACATACGAGTATAGACCGAGTTTAAGTCGAAGCTGTAGAAAGGTAAATATTTTGTTAATGGAATTGCACAAAAAAGATATAACTCTTAGGTCCCACCGAGATTTGAACTCGGATCGCTGGATTCAGAGTCCAGAGTGCTAACCATTACACCATGGAACCTCTTAAGGATACGAAGTTGCAACCAATAACAAAAAGGATTTTTTATGCACAAGCACAAGTGCATCATCACAACAACACACTATAATACACACCTAAAGGACATACCTCAATGCAGACAATGCGCATATCTATAAAGGCATAATAATTAAAAAATTTATATATAAAAAAAAGAGTTAAAAACAATATAAAAAAGCTTTTGCAACAATAGCTTTTATAATGACAAAAAGGATATTTAAACACATCATTCAAAAAGACCGACAATCTCTAGGGTTTTCTTAATAAAACAACACAAATTTGTTTGCAGGGGATTTAAGAAAATTAAAAAAGCTTTTATTTAATATGAAAAAAGTGAAATAAAAATTTTTAGAATTTGATTTTAAACATTTTAGTCATTAAAGTGAGATTAAATCTTGAAGTTTTTTTTATATGTGGAGGCAGGCAGCCAACTCCTTATTAAATCAATTAAATAAATTAATTTTTAATGGGAAAATTTGAATTGTATTTAATACATTTTATTTAATTTAATGCTGTGGATGTTAAAACAGCTACACCACGTTCATAGAAACTGTGAGGATCTTGTCCAGCAGCTACCGCCAAATCAACCGTAAAAAGCAATTCTGTGCGCGTAGAATTTAAATATACGGGTAGTGTCAACTTGCTGACTCGAAGATCGGTTGTTAATCTGTTATAATTTCAATACAAAAATAAAAATAATTGTAGTAAAAGTAATTGGATTTAAGTAGAGTAAATTTATTGTTTTTATAAACTTAAGAAAAGCTAAAACTCATTCAACTTACTTGATCCATTTCAAGACAGTAACTGGTAGGTCCATCATAATTGTTGAAGCCAATAGCAATTCATTATTTTTACATTGAGCTCCTTGTAATTTCAAGCCAATAACACCGAAGCTGCTATCTTTTGATTCAGAATGTGCACCGCTTTCAGCTATGGTGACTTCCAAAGCCAACTCTTCTAAGGACCAGCTATTAGCTTGTGCTACACATTGTCTAGTGGCGGTTATGTAGGCTTCAGGATTTAAAAGTCCTCCTAGCCATACATGAAAACCTTGTAATTCTTTTGCGCCAGCTTGTGATACCAATTTAGAAACTTTTTGCAATTGTTTAATTCGATTACTAAAATCGGTGATCCATTGAATGACGGTACAACCAGCTGGGACGGTATAAAGCTTCCAGCCTTTGGGTATAATGCCACGTACTAGCTCGGAAAGCATAAAACGGTGGTGATTAGTTTGTTTCTTTTCACCTTGACAAATAAGCACAACATCTTGTAGATCGGAAATAACAGTTTGCAGTAATTTGGCCCCCATAGTAACCTCGCGCTCGAAATAGCGATACAATGGATCTTTGATATTTTCAACAGTTCTCTTCAGAGTTTGTAAGCTTTTCGGCAATAGTTCTAGCCAAGCTGTAGCCGAGTTATGCAACACTTTCATCCAAGATGGTCTGCCATCTTCTTGGCGTTGAGTAGCTGCAGCAGCAGCTTGTTCACTAGATTCCTCGATGGTATATGCCAATTCTTCATCATCCTCAAGTTGTTGCATCTTCAGCAGCTTACTGACCAAATCGGTACCACGAGTGGTGAGCAATACTTTCTCAGCATTATTAGGCAAACCCAGCCATGATGGTGTTTGTCTATCAGTAAGATTTTCAATCCATTTAAGGAAGTGATCTCGCCTGGTGCCATCAGGCATTGTAATGTGACGTTGACCGCCACTGGCTCCATCCACATTTGCAACCAGAGCGAAATCGGCCTCAAACGATCTTGCGGTAAAGAGTTTCTTTAAGAAAGAGGTCAACAGACGTTGATCGAAATCGTTATCGATTTTACCACCATAGATCGATTGTGACAGTAATGTTACTAAAGCATCCCATGGTACCTTTTCTGGTGGCAAATTTGTTCTGCCCATAGCTGTAGTATCAATCCAAGTATCAAGGGTGTCACAAGCTACTCTCAAATCGCTTTCATTAAATTCGTATTTCTTGGCCCAACCCAAGGGTACGTAACGTAAACGCTCTTGTACAATGGCATGGAACCAAGCCAACAAGAAGTACAATCTAGCTCTCTCACTAGGTGTCTTCATCATGCGTCCTGGTGGCACGGTATTAAAAGTTCTTAGTAAGTTCGCTCTTATGCCTGGCGGCGGTTCAAAGACAAAGATTCTGCCGGCTCTCAACAAGTTAACTGGTACTTTAGGATTAATTTCCATAGTTAAGAACAGACGGAATCCAGAATGCGGTTGCAAAGAATGTAATTTCTTTTCAAGTTGCACCAACCACTGAGGAGCTAAATGCACATTCTTCAACAGTACCCAGCGACCAGTTTTGCAAGCCATATTAATAGCACTTTCTGCTTGATTAAATCCTTCAGCTGAACCAATAGCAATACTCGAAATTTGCTTGTTTAATTCAGCAGCCAAATCATCTACACGTCCGGAAGCATCGAAACCGGGTACTGAACATAACAAAGCTGGGGTATTGGCATTCAATTGTTTATCTACCACAGCAGCAAAGTCCAGTTCGTCCTCGGCTTTTTGCATAAAGTCTTCTCCTAAAACGGCATTTACCACATTATGAGCAGCTGCAATAACACGATCTGGTCTAAAAGCTTGTATTAATAAGAGCTGATGCACCGAAGTAGCAATAGGATTCAAAGCAATCGATTCATCCCATAGTTGCGGTACGCACTGTTCAGGAGAGCTTTGTTGCAACCAAGCAACTAATTCTGGCATAGAACTTAATTTGTCTATCAATTTACGGAACATAGGTAGTCTTAACTGCAGACGGTTAACTCCATCTATTTGGTCAAAAGTCAAACCATCCACAGGTGTGGGGTTAGCCAAAAGGCCTTCCTTGCCTCTTAAGAAGAAATTAAATTCGGCATCTAAATAATTCTCCAAAGTTCCCTTCATGTGAATCTTGCACATCAACAACGCGAATGTCAATCTGTCATTGTGCAACATGCCACGGGCTATTCTGTCATAACAAACTTGATATAAATCTCGTGTGATAACACTTAGACGTTCTGTATTATCCGTTTTGCCATCCAAATTTTTGTTATTGTACAAAACCGTAGAGAAAATATCCAAGAACATTTTTAATGAATACTGATATAAGAAATGAACCTGATTCAAACTGTCCATGGTGAAGTAGATGTTACTGCATGCCACAGATAGAGAGAAGTACTGTTGTGACACAGTCTCTATTTCTCCTATAACTTTGTCGGTTTCATCTACCTTTTGGTTAATATCATAGGCCTCTTTCTTTAATGTCTCTAGAGTGGCTATGACAGAATCGTCATCCAAAATTTTACCCTTGGCATCGTTCAAAGCCTGCAAGAGACTCTTTTCCAATTGACGCAAACGTAAACGGAACTCTCCTTGCAATTTTAACAAGTCCGATCTCTTCTCATCGATATCGGGTCTTTCAGCTTTCAATACTTGATTCAAACACTGAGATTGCAGTGAGCTTCTGGTCACAGTGAAGTTGACAAACGTTACACGAGAACAAATGTCGGGTGGAAATTCGACAGTGGGATCACGTGTAGACAAAAAGATAACAAACGAAGGTGATAAATCAATATCTTGATCACCCAAAGTTATCAAAACTCTGCCGCCACTTCTTCTCAATTCACGATTTAAAACAGGATTCAAAATTGGATCGTAATTTTCGACATCTTGCACCAATAGAGGATTACCGAAACGCAAGGCTGATTCCAAGTTCTTACGGAACGAATCATCCAAGAAACTAGTTTTGGTAATCTTTTTGCCAGCGTATTCATTTAACAAGAAAGTGGTGGCCTGACCAGAAGGATCAATGATCAATGGATATCTGTTGAACCTCTTCAACATTATAGCATTCTCAGTGCATAGATCATCAGTGGGCAAAGCATTGGCCTGCCATCTTAAACGTTCATCTGGATTAGACAAATACTCTGTACGAGCAATATCAGCTCTATATTGTATATTGGCCGATTGTAAATGTTGTGCCCAGGTGGAGAATAAATTAAGACGATAATGTTGATCAAAGTAACCACCATAAGCTATAAAAGCTGCCGACAATAGTACATCACCAATAATGGTGGACATTTGTGATTTAAATGTTTCACTAGTACATTCCCAACGTTCACGTTCAATATTCAAACTCTTGAGCAGTGCAATCGAACGATCAACCTTTGCCTGTACATTCTCCAAATCTGTTTTAATGGCCTGAGCCTGTGAAATCAATTGAGCATACTCTTCCTTATAAGCGGATATACTTTGCTCCAATTGCTCTACAAGAGATTTGGTCTCATCAGCATTCTTTTTATTAACTTCAGCTTGATCTTCCAACGAGCGTAATTCATCACGAAGAGGTTCAACGCGTTTTAACATATCAGCATATTCAATCTTAAGATGAAAAAAAATGAAATCAGTTTTTCTTTAAATTTTCTTAAGATTATTTTTTTCATATTATACATATTGTATGTGAGTATTAACATACCTGAGCTATAGCCCATTTTACCATAGGACCACAAGCTAATGAGGCACGATTAACTTTTTCAAAGTTATAATCAGGGTTACTCAAATATTTCGATTTCATCTTTTCGCGTACTTCATCACTGTTCCAAAAATTATTTATAAAGAAAATAAACATACACAAATATATACAAGTTAATGAGAAATTCATTTCAATAAAAAGGAAAACACACAGATTTGAGTTGATTAAAAAAAGCAAGTGAATGAAATGCAATTTAAAGCGAAAAGCAACATTACCAGAAGCCCAGAAAAAAATAATAAAAAAAAGAAACGAAAAAAAGAAGAATACAAATCATACAAAATAAAAATTACAAACATAAGGTGTTAATAAAAAAAAGTTAATTCAACAATATACGAGGGGTTAATAAAAAACTATACATGTATATTTACATACAAAAAATAAAGAGAAAAATATAATTTATAAACTCAACTTGAAAAAAAAAAAAAATAAACCAATAAATAAAACAAAATTTGAATTACAACATTACTGAAAAAAATTAACATTTCAAAACTACAACAACTGAAAATTAAAATTAAAAAAAGGGGAATTGAATTTAGAAGTTTGAATTGAAAAAAAAAAACATGAACAAAATGTTTCCTTTTTTTTAAGAATTTTTATATAGACATGCTTACGTTATCATTTCAGTACTGAAGTTAGATACAATTGAATTTATAAAATTTTCACGCATTATAACAGCACGAATCGATTTCCAATCGTTGGCATTTTCACCCAGTAACAAACAGATCGATTCAAGTGCCAATTTAACCACGGAAGGTGGATTTGCCATTGTTCTCACTTCAACAAGTTGTTGTTTGCGTATCGATTTAACAGCTGAGAAGGTGGGGGAGTATGATAATTATTTTCGTTCCAGAATTTTTTTTGTAAGTAAAATTAATAGATAGTCAATTTTGGTTATTTAATATTTAATATACATACAAACAAAACGTATTAAAGACACATTGGTTAAGACAAAAATAAATGACATAAATTTTAGTCTGTCCTGTTACTTAGATAAGCTGTACTGTACTGAACTGAACTGTTTGCTGTATTATTTTTTATTAAACTTTAATATCTGTTAATTGTTTTAACTTAATTTAGTTAAGAAACACTTAACACTTGTTTAAACTAAGCAATTTTAGCTGCGCAACTATAGGAAGGATTAGGTAAAAGAATAATAAAATTGCCGAAATAAAATTTTTGTATGAACACAATGACAATTTTAAAAGAGAATTAAGAAAAAAAAAAAGCAAAATTGCCTTGTGTGTTCCCAGACATAGGAACAGAACATCCGGATTAAAAATTGCTAAATATTCATTTTTTATGACTCGAAGGCTGGTAAGTAAAGGAAAGAATTCAAAAATGCCAGCCAGTCAATAGCCGCAAACTTAAGGTTGAAGAAAAAAAAATAAGTCGTATAGCAAAATTTGGCCTAAATTAAAACTGTAAAATTTTCTAAAACGAATTACTATTCTATGGCAACCAATGGATTGAAAATTAAATTTTATTATTTCTTCTTGTGGTACTATTTCTGGTAAGAATTCCAATTAAATCATATTCTCAAGCGTTATGTATTTTGAAATACAGAAAAACTTAAATTAAACCTACATTGATATCGAAAAAAATCCATTTTTCACATTTATTGTTAAATGGAATTTATGTAGAATTTTTTGAATTTGTTAAAAAGTTGTCTGACACATTTTTTTGTTTTACGATTGTTCGTTTTTTTTTCTCATAAAAATGACTTAAACAGATGATTAAGAGCATTTAAATTAAATATCAGGATATGTAGAAATAAAAAAGAAATCAAAGCTGCCAGTAGGGTGAAAATATTATCATTTCTTCTCCCTTTCAAAAGTCAAATTCAAACTTTTATCAAAGTTTAAGCAGAGAACCTAATTTACATTCTGAACTGCTTGAACACTTCTCTATACCTATAAGCTATTAACTGAGGTGTTGGTAATAATTTTTAGGTAAAATTACATAGAATCAAAATAATTATAAATTTTACAAGTATGTAATCTCAATCAATTTAGGGCAATTTTTTTTTATTATAATGTTACTTGTGCATAAAACAAAACAAACAAACAAAAAATAAATAAACTAACAAACTTAACAAAGTTCCATTGCAAAACCTTTTGCGATCCTTAAACAGAAATTATATATTTAGAAAATAAAAGAAAACACTTTTTTATAGTGTTAGCAAACAGTTGTTTAAATTTTGGAAAACTAAACGAAAAACTAATTCAAATTTATTCTAAAAGGAATATTCTCTTAAAGAAAATATTTAAATATATTAAAACTGATTTAATTATTAAGAGATAAAGTTAATTAATTGAGTTTTTTTAGAAAAAAAGAAAATGCATCTAAAAAATATAATTAATAAATACTTAAAATTTCTTAATAAATTAAAATAGTATTTAAGAGTGCGCGGCATTTTGCATATGGTGGTGTATTGGTGGTTGGGTTGGTGATTATTTTTTTTGTTGGAAAGTTTAAAAATAAATCTCTTATGTATGTCTGTCTCCTCATCAAGTAAGCCAAATTACATTTCCAATAAGAATTTAGTAATTATTAACATTAGCCAAAATAAATTTAAAAGAGAAATAAACTATAATAACAAAAACTATTTATGTACACAAGCCCTATTAGCAGGTAAAATTATTTAGTTTTAATTTTCTTTTTTTAATATTTTTGTTAAACACATTATTAATTTCATTTTTTTAAATTTTAAATTTTAATTTTTTGGTATGGTTTAGCAAATGCTTGTATTTAAAAAGATTAAGATGAAAAAAAAAAATGGATAAATTTAGGACAACAGTTAGGAGGAGGTTTAATAGTTATAATGTAATGTACGTTTGATTGATTATATGTATTGATGTGTGTATGTATATTTATAAGTATGTATTATTGTATATATATATTTTGTTTATATAAGATAGAAAAAATATATGTATAAGTGGGTCGTACGTGATCATTTCTGTTTGGAAGTTAACAATGGACGATATAAAAGTATCTTTAACAATGATGCCACGCATTGCTTTCCAGTCGGGTGCACTCTCATTGAGTAACTCACACACCGATTCCAATGCCAATTTAACAGGTGGCGGTGGATTTGCCATAGTACGTATTTCAGCCAATTGTTTCTTTTTAATGCCGCTAACAGCTAAAGTTTTCATTGTTTAAGGGGGTGGTAATTCATTTTAATTAAACTTATTCTTAGAGTAAGTAACTTAATAATAACTTAATTGCTTTAGAATATAACTTCATTGATTTTGAAATTATTTGGATTTTGCAGTACTTACCTTGTTGCGCCTCAATAACTGCTGGTTCTACCTGAGCCAAGTCGGCCATAACATATTTACGTTTCTCTTCGATTTTGATTGTTTGTTCAGCCAGTTTGTTTTGTAACTCCTGGGATTGAATCTTTTTGATTTCGGCTTCTTGTTGATCTTTAAACATTTGCTTAAGTTTAGCATTGGCCGCTTCATTTTTAGCCTGCAATTCTTGTTTCTTAACAGCTAAAGATTTTTGCATTTCTTCTACTTGTTCAACTGTTTCTGCAATCTTATTAAGACCAACATTTAAGTGTAGTTGTTGTTCTTCTAAATCACTGCGTTTCTCATTGTAAAGCTTAACAAAATGATGAATAAAATCGAGATAGTGACGTGGTGTAACAGCCATCGTACGTCCGCCACGTTTAGCCAAACGAGCATTAGCTTGATGTAAAGTTTGATGTACATAAACACAACTGTTGATAACAGCATCGCGATGGGTCGGCTGAGGAGGTACCAATGGACAGACTGCAGGGAAGAAATCAGGAGATGTCCATGTTGGTTTCTCTAAATCAACACGTGTGGTGAACTCTTTGCCTACTTGGAACAGAGCCGAGTCAGACCAATCTCCAAACCAGTTAAGAACACACCGATTGAATAAGGCCGGTGAAGTAGCAGCACGATCTTTAAGACCATCAGTTGAAGGATTCATGGTAAACACCACATGTAAATTACGCATAACCTGTTGAGTGAACCTAAAAATATCAGAAATCATTTATCATGAAATTAATATATAAGATTTTAAAAAGGATGTCATTACCATTTATAAAGTTCATCGCTTGAATCCAACATGAGTCCTTCACGTTGTGCTCCTTCTTTGCATTGGGTCATGAGAGTCGTATATTCATCTCCTTCAAAGAGACCGGGTACTTCACCGTTGGCCAATAAGGTGTTCATTCGTTCTAAAAATCCAGAGTCTAAAACATTTGATTCATCTAAAATGAATGCAATTTTTTCATCTCTACAACCCGAACGGCGCAATACCGAACGCAAATCTTCATCGAAATCTTCACTTGTATATTTATTGTGTACTTTAATTTGGAATATTGATAGTCCATTCATCCAAGCCACAAAACGTGATAATGTAGTTTTACCAGCGCCAGAAACACCAATTAATAACAAATGACCCTGTGGCTGACGGAAAATACGATCGATACGTAAAACATGTTCCAATACCTCATCGAATAGCACCAAAGGCACATCCAATTCTTCTTCATAAAATACTTTAAGGCGTGCGCGTACATAATCGCGTAATTCTTCGCGATTAACAGGCATGTAATCCTTGGACAGCCAATTGCTGTACAATATAGGACGAGCCAAAGCTTCTTCGGAATTAATTCCAGGAAAGTGTTTCAAAGCCACAATGTCAATATTTTCATTGGTCCATTTGCGTTCTGTCTCATCTACCAAACGATCTTGGAACAAACGAAGAGCTTCGTGGGCCCAAATGCGTACTAGACCTTCAACTGATAGGGTGTCAAGAGGACGTATGGCTTCACATATACCACGCACCCAGCGAGTCATTTCACGAGGTGAATAGACATAATGCGGCTGCATGTCTTGAGTAAAGCGATCTTGAGAAACCAAATAGAATTCTACCATGGCATTTGTCAGAGGCTCTGCATAGCCGCGCAGTGTGGGCATAAGACGCAACATAGCTCTGGAAAAAGTGCCATAAATTTGCTTTAGTGATGTTTCGCCAGGATAATCAACATAAATGATGGGTACATGT
The DNA here is from genome assembly GCA_947397855.1 of Thelaira solivaga. Classification (NCBI taxonomy): domain Eukaryota; kingdom Metazoa; phylum Arthropoda; class Insecta; order Diptera; family Tachinidae; genus Thelaira; species Thelaira solivaga. Next base: position 39,633,227 of record OX377613.1, read on the forward strand.
CTTAAGAAACGGTGTGACAGAGGTTTACGACCCGGATCGGTGGGTGGATTACAAGCACCTACGAATTGTATGCGCTCCAAAGACACCCAGGCCTGATCACTGGCTCTATAGAATCCCTTATGTTCAACTAATTGGCGCAAGAATGAAATGACGCGTTGTGTGCCATAAGAATCCATATCGGGTAAATTGATTTCATCACAAAACAAAACCAGCCATTTCCCAATTTGTACTGGCGATAATACAACACCGTTTGGTGTCTTACGATATTCGCAATAATGATCAAAAGTCTTCAACAATAGTTCTGGTGTAGTAGCCGAAGAGAAATTCAAGCCTACAACTTCCATGTCGGGTAATGCTCTCAAGGCTGAGAACAATGTCATAGTTTTACCCGAACCAGGCGGGCCACACAAAACTGAACAGGAAATACAAAATTTTATATAGAAACTAAATCAGTTCATTTCATTTTCATACCCAAGGGTTTGTGTTCGGCCAACCAAGTATAAAGTAAAGATTCATGTCTAACAGTATCCAATGTTGGCACCACAATATCTGGAGAAGCCACCTTATGGGTTTCCACTTCAATAACAGGCACCTTGTTAGACCAAGGTACCCATTCACCATTCATGCTGACCTCAAAATCAATAATTGGCACTCCACTTGATCCTGGCAATGGTATCGTAGTAACACTACGTACAAAGTCACCCAAATCAGTACGAACTTTTAGTTTAGCATCACCAGCAAAGGACCATAGAACACAGTATACTAAAGCCTTCGGTATATAATGTTCCAGTTGATCCGTGGAACAGGGGAAATCTGGATGCAATGAATTATAGTTCAAAACATTTCTATAGAAAAATTGAGGAAATTTTTAGAGAAAATTTTAAATTAATGTATTGTAAAGAGAACAAACTAGATTTGAACGCAAACACCCACCTAACTGCTTGATTCAACATTGAGAACAGTGAACTTAATGCTCGCAAACGTGTAAAGTCCATAATATGCTCTTGATCCATAGCATATTCCAAACTACGCACTACAATACTATCGGCTGAGAAGAATGGTTGCAATAGTAAAGCAATATCACGCTGTACCTGCAGTGATGGTGATATTTCATCTTCTTTATCCTTCACCGCCTTCACAATGCTCACAAAATCATCATCATTATCCTCCAGAGGTATGGAACGCAAACGTGATAAATAGTTTTCAAATATCATTTCAGTGGAAAGAACATCTTCAGAGAACCACACCATACCACAACGTGATACGGTGGCTAAAGTGGCAAACTTTAAATCTTGAACCTCAAACATAATACGAACATTCGGCGGCAGAGATAAACGTTCACCATTGGGAAGAGTCAGCAGCTTATTGTCATCCAAAACTGAATTCAAATTTTCAACCCACTCAGGATCGACATCACCATCGAAAATAATCCATTGACGTTTATTAATTTCACCGCGAACGTTATCGATAATTTTACGCAAAACATGTGTAAACAAACCGTCCGTCCATTCGCGTGTATTGGGATCCATAACGCCATAAAGGGCTTCCTTTGAAATTGCTTTGGGATCAATGACATGAGCTACACCCTCAACACCCTCAAAACGTTCAAGTGCCTTAAGTAGGGTACGCCAGGCTGTAGATTTACCCGAACCCGAAGGACCTACCATCATAAGGCCATGATTAAGACGCGATATTTGATACAGTTGTAAAACCTAATTAATAAGTAGGAAAATTAAAGTAAAATTATTGGTATTAATTATTGAATTAAGTTAAACATCTCATATTAACGTAACAGCGTAGGCGACAAGTTTAAAAATCTGGTTTGTTCAATTATTTTGAATCTATTTTGAACCTTTTTTAAGCTTGCCTGTAAGAGTGCAAAGCAACATTTTAGAAAATTTCTTACTTTATCAACCCAAGTTTCACCAAATCCCTGTATTCATTTATGTAAGAAATTTTTTTACAGATTTTTCATTAAGTTTTTTGTTTGTTTGTATTTTTTTTCCGATTTTATGTAAAGTAATTTGAAATTAATGAGGAAGATATTTAATAAAAAAAATAAAACAAATTTTTTTAAATTTGCAAAATAATTAACGGCCAAAGATTAATTTGGAGACTGTTTTGGTAGTAAAATTTTTTTTAAACTTACTTTTTCCATCCAGGCGGCACCTTGTTCATCACCTTCGCCACATACCAAATAATCCTCCTGACAGACTTTACGTATTTCCTCTTTCAAGCCTTTCATTTCAGCTCTAGTGTAGCCAACATTGGGGAAGACATCACTCAAGAGAGAGAACAATAATGGAATATCCTCGGCTACCAATTTGGGCACCATAGTCTCGCATACTGACTGTATGAGAATTTCTTGTTCAGGCAAATTTTCAGCTACCTGAGCTTCATCGATATTTTCTTCACCGCGAGCTTTTAGAGTTTCTTTAATTTTCTGAATGCGATCACGTTTCACATTACCAGCTGAAATGAGCACAGATTTCAATGCACGCAATCCAAAATCATAGTGAGATTGATTAGACAATTGCTCATCGCACAACTTAAAAAAGGGAACAATTTTGCAGGCCAACTTTTCGGCCGAACGGAAACCTTGAGAGAACAACATAACTTCAGCAATAAGCTGACGATCAGGTTTAGTCATAGCCAAAGAGCGGAACAGTTTCTTCAAGTTATCTGGTAAATTAGAACGACCAGCATAGCCAGGATTCATAGTAATGAATATAGCCATATCGGGCGAGACTCGCACTTGTTTGCCCACCAATTCTACAGTGATACTCTCTTTATTTGTATCCATTTCATATTTCAAAGCCTCTTGTATTGTTTGAATTTGCTGAGAACAAGCAGAAAGCATACGTTCTTCCAAACGATTGAATTCATCAAAACAACCCCAAGCGCCTACTTGACAAAGGCCCACGAAAATGCGGCCCATTGCTTGGAAATCAAATGTTTCGTCACAATTGAACACCAACACAAACCGACCTAACTGATTACCCAAAGCTTTAACGGATTCTGTTTTACCGGTACCCGCAGGACCGAAGGGAGAACCACCTAAACGTGATTCCAAAGCTTGAGTCATAGTCAAATAGCAACGATCGGTCAAAGGCGTTTGAACTAAACGGTCTTGTACGCCCAAATACTCAAAGCCATAGAAAAAGCGAGCATTGGCCATGTGTATGGTGAGTTGTTGTAAAACCTACAAAAAAAAAATTAATATAAAAATAAATAACAAATTTAAATTAACTATTTATCAAAAAATATTTACTTCTGTCTGTCTGGGATCAAAGTAGAATCTCATTTCGCATAACCATTGGAATGATTTGGGGCTTGTTACACCATTTGTAATCAGCCGTCTAGTAACTGTACGTTTATGTACAAATTCATTAATCTACAATAGCGAACCAATAGATTTTATTTATTCTGTTGCGTTATAGATACACATATAATTAAATTTACCAAATGTTCCAATTTCTTTCTGCGCAAAGCTGGTTGCTCTTGCAATACCGAATCTGCCAAGACATTAAGTGTTGATTCTACAGTGGCCAAAACACGTTGTAATGGCTTTGTGCTATTGACTTCAGAGGCCTGCTGCAAAGCAGCTTCCACATCTTCCGACCAGAGTATCTGAGCTGCTAGGACTACAATTTGGGCTTGATATTTATCGCACCATTCCATATATTTCTGGGGTTCAATCTGCCCCTCACGGAATTGTTTAATATCTTGCACAGCTTGTGCCAATAAAGAAGCCAAGGTGAAACGCATTTGCTTCTCTACCAATGATAACCACTCATTGATTTTTGGATGTTCGACTGTAGATACGGCATTTATGAATTTTACTTCTTCTCCTTCACGTGAAGAAATACCCAAAATAACTGTGTTGTCTTCATTCAATAAAATGGCAGCAATGCCTGCAAACATTTTCTTAAAATGCTTTTGTAAACGAGCAATATTTTTACTGTTGCCAATTATTTCTAATAGATCTTCGTCACCAACAAAATAGAAACGTGGGAAAGATGTACGTTCACGTTCTAAATATTCACCCAAAGCTTTTTGTATTTTACCCAAGAGATCAGCTAAACGTTCAAGAGATCTCTGCACAGCTGGAATATTTAAAACATCCATGACCTTAGGCGACTTGGCTACCTTTTTCATGAGACCCAAAAATTCAGAACTAATACTTTGGAATCTGGAGGTTTCTTGAGGTAATAGAGATTTAATGTCAGCACTACCAGAGAAAATTCCTTCCAAATAAACCCATCTACGTTGCACATCAATCCAAACATCAAAAAGAGCATTAATACGATTCAATTTTTCTTCCCAAGTTATGGTTTCTTCTTCAAACACCTTGTAGAAAGGAGATAGCTTCATGGCAGCTACTGAATTTATATGTTCTTTCACTTTATTGAACAAATCATCCCAACCACGTATGATACGACATTTATTTTGATAATTAATCAAATCTAATTCATAACTTTGCCATGTATCTCTGACTTGTTTTAAAAATTCTTCCAAGGCCATTTCTCCTTGGGCAACACGCATAATATCCTTAACGATGTTCTCATTCTTTTGCAAATTAACATCCCAGACTTGTCCAAGAGTTAAATCAGAAATGACCCAATTCACACGTAACTCCTTAGTCAATTGTTTCCAGTGACGTTCTTTGAGAGCATCCGATTTAAGTTCAACAATCAACATATTTACCTTGATGTAACTTTGAATCAATTTCTTTACATATTCATACGATTCGTACATACGCAAACGTGCTGGTAGTTCTTTAAGTTGAGACATTAAAGCCTCTAGTTGTTGACGCAATTTGCGAGGTTGTACAGATAACCAAGGTTTTTCACTACAAAAAAAAATATGTGTGATTGAGTAAATTAGCCACTTTAAAATTTTCTCACCGTGTCTCATCAATCTGAGTCCAAACTTTAGACAATTCACTCCATACTCCACGTAAATCTTGCAATTCTTCCAAAGCCACATTCATACGTTCTGAACTGTTATTTGGAACAGCAGATTCTTGCAATTCTAAGGCTTCCTTAGCCTTGGCCACATTGTCGCGCTCCTCTTTCAACCGAGAATATTTACTTTCAAACATTTGCAATTGTTGCAGAGCATCATCGGGCCGTATTTTGCCACCAGTTGGTTTATTATCTTCCCAATCCTTAAGAAAGTCAATAGTCCGAGTTTCAACAGCCTTATCTTCGGCCACGATTTTTGCTTGTAAACTAGCCACTTGAGTTTGTATAGCAGTATCTTTACGTTTAATAATCTCGTTGAAAGCAGACCATTCACCTTCAATATTGTCAACATGCAACCAATTATTGGGGAATTGAAAACGTTGACGTTCCAAAATACGTTGAGCCTCACGGAAGACTTCTACTTGTTTGTCCCATACCAGCATTTCTTTTTTAAGTGATTGGACATAAGTGATAAAACTAACAGCGTCAGTAGTACTAGCGGCCTCTGTAAAAAAAGTTTTCTTATAAACTAGAAAAGCAAACAGAACATAGATAGACTTACCGATACTTTGCATTTCTAAATCAGTTCTAGATTTTGAAACTTTAGTGTGGAATGTAGACATCTCAGTACCCAACAAAGTGCCAAATTTACCCAAAGCGTCTTTATGCCACGAATCATATTTTAAAGTTACTTTAGCTTGTACCTTTGCATAGTCAATTATAATAGGACCGTAGGCACGTCTAGTATCCGATGTATCAAATGTAGTTCTAGATTTTTTAATATCATTTAAACATTTTATCCACAAATTGACATCTTCACCCAAACGGCCATATAAAGTATCGGCTTGTAGATCCCATAAAGATTGATAGCGCAACCATTCATCAACATAATTACGTACCTCACCAATTTTACTCTCAATTGCACCGTAAGCATTTTCCAAAATTTTATTCTCCGGCAGTTTAGTCAATAGATTGCGGTAAGTCTGTGATACTGGTTTATCTAAACCAACCTGATAACGTGAGCTTTGTAAACGAACCTGAGATGTGACAATGGCCTGCCAAGCAAATAACTGCTGCATTATTTGGAATCTGGCCTCCTCTATGGAAGGATATAAGTACATTTGTTGATTCGTTATACGTATTTCGTGCACTGCATTTTGTATTTGTGGTTCTCCGCCTAACTTGTGGGTAGGCTGAATTGGTGCATCGGTGTCCATAGAAAGATCAACTTCCTTCTTATTACCAGTTAGGGCTTCAGTCCAAGCTTGAATACCAGCCTGTAAGCGCATGGCTAATTTCTTTTCTACCTCTTCATCAAGACGTGATACCCATACACTTAAATTAGAATATTGGCGCAAAGATAAATCATCAACAGCATGTTGTATTTTAGAAAGAATTTCTGCAAAAGTAGCCGCACTATAAGGACAAGTTTCCAAAGAACGTACATCTACATCTAACTGTTCTTCTACAACCAAAAGATCTTCAACCTTCATCACAAAAAATTATTATTTAGAATAGTGTGATAAAAAGAAACAAATGCTTGTTGTGTTAATATGCATACCTTCTCTTGGAACTGGGTGACACATTCAGATAAACGCAAAACATAGGGATCCAATTTATAAGATTCCCATACCAAAGCTATACCTTCTGATACTAAATTTAAAACATCCTTACGCAAACCAGCCACTAAGGGTACAATACTGGCACGGTCTTCAATCTTTTGTAGTCAAAAATAGATTTTAAAAAAGTTTAAAATACTAAAATTTTTTAATAAATTGCATTAATTTTGCTTAAAGTGCTTTCAGTTAGGAAGCATGCTTTTATGGATTATTTAAATACATAAAATACGAACAAAACATCTATTCTATTAGAAATAATTTTGGTTGTGATTATTATAGTAAAAAGAAATGATAAATTCAAATCATGATAATAAACCATTTTTGTTATTTTGCAATTACTACCTTGAAGACAGAGTTTTGTGATAAACTCCTATTATTTAGCTGCATGTAAGTAAAAAAGGATAATGACAATTGTTTGTAGGTAGTTGTAGGTGGATGACAAGGACAAGAATAGTGAATTTGTTAATTATTGTTATTAAACAATAAAAAAATCAAGTGTTTGTTTTTTAATGCGATTAATAAATTACGAAAGCAAATTTTATGTTGTTGCCGACCTTATGGTAAAGGTGCATGCATGTAAAAAATTGTGAAAAAAATGTTTAAAAATTCTAAAAAAGAAATAAAATGTACGAACTAGATATATTGTATATCTATTGTATGTTTGCATTAAATATGTATGTAGAAAAAAATTGTATAGCACCAGTTTCAAAAACAAATGATAAAATTTTATTTTGAAAAATGTTTGTGTTGAAAATGTTTTAAAGGTATAAAAATTTAAATAAAATGTGATGAATTGCAGAAACAAATATTAAGCAAAATAATTTAATTTATGTATATGTCGTTGTAATATACAAAAATCATAAAACGAATTTCCATTTTTGCAAAATAAAATAAACGATTTGGATTTTGTAATAAAAATTAAAACCAAAACAAGTTTAACAAATTTATGCTTAAAACCATCAAACCTATAAGTAATAAACTTATTTTATTAAAAAAAAGAAAGATAATAAATGAATATTATTTGCTTAAGCTTTGTTTCTGCTTGCGAAATTGCTGTTATTTATCGAAATGACATAAAAAAATACAGCTTACCTTTTCTAAAGTACGCTCGTAAGTGCGAACACTTTCAATCAAAGAAATGGCATAAGGATATATTAGATTAGCCTGATGAGCTTTAGTAACAATAGTCAAAGGGACTCTGTAAATTATTTTCTCTTGTTAAAAGGTAAACAATAAAGACTTTTAATGTATAACAACCACTCACCTAAAACTCAAATTTTTTATATTTCTCACTTCCTTGGATAATGTTATTATTTCTGGTAAAAAGTTAACCCGTAATTTTAAAATATTGCCTTTGCCTGAACGGGCTCGGGCAGAATCAATTGTAAATATCCGACCAGTACTACCAAAATGACGTTCTTGCACCTTTCTAGCCCATTCTTGAAATACTTCATCAATATTAAGTTTAGCACGGAAACTGTCGCCATCAGCTTTAAGTTTTTGACCTTCGATGTGTGTTTCCCAACCTTTACCTAAAACATCTTCGACACGTTTCAAGTACATGGTAAGCTGGTTATTGATTTGACGGGCCCAAATAATGGATCCTGCTACTGGTGGTAAATCACGAACGGTAGATAAACGGCAGCTTTTTGATTGAGGATATTGAACCTGAAAAACAACTTTTTTAAATAACGCTCTTATCTAAATGACATGTACATACCTTAAATTTCTCATGCAATGCCTCAATATCATCCTTGACTCTTTGTATAAGCTGTGTTTGATATTCACGTATAGCTCCTCGTATATGAGGTCTAACAAACAAGGCGTTGAAACGCGAGAAAATGCGAAACATTTCATTGGCATTCTTAGCTGTGCCAAGTTGATCTCGTAAATGAGCTGTAATGCGCGTTTCTACACGATCAATACGTTCCTCATAACGTCTAACAGCCGCCTCCCAAGCCTCGGAACCCTCTTTGGTAATGTCTAAACAGTCAACTTCTTTAACATTTTCATAAGCTAAATTGACTTCTTCGATTGCATTGGCATCATCTGCCTCCAAGCTATAGGGCTGTTTGCTCTCAATATTATTGTTTTCAATTTGTTGTTGCTGTTTAGTAGGACGCAATACACGCAAGATAACAGTGCGCAACTGTTCGTGTTGTCTTCTAAATTTGCGCATGTGTTCCATACGTGTTTGCAATTTTTTATGAGCTGGCGAAACACGCCATACCATTTTTAAATGTTCGTCACGTTTCTTTTTAACAATGTCGCGCAAAAGACCTTGGAGTTTGTCGTACTCATCATCCCAGCAGCTAAAGATTTCGAAGCACTGAACCATGACACGTTCAAATTCATCAAAGGGGATATGCATTAAACGACGTGTACCCAAAACTTTCAACAATTGTTGAGACAAATCCCGTGAAATGGCCTCAATAAGTTTAAGACAACGTTGTATGGGATATTTGGTATTACGAACTTTACGTAAATGAGAGAAAATCTGTTGTACAGCTGGTCTTATTTTTTCCAATTCTGTAGCTGAGAGTAAATCATTAATGGGAAAATCTTTCATTAAAGGATTATAATCGGCCACCATTGCCAAAGCTTGCTTGAGGCCAGTATCAGTGTCAAAGGATACAGTAGCATGGAAACGTTTGCCATGCTTTAAAATATCCAAGGTTAGAGCTACCTCAGGACTCTCACGTTTCTCCTGGATACGATAGAGTGCCCGTTCCAAGTTCAACCAAAATGAAATTTCCTAATAGTAAAGAATTTTAATTTTTATAATTGGAAAATTAATAATATTAACAATAATGACTTCGAAGTGGAAAAGAATCAACTAACTTGCAAAGCAGTACCCGATGAGGGTTCACGGTCCAATTTTGTAACTTTTTTTATTTCCTTTATCCAACGATTCACACCATTCTGCAGTTGGTTCAAAAACGAAGAATCTTCAACTTTATCACCAAAGTCTGCTACTTTGGCTTTACGATTTTCATCGGAACATTTTCGTATTACTGAATTAACCAATGTATGAGCAGTTAAAGTTATTTCTGGTATATCAATGTTTTGTTGCAAATGCAAAAGACCCATTTCAAGTTCTGCTAATTTTTTCTCAACAGACGGAGCCATCTTATCTCCATCACGGTCTGCTCGTCCAGACTCTTTGACATAGGACTTGAAATAAGGTGCTAATGATTTGCTAATGAAAGCATGTAAAGTTTCATATGGCGAACCATCCGAAAAATTTATTAGACGCAATTGGGAATGTATAGATTTGTCGGCTTCGATGACGGTACCACGCTTAATGCAGGCCAACGATGCCATCCGACTATTGGTAAAATGAACATCATTGCTGATTTGATAGTTGACGAGCTCTTTTTCTTCTTCACCTTCAGCAGGTTGCTCATTTTCATCTTCTAGAATAAAAATTAAAAAAAAAATCGAATGTACATGTGTGTTTGTACGTAGCTACTAACAATAAATACATTGATTTTTACTTGTTCAAGATTTTCACTTTACTTATGAAGATAATTTAAGCCCATTACTCCCGTAATATTTTAACGTTCACAATGAATGTATTTGCGGCTAAAAAAATTCAATTTAATATCAAGTTCAATGTTGTCGTTTTCATTCAGCTTTTTCGCATGAAGTATGTGTTACATATTTCATTGCGAGGTTATTTGACTTTCTTACTTCACATGCACTACGAAAAGTATTTAAAACATAAAAATAAAGTTTATGTTTAAATAATAATAAAGCAAAATTTTTGTACTTAAAAGCACCAGACAGTAATTATAATTACTCTGTAGCATACTAAATGGTAAACGTGCACAAATAAAAAATTAACCATTTTCTGGGGGTTGAAAATTAATTTTGTAATAGCTATACATCTGTAATATGAAAAAAAGTTTGCCAGGCAATAATGATAATTTGTACATTAAAAATGTACAGCCTCCTAAGTCGATAAGATAGAAAACAATGCTAAAATCTGCAAAAGTTTAACAACTTGAGCGCTGGGTCGCTTATATAAAAAACAATTTTCTGACAAAAGCTTTTAATTTTTAATTTATTGATAAATGAAAAAAAAAAGAAATTGTTCATTAAAAAAAATATATTTATATATTTGAATGTTCTAAGAGAAAGGCAGTCAAATTTTGTATGGTTACTTTTACGCAATATAAAACAATAATTAACTCAAAATTAAAATTTTTGAGTTACGACTATTTTACGGCAACTGTTCGACATGTATACCTTGCTTTGTGAGGTCATCGTTATCCGTTTATAAAAAATATTTTTGAATTAAATTTTTGTTTACAAACAAAAAACAACTGGTTTTATTTTTACCGGCATATGATTCCGGTGTATTGTAATAGAACATACTTGACATTTTAGAGTAATAGATCGAAATGAGTCATTAAATAAGTGACGTCATTCTTGAAGTGAAAATTTTTCACAAATGATATACATACATGGAAATTTATGAACCAAAGAAAATTCTTAGCGAGAATTTGTTCTTAAATTTTTTCCATGTGTACTTGATTTTATTTATTTTTAAGCAAATAAAGGCGTTCACACATTTATGCTTTGTATACCAACCTTTTAAGCAATTCCTCTGAATATACAAAGCCTGCACTTGGGGATCCGACAAAAATTTCTTTATCTTTTCCTGGTTATCCACATCCTCCAAGGCTAAATGCAATGCTGGTGGCACAACATCTTCCTCCGGCAAGAGAATGGTAACAGCTTTTACTATATAATTGGCGAAAGCTCCATAATTCACTATAGTGACGTTTTGTACCCCTTCCACCGAAGTGTCGGGATTTTCCAAAGAATCACCCATAAGTAAACACTTATACCTTTACTATCAATTGAGTATTTTTATATTAAATGTCTATTAAATAGCACTTTTATAAATTTTAAATTTTCCTCAGGGAGCGTCAATTGATTACGTCCGCACAATTTGTGAAAATTCAATCGACTGTGCAGAAAATATAAAGTGAAGATGCCACCTTAAATTGAGTATATTTCAGCAGAAACTTGGGTTACAGTTATTGTTCTTAGCAAATACTTTTTTTATAAATTTAGTGAATTAAATAATGTAAAATATTTAATTCCATATACAAAAATTGTAAAATAGTTCAAAATAAAATTATTTTAAAGAGATGCAATTAATTGCCCATTCTTTTACTTAGACCTACATTAATACTTGTGGCAGCACTAAGCATAACTTAATGTAAAAGATTAAAAGACTCTTTAAGCGAACGTAATTGTAAATGTAGGCGAAATGTAACCAAATGTAGTTAAAAATGTAACCGTTTTGCATTTATAATTAGATATGTTAAAACGTAAACATATGTTTTTGAAAATAAACAAATAAATATAACAAAAAAAATCGTCCAAAATTTAATATTGTTCTTCATTTGCTTGCACCATGGTCATAGACTAAACCCATGGTACAATAAAACTAGGTAACTTTAAAAATACAAAAATAACAACATTACAAAAAGGCCATACATATTGTTATTGCTTTTGCTCCTCCTATCAAAAACTATTTCGGTGTTGATATCAAAAATTGTGCTAGATCTAAGCGAATATTTCTTCAACATATCAAAGCTATATGTAGTGGTTACACTTATTTCGACAAATATTTGTGTAATGTGAAAGTTAAATCATGACAATAGTGGTTTCTTTACTAAAAAACTTTTTTTAAGCAATTTATCAAAAAAAGTCCAAAAGGGAAACAAAAAATTTGTTTCCTCTTTGATCTCTCTTTAACATATTGATATCTCATAATTTTTGACAGAACGAGCTTCAATCATGCATGATTCAGCTGGGGTTTCAGTTAAAGACGTGCACAGTTACACTCAAATGCACCAGTTTCTGCTTTCAGTGCGTATTAGTGAGTTTTGTAGCATTTGTATTGTATGAGTTTGTATTGTTATTCTCTTTGCTAAATTGAATGTGAGTGAGTATAGAGAAAATTAAAGTAACAGATTCCTATTATTTCCATTTGCTCAAACAAATAAAATAGATGTTAAGGCAAAAACTATAAGTTACTTACATATATTGAAAGCAAACATACATGCATATATATTTATATACATACATGCTTAGTTCGTACATTTGTATTGAAAACAAAAAGAAATTTTCGTATATTTTTGTTTTCAACAAATGTAGAACGAAGTTGTTCGTTTTTATGGAGCCGAGCCGTAAATATCTGTTTATAAAGGGTGTTTTTTTTAGACGTATAGAACTTTAAGTTGGCATTACTCTTCAAGAAGGCGACCGATTTAACAGCTGTCAAGTGATTTATTCTCAGTTTGGTTTGGCAAATAATCATGAATAGACTCACGCCTGAACAACGCTTGCGTAGATTCGTCGAATGGGCCCAAAACGAGATTGCCGTTGTTCCCGATTTTCATAAGCGAATTTTGTGTAGCGATGAAGCGCACTTCTGGTTGAATGGCTACGTCAACAAACAAAACTGCCGCATTTGGAGTGAAGCTAATCCTTAAGTGTATGTCGAAACACCGTTACATCCAGAAAAACTGACTGTTTGGTGCGCTTTATGGGCTGGTGGAATGATTGGTCCGTACTTCTTCAAAAACGATGATGGCCAGAACGTTACAGTCAATGGTGATCGGTATAAAGCCATGATTATTAACTTTTTCAATCCTGAATTGAACAACCTTGATGTCCAGGAGCTGTGGTTCCAACAAGACGGCGCAACATGTCACACAGCTCGTGTCACAATCGATTTATTGAAAGACACGTTTGGTGACCGCCTAATTTCACGTTTTGGACCTGTGAATTGGCCTCCAAGATCTTGTGATTTAACACCGCTAGACTACTTTCTGTGGGGCTATGTAAAGTCATTGTTCTATGCGGATAAGCCACAAATCATATTTAAAATGTAATGCCACAAGATTATCTTTCGGATAAATAAAATTCATGTCAATCGAATAATCCATCGTTGTTTTATTGCAATTTAAAGTTCTATACGTCTATAAAAAACACCCTTTAGTTTTGTTTATTGACAAATAAAACCACAATGATGCACTCCATGCCTTATCATTGGAAGCCTAGATATATGTTCACGTGCGGATAGCCGGGTCGGCGAACTTACGCCTGAGGGGTAGCATCATAGACCATGACATTCCGATATTAATGGTTCTTTTTTTTTGTGTAAAACAGCGCGTAACATTATAGTTAAGTCATCTCATAGTAATTCATTATATATACTCGTACATGACCTATTCTAAGTTTAAATTAAATAAAAATTAATAAAAATCTTTGTGTTATGGTTTGCTTAATTTTAGTACTGATGAAAACTATTAACTAAATACAAATAAGATTCAATAAGGGCTATCACATACGAGTATAGACCGAGTTTAAGTCGAAGCTGTAGAAAGGTACATATTTTGTTAATGGAATTGTACAAAAAAGATATAACTCTTAGGTCCCACCGAGATTTGAACTCGGATCGCTGGATTCAGAGTCCAGAGTGCTAACCATTACACCATGGAACCTCTTAAGGATACGAAGTTGCAACCAATAACAAAAAGGATTTTTTATGCACAAGCACAAGTGCATCATCACAACAACACACTATAATACACACCTAAAGGACATACCTCAATGCAGACAATGCGCATATCTATAAAGGCATAATAATTAAAAAATTTATATATAAAAAAAAGAGTTAAAAACAATATAAAAAAGCTTTTGCAACAATAGCTTTTATAATGACAAAAAGGATATTTAAACACATCATTCAAAAAGACCGACAATCTCTAGGGTTTTCTTAATAAAACAACACAAATTTGTTTGCAGGGGATTTAAGAAAATTAAAAAAGCTTTTATTTAATATGAAAAAAGTGAAATAAAAATTTTTAGAATTTGATTTTAAACATTTTAGTCATTAAAGTGAGATTAAATCTTGAAGTTTTTTTTATATGTGGAGGCAGGCAGCCAACTCCTTATTAAATCAATTAAATAAATTAATTTTTAATGGGAAAATTTGAATTGTATTTAATACATTTTATTTAATTTAATGCTGTGGATGTTAAAACAGCTACACCACGTTCATAGAAACTGTGAGGATCTTGTCCAGCAGCTACCGCCAAATCAACCGTAAAAAGCAATTCTGTGCGCGTAGAATTTAAATATACGGGTAGTGTCAACTTGCTGACTCGAAGATCGGTTGTTAATCTGTTATAATTTCAATACAAAATTAAAAATAATTGTAGTAAAGTAATTGGATTTAAGTAGAGTAAATTTATTGTTTTTATAAACTTAAGAAAAGCTAAAACTCATTCAACTTACTTGATCCATTTCAAGACAGTAACTGGTAGGTCCATCATAATTGTTGAAGCCAATAGCAATTCATTATTTTTACATTGAGATCCTTGTAATTTCAAGCCAATAACACCGAAGCTGCTATCTTTTGATTCAGAATGTGCACCGCTTTCAGCTATGGTGACTTCCAAAGCCAACTCTTCTAAGGACCAACTATTAGCTTGTGCTACACATTGTATAGTGGCGGCTATGTAAGCTTCAGGATTTAAAAGTCCTCCTAGCCATACATGAAAACCTTGTAATTCTTTTGCGCCAGCTTGTGATACCAATTTAGAAACTTTTGCCAATTGTTTAATTCGATTACTAAAATCGGTGATCCATTGAATGACGGTACAACCAGCTGGAACGGTATAAAGCTTCCAGCCTTTGGGTATAATGCCACGTACTAGCTCGGAAAGCATAAAACGGTGGTGATTAGTTTGTTTCTTTTCACCTTGACAAATAAGCACAACATCTTGTAGATCGGAAATAACAGTTTGAAGTAATTTGGCCCCCATAGTAACTTCGCGCTCGAAATAGCGATACAATGGATCTTTGATATTTTCAACAGTTCTCGTCAGAGTTTGTAAGCGTTTCGGCAATAGTTCTAGCCAAGCTGTAGCCGAGTTATGCAACACTTTCATCCAAGATGGTCTGCCATCTTCTTGGCGTTGAGTAGCTGCAGTAGCAGCTTGTTCACTAGAATCCTCGATGGTATATGTCAATTCTTCATCATCCTCAAGTTGTTGCATCTTCAGCAGCTTACTGCCCAAATCGGTACCACGAGTGGTGAGCAATACTTTCTTAGCATTATTAGGCAAGCCCAGCCATGATGGTGTTTGTCTATCAGTAAGATTTTCAATCCATTTGTTGCGAACGCAACACTGGTTAGTTGCGATTCATGCAACTCTACAAGTTTAACTTTTGAACGTATCTAGTCTGTCTGTCTTCGGCTGTGCTGCTGTATTAACGTTCTTTATACAGTCTTTTATCTATTTAACTTTTTGAATCCTACTTATTATTATAAAGCCGAATGTTTGTGAGTGTGGATGTTTGTTCCTCTTTCACGCAAAAACTACTGAATGGATTTTATTGAAACTTTACAATAACACTGGTCAACAAAATTTTGTAACAAGAAAGGTACTTACCAATTTGGAATTACCTAAATACCCTCATTTTATCACCGTATTTATTTTGATTCCGTAAAATTTAAAATTAACCATTTTTGTTCCACTTTTGCATTCAGAGATTTTATTTATGTGAATAGTATAGTGTTTTTTTCTATTTATTGAGTTAAGCGACTGTTAAATAATGTCAAGAAAGTGCAAAAATGATCCTGACAGGTTTTGTTATATTTGTGGTAACATTACTTTTAAAACTCAGCGAAGGAATTTGACACCATTAGTGACTAAGCTATATGAACAGTATTTTGGCTTTGCCGTCGGACAGCAAGACAAAGCGTGGGTTCCACACATCTGCTGTGTTACATGTGTGGGTCTTCTTACTGGATGGGCGAGGAGATCTCGATCTATGCCATTTGCAATCCCCGTAATTTGAACAGAACCAACGAATCACTCATCTGATTGTTATTTTTGTGTTACTGATACGAAAGGTATCACAATTAAAACAAAAAATAAAATAACATATCCTGACCTGCCATCTGCTAAAAGACCGATCCCTCATAGTGAGGAACTACCTGTACCAGAACCACCAGAAAGTTATGGACAGGAGTGGTGACGGCTTTTTATATTTGAAGGAAAAGTTTCCTAAATTGAGTGAGGCAAAAATTAAAGAGGGCATATTTGTTGGCCCACAAATCAGACAATTGATGAAAGACGACATATTTAAAGAAAAACTGAGTGATTTGGAAAAATCTGCTTGGGAATCTTTCATGAAAGTAACTTTCAATTTTCTAGGAAATCACCGATCAAATGACTATAAAACTATTGTCGCGGAGCTGCTATCTGCTTATAAGGCTTTGGGTTGTAATATGTCATTGAAAATACACTTCCTTCATTCACATTTAGACTTTTTTCCTGAAAATTTGGGCGCCGTCAGCGATGAACATGGTGAAAGATTCCACCAAGACATTTCTACCATGGAAAAACGATACCAGGGCAAGTGGAGTCCTCGTATGCTAGCGGATTACTGTTGGACATTACAACGAGATGTACCTGAAGCAAAATACAGCAGAAAATCATAAAATTTTATTTAAATTAATACTGTAACATGATAAAATAACTTACTTTTGTTAACAAAATCTCAAATTTTCTAAATTTATATAACATCTAATTACAAAAAAACTATTCGTATTGAAAGCATTCTAATTTTATTTATATTATCCATATCCTTGTCCTAAACATAGCAAGACAAACGTTTTCATGTTACACACAAAAAGTTTTTTTTTGTCGACCAGTGTAATTTAGGTTATACATCAGAATAACACATAGGGTATAATTTATAAAGATATTGTGTAAATTGTCCAAAATATAACGATAGGTGTCAAGTAAGTAGGAAAAAATTCTACAATCGGCGACATGTTTTGGCGTGCGCCTCAAATACACATAGATAATTCTAAAAAAGAAAAATATTTAACTTCAAAATGTGTTAATTAAAGTTTCACTTATGGTCAAAAAAGAAATAACTATTGCAAAACAGACGAAAGTCTGTTTCATATTTAGTATTTGTTTTACTCATTTATTTACAAAAAAGTGAAAAGGGTATATATAAGTTTGTCATTACGTGTGTAATTTCTACTCCGTACATGGGACACCCTATAAAGTATATATATTTTGGATCCTTATAAGTAGCGGAGTCGATTTAGCGATGTCCGTCTGTATGTTGAAAACAACTTTCTGAAGTCCCTAGAAGACCTACGGAAAATTTTAGCATGTCAATTTGTTGGAAGTTCCTGTTAAAGTTTCGTATTGAAATTCAGCCCAATTGATCTATAAATAGGTGAGCTATGAGCTCTGAAATGCAACTATTTCTATTTTTACTATTATCGGAGCGTTATTGGCGTAATTTGTGTAAACTATAAAACGGACAAAAACCATAAAGTCTGTGCAAAAAATCGGAGCAATCGGTCCACAAATGGACGAGGAATATCAAAAATATAACCGAAATTTTACATGTTCATTAACTTTTGTTTTGTTTTTTTGGTTATTTTATCTGAACTAAAAAAATGTAGTATACAGTTTTTTCAAAGATCATATTCATAGTATCTGGCCCAAAAATCGCGAATATATCCATTTTTTTACCATTTTTGGTGAGTTTTTTTTTTCGTAATTTGTCTATAACGAAAGACGAACAAAAAGACGGTACGCAGTTTTATTTGAAATATCAATCATAACATCTGTGCAAAAAATCAAAACGGTCGGTCCACAAATGGATCAGAAAAATCAAAAATACAACCGAAATTTTAGATTTTCATCTATTTTTGCTTAGTTTTTTTGGGTATTTTATTTAAACTAAAAAAATAGTACACGCAGTTTTCTTTAAAATCACATTCATAGTATCTGGACCAAAACTCATAATGGCTCAGCTATGAGTCAAAAATCGCGACTGCATCTATTTTTTAACATTTTTGCTGCGTACTTTGTCTAAAATACACAACGGACAAAATAATGTGGTATACAATTTTAAAGCCGTGTGTCCACTAGCAAGTCACTTGCGGAAGAACTTCTGCAAGTATTTGCTGAAGTGTTTCCACTCAAACCGAAACTTGCGGAAGTCTGCTTCTAGAAGTAGTTTGTAGAAGTTATCATGACGAACTTGCTGCAAGAAATTGAAGACGTGTTTCCACACAATGTGAGTACAGCTTGCAGTAGTTTGCTTTTTTTTACGAATGACAGTATAAAAATGTCTTGTGGCAAAATAAGATTGGCAGCTGCCATCGCAGCATATTTAATTAAAAAGAAACAAATTAAAAAAAAAAAAAAAAAGAAGTGTTTGGGTGAGAAATTGAGTGCTGCGGCGCATAGATTTAAGTTTCCAAAATACATTACTTGAAGAATTGCGGACCAAATGTGTTTTTTCACTACTCCAAACGAATTTATTTTTGTCCATTTTTATAAATTTTGAAAAGAACTCCAAAAAAACACAAAACATTACTGAAAACAGAAAAGAATACCACAAACCGTTTACTCACGTATACCCGACTTCTTCTGCAAGTCTTCAAAACACTTGTAGTTCACAGCAAGTCGTTCAAGTTACTTCCAGCAAGCAACAAACACGTGTTTCTACATAACTGCTGCAAGTAACTTCTGCAAGCCGTGACTTCTAATACGTGTTTACACGACAAAAACTTCTGGAATTCACTTCTGGAAGCAACTTCCGCAAGAAAACGTAGTGGACACACGGCTTAACATAAACAACAGTCGTAATGTTTGTGCCAAAACTCAGAACGATCGGTCAAAAAATGAAAAATATAACCCATATTTCAAATTTTCAATAATTTTTGCTCTGCTTTTGCTTTGTTGTTTTATGCTGTCATGTGCGTAATGTTTGTACACACAAACACGAAAGTGTATGTGTGTGTGTGGTTTTTAATGCCTTACGAATGAAGACATCTTTATGAAACAGAATTTTTTCCATTTTTGTCCTTAATAAAATATGTTTGGCTTAAAATTTTTTTACAAATATTTGGAAAATTAAATTAAATTATAAATAATTTGTATGCCTATTGAATATATTTCTTGGAATTTCTATTTTTATTAATTTTAAAATTGTGTGCCTGCAGACAGTGTATATTTTAAAAATGAGGTTCTAAGAAAGGATGGTTTAGTTTCTTGAACTGAAATTAATTATTTATTTAGGATTATTAAAAAATAGGTATTCGAAGAAAATTATTTTTATCAATATTTTTCATTTCTTTTTTTATTGTTATACAATTTTTAATTGTAAGTTTATATGACCTTTTTTATTGAAAGGCTAGCTTATTAAGTAGAGGTCGTATTATAAAAAATTATATTTTTATAGATATTTCGCTCCAATAATAAATAAATAAATTTTTATACTTAATACGACCTCAAGTTGAACTAAGTATGCATTTAAGTTGCATAATTTTTTTAAATGAGTGAAGATAAATATATTTTCACGTAATTCCTTATGTTTTTTAGTATTGTTAAATATCTTTTCAGTACTTATGACATACTTATAAATATGTTTAGGAGAAATATTGGTACATACATAGATACAAATGTTCATAAGTACCGTTGATTTCTCTAAGAGATTGCAAACGAACCACAGAATATTACGGGTTGGGACACATATTATTTTAAACAAGAGGTGGTCTAAATTTGTAATCTATTGCCCAAGTACTCAGAAAAGTCTTTCGATTATTTAAAAAAAATATTTTAAATTCCCTCATACCCCAGTGCTCTTCCTCTGAAGGATTTTTAGCATTCCTCATTTTGACGAGTTACCATTCCCGATTTTGCAACAGAAACTTACTGAAACCAAAATGGAATGAAATTTGTAAGTTCTAAGTTTTCTGGAAGTGTTTTAACATTTACGGGAAATTTCAGTTTTTATTTTATGATGCAAAACGGAAATTGCCAAAACCCTTCAGAACAACATCTCTGCGGTATATGAAAACTTCAAAAAATTTTAAATATCCAAAGTAATATCTGAATATTTGGTTGGTAGGTTACAAATATAGATGATGTCCGCTAAACTACTACTAAAAACACTGAATATTTAATGATGTAAAACGTATTTGATAAATATAAATATACTAAAAACGTAATGGGGTACGTTAAAACATATATAACGCGGCATATATATCTTCACTCATTTAATTTTTTCTATAGTTTTGATATTAAAGAAGAATGTGGAAAGTGAAAAATATTAATATTTCGCTAACACATTGAAGGGTATATAAGACTCGGTACAGCCGAATTTAACATGTTTTATTTGACTTTAATATACTTAATTTTTCTTATGAAAAAGTTTTTGGTCTCATTTATATGCAAAAATTTTAAAATTAAAGTGTGCAAGTTATGTTTTTTGCTCACTAATAAAAAAAAATTAATTCGTCTTGAAATGAAAATAAGAAAAAAACAATTTTGACAAGTCGCTATATTTTACACAAGCAAAATGCCTGCTGTTTCTGTATTGTTGTGTTTGTTGTCAAAGCGAGTTCATCTTGTATGAATTCGCCTTGCTATGATTTGTTCCTAATATGACAGGTTTTCTTTTTCTTATTCTATTACAAATAATCAAGTTATCAGCTGTTATATGTTTAAAACACCGCTGGTGGTGCTAAAATAGTTTTTAGTGAAGAAAAGAATATAATATTTTTAATATTTAATTTTTAAATTAAAGTCGCTCAATATGCCAATTTTACTCAAGTCACGATGGTTACAACAAATTAAACTCAACAATCATAAGAGATGGTTGACTCAAAGTTGCACAGAGCTGAATGTATTTATATATAAATTTCATGTGGGTGATGCAATGTTAAAAATTTATTTATTTTCTTTACAGGATACGGAATTTACCAACGATTTGAAACATAAAATTGAAAAGTATTGGAGTAACTCATTAAACAACAGAAAATTTGATTATAAGCAACTCGATAAGAAGTTTTATGTTTTGTCTATGTTTCCCTATCCGTCAGGGAATTTACACATGGGACATGTCAGAGTATATACAATTGGAGATACTGTGGCACGTTTTCAACGCATGTGTGGTCTTAACGTTTTCCAGCCTATAGGGTGGGATGCTTTTGGCTTGCCTGCTGAAAATGCAGCTATTCAAAGAGGTGTAGAACCTAAATATTGGACTGAAAAGAATATTCAACAAATGAAAACGCAATTGAAATGTTTAGGCTGCTCTTTTGATTGGGAACAAGAATTGTCGACCTGCAGTCCCTCATATTATAAGTGGACTCAAAAATTGTTTGTAATGTTGCATAAAGAGGGTTTGGCATATCAAAATGAGGCTCTAGTAAATTGGGATCCTATTGATAAAACAGTACTAGCCGATGAACAAGTAGATGCAAATGGCTGTTCTTGGCGTTCCGGAGCCAAAGTAGAAAAAAAATTGCTTAAGCAGTGGTTTATAAAAACAACGGCTTTTGCTGAACAATTATTGGATGGCTTGGATGATCCCACTTTGAAAAATTGGAGAGATATAATAAATTTACAAAGGCATTGGATAGGCGAGTGTGATGGGTATGGCTTCCAATTATTTACATCCAACGCAAATTCATTGAGAATATGGACGCAAAATCCGGAATATTTTAAGGATCCTAATGCTTTTGTGGTCTTAAAGACAAATCACTATTTAGGAAAAGCTAAAGAAAAAATGTTAGATATGACTATAGAAAATCCTTTCACGGGTACGATAATGCCATTAATATTTAGTGAAGTACCAGCATTTGCTGACAAATGTGATGTTTATTTGGCTGCACCTAGTTTTAAAGAAGAGGATAAAGAGCTTCAAGATTCCCTTAGTCTTTCGTTCTTTGCTGATGATGATTTTAATGTAGAAGAGCAAAATAAAGAACTTTTAAGAAAAGAAGTTTTGGATACAGCGAAAAGATTAAAAATTGGCGGTTTTAAGATGTCTTCGAAATTGCAAGACTGGCTAATATCAAGGCAAAGATATTGGGGTACTCCCATACCAATTATTCACTGTGACAAATGTGGTACAGTGCCAGTACCAGATGAGCAACTTCCAGTTATATTACCTGAAAAGATGTTAACTGAAAAAAATTGTGAGGAGTACCTAAAATGTACTTGCCCAAAGTGTAACAATCCTAATGGTAGGAGAGAATCTGATACTATGGATACTTTTGTTGATAGTTCCTGGTATTATTTACGTTATTTGGATCCCTTCAACACGAAAGAAATATTTGACAAAAATACTGTAATACGTGCAATGCCAGTTGATTTATATATTGGTGGCAAGGAGCATGCAGTTTTGCATTTGTATTATGCTCGTTTCATGAATCATTTTCTTTACTCTCAGGGTCTTGTAGCAACTTCAGAGCCATTTTCCCGCTTATTAGTACAAGGTATGGTTATGGGTAAATCTTTTCGTATAAAAGGCAGCGGTCGTTATGTGCAGGACCATGAGGTGGATATTGTAAATACTAAGAAAAACCAAGCTGTTCTTAAAGATACCAAAGAGCCGGTAGTAATAAGTTGGGAAAAAATGTCCAAATCTAAAATGAATGGGGTGGATCCCGAAGATATGTTTAGGGAATATGGTACAGATACAACAAGACTTATAATATTAGCAGATGTAGCACCAACCTCTCATAGAAATTGGTCAAGTGCAAGTAAGTAATTATAAAAACGAAATAGAAAAATAATATTTAATAGCAACTTTTAATTATTTGTTTTGCACGAAATTCTTGTATATATATTTCAAATTGAAAAATTAGTTTAAAGTTAACACTTTCATCACATTTCAGCATTTCCTGGCATCCTCAATTGGCAAAAGCGTTTGTGGTTAACTGTGAATGAATTCTGCGAAATGCGTTCATCATTTGATGATTCCCAAGTTGATATCAACTCTAGTGAATTTCAAGCTGAAGAAAATAGACTATTTGATGCGAGAAATTTCTATGTTAAAGGTGTTACATTTAATTACAGACATTCATATCAGCTTAGTGTTGCAATTTCTAAAATGCAGGGGCTTACAAACTCCATTAGAGTGAGTGTTTTAAAAATTTAAATTGTTAATGTTGACTTAAATTTTTTGTTTTTAAATATATATAGAAAACTCCTAAAGCTGTTGTACGATACGGTAAACAGTATGAACGTGCTCTGGGTGCACAACTGATTATGTTAGCACCCATGGCACCACATTTTGCATCCGAATTATGGTCTAAATTTGCAGCAGCCCACAATCGCATTAACACAAATTGTACAGAACTACAATGGAAACAAGACGTTCTCTCTCAAGTATGGCCGGAAATTGATCAACACTATCAATTGGACTTGGCCATTAAAGTGAATGGTTTTGAAAATTGTTGCATCAAAATACCTCGTAGTCATATTGACAAGGTAACACATAACGATGCATTAGATTTGGCATTTAATACCGATTCGGTAACATCTTACTTAATTGATAAGAAAATACGTACAACTAATTTTGTATTATATCCTGGCATTGAAGCTATTTTAAATATTTATGTCGAGAAAGTTAAGCATGAAAAGAAAGTCGCACCAAATAACAATAACGAAGAATTTGTGCATTAATTTAAGCGTTTGCTTTTAATTTACATAGTAAGTGTAGTGTATATTGTTAAAAGATAAGTGCATTAATTGTTTAATTTAATAGATTTTGTATATTTAAATATAAATTCATTTAAAATAAATGTGAGTTCGATTTATTTAAAAAGTACGTCCCCATATTTAACTCTTTGATAATCTCTTTCTTTTGGATATTATAGTCATTTTTAATTTAAAAGATTTTACGAAATGTTTGGTGTAAACTATTTGAGTAATAAAACACTATTTTATTAGTAACAATTAGAAAAATAGTTTGAGAATAAGAATATCTTATATGATGAACTTTCGTTCATCTTCATATATAAAGGATAAATTCTATATTGAAATAGACATTTGTTTCTGTAAAACAGACTTCTGGTAACAAAAACATAGATAAAGATAAAAAATTAATTCATAGTTTAAGACACAGATCGGGCATATAAAAGTTAAAATGTCGTCATATAGCGGGTATGATTTCTGTTTTACAAATGCAATTGTAAGGATTTCGATAGGTTACACAGTAAATTTTCAGTAATAAATTCTTAGACATGGTTATTAACTACCGAGTTGCTGATTACCCTTGCTTGTTACAAGACACCAGCGCCAGAACCAAGTCTTGCATATTATTATTATTATTTATTAGATTTACAAATAAATTATACAAACTAATATAAACAAGTTAAATTCGGATGTACCGAGTCTTATATACCCTTCAATGTGTTAGCGAAATATTAATATTTTTCACTTTCCACATTCTTCTTTAATATCAAAACTATAGAAAAAATTAAATGAGTGAAGATAAATATGCCGCGTTACATATGTTTTAACGTACCCCATTACGTTTTTAGTATATTTATATTTATCAAATACGTCTTAAGTCATTAAATATTAAATGTTTTAAGCGATAGTTTAGCGGAGATCATCTATATTTGTAACCAACCAATCAAATATTCATATATTACTTTGGATATTTTAAATTTTTTTTTATTTTTTTAAATTTTCATATACTCGAGTGCTGTTGCTCTGAAGGGTCTAGGCAATTTCCGTTTTGCATCATAGAATAAAAAAAATTACGAAATTTCAAGTAAATGTTAAAACACTTCCAGAAAGCGTAAAACTTACAAATTTCATTCCATTTTGGTTTCAGTAAGTTTCTGTTGCATAATCGGGAATGGTAACTCGTCAAAATGAGGAATGATAAAAATCCCTCAGATTAAGAGTACTGGGATATTAGGGAATTTCAAAATTTTTTTTAAAATAATCAAAAGATTTTTTTTTAGTATAGATTACAAATCTAAACGACTTCCCCTTAAAAATGATATACGCCCCATCTCGTAGTCTTCTATGGTTCCTTTGAAATTTCCATATACCCCAGTGCTGTTGCTCTAAGTGATTTTAGCAACTTGCCGACAAACCATTAAATATTGTGAGATGAGACACATATCAATTTAAAGAGGAGACTGTCTAGGTTTGTAATCTACCGCCAAAATACTCAGGACTTATTTTGGACTATTTTTAAAATTTTTTTTTAAATTTTCTTACACCCCAGTACTGTTGTACTCAAGGATTTTGGTAGTTTCCGTTTTGAATCATAAAATTTTTCCGAAAATGTTAAAACACTTCCAGAAAGCTTAGAGCCTACTGATTAAATTCCTTTTTGATTTTGGTAATTTTCCTGGTCAAAGTCGGCAATGGTACCTCAGCAAAGTTGGGAATGGTAAATATCCCTCAGAAGAAGAGTACTAGGGTATGAGGGTATTTAAATAATTATTTTAAAAACAATGCAAAGTTTTTTCTAAGTACTTGGGCGATAGATTTCAAATCTAGACGACCTCTTGTTTAAAATGATATGTGCACCAACCCGTAATATTCTATGGTTCGTTTGCAATCTCTTAGAGAAGTCAACGTATTTATGTACATTTCTATCTATATCTCCTAAGCATATTTATAAGTATGTCGTAAAAACTGAGAAGATATTTACAAATATTAAAATATATAAGGAATTACGTGAAAACATATTTAAGTGACCATATTTATATTCACTCTCTTCAAAAAATTATTTAACTGAAACACTTGTTTATTAAGCTTTAGGTAATATTAAATATAAAAATTTTTTTATTTATTATTTTACAGAAATATCAATAAAAGAATAAATTTTTATAATGCGAATAAAATTAACGAGTTCTAAGAAGCAGTCCTTTCTGAGAACCTCATTTTTAAAAGCAATAAAATGTCTGCAGGCACTAAATTTTTAAATTAATAAAAAAAAAATTCTAAGAAAGATATTAAATGGAAAAATAAAAAAAATTATTTTCATTTAATTTTGCACAATTTTATTAAAAATTTTATTAAATATTTAATTATCGAGAAAGATCTAATGAACTCTCTTTCATAAAGATGGCTGTATTCGTACTATTTAACTCAAGGCAATAAAAACCACACACACACATACACTTTTTTTTATTTTTCGTGTTTGTGTGTACAAAGCATTACGCACATGATAGCTAAAAAAATTTTACACAAAAAAAAGCAAAAACAAAATAAAATTTAATGAAAATGTGAAATGCCGGTTGTATTTTTGATTTTTCTGGTCCATTTGTTGACCGATCTTTCTGATTATTTTGCACAGACATTACGACTGTTATTTTTAATAAAACGGCGTACCACGTTTTATTGTCCGTCTTGTAGTTTAGACAATTTACGCAAAAAACGCACCAAAAATGGTCAAAAATAGAGGTAATCGCAATTTTTGACTCATAGCTCCGCTATTTATGGATCCATTCAGCTGAGTTTTAGTTACT
The DNA here is from genome assembly GCA_947397855.1 of Thelaira solivaga. NCBI lineage: Eukaryota > Metazoa > Arthropoda > Insecta > Diptera > Tachinidae > Thelaira > Thelaira solivaga. The sequence continues at coordinate 39,660,178 of OX377613.1, forward strand.
ATGCTTTGAACGTGATGTTTGAAAAAACTGCGTACTACTTTTTTTCAGCAAAAAAACAAAGCCATTGTTAATGAAAATCTAAAATTTCGGTTGTATTTTTGATATACTTTGGCCATTTGTGGTCCGATTGCTTTCAGTTTTAGCATAGGTATTATAACTGATATTTTAAACAAAACTGCATACCACATTTTTTGGCCCGTTTTTTCGTTTAGACAAAATACGCAAAAAACCTACTCAAAAAATGGTCAAAAATTGAGGTAGTTTCGGTTTTTGACTCATAACTCCACCATTTATAAACGTATCTGGCTGAATTTCAATAGAAATAGTCTTATAGCAACAACTGACCGTTTGGTATACTATGCTTTTCTGTATGTTGTCTAGATTCTTCTGAAAGTTGATTTCAACGCCTACATGGACAGACAAACGGACATCGCTAAATCGACTCCGCTACTTATAAGGATCCAGAATATATATACTTTATAGGGTGTCCCATGTATTGTGCAGAAATTACAAACGGAATCACAAAGTTATAAATATGTAGCCTTCTTACTTACAGTGAAGGCTTTTTATACCCTTCACTGTAAGGCATTAGCATGGCCTAGCTGCTTTTGGTATAGAATAAAGAAAAACTAAAATATTTACATATCATGTAATTGTCGAAAAAGTAATTCTACTTATAAAATAACATGAGTAATTGATATTTGTCCTTTTTCTAACTAAATGATTGAGTTTCTATTAATCTGGTGATGAGGACAATCACAAAAGATGGTTAACCGTGATGATTACATCACAATGTTGGCATTTTGGTGGTGGTATGTTTTGCAGAATATAGTTTTGTGTGGCTACGGTGTGACCCAGATGAAGTCAGGAAAAAGTTCTGACTTGGTGTTTGGTTATTTTGATGGGATAAAGTGGTGGTATGAAATCCTTATTTAGATCTTTATAGTGTGGGTGAAAGTAACTGGACCATTCATCACATTGCCTTTGGCGTAAGTGAGTTTGTATAAGATTGATAATATCAGGTTTTTCTCGTTTGTATGCTTTGATAATTTGTGCACTGCATGTAAATTTGGCAGCTTCATCTGCTTCAGTGTTGCCTTTAATATAGCTGTGACTTGGAATCCAGAGAATTTTTAATTTTGTAGGATGTAATATTAAACGGTCGCGGATTTCATTAATAGTATTCCATTTAATCGAAGATGGGTTACAGTTTCATGGGTTACAGAAGATGGGTATTTAGTTTCAATTGCAATATAAACAGCATTGACTATAGCCAAGGCTTTCGTTTTAAAAATGGATTTGTGATCTGAAAGAATTTTTTGCTGAAGTATATTACTATTGTTATCAATAATAGCATATGAAATTTAAACCATTCTTATTTTTTGAGCCATGTGTGAATAAAAGAGACCATCCTTTAGCATTTAAATTTTGTTCTTTTTCCGAAATGTATGTTACAAAAATGTCATCTGGTGTATTAGATTTATAAAATTTTGAAAGTGAAGTAATTAGGAGAGAATAATATTCTTGGTGAAGTATGTACTCGTATGTATGTTAAGAGTAATTGCTGACTGAAATGATTTACTTATTGCAGATTTATATTTGTATTTATATTCTTTTTGCAGACATATGTTTTCTTATATCATCATCAATATTTAATACATTTATTCGGTCTTCTACAGAAGGTAATCCTGTTCCTTCCAGGGGTAATTTTTTGCAAAAATTTATACCTAAAATCTTTAATTTGATAACGTTATTTATATGAATATTATTTATGTTTATGTTATAAAGGGTGTCTGAACAAGAACGCAAGATTTAAATTTGGCGCCATTCGAAGTGTCATTGTTTGACATTTGAACAATTGTTATTGTTTGCTAGTAGAAGGAACGAGGTTAGTAAAAAATGACCATGGACAGCGAAGGGAGTTCGTTAATTGGGTATTGGAGAGACAACATGAAAATGCTGATTTTGCCGATAAAATCATCTTCAGTGACGAGGCCCATTTCCATCTTGATGGCTTCGTCAATAGGCAGAATTGTCGCATTTGGGGTGAGGAAAATCCTCGAGTGATTCACGAGTAGCAAATGCACCCTCAACGTGTCACTGTGTGGTGTGGTCTTTGAGCTGGAGGAATCATTGGACCTTTTTTTTATGAAAATGAGGCAGGTCAAGCGCAAACAGTCAATGGTGTTCGGTATAGTGAAATGATAACCAGTTTTTTCTTACCTAGAATTGAAGAAATGAATGTGGAGGGCTTGTGGTTTCAACAAAACGGCGCCACATGTCATACAGCCAGAGAAACAATTCAATTGCTGCATCAGTCATTTATTTAAAATTTAAATCTTGCGTTCTTGTTGGGACACCCTTTATAAGGAGAAGTCACAAAATTTTTTTCTGCATATATTGAACTTTGATACACCAAGAGTTGATTTGGTTTAAAACATCTTGTAGCAAATTGTTGGCTTCGGAGTTGCAGTTCTTTTTCAAAATGATGAATTTGGCTAAATTCCATTGAAATCAAAATCACAGAAAGGGGCGATCCTTGTGGAATGCCGTTGTGTAAAGAATGAATTGATGAGTATGTACCATTAACTCTAACACGAAACTATTGATTTTTTATATACGATTATATTAAGTTGTAAATTTTAGGTCCATCTTTTCAGTTTAAGAAGAATCCCCAGGATAACATATGCACCGATTCGGTCAAAAGCTTTCCCAAAATGAATTGATAGGATAGACACGTGGTGTCGAGACTAAAAATTTATACAATATCGACCTGTTTTAAAAGCTACCTAGTTTAGAGCTATAACATGTTTCTTCACTGTAAACCATAATAAACGATTTGCAATAATTTTTTCAAGTTATTTGCTGATACTTGGCAATAAAGAGAAAGGTAATATTTTGTTGTTTCTATTTTCCAATCAGTTGGAATTATTCCAGTGTTAAGGACATTATTATGCAGTTTCAGTAGACGCTGTTTTGATTGAAAACTAGTGTTTTTTTTTTTTTTCATTTTATATGATACTCGATCAAAAGAAGGGGTACATCCCTTTACTTTAGATAAGCAATGAAGTAATTCGGTAAAAGTAATATCACTTTCAATATATAATGCATTTGTATTAATGCCACTAGAAGTACATATAAATTTGTTGGGATACATTTTTTGCTTGAATGAAAAGTTGAGAAAAATTTCTGTCGTCGGAGTAATCTGACCATTGTTCTGCAAACGCTTTTCCGATTGAAGACGAGTTGGTGAGGATAAAATCATTATTTTCAATAGCTAGTATCTTTTTATTGCTGTCATTATTTGTAAGAATTTTTATTAATTGAAGACATGGTAGAATAAAACCAGGTAACTTCAAAAATAAAAAAATAACAACATTACAAAAAGCCCATATATTTTGTTCTTGTTTTTGAGGCTCCTCCTGTCAAAAATTATTTCCGGTGTTTGATATTAAGAAGTGTGCTAGAGTGAAACAAAAAATTTTTTTCCGCTTTTGATTTCTCTTTAACACATTGATATCTATTAATTTTTGACAGACCGAGCTTCAATGATGCAGGATTCAGCTGGCGTCTCAGTGTCACCTGGTTTTCTTACACCATTATTATTATTATCACTATGGGCTATAATCGCACCACGACCTTTAAGATCTATTGTGCAGCCCAGTTCCTAATTACAATCCGAGACTCCTTACGAATCTCGTAATTGCTGTAGGACTAATCTTGCCTAGATCTCCTGGGACCAATGCCCCACTACCCAAGCAGCCTATTCTGCGTCTTGTTACCGCTGGGAACACACAGATAATGTGTTCCGACGTTTCCTTTGCCTCGTGACAGAAACGACAGGAGTCGTCTTGTATCACACCGACTTTACTCATGTGATAGTTAAGTCTACAATGGCCTGTAAGTAGCTCAACGTAGAGTTTAATGTCATTTCTGCTGAGGTTCAAAACAACATCTACCCTAATGCGCTCGGGGTCGATGAGTCTCTTTGACTGCCAATAAAGCTAACTGCTTGTTCCATCAGGCTACATTTTTGTTTATACTTGGAGATGATTGAAGTGCCGAGATATTAGCTGCTGTTTTTATCGCTTTTATTATAAGTAAAGTATGTATGTAGTTGTCTATAAAAAGTGTCTGTAAACATATGCCAATCAGCATGATTAAATGAAAATTTTGGAATACAAGGGGTGGCTAAATTTTAAGAGCCGATGTTGATTATGAATAAAACACAAATTATTTAGGAAATTATTGTGATTTCTTTTTATTATGATAATATCATCCTTTAGCTCTTGAATTGTTGCTGGCTTATCAACGTACAGCTTTTCTTTCAAATAACCCCAAAGAAAGAAGTCCAACGGTGTCAAATCACATGATCTTGGCGGCCAATTGACAACGCCACCTCATGATATAAAAAGAGAAATTGTTTCGTTAGCTGTGTGGCAAGTGACACTGTCCTGTTGAAACCACATATCGTCCACATCCATATCTTCCAATTCGGGCCATAAAAATCTCGTTATCATCTCACGATAGCAAACACCATTCACAGTAACTGCCTGACCGGCCTCATTTTGGAAAAAATACGGCATGATGATGCCGCCAGCCCATAAACCGCACCAAACAGTCACTCTTTGTTTGTGCATTGGTTTTCCGACAATCACTCTTGGATTATCATTCGCCCAAATGCAGCAATTCTGTTTATTGACGATTCTACTGAGGTGAAAATGTGCCTCATCACTGAAGATGATTTTCTTCTAAAATTGATTATCCACTGTTGCCATTTCTTGCCACCATTCTGACCATTGACGACGTTTGGAATCGCCAAGAGGCTTTAGTTCTTGAGTCAATTGCACCTTGTAAGCGTGTAAATGTAAGTCTTTATGCATAACGTTCATCAACGACGAGCGTAAGAAGTGCAATTTTTGGGCACGACGACGAGTTGAGGTGGACGGCTCTTCAGCCACACTATCGCGAGCAGCATGCACTGGTGTTTTCACATCTTCACAGATCCGGTTTGCTGTAATTTTTGAACGATTTTTTCGATTGTACGCACATTTGGAAGATTAAATTGACCGAAAAAATTACGAAGTGAACGATATGCATTTTTAATGTGAACGCCCATTTTCATAATAGGCTTTAATAACTTTAACGCGTTGCTCGATTGTGTATCTTTCCATGGTTCAAATTGAGTTAGTCTGAAATTGGGAAATGTCAAATGAAATGCATAAAAAACTTGAAGCTTAGGTATACATTCAACATCGGCCCTTAAAATTTAACCACACTTTATTTGATAATTATGCCATTAATACTGAAAATATATTTAGAAATACTAAAAAACGCAAGAGGCACGTTAAAACATATTGAACTCACTTAATTTTTTGTATGTTTTTGATATTTTAGAATAATGTGGAAAGTGCAACATATGAATATTTCGCCAACACAGTGAAGGGTACATAAGACTCGGCACAGCCGAATTTAACTTGTTGAGAGTAGTTATGGGTTGTCTCTATGCTGTAAATGGTACTTCTGTGGTATTTTCGTATCAGAAAGTGATTCGAGGCCAATAACGAAAATGATACACTTTAATTGTTGCGTTAATATTTGAGCCTGTAGAAAACGTTCGCATTGCTTATTTACTCTACAAGTGTACGTGACTATGTTCTCGCTGTCTCCTTTTACAATTTCAAGCAATTGTAATGGATGCTGAATAAAGATAGCTTACAGTAGAATAAAGCTTCAAGTTGAGGCAGAGTTTCTTTAAACTTTAGATCTTGCGGCTTTCATAGTATGGAAAAATTGGAGTAGCTGTCGTATACCTCTTGACTTAGTTTCCTCAGCATCAGTCTAACTTTGCATGCGTCGTCTAAAGCCTTTGCGTCATATTGAAAGTCACACCTATTAAATTCCCATTGTTGGGTGACGGTGTAGCCTCTGTGCTTGATGCGCTGTACGTACATACTTAGCTTATTCAACAACTCTTGCTGTCTCTGAGCCGTTTCCATCTGCTGGGCCAAAATTTTTGATACGATTGACTCTAGTGTTGACATTTTTTCCTTTTAAATTAATAAATACAATCGAGAAAACCAGAAAAGCAAATAGTTCCACAAATCCTAGTCGGCAATGTTGTATTTCCGTTTTATTTAATAAAATTATGTTACAAATAAATACAAAGGCTACAAAAATATTTAAATGACTACCGCTCTAGTATTAGACTCACACGAACTGACTGATTTAATAATCATCTTTTATGTTTTGACCAAAAAAACGAGAATGAAAAGCTGCGTTTCCGTACTTTACTTTGGGAGCCCCCGGCAAGTGAGACAGAATTGGAGAGAGTAATATTCTTCTTCTTCCTGCCCGAAACAGCCCGCAAAATTTCTTCGGGCTGATTTTGGTAAATGTGTAAAACAATCAGCTGTTGCAAGAAGTAAACAATTAAAATGTAAAAAAAAATTTTATAAGAGCTTAAATAAAATTATTTTTATTAAAAAATGTAACATTTTCATTTTTATATAATAAAAATTTAAACTTTGTTGCCGCCTTTTATGCTGTTTTGTATTAAAATGTCCAAACACTTTGAAATTTATTTTTTGGGCTAAAAATTTGGTTTTTGCTGTTCCCGTACTTTTAAACATTTTAGTCTCTAATTGAGAGTTAATTGTCTTTATCTCATTTGCCCGAACTTTACCCAAAAATTACGGGATCAGAGCTAAAGAATACTGAAAAATAATAAAAATATTGTTGCTAATTATTTTGCCTTTGCCAATAAAAATAATATGGAATTATGTACTTTAAAATCTAACCAAGCCAATCCAAAAGTGAAGAAAAATAACTACAACTACAGTCTAGTAGTACTTCTAAGCTCGTTATTGGAAGGAATTTGTTCTTTTGAAAATTGTTCACTGAATAAAATGCGCATCTAGAAAGCTATAAACTGCAATACTCGGTGACTTTAAATTGCTGAAAAAAGGCAGTGATTTACAATCGCATATCTTATGTGGTTAAAAATGACTCTTTCATTACCTAAAATATGCCTATCGCTTTTTTTTTTTGGTGTGATTAAGATGCGTTTAGAATAATAGAATCACTTTCATTATTTTTTGCTGCGAAGAAATGAGTTAAACTCTATTAAGCTTTCATACAAAATCAAAATGTTTTAATTTTTTTGTATTCCTGCACTTCTATGTTTTAATTTAATTTAATTTTTATTTCATTATTTCTGTCATTAAATTACGTATGTAGACATCCAATTGTGAATAGTCTAATAAGGTATTGCGTACAATATTTTGTAGTGTAGTGGGCCATATTTGCTCCAATTTATGAAGCTTCTCTACAGCATTACATGTATTTTCCATTATTACAGTAAAATGTATTTTACCACGTTCACGTGTTGTTAAGTTAACATTTGGAGGCAGTAACGCTGCTGCACTGGCAGATGTGCTTTTGACAGATGTGGACGTTAAAGTTTGGCTAATGTTTGTATTTAAAGTGTCACCATTATAATAATATTGGTGTTGTAGATGACGAACTTGTTGAGGTGTTGGCAGCATATGACTTTCTACATTATTTGACTTTTTCCATTGTAATGCTTCTTTACCAACAACCAAACGTAACGATTTGTTGTCTGCTTTTCGTAGCCATTGTTTTGGCGATAATTTACTGGCAGTACATGTTTCATCTAAACGTAGACGTGTTAGTAACGGCTGTAACATAACATCTGGCATAGACCACAGTATTAAGTCCGAAAGACCTGAATAGATGGCATTAGCTTGTTCTATTTCTTGGGAAGATATCTCAATACTATTGAGCATTTTAAGACCCCAATGGGAAAGTCGATAAATAGCATATGAACGCCACATATTTTTGCTGGTTATAGGATTACCCTCTTCATCAATACTTAGCGAAGTGATGCCCTGTAACTCAGCCAATGCGTTCAGTTGGCCCAAACAATTGATATTCGTTTCACGAAATACAAAATTTTCAGCATGAACAAATCTAACTTTAATACGTCCCAATATGGAGGCAATATTATTGAAATTTATGTAGCTGAAATTTAGGGTATGAACATCATTAGCTTTTGTGGGATTCCATTGTTTGTCAATGAAACGTAAAGCACCCTGACCATAAATGTTTAAATAATGACCACAAATTTCGATCAAGTAGTCACCACCCTGCTCGCGTTCTCTTTCAATAGCTGTTAATTTTGCTGAAGTAGCACCGCAGGGACCAGTTATACTAGTTGTTGTAGTTGAATTTGCTGCAATACCTGTACCTGTAATAGTATTAGAGGCTCCTGTAACCAAAGTCTTATTGGTATTCAATGTTAAGCTTGTATTGTTACCATTCATAGATGATGATGCCATTAAGATATTGTTATCGTTTTTGTTAGCTGTTGCAAAAGCAATAGAATAACCTGTTGTCGTTGTTATTGTTGTAAGTGGCATTGTTGTTGTTGTCACTGCTGTCGTTGTTATTGTTTGCTGAAGTGTGTTTATTGCAGCTGTTTGAGTAGTCGCATTAGGGTTCAGTTTACTTTGGTAACGTATGTTATTTGCTGTGGCAACGGTATTTGTTTTAACCGTATATCCGTTTGTATACCCTCCACTTCCATTTCCACTTCCACATCCACCACCACAACCAACAGCAACACCACCTGCACCTGTTACTGTGCCCACAATTGTTTGAGTTCTCATTAAACTACCCGTCATATAGCGTTTAGTTAATGTTACTGATGCTGGAGAAACAACTGTCATAGAAGATGATACCGTTGAAATTGTGACTGTTTGTGTTGAAGATGATACGGATGCTACCGTTGATGTGACTGCCTGATTTTGTTGGTTAGATGACACTCTGTTAGTTTCCATAGGAAATTGTAAATTTAATGTGGGTGTATAATTGTTGGCTGGTGCTATTGTTGGGGTGATTGCTTCTGTTGTAGTTATATTGTTGCACTGAAAGAAAATTTTCATATGAAATTAAAATGTTTAAATACAAACTTAAGTGAATAACTTTGTTTGGTTAAATTTTTCTTACTTTCTCTTACCTTCGACAGCTATTAAATTACACAGTGCGACAAAAAAAAATACCAGGGAAGCGATATTATTTTTCTGGTAGGTACTTTCGAATATAAGAAGAATCTGTTTTTGGAATTTCCCAAGCACCCGGTTAAAAAACCGGTTTTTCATATCTTTATGCATTAATAAACCAGTAACTTGGTTCAATATAGACCGATTTTAAATTTCTCAACGGATTTAGTAAGAAAACATTGAGGCCGTTTGAATGGTATTGTTTAAGTAAACTTGATAAATCTGTGAGTAATTCTCACCCAAACTCATTAAAAAAAAAATTTTTTTCGCTATTTTTCAACTTTGGAGACTTTTTTGAATTAATATTCAAAATATGTTTACTTATGAGTAAAAAACAACTCTTCTTTTCTAAGTCCGTTAAAAAATTAATGAGTTATTAAACTTTTTATTAAAATTTTTTTTTTCCAAAAATACAGTTTTTAGCCATTTGCTTGGCAGTTTTTTTTTTTTAACTCAGCATCATCAGTGAAGTGACTAAAAATATTCTGAAATCATTTATATTTTATTTTTGCAACCATTTTTAGATGAAAATGTTCGCCTTGTTCAGCGCTGAGTTGGCCCAAGTTGTCTGGGAAGAAGTCCAAATGTGACTGAAGAAAATGAATTTTTAAGGACATATATGAAGAATACGCACGTTTAAATTGTTTTTCTGCTTATTTTATGCGACTCACGAGATGGCCCTCTATTGCCATCATTGTGATTTGGTGCACGACCATCCCATTCAGAAAGATAGCATGTATGTTTTTGTCGCTGCTGTTAATGAATTTTTAATTAAGATTAAAATTAAGAGACACTGATAACAGTCACATTTTCATTTACTCTTATAACAAACCAGCATGACAGTCAGCCAGTACTTTTGAAGCAAAATCAAAATTTGTGTGAGATTGTCTAACAATTCTAAACAGACTAGCATCAAACAACAGGATCCACCTAGTACTGATGCTAAGTCACAGGGAATACGTAGGCAAAATAGGGGACAGAAGATCTAGCGAGAAAAGGTGCTGCTAATAACTTCATTTTAACAGGAGAATTCTGCTTACTGCTTTGGAGCTCAAGTCGGTTAAAAACTATGCTGGAAAGAAAATCGAAACACTATTAGTTGGAGACAAGTGATATCATGGTTTAGGAACCATTCCTGGTATTTCGTTCTCGAAAGAGAACCAATGACTTCCTGAACATGATTTGATCAGAAATTATTATTGTCACGGGATTCATGACTGCGAATTGTATAATATTGAAACACTCGGCAAGTATGAGGATCAGTGGCAGTGACATCTACACAGGTTGTGTAACGAGGACGAAGAGACAGCAGAATATTTATTGTCCCAGTATTATGGTCTATTTTGAACCTGTTTTCGTATATTATGATATCACTAACTACGACATACATCTGACATGGTGTACAAATTACTCAAAGAAGTCTTTGAATTCTTAATTAATAATAGACTAAGAGAGTATTTATAATATGACGGTAGTGTCGCAATAGACCTAATTAGTTCTTTTCCTAATTCTTTATTTATATAAAAATAAAACAAAATAAATGTTTCGAGGACGAATTTTTTAATTTTAGACTTCCCCATTTATTCAGGCACATGTTCAGTAATGCGTGTTAAGTTTTGCGACCAGCATTTAGAAGCTGCCTTTTACTTTTGTATAATGGTGGACTGAGGAGATATTTGTGGTAAACTTTTTCCACAACTGAATGGTTCAGTTTAGGAACAAATATAGCATGTAGTGCATACATTTATCTAAGAACCACTAGACAACAACTCTATTCTAGAATCGTTTCCTTCTTGTTGTTAGAAAACAATTTAATTTAAACTGAACTCATTTGCCTCCCAATTTTAAAATGAAGAATCACCAATCTTTTTCTTAACATACAAATTTTGGGACTTGAAATCGACTTGAAAAAAAACAGCCCAATTCACAAAGATTTTAGACAAGTTTGCTTGAAAACCTGTTGAATGTTTTTAGTCTTTAACTTCTTATAAAACAAAACCTCTTGAGAGCACTTTTTTTACATTTAAAAAAGCTTTAGGACATAAAGCTTTCCAGTGTTGTTGTTTGGTTTTTCTTTCTGTGCACCTAAATGCCACTCACTCACCTTAGAAAATGAATGAAAAGACTGATGATGTTGATGCTGATTGTCAGGTGAAGATGTATGATTTTTAATATTCTCCATTTTTTCGTTAGATTTCATTGATGATGATGACGCTGATGATGGGTTATCAATGTTATTTGGTGGTTTGTTCGCTTTACTGGTTGTTATCCCAGTATCATCTTCATCTTGTGAACTGTAACAACTGGATAAAGAATTTACATTTGCTCCCAAGCTGGAGGCGGGAGAGGAATGCTCTTCAATATCTTTATTATTTGTCTCTTCAAATTGTTGTTGCTTTTGTTGTTGTTGTTGGCTTTCAATAGGTGGCAATTTTATAAATTCCTCATAATTATTTTCATTAGATTCCGCAATTTTTTCCAATTCAGTAGCATTTTGTTTATGTGCTGTTGGTTTCTGTTGCTTAATAGAATTCTGCATCATTTGTTGTGACCTCAAGAGTTCCCAATTAGTTCGCGCATTTGATATAATTTCTTCTCTGCGTATAATATTAAATATTTCTTTGTTGTCAAGGCTACTATTAGCCTCTGATAATTCCTTATTTGCACGCCAAGTCATGGCAGCTTTTCTCACCTGCTCGGTGATTGGCATTTGACTAAGTGTTTGTAATTTTGGCAAGTAACTCACCAAAAATGAAACACAATCACCAGCCAGAGTTAAGGGATTATTTTCTATGGTTATTTCAACCAAATTCTGAGCCTTAGCTATGGTTGACATATCGTCTACCTTGTGTAAATCATTATGGCATAGCCATAAACGTTCCAGTGCAAGTAAATGTTGAAAACCATTAATACGTTTTAATTTATTGCGCTTCAAATTTAATTCTTTGAGATTGTGCAGTCCCATAAAGTCATTGTGATTAATTTGTCGTATTTGGTTGCCAGCTAAATTAAGTGATTTTAATTCTTTAAGGCAGTTGATTTTATTGGAGATGGAACATAATTTATTGCCATGCAGATCTAATACCCGCAACGTAGATTTCAAAGAACAAAGACCGGTGATATCAGATATACGGTTTTTGCCTAACAGAAGAACTATTAAGGACATTAAGCCATCCAGATTTGAAATACGTTCTATTTGATTATCATACAAATCTAAGAAAACCAAATTTTGGAAAATATTTCCATAATTTATAATTAATTGTTTGTTTTTAATTGCCAGAGATGAAAAAGTGGTAGAACGCACATCTTCATCTTCCTCATCACCAACTAAGGGCTCATCCATTTCAGTTGCTACGAGAGTGGACTGAGTGTGGTCAGTTATGTTGCTAGTGGACGAATCGAAACTTTTTAGATTTGCTAAGGCATCTGTTCTTCTTAATAAAGAATTCTTTTGGTTTTGCATGGTACCTTTCGTAGTTACATTGAATTGTAAATGGAAGTTATTAAGACAACTTCTCGATTTGCGCATACCAAAGCGTAATTGTGTGGGTTGTTGCGAGCTACTTTTACTGTTGTGGTTTTTCATTTCACAATTGTTCATATTAATCGATCTGTGCAGCAGTTTGTTACGTTGCAACATGAAACTACCAAAAGTCAAGGGATTTTTAATGGGTTGTGCATTCAATGGCAACATCAGTTGGCCAGGTACTACTTGTGGCTGTGATTGTTCTACATTTGATTTGGTCATAGCTAAAGGCATTCTCTGTTTGCCATTGTGGAAATTTGGATAAAGTTGGTGAGTTTGTTTTCCTAAAACATTAAGTTCTGCATTTTTACAAGAAAAACAATTAATTGTTTGTTCTTTGGTGGTTGTTTCTACTTCAGCTGGTACTTGTTGTTGTTCTTCCTCTTCTTTCTGCTGCAATTGGTCTTGCGTTTTTGGTATGTGAAATGTATTAATGAGATTATGCTGCAGGGATAACAATCTGAGATTTGTTTCATTTTCAAATATGGGTATCGCGGTTAGACCACGTTTGTCGTAATTTATACGATCTGGTAATTTTTCCTGTTCTTTGGCATTGCGTTGTATGTGACAAATGCCATTGGCTTGTTGTACTACTATAGCAGAGTACGGTGATGCACAAGGAGTTCCACTTGTAGGTGTTGAATTAAGAACAACACCTGCAGTTAAAGGGCGATTTGAGTTGGAGTTTGAAGATGATGTAGACTTGGAACGCTGTCTATTGATTGGTCCCCTTAAGGAAGGTCTTCGACGTAACACTGTTGGTTGTCTTAGAACTTTAGGTAAATCATTAATTGTATTATTTATGATTTTGCTATTGCCCACCACTCTACCGCCAGTTATTGTTTTTGTATTCCGTTGTATTTCCAATTGTTTTACTAAATTTTTGTTTGCATGTTGGTTGTTTAGTTTTTTTAATGTTGCATTCGATAAAGTGCTGTAAGAGCGTCGTATAACTTTTTGTGGTCGATTTGTAAGGTTAGGAACAAAAGGTTCTATTTTCAGAAAATTTTTTTGAGGTAATAATGTTGTTATTGTAGTTGTTGTTGGAGTTGTATATGAAGAATATGATGTTATTGTTGTCGTCGTTGTTGCTACTGCTGATTGTGCTGTTATTGTAAAATTATTCTTTATTACAAATACTACACCATTTCAGTTATCAATAAGTTAAACTGAAATTTCATTTCAAGCTGTTTTTCGCACGGTTGAGAATACAATTTTTTTGAGAAATTATAGATTTCTGCACAATTATGTAAATATTGAAATATTTTACTTTTAATTATAGAAAAAAAGGTAGTGAACAAAAAATCAACTTAAGGCTGGTCTCTCTTTTCTTTCTATTCTTACGATATTCAGACATCACACGAAAACACTTTCGACACACTAAAAGCATAGTTAATCTTAAAATATTTTTCTGTTTTAAACAGAGAACTTATTGAATATGATTCAAAGAAAATTACTATTTAAGCTTGTACACATAATTTGAACGAAATAAGAGAGCAAAGTAAAAGCTTAGAAAAATGTGCAAATTTCTTAAGTGGTCAAAAGAGGAGCGCTAGTTATTTTTTTGGCAGGACTTAAAAAGAAATGGCCAGTAAAAAACTTTGCAAAGTTAGAGATTTAATTTATAATAATAAAACTACCCAATTCATATCGAATTAAATCCCTAGAAGTAAAATGAACTAACTCCCTTATATTAACAGGAATTAAGTCCAAAGAAAGTAAAAAATATTATCTACTAGGAAAGCTCCAAAGTAGGTATATCCGAAGATGTTAGTTAGGTAGTTAGGTGATAGTAGAAAAGAGTTAATTTTAAATTAAAAATCTATTTTTACATGTGATTTCTAATAAGTTCAAACTCATGATAACTGTTTTGTATCATGTTTTGTTAAGCCAAGGTAGTACTTTTTCAGATTATAAAAATTTTTGTGATTAATAAAAATTGGACATTTTGCCCCCTAATTAAATGCTGTGCTTACTGAGTGTTTCTTAGTCCCCTTTTACATTATGAACATTCCTTCCCGGATATTTTTTCTAATCTCTCTCTCTCTCTCTCTTTCGGACATTAATGTCCAGATAGAAATTTTTTCAATTATTTTTTCTATTTATTTTCGTAACGTCCTTAATTGATTTGTATGAAAATTAATTGAAAAGAACTTTTGAAGCAAACCAAATAAAATTAATAATAATTACATTTTAAAAATTGATTTCTATAAAAATATGGGCAAATTAATACAGTGTATAAAAATGAAATGAAGCAACAAGACGAAAAGTTGAAAAGAGAGACAGAAAAATTTCTAGTACAGACGGTCGTGTACTACACACCTTGCGTATTTGCCCCCTCGCCTCAAACTTCGTCTGTTCGGACAGAAATGTCCATAAGAAACATCATAATCAGAGCTACTAAATAAATAATAGCGAAATTCACTCTTGTTGGCATATGTGCCATTAAATAAAATTTGCAGCTATTTCTTGTTCCAATGCGTGAGAGACCTTTTGTAAGATTGTACCATAAACATAAGCGAAACTCTCATGTGCTCGTATATTTTTTTCCTTAAAGTAAATTTGAGTATTAATTGAATCCTTGAACCAACGGCAATGCCAAAGTTTTCAGAAAACAAGCTAAATTCGACTGTACCGAGTCTTTTATACTCTTCACTGTGCTAGCGAAGTATTAATATTTTTCACTTTTCAGTCTTCTAAAATATCAAAACCATACAAAAAAATTAAGTGAGTGAAAATAAATATGCCGCGTTAAATACATACGAGTATGTTTTAACGAAAACTTAAATTTTTTGGTATTTATAAATATATTTATTTTCAGTATTAATGGCATATTTATCAAATACGTCTTACATCATTAAATACTTTTATAAATATTTTTTTAGTAGTAGTTTAGTGGAGATCGTCTATATTTATAACTTGCCAGCTAAATATTCAGAAATTACTTGAGATTATTTAAACACTTTTTTTTTAATTTTCATATACCGCAGTGCTGTTGCTCTGAGGTATTTTAGCAACTTTCGGACGAACCATGGAATATTTCGGGATGGGACACATATATTCTTAAAGGGGAAGTCATCTACATTTGCAATCTACCACATAAATACTCAGAAATTACTTTGAATTATTAAAAATTTTTTTTGAAATTTCCATATACTCTGAACAGTTTTGGCCATTTCCGTTTTGCATCATAAAATAATAACTACAAAATATTCCCTAAATGTTAAAATATTTCTAGAAATCTTGGGGCCTACAGATTAAATTCCTTTTGGTTTCATTAATTTGAATTAGCAAAGTCGGTAGTGGTACCGCTGCAAAATCGGGAATGGTAAAATTCCCTCATAGCAAGAGTACTAGGGTATACGGAAATTTCAAAATTTTTTAAAAAATAATTCAAATTACAAATCTAGATAGTCTCTCCTTAAAAATATATATAGAAGTATTTAGTTACGTAAGACGTATTTGATAAATGTGCCATTAATACTGAAAATATATTTACAGATACAAAAAACGTTAGGGGTACGTTAAAGCGTGTTGAACTCGGCATTTTTAATTTAATTTTTCTTTTATGTTTTTGATATTTTAGAATAATGTGGAAAGTGAAAAATATTAATATTTCGCTAACACAGTGAAGGTTATATAACACTTGGCACAGCCGAATTTAACTTTTTTTTATCAAATTGTTTTAATTTGATTTGATTTTTTGACAAGTCGTTTTATTAAGTATTACAATGTAAAGTAACAATTGCAAATACGCACGGCTAAAGCTATTTTTAGTGCAAGTGAAATGAAGCAAATGAAAATGTTTATATTTTGTTGATGCATTGATTTGCATCTTTTTTTCTGCTTGCAAAAATGATTTCGGGTTTGAGGGTGTAAGTCTATACATCCGATATAGCATGAAAAGAATCAAAATTTTTTGTCTGAAAAAATTTGAAAATTTTCGATAGAAGTTGCTCGATATTGAATGCAACAAATTTTTCTTCAGAATTTCGATAAAGATGAAAATTAAATTTTACTACTCTTAATTATATCGCTATAATATCACATGGAAATGGTGTAGTACTTGAAGATGTTATTGCTGTTGTAGATGATGCTGTTATAGTTGTTGTGTTTAAAGCTTTTTCGTGTTTATAACTTGCTGGTGATGATAATTGAACTATTTTGGCTTTATTAGCTTTGGGTGATCTCTTGGCATTCGACAACGATAATGATGTTTCTTCAATTGTTGATGATGATGTGTTTGATTTTGTTGTTCCCTTAAGTGGTAGTCTTGTAGTTTTTGTTGGTTCCTCAGTAGTCTTATCATTATGTGTAATAAAAGCAGCTGCTTTTACTTCTGGTTTCACTTCAGACATTTCATATCATTCCGTTTACAATTTGGTTTTTATTTCTTTTTTGTTTTTTCACTTTTCTCATATTAATTTAGCTTTAGCTTATTCCTTCGCATTGATGATTTTATTATTATTATTTTATTTATAGTTTATTGTGTGTTTAAAATAATTTCTTTGGAATAGCCAGAGAGAAGAAAAACAAAGTATTTAAACTGTAAATATTTTATTTTGATATATTAAAGCTTTTCTTTTGTTTATTTTTTCTTTTTTTTTTTGCATTTTTATATTTTACCTCTGTTGCCTTTTGTAGTTTCTTTGTAAATTAGTTATTAAAGAAAATAGTTGTATTTCTTTTATTATTTAAGCTTTGCTGCAATTTCATTTCTTTGATTTATTTAAAGTTTTTTATAAAAAAAATTTCTTTGAACACAATATTTGTTTTTAGAAAAACAAAAACCATTGTACTTGTGTTGTCTGTATATTTTAGTCATTCAGACTCGTATTTGCTATTATTGTATCTAATATTTTTATTAGTTTGTTTATTCGGGTTATGTAGTTGCATATGGTTGCTATAGTTCAGTTCAAAGTTTATTTTATACATTTTTTTATTCTTATACTTGTCAATTTGAAAAATTTTTTATACCCATATTGTTTTCATATCGACAGTAGTGCTTAAATCATATTTTCTAAACTTTAAAAATATTGTTTTTACAAATGAAAACCAAACATACACGGCGGACGTTCAATAGTACAGATTTTCGTTATGGTGGAAAATTAGTATTATTGAACTGGTTTTTTTTACTAATATTATATGTATAAAATAAAACACATGTAAGTTATTATTATTGTAAATTAAGCCATATGTACCGAAACCCAGAGGATACTTTATACAGCCCATAAGTTCACTGTTCAAGATTTAGGCTTTGAATAACTCTATTATCCTGTTAAGTGAGAACACATATATCTCTCTGGGAGTCAACAAAAAGTCTCATAGAAGCTAAGGTTGGATAGTCAGAAACTATTTACTTGTTATGCACATCCAATAAAATAAATAATATAATTAAAATGTGTGTGGGTATTTCGTAAATTGCGGGATAGTGTACTAGCCTCGATTCGATTCCTGCCTAGACCTGGGAGTAACAGGTGCTCGTTAAAAAAATTAACCTTAGAATATATTTCTATATTAAGACTTTTATGAAAAAAAAAATTAACATATACCTTAAAACAAACTTTATGAAAAAATTATGTGAAGAATTTATTTAAAGCTTATTTTAAAGTCTACATTAAATAAATTCATTAAATTACTGTTTTATTGAAAATACACATTTTATTTAATAGGCTGTTTTCAATTTGGTATGTCAGCCATTACTGGTAAAAAAAATGGACAGCATAAAACTTTTTATACAAATCCATAAGCTTAAATTTTAATGGAATGTGAAATTTTCTTTTGCATAAAAGTCACTCTCAGTATTTTCTATATTTTTAACAGATCTCATTTCATCCATGCATATTAAAAATTATATGCAATCTTTTAAAAATATTTATATAGGGTCCGCCAAATAACTTTATTTTTTTTTGAAAATGCTATAAAAACATCGAGTGTAGCTTCGGCTGTGTGGCACGTAGCGCCGTCCTGTTGAAACCAAATGTTGCCAATATCCTCCTCATCAATTTTTGTGAACAAAAATTCGTTCAACATGGCCCGATAACGATCGCCATTGACTAACGGCCACTCCTTGCTTATTTTCGAAGAAAAATGGCCAAATTATGCCTCTGGACCAAAATCCGCACCAAACAGTGACTCGTTTTGGGTGCGTCGGCTTTTCAATTTTTGCGTGCGGGTTTTCTGTGCCCCAAATGCGACAATTTCGCTTGTTTACATACCCGCCAAGATCAAAATGAGCTTCATCTGAAAAGATGATTTTTTTCGCAAAATCGGCATCTTCTGTAAGTCGATCGCAGGCCCACTTAGCGAAGCGAAAACACAACCATATTAATTATCTGTCAAATTAGACATGAGCTAAGTGTTGCCATTCACGAAATAAGCACTAGTTGAAAAAAAAGTCGATGGCGGACCCTATATTTAAAAAGCTAAGCATGTGATTTGAGATGACCGTTTAAATGGCTATTTTCACAAAACATCTAACTAATCTTCAAACAGAACAAAAATTTAAAGGAATTTCAGTGTTTTTTTAAATTAATTTATTTTTTAAACTTCAATGTATTAAAGTCAGTAATACTAAAGCAAGTAAGTTTACTAAAATTTATAAACAAGTCTTCAAATTGTATGTTTTAACTAGCATTTAACTCGTTACTCCGTCAGCGAAGTACCATACTGTCCCTATTAAAATTTCTTATTTTGTTGTAAACCATTTAATCTCCGTTCTAGGTTTTTAAACACAAATAAAATCAAACGGTATAATTAAGGTATATAAAAAGTATAATTTTCTCAGTTTATTGATTTTTTTATTTGCTGAGCAGAATTTGAGCTCGGTCTGATAGTTCTAGATTCGGAAACGTTAAAAAATCAAAAAGTTCCATTATAGTACATGAATAAGAAGTATCGTTTTCTTGTCTTAATTATTTTTCACCTTACCCTGAACCATTTGAGCCCAGTCTAATAATTGTAGGTTAATTAATATTAAAATACCAAGAAGTACTGCTTTGTTTGCTAATGATTTTTTTACTTTGATAAAGAGCGTTTAATCCCAATGTCATAGTTCTAGAATTGTTAGCATGAAGAATTCGAAAAGCATCAATAAAAAGTACAATTTTGTGCCCTTAATGATTTTTACTTTGCTCACAAGCATTTGAGTCCAGTTCTAGGATTGTAACTATTAAAAAAGTACCATTTATAAATTAATAAAAAATACCATTTTGTCTCATTTACGGTTTTTCACTATGCTTTAGATCATTTGAGAATAATTTCGTACTTCTAGGATTTTTAAATAATAAAATATCAAAAAGTACCAAAAAAAAATTTATTAAAAGTACAATTTTGTCTCTGAATGATTTCACACTTTGACCTGAATCGTCATAGTCGTAGTTCTAGGGCTGTTCTAGGGTTGTTAATACTAAAAAATCAAAAAGTAGCATTAAAATCAATAAAAAGTATCATAATGTCCCTTTTACGATTTCGTATTTCATTCAGTATTTTTTAATTCTACTGGCATAACTCCTAGCTTGCACATAACATAAAAAATACCACTAAACTTGTTAAAATATAAAGTACAAATCATATTTCTCTCTTTTGGTACTTTTTTTCTCCCTTGAAAAAAATTTTTTAACATTGATTTTTATTGGGTGCTACAAATTAGTAATATGCTATGCTGCATCAATTTATAAAAAGATACATATTTAGAAATATTTTACCATTTTTTTGTCCGAATTTTAAAAAGTGCCAATATATATTGGAGACTTTTTTAAGAAGATATGAATACAATTTAGTTTTTCTTGCTGGGATGGTTTTTTTAAATAACTGAGATTAAAAAACTTACCAACATTAGTGCTGCAAATGTAAAACTATCAAAAAAGTACCAAATAAACATCCGATTATTTTTTTTTTAGCAGAATGTGTTTTGGTTTGAATTTTAGCTCCATCTGTAGTGGTTCCGGAGATATAAGAAGTCTGATTTTACTAGTTTTTACACTTTTTTACCCCTTTAATATTCGAATTTCCAAAAATCTCTTTTTATTCGTCTTACACATTGTGAGAGGAACCTCCTAGCCGAATTTCAAGTTCGTAGCTTTAGCCGTTTTGGCCGGGCGATGATGATAACTGAGTCAGTCAGTAACGTTAATCTTTTATACTGTGTAATATGTATAGATTGCTTTTTTATGTTTTTCATTTAATCATTTATTACGACAATAAGTCTTTTAAATTACTTTCCACAAGTTTACTTATTTAGTTTTGAAAAGAATAAAATTATGTGAATTCGCTTTAGAGACCTACAAAATTTTTTTCGAATTTGGTTTTCAGAATAGGGCCGAATTAAAAAAGAAAACTTTTATCTACTCTTTAGGCCCTTGTATGAAATAAAAAACTATAATTAAAAAAAATAAATAAAAAATATAAATTTTGTTTGGATCAATAATTTTTCTTCCTAATTATTTTGCTCTTCATTGTACGCAATAAACAGTACGTATGTACTCGTATGTAAAAAGCAGCATGTGCGGTAGAAGCTCTTTAACAGAAATCAAATATGCACAAAATATTCAAATATTTCAAGTGATACATATAGGGTGGGCCAAAAGAAACCAAGGGGTGTAAAAGTTTAATAACTTTTTTGTTTATTAACTTTTTTTTATTTTTTCTTTCAGATTATATAATATACAAAATGGAAATTTTTTTACACTAAGTATGAAAAATGAATGTCTCTTAAATGACCACCGTTTTCAGCTTCGCACTGGTGGGCTCTTTTTAGAGCATTTTCCATAACATCTTTCAAAACTTGTGGCTGTAGCGTTCGAATTTCTGCAACAATGTTTGCCTTGAGTTCAAGTGTTGTCTCTGGCTTGTTCACATACACTCGCTCCTTCAAAAAACCCCAAAGAAAATAGTCGGGTGCTGTCAAATCTGGCGATCGCGCTGGCCAAATAATTTCCAAATTTCGAGAAATTATTCGCTCTCCAAAAATTTGACTTAAAAGTGCCATTGTGTCTCGGACAGTATGGGCAGTGGCTCCGTCCTGCTGAAACCACATACCAGGTCTATTTTCAAGAGCAGGACGTAAAAAATTTTCTATCATAAAACGATACCGCTCTCCATTTACGGTTACAGCACTTCCATCTTCATTCTCGAAGAAGTAGGGCCCAATGACATTTTCAGATGTGATCCCACACCATACTGTACACCTGATGGGGTGCAATTGGCGTTGATGAATGGCTCTTGGATTTTGAGAACCCCAGAACCTACAGTTCTGCTTGTTAACAAAGCCATTCAAATGAAAATGAGCTTCATCACTCATAATCAAATTTTCAATAAAGTTGATTTCATTTCTGGCCAACTCTTGAAATTTAACTGCAAAATTTAGACGTTGCCGATGATCTGCGGGTTTTAATTCTTGGACCAATTGCACCTTATATGGGTATAACTGTAAATCTTTTTTTAAAATGCGCCGTAGTGACGTACGAGACATTTCTAGCTGAGCAGAACGCCTTCTGCCAGATGTTTCTGGTGCTTCGTTAACACTTTACTGTACTCGTTCAATATTTTCCGCAGTGCGACTTAAACGTGGTCTACCGGTTCGAGGCAAATCTCTTACGCTGCCATGTTGGTGATGACGATTAACTAAGCAACGAATCATCGCTTCAGAGGGCGAAATTCTGACGTTAAAATGTCGACGATATGGTCTTTGCGTTAAAATAATTGATCTCTGGTTTAAATAATAAAATTCTATTGTTCTGGTTCTCTGTTCAGTTGTGAACCTCTCCATTATAAATTCTCCAAGTGTTGTCTATATAATCTGAAAGAAAAAATAAAAAAAAAAAATTAATAAACAAAAAAGTTATTAAACTTTTACACCTCTTGGTTTCTTTTTGCCCACCCTGTACATAAATATGTATACATATATACTTACATTTATACATAAATATTTACATGTGTAATGAATATAAGCTTTGCTTAGAAAATTGTTTTATTAAATGTTATAAGAAAATTTGTTATACCCCCTCTCTCACAGTTACAGTATGAAGTGAAGTTTGTTATTCATTTGCTGTAGGGTCATTCAAGTAATGACTTTCTTCATTTCATAAATAAAAAAAATTTTTACTGACGAAGCTTTCCACAGGAAGGCGAAATATTGAAAATAATAAATAATTTTATAAAAAATATTAATTTTATAAAAATTATTATTATATTAATTATATTTATATAAAAAGAAAAATATTTACAGAAAAAATTATTTTCAAAAATAAAAATATCTTAATATACGAGTATACCATAAAATTCCTAAACGGTTGGACTGATTTAATTGAATTTCTGTGTATGCCTTTGGGTTACACCTTGGAAAGTTTAGCGTCACAAGTCCGCCCAGCAGTTGGCGCTGAAGTCGGTATCTAGCTTATTTATCTACTACCTGTTTTTACCCGGTGTGTCACGGTTCTTTACTCTATGAATACGATTTCTTAGAGTAAGAAGATAGAATATACAAAAATTTTATATTTTAGTCAAAACCCAACTTAAATTTTAATGAAAATTGAAATAGACCCCGCCCAATTTTAAAATTTTTCTCTAATCGAAGAGCTTCTACGCCGATTTGCCTAATTTTTTTATTATATGTATGTTTGAAACTAAGCGAACTTTTATTTTTTTCTCTTTTTAATTATTTATAAATAAAATTTGAAGGCAAAACAACATTTGCCGGGGCAACTAGTCTAATTATAAATTTAAATTAATTTATTTGAGCAATTTAAATTATAAATTGCAAATAAAAAGATCGAGTATTAAGATGTTATGAATTATCTAATTGTAATAACATTTTTTGGGACGACTGTTTTATAATTTTTTAAAATTTTTTTAAATAGATATTTGGTATGAACTTTTATACTGACAACAAGTTTTTTGTATCGTGTATCATAAAATATGTACACGATACACTACTGGAGACTAGAACAAAGCACAGTTTCTAGTGTCCTTTTTACAGTAGACCAAAAAGTTCTGTGCAAAAATGACCCAACAGAACAAGCATTCACACTTTTAGATTTTTTTTTTACAGTTCTAACAGTTCTTGTGTTTTGTACGGCAGTAGAAATTGAAGACAAAAATTGGTTTTAAAGCCGTGACGTGAAATTAAACTGTGCATAGTATGCACTAAATTGCTGCACAAGCATACTTGAAAGCCACACATTACTACAAACATGTGTAATATTTTATGATAAAAAGTGCTTCTAAGCCATTTCAGTTCAAGAAACTAAATATTTAGTTTAGGATTAATAAAAAATTGGTATTCAAAGAAAATTATTTTTTATCAATTTTTATTATGTTTTTTATTATTATATAATTTTTTTATTTTAAGTTTATTTGACTTTTTTTCATTGATACGTTTAGTTTATTAAGCTTAAAGTCGACATTTCGCTGCAATAATATATAAATAATTTTTTAGTACGATCTCACGCTTAATTATATAATTTTTTTTTTATATTAAAGAACAAAGTGAAGACTCGGCGCGGAAGAATTTGGCTTTTTTTCTGATTAGGAATGGTTAATATAAGTTTTAAGAAATCAAATCACCAAAATGCCCTCAATTGTCTCGAATTTCGGAATTTATGAACATCAGTACCGCTTGGCATCTCTAATATCTGCATGTCATGTACGTAATCAGTCATTTTTGGTCAGACTATAAATATTCCACATTTGTAATTATGTTCATTGGAATTTTTCATGTTCACAACTGATAGACGAGTGGATGGATGTAATTTAAATTATCGTGCTTCAGTCTTTGCTCGTACAGACATTAAATATAATTTTCTTCTCTCCTTCACTTTGGCATTGAATAACTCATTATGTATTAATAAATATTATCAGCAGTGATACAAAGTTTTTCCGGCTGAGCCATTATCTGCATGTCGTTGTTTATTTTTTAAAAATAAACTGTTTATTGTGTTCTTCAACATGGTAGGAAAAACAACATACATATAATATAAATTACATAAATATAATAAATATTTATTACCTGGTGCGCCCATTTACTTGTAACAATTTTGTAAAAACGTACCTATTTAAGATCATATTCAGAAAAATAATTTAAAAATTTCATTCTAGTCATTTTGTCTCAAAACCGCAGGATTACACTCATCGATTACACTGTTAAATGTTCAAAACGGAAATTTGATGTTCTAATTGATGGCCATCAGACCGACAAGTAAGGCAACACTGAAAAATTTTATTGAGTGTTTGTACTCGTTTTCAATTAACTAAAGTTTTCTGATTACGAAAATAACTGTTTTTTTTCTTGCAGCTCTAGTTTTTAATTAACTGCCAGGTTAAAAATTATGACTACTTTTGTTGAGGAACAAGATTTTCTTGATTGACATCCTGTTTTAGAAGAAATTTTTAATATTAAAAAAAATTATTGCAAATAGAAGAAAACAAAGAGCCGCCGTTTTTTATATGTTTCAAAGAAACGAAAAATATTTTATTAAAATTAATGCATTTTATTCCCAATTAAGTCCATCCATCATCTATATATTTGTTACAAACAAATGTTGCCAAATGAGTTCGCTAATGTTTTTTTGCCGTGTTTGACTGCAAATCTGATACGCATATGACTATTTTTTGCACAATGAGGTAGCATAACTTTATTGGAAATAAAGTTAGTTTTCTTTGAAAATGTTGGGATTATATGCTCTGATAAATTGATATTAAATATCTTTTTACTTATTTCGCTCTTCAGGAAGCCTGTCTCATTTTGCTGATATTCAAGAACGCTATTCTATGGGCTTGCAAAATCAAATTAAATTTTAAAAAATAACATCTGTTGTGACTTTATATGAATGATATAGAATAGGCTTCAAACACATGAGCTAGTTCCTTACACTCGATGTTTCTAAACGATTTTAATAGAATTACAATAATTTTTATTTGTTAAAAAAATGTTTTTAAATTTTTTGAACTTTGGACTGTATGGTATTTGTTAGTCGCTTTAACTTACTTTGATGTACCGTTATTACTTCTGAAATGGTATTAACATTATTTTAAGAAGTAAAACAAAAAAATTATGAGTTGAAAAATAAGTAAATAATAAAAACATAAAAGTGATTATATCAATGTAGAGCGAATAAAGGGTTTGGTCAGTGATAACAAAGAATAAAAAACAAAATTCCATTTAATATTAAATGTGGACGTAATTTTGATGTTTTAAATCGTGATGAGTAATCATCAACAGAATCACTAAAATGGTTTAAAGAAATAAATTTTAAATTTAACAATGTCTTATCAAAAACTTCCACTTATTCAGAAATTCAAGCCACATACGAGTACATACTTATTTAAATTATAATATTTTTGCAAAATGCTTACTTAATGATCAATTCTTCTTGACAGGAAATACTTTATAGTAAATTTTTAAGTTATACCTTCTCTTCATGATTGTTTGTGTGCGTTTGAAGAATTTTGCAAAATGTTAAATTTTGTCGCTTTATAAATTT
Source organism: Thelaira solivaga (assembly GCA_947397855.1). Lineage (NCBI taxonomy): Eukaryota > Metazoa > Arthropoda > Insecta > Diptera > Tachinidae > Thelaira > Thelaira solivaga. The sequence goes on from OX377613.1 coordinate 39,686,268, forward strand.
AGCCTGAAATGGATTCTGAATAGAAGAGATACAGTTCTGAAACTTTTGAGCTCAATACCATTGACGCCAATAGCCGTAATTCGTGCAGATCTTTCATTTGAACCATTTGTCTAAATTTTTTTTAGTGACTAAAGGACTTACTAGCATATTTTGTTAAATATTAATACGAAAAATGATGCTGTGTTATTTTTCATAAGAAATTGTATTTATAAATGTGTAAATATAGCAATTCAGTAGAATTTGAGAGCGTAATGCTTGTGTGTGAGTTACAAAGTAAAATAGTTACAGTCAAATTCATAAAAAATATTTTTTTTTTAAATTTTTTTTTTATTTAGGACCAGCACTCAGGGGATGGCCTCTATTCATGCAATGCATGGTGATGGAACTAGGAAAATAGGTTGTGGGAAGGAGGATAGAGGGAGTAGTGTCTATGAACATTCGATTTGAATTTTCCCAAATTGTAGGATTCAGAAAAGACGTCAGCAGGAAGTTTATTCCACATACGAACTGTACGGCTAAAAAAAGAACTCTGTCTGTAATGCGTAGTGCGATCCACTGGCCAATCGACCACAAAGGGATGTGCTCTTGCTGAAAAACGAGTGGCTCGTGTGAATGAGGGGGTTTCGCGAACAAGATCCTTAATTTCATTAGAACACATTCCGTTGTAGTAGCGATAGAAAAGTGAAACACACAATAGTGAGTCAATAGAGCTAGCTACCCTACTGGCGCTTATTAAACAAATTTCCCATACAAAATTTGATTAATAAGCCGTTATTAAAAAAAAAAGTTTTTTATGAATTTGGTTTTTAGTATTTACATCTGCATTAGTGTATAAATTTCATGTTATTTTTAAGTGTTCTAGAATTCCCTTAACTTTTGCTTTTATAACTTGATACACCTAGAAGTATGCAGTAATAGCTAGTTGTTTGTAGAAGGTTCTAGGCTAAATTGCTGTACTGCGAAATGACCGTTACAGTGAAGCATTGTTAGACACCATTTACACAGGGAAAGTTTACTTTGCAAAGTCTTGAGTTTATAGGAGATAGGGGTGAAGAGAACGGGAGGCAGTACAGACTTTCTTGTACTCGCAAATTCGTTTTGTTCTTTGTTCGTAGTTTATATAACTGAAGTTAGCTGCAACTTTTTATTTGAAAACAAAACAAAATTTGAGAAACAAAACTTTCCCTGTGTAAACACCAAAGAAAGTTTAAAAGAGAATTCAACAAAATTTGTCAAAGTAAACTTTCCCTGTGTAAATGGTGTCTTACTAAATAAATCTAGATGGTTCTAGGTTTAAGTGAAACAGTATATAAGGCAATGCTGAGATTGACAGACAAGTTCAGTTCTATTTGAGACATTAAGCTGCAAACAGGTGTGTCAAAAACAATAAAGTGTCGTTGTCACGGTTATAAATAAACGGTGTTTCTCCAATAAGTGTCGAGAAAAGTGAAATAATTGTGTTCTTATTTTACAATACGAACCTTAATAAACTAAAGGTTTTTATGATAAGGGCAAAACTTAACAATATATTTAATTTTGCCAAAACTGTAGTTCTATAAAAGTTGCATAATTTTTTTAAAAAGATAAAGAATTAACAGTCATGCCTAAATTTCTCGTGCCCATATAACTTGTATTGAACATAAATAAATAACACCACGCGACGCTGATTATTTGGAAAATCCAATTTAGACATTATGTTACGCAGTGAAATTTGATTTAAAACAAGTGTTTTTTTTATTTTGTTATTCTTGAAAAGTAATAAAATTTAATGTTTTTAACTTAATTTTTTATTTTTTAAGTTATTTTTAGTAAGCAAGATAGTTTAACATAACTGTCCCATCCACAACGCTAACGTTTTATTTAGTTCTAACATTGAATTCGCTACTTCATTAGCGATGTGCTATATTGTTCTTTTTAGAATTTCTTATTTTGTTAAAGAAATCAGTCTCATATTTCTATACAATTTAAAAAATTTTAAAGTTTCATTTTAACGGATAAAAAGTACTATTTTTCCTTTTAATGATTTTTTACTTTGTTCAGGAGAATTCTATTAATATTAACGACCGGCCTCCGTAAAATCGAAAACAAAACAAATTTTCTAATGAAGCTTTCATTCGCTTTTATGGGGCGATTTGAATGAAAATTCAGTACGAAATGATCACAGCTTTAGGCTTGGATATAAGATATATATTTTCTCCCTTTTGCTATTTTTTTTTTATTTACCTGTTAAATGGCTTTTTATGGGGTGTTACTAATTAATAATAAAATATTCATATGCTGCATCAGTTTACATAAAGGTACATATACAGTATAAAGTTTATCCCGTATTTTTTTGAATTAAAAAAAAAACTGCTAATATATATTTTTTTAAGATGAAAAGAATAAAAGTTATTTATTTGAGCAATAAATGGGGTTAAAAAAACGTACCAACATTAGTGTTTTACCCTTTTTATCCCACAAATGTACAAATATCAAAAAATATCAAGTAACAATCCGCTAATTTTTATGGGACAATATTTTGTAGTTGGAATTTAGAATTTATTTTTATTAGTGCCGGAGATATGACAAGTCTGACTTAACTTTTTATACTCCTTAATATTTGAATTGAAGGATTTTTATCCTTTCTGATTAGTTCTACGCATTGTGAGAGTAACCTTCTCACCGACTGGAATGGAACAATTAATTAATCAATTAGCGATAAAGTGAATTTTTATTTTACAAGTTAGAAGCCAAATACTTTTCTTTACTTCTGAAACTACCTTCGTTCGACCAATTTATCAATTTACATATCAAAGTTTTATCGAAAAAATTACTTTAGCTAATTTGGGTTACAGTCTTAGTTTGTTTATGTATGATTTGTTTTAATTTTTCCAAAAATTCTATTTAAGGTCATTTTGAAAAACAAAAAAGGCTAGGAAAAAAGCTAAAGGCTAATCCATAAATTTTGAGGCTAAAATGGCTAAGTGATAAGTCAATGAGTCAGTCAGTAATGTTACTTTTTATATGTACAGATAACATTAACAGTCGGCGGTAGACAACTCAAAGCACAGAGCTTTTATTTAGGCATGGTCTTAGTCCTCTTGAATATATTCACTTCATTGCGACCATAGCGTAATTATACCAAGAGGACACAAGTCTACGTGTGATTTTTGTTTACATTTGCTTGTTCGATCTAATTTAAAATTTTTTTTTCATTTTTCTTTATGTGTTTAACTTTTTTTTGTGTGTTTTTGTGTCTTTCTTATGCTGAGTACACATTTGTAAAAATGTTTACGGAACACGTTTTTCGCTCAGGTTCCATTGTTTGATACTCACACTTGTTGGTTAAGCCACAAATGCAACATCTGTTATGTAAAGGGTGTTTCTTATAGACGTATAGAACTTTAGTGTTGGCATTACTGTTCAAGATGGCGACCGATTTAACAGCTGTCAAGTAATTTATTCTCAGTTTGGTTTGGCAATTCATCATGAATAGACTCACGCCTGAACAACGCTTGCAAATAGTGCAATTTTATTTCGAAAATAATGGTTCATAATTTTGATTTTCATAAGCGAATTTTGTTTAGTGATGAAGCGCACTTCTGGTTGAATGGCTACGTCAACAAATAAAACTGCCGCATTTGGAGTGAAGCTAATCCTCAAGTGTATGTCGAAACACCCTTACATAAAGAAAAACTGACTATTTGGTGCGCTTTATGGGCTGGTGGAATCATTAGTCCGTACTTCTTCAAAAACGATGATGGCCAGAGCGTTACAGTCAATGGTGATCGGTATAGAGCCATGATTACTAACTTTTTCATTCCTGAATTGAACAACCATGATGTCAAGGAGCTGTGGTTCCAACAAGACGGCGCAACATGTCACACAGCTTGTGCCACAATCGATTTATTGAAAGACACGTTTGGTTACCGCCTAATTTCACGTGTTGGACCTGTGAATTGGCCTCCAAGATCTTGTGATTTAACACAGCTAGACTACTTTCTGTGGGGCTATGTAAAGTCATTGGTCTATGGGAATAAGCCACAAACGCTTGACCATTTGGAAGACAACATTCGCCGTGTTATTGCCGATATACGGCCACAAATGTTGGAAAAAGTCATCGAAAATTGGATGTCCAGATTGGACTACATCCGAGCCAGCCGTGGCGGTCATATGCCGGAAATTATATTTAAAATGTAATGCCACAAGATTATCTTTCGGATAAATAAAATTCATGTCAATCGAATAATCTATCGTTGTTTTATTGCAATTTAAAGTTCTATACGTCTATAAAAAACACCCTTTATTTTGTATTATAGCATCATAACATCACTGGTGAAACACATTTGAAAAAATGTACTCGTATACTTTTATTTTTGTAATTGTCACTTTTCACATTCCATAATTAATAAAATTTATCCAACTCTCATTTCATTCAATCGCCATTTTTCTTTTTCTTTACTTCAATTAATTTTTTCAGCGGTCGACAAAATCCTACATGTTTACAGCTTGCTTATTTTAGGTGAACTAAACAAGTAAAAACAGTAAACAACGATACAGACTATTTAACCAACATCAATGCAACCAGAAAATATCCAAAAAAGTTTGATATTTTGGTAACCTCGAAGGGAACACACTACGGAACGAAACACGAAACATGTCATGTTTACGGAATATGTTTCCAAGTGTGTACTCAGCATTATGTATACAAAATTACTCACATACATGTTTTTTTTTATTTGTGTGCATTGATTTTGACATTTGTTTTCACATTTTACAATAACAAAATGTCTGGTGAGTTCACTTGATATAATTACACTACGTTTGTGACACTTTACTATTTTTCGATCTGACAGACTGATTTGATAGACAGGGATAGATAGAGAAAGACAAAGAGTTGAAGAGAGAAAGTGTGAGAGAGAGAAATGGAAATATTAATTGCATATTTTTATAGTAAAATTAAGAATGCATTTTTTTCGCCATACTTACATAAAAAAGTGTTAACGGATACACAATCCGTAATGTAAACTTGTCTTGTTTTATAGATATTAATGAGAAATAACTATTATGTCGTAATATTGAAACAGTAAAAAAAAGCAAAAGCAATGGTTTTGCAGTCAACTTCATTACGTACCAGATAAAAGCACGCGTTTCAAAGGATATTTGCTGACAGGATGTTTTAAATTTAAATTATAATACCAGCAGCTAAAAAATTTTATATATAAATCTAAGTTTCAGTTTATTTTGTTCGGAATTAGCCATTTAAAATATTTATTTAAAATTGATTTAATTAATTTTTGTTTTGATTTGAATTCATTTTATGTTGTTTACTATACCAATTCATTGATTTAAATAAATTAGTTTGCAGCAAATATAACACATAATGGGTGTGAACGAAAACACGTGGACAAACAAAAATTTATATTTTAAAGTAAAAACTAAAATTAGTTTTATAAGATTTTTTGGTTGATAAGGCAGTTCTGGAATATATACTAAAAAATAGGTTTTATTTCACTAATTTTAATATAACAATTCTATGGATCATAATTATTTAATGAACAAAATGCTTTATTTATTTAAACACTGATTCTTTCTGTAAAAGCGAACAATATTTTCTTTAGTATTTCTGTATTGCAAACGAATACAAATACGGTCACTGAAATCGACGAACTCGTAATGACCACTAATGAAACACTGATACATTTAAAGCTCATACAACGATATCTTTTGTTATTTATGAACAACAAAAATCTGCAATTAATACAGTTTTTTTATTGCTTAAAATAAAAGCGAGAGTAAACATTTGATACTGATGAACTGGGGCCAAAGTTACAGCAATTTATATTTGAATTCTATTGAAATTGTAAACTATATCGAGTGCCGCTCGTTTTTTAAATTCATTTCAATTTACGTTTTTTAAATAGATTAATAGTTTTAAATCAGTCTAAACTGGGCTACTTAATATTGGGTGGGCCATTTAAAATTTTAAATTTGAGCTACCGATTACTTTGACATTGAAAGGTAGAATAATATTCATTTCAATTTTTTTTCAGGTTTACGTTTGACATTTGCAATATTGGGAAGTATTAAAAACTTACTTCCAAAGTAGTTAGTCTTTAACGCAAGCTTTAAGAAATTTACGTGGACAATTGTGGAGAAGAAAATTGTCGTTCAGTTCAGTTTGTGATTCAATTTGTGAAGCGAATTCAGGGAAGCGGGTCGTTATTAGACAAAACAACCCGTGTACGTTCTCGTCCAGTACAATCAACTATCGATTCTTAAAATCGAATAGTTTTAATGTCAATTGGCTGCCTCAGAGTTGTGATTAACTATAAATGTTACGCAAACCATCAAAACACATTTGAAGTGTTGAAACATGAAATCGTAGAGATTCGAGCCGAAACAATCGAAAATGTACTGAGAAATTGGGTTGATCGGATGGGGTACTGCTCAGTCAGTCGTGGTAGTCATATGAATGATATTGTAGCCTTAAATGACAAAGTTCAACCTTACCAATACGAGTAAAACCAGAAATATAGCCGATTCAAATTTAAAATTTTAAAAGACACTTTGGTCCTCTTATGCTAAGTGTGTATGGCACACTGTGCTAAACAGTTTTAATTTTCAAATCTAGTCAAAAACCAATATTTGCCAAACGAAATCCTAATTTAAATATGCATATTATGAAATTAGTATTTGTTGTTTCCCGAATTTTATTGACTACACCTTGTATTACGACCGTACAGTTTTGTTTCCCACAAATATTTTATTCAAAGGCAAACATACAAACGCATGTACACGTATGAATGTAGAAAACTTTGTAATTTTTCCAATGATAAATTAAATAAAATACTGCTCATTTTTAGTATAGCGTTTTTGTTGTTGTTGTTGTTGTAAACAGTTTTTTGAACTAAACATAATCATATCATGTTAACGTTTAGAACTTTTTAACCGCAAACATTTGGTTTTTGTGTATAAACACCGAGTGAGTGTTGGAATAAAAAATACATATTTCAGTACATAGACTACACGTATGACATAATAAAAAATAAAAAACATCAACAAAAAAGTAGTTAAATATTTCAATTCAAACTTTCGTCATATGTAACTCGCCATGGCATTAAATTAATAAAAATATGATTTTTTATATTTGAACACAAATTTTAGAAAAAATATTTATATAAAATATTTGCTTAAGTAATTAAATAAAAAAAACGCTTAACTATTTATTTAGAAAAGCGATTACAAATTACATTTGTGTTTTGTTCAAAAATTAAATACAAATATATTTAAAATAATTTCATAAAAAGTAACAGTCCATTGCTTATGCTAAAAGTAAATACAATTTTAAAAATATGATGAGATTTATCATGATGATAGAGATGCTGTTAAAATTTCGTTGGTATTCAGAGATTGTGCTAGATCTGCTTCATCAATTGTTGCTTCACTTACTAAGGGAAAAGGCCATTCATGATAAATCGTGGGTCCACTGTAATCTTTTAAAGTCTCTATAAGATTATCTAATCTTTTAACTTCCATTAAATCGGCATTGAATTCCTTGACTTCATCTAATAGTTGATTAACATTCGATTCAATCACCTAAAAAGTAAAATAACTTTAATTAACAAATTTGTAATATTTATAATATAATTGAATTTAGTAGTTGTTTGCTAAATATGTACTGTCGTATTCAAAGCAAAAATGTTTGTTAAATAAAGGCTAAATAGACTAATGAAAATGTCAGTAAAGTTGTATTTGAAATAAAAGATTATATGAGTGAGACCAAAAAAAAAAAAATGAAGATATTAATGTAAAGAAGTGCTTTGAGTGAAATAATTCCCTCATTTGGCTTCATGTATGTGAGACGAACATATATAAATATTTATGTAAGATTATAATGTCCGTTTGTAATTTCTAAAATATACATGTGTCACCTTATATAAAGGGGGTCCAGCCATAATGCGCGGTGTTAGTTGTCAATCCCACCTTAACGTCAAGTTTTTGCCCAACTTAATTTTACATTTCTTTGCTGTAGTATTAGACAAATTCAACCATGGAGAGGTACATAATTGAGCAGTGCGTTAAGATTGTCGAAGCCTTTTACGAAAATGGGTGTTTAAATCTAAATCGAGAGAATTGTACTAAAATTTCAGCAAATCGGATTTTAGGAAATGTGAAAAGACCTGTGCATTCCACCAAGTTCGTTCTGCGGTAGTGTGGCAGAAGAGCAAATAAGGTTATTAAAATAGTTCGGCATATTAACGACATTGAACTTCAATTATGTCTTAAAGTCATGGACAATATGGACCATCGGATAGAGGTATGCCACCGAAGCCGTAGCGAGCACTTGGCCGATATTTTGTTTCATACATAATTCTATCATGAATATTAAAATAATTATCTGAAAACTTTTTGTTTTATTTACAGCTCACATCGTGTGTTTTGGTTCAACCATTCTAAAGTATATATATTCTGGATTCTTAAAGGTAGCATGATGTATTATCATAGGATTTGGCCAATAATCGCATGAAAAATTAATTGTCCCATGAAAAAGGAAAATGTAAAAATTTTTCTTAATATAGCTTTGTTGCAAGCATACTTGAAATGGCTTACAAGAACTTTTAAATATAAAATATTACACATGTTTGTAGTGATGTGTGGACTTCAAGTATGCATGTGCAGTATATAGGTTAAACTTGTAATTAAATAAAACTTATAAATACATATTAACTCGCTTCGAACGCTTTGATTTTGAAATTATTCCTCCTCTGGATTGTTTGATAGTATGTAACTAAATTCTATTTCAGCGATTCTCTATAATACAAATTTAATATGCTGTTTCGACAGTACAAGTGATCAACTAGTCTATCAAAATTACTAAAATAAATTGGGTACCTCCGTAGTTCTATGGACAGTGCACTAACCTATCGATTTAGGAGTCGCTGATTTGATTCTTGCCTAGACCTTATGTGTTAAGCTGTATAAAGGTTCTGTGAGTTTTGGTACAAGTGGCATAATTAAAAACAAGAAACAAAAACACAAACCTTAGATTTTCATAAAAAATTTTTTAGACGAGTTGACAGCTCGGGTTATGGAAACAGCACGTAAATTGCATGGTTTTTGATATTATGTTATTGTAGTAAATTTTATTTTTTTTATTGTACCTGCAGATAGCCTTATCACTAAATTTTTATTAAAACTTTTACATATTCATCCGAGGGCTGTTTGACAACTTCGTGACTTTTTGAATTTTTTCCCCAGTAACTTCAAATACAATACAGGTGGCGTCAACCACCATTTTTAAATAAATGACTGTCAAATTTTGAGCAAGTTGCGTCAGTTAGTTTGTGCTTGGCAGAAATTAAAAGCAGAAAACCTTTTGAGTTAAAAAAAAAAAATTATTTGGTATGTCGATTAAGCATTATGGCAAAAATATATAAAACTGCTACCCCATCCAGCATATTCTTCAGATTTAGCCCTATGCGACTGTTTTTTTAAAACGTGAAGAAATGGGGTCATTACCGAAACAAACGCTTATTTTGACGGCTTTGAGAAAACCTATTATTTGTAATTAATAAAAAATTGGTAAAACGCTAGACTAAATGAATTGATCTAAAAGAGATTATGTTGAAAAATAAGTCGCTTATTCAAGACTTTATGGAGCTATCAAACAGCCCTTGTACTTTTCATTTGACTTGTGTTCCATAGTTTATTTTAAAGAGCGTTCTTTTACGTTAAAAAATTAAAAAAAACAATAGTTCGTTCATCTAGTTCACTTAATCTTTGTTTCGTTACCGATACTGCCATTCAACGCTCTTTATTGTGTACATTGATTGTGAAAAATTGATGAAAGGATTTTTTTAGAAAAATGAAAAACAAATTAATTTTGTTACAAAACAAATTTTGAAAAATCGTAAAATAAAATTTGTTTTGCTGTTTCTTTTTAAATAATATAATAAAAAAATTTAAATATATAATTTTTTTAATAAGTGTAACTGTATATTTTCTAAAGGAATTAAATAACTTCATTTTGTGAAACAAATGTCTAGCGGCTTCAGCAATATTTCGTGCGTTCGGTAGTCTACAGGTTATTTAATTATAATGAAGAGCTAACAAATGAGCTATGGGAATGTAAAATACGGACTAATTCGTTCAGCTTAAGTGACGGAATATTACCAGTTCCTTTATGTACTACCCAAGACTACTTTTTATCGAAAAAAATAACGCTTATCAAAAGCAAACTGTCTATATATAGCAAAATATATCATTTCTTGTTTCTTAGAAATTTTACTCGACCAATGACTATAAAGTATTTTGTAAAATTATTTCCTAGCATTTAATTCTTTTTAAATATTTAAATTAACGGAGCTCATATTTCTTTTTTATTTTCCGCTGACAGTTTTATTTCATTATATAAAAATGTCTGTGTGTATGTTTAATTTCATTTAGAATGACAACTTTTTAAAATATCTCTATTCATCTGCATCCATTTACTAATGATTGAATTCAAACAAATCAAAAGTTTGCAGTTTTTTTACAGGTAAACCGGCAAGTGTAAAGCAGAAATACTTGAAGAAGAAAAAAATGATATATTAGCGTTTCAGTATTTTTTTGTCACTCCCTCTCGTCTAAAAGTTCTCAGGGAGTCAAACTGTATATATTCTCTTTTCCCTCTTTACTTGAGGTTTTCTTTTTATCAACACTGTACAAGAATTCAGTTTCATATTTCAAATGTGTTTAGTTAATGTTCATGTGCTTTTTTTATGAATTACCACATATCAACATATGACATTGACAGAGTGTTCTCGTTAGTAAAATTATCTTCATTATTAAGTATTAGAACTACATAGGTAGTGAAGAGTTAAATGAAAGAAACAAAAATAATTAATTAAGGTTACTAAACAGAATTATAGGTAGTAAAGGAAATGTGCAGAAATAGATCAATCAATAAGTAAGGCATAATAAAAAGTTTATTAGATAATTATAAAAACGATAAAATATTTACCATAATAAAAAGAAATTAACTTATATATTTCAGTTGTATTTCAATTTGACCCATATGATTTAACTAAATATATAAATAATCCTCCTTATTCTATAATCGAAGTCAATTTCATTATCTATTAATTTGAAAACGAATTTACACAAAAAGTTAACAAAAAATCTCATTTTATATGTTTATTTTCAAATATAGGAACACTTAAGTTAGTGGTTTTTAAACGATAGATAAACTGCCGAAATTTTAAAATTTTTTTATTTGATTAATCCAAAATAAATACTATAATTTTGTACCTCTGGGATTTAAAAAAAAAATCTTTTGCACTGCGAGACCATAAGGCTTCAAGTCACACTACACACATATTGTGAAGTGGCATTATGTAAACTACAGGACTTGCAGAACCGACTGATACTTATGCCAATATTTCTTATCTTACCACAAAAAAAAAAAAAAAAAATTAATGTAAGTGCATCTTAATCACAGCGAAAAAGCGATTATCATATTTTAAATGTTGAAAAACATTTTTAACTCCATATGTTATACCATCTTAAATTACGACTTTTTCTTCAACAATTCATTACTATTTTAGCCTCAGAATTGTGCCAAATTTTACATATTATTTTGCATTATTATTGCATTTTAAGGCTTCTAAATGCGCAAATTATTTAGGGAAGAGTTTTCAAAATAAGAATGACTTCCTTCCAGTGACACACCAATTGTTTCTCCTTAGAAGTAGAATATGTCCCGTAAATTATCTCGTTAGAAATATGATGTTATTCTTATTGAGTGCTTGTACTTTCTATAATATGCTCAGCCATATCATAACAAGATGTTTCGCCTATTTGTCACTGTATGTTGGTCAATGAGTATGTGTAATCCGCTATACCAAGGAATCCTATATAACATAAGTTTGTCTTGAATTCCAAATTAATTAAGAAACGGCAGACTGTAAATGACTTATAATATAAGCTCAGGTCAGCGTTACACTACCACAGCAGAATGACTATCTAATATCGTCCTTCTCCTCAATCTTCACTCACTAATGAAGGCGAGCTATGATTCTTTCATACAATATTACCATCCATTAATTAAATTTTCTATGGGCTATAGCAGCGAAGATGCCAATGGTAGAAACTTAATTATTGAGTGTTTTTAATATGTATTTATATAAAAACAATTGTTTTTATTCAAGCAAAAAAGTCATAAAATAATAATACTTTTTCTACCGTGTTTAATATTTTGTCATAAGTACTCAATAGACTCAAATTCGACATAAGTTATCAGTCCTTGCTCACAATAGTCATATTTTTGTTAAACATATGACTTTATCACTACTCTGTGAATCCCCTAAATATTTTTTCTTTTAAAATATTTTGATTTTGTCAATTAGATTTGAATATTTAGATCAGCGATTAGCATGACAACCACGAATTTGTCTATGTTTTAATACAGAATGCAGATGATAAAATCTTGCTTAAGCGGTGCATTTACGTCAACAGCATTCATTCACAACCGAGTGATTGAGTTAATAAGCTCGCACAACATAACATGCCCTCATTAAAAAATAATAAATGAATAATGACAACGTTTTTGTTATTGTAAATGTATTAAGAATACTAATAAATAAATAAAAGAAAAATAGAAAAAATGAATATGAAAGAAAAGTTTGTTTAAATGACGAAATAGTTTATCTCTTAACAAATAAGACAGGTATACAATGATTTAGATGCCTTCTTTTTTAATGCTACGTATAGTTATCGGAACGTACAGTAATACAAAAAAAACAGGAGGTTACGCCCCGTAAATTACAATAACTCGAGAGCTAGATCTCTGATTAAATCGGCAAAAAACATGTAAGAATCGGAAATGGTGTCCCTCTTTGTACTTACAGTACTAAGTAAGCCATTTTTCGATTTTCCATGTGAATATCATGAGAATAATGAATTTAAATAGCAAACCAACACAATTAGAAAGAAACAAGATAAAAGATTAATTTTTTTTTATTATTATATTTTTAACAAGGGCATATTTAACCGAACCCAAATAACTTTTTTTACCGGCACGAATTGAACCTACTACCCCCAGCTTGATGGGCTAATACTATTTACCACTAAACCACTTGTTTTAAAGTGGCATCGGCTTAAAAAACTGTTACTTGTAATTCCTTTTAATTAATATTATTTATTTTTTTTTTTTAATCATTCTTTCTAAAAGTAAAAGCTTGTTCTGTTTCAGAAAAATAATGTAGAATTTTCTTAAATTACAAAATGTTTTTTTTTTTAAATAATTAATCTCAGCATATGTGTGTTTAATAATTTAAAACATTTTAATTAAATAATATTAACATAAATGCAATATCGCATGTATGTCTGTATATTTGTAATGTATGTAAATTAAATATTTTCCTTTTAGTGAAAATAAGTGCAAATTATTGTTATTAAAACAAAACAAAAGCAGGCTGAAATGGGAACACAAAAGGTAAAAGTAAAAGCCATGTATTTTTCTGTTTATCGCATAATTTCATTTAAATATGTATATGTGAATATATGTATTTATGTGTGTATATTTGCATATTTACCAATATATCAATATGCAAATTAATTACGCATTTCAATATTTGATGCACTCGATGTCGCAATTTTTCGATTGTTAATCGATGTCTCTGCACAATTGATGTTGTCGACGGTGATAGTGTTGATGTTGCTGAAATTGTTTTTCTTTTTGTTGCTGTTATTGTTGTTGTCGCTTTTCTCGTTTTTGTTGTTGATGATATTGTGTATAATGCTTTTGATATGCTTGGTATTGTTGTTATTGTTGCTGTATCTGCTGTCATTCCTGCTTTTGTTATAATATCTGGTGTCATTTTTAGTTATTGTTCAATTTTATGTTTTTTTAGCCTTTTTATTTTTGTTATTTATCAACTTTCATGCTTTCATGTAGGGCTAGTTGTACTTGTTTAATGTTTTTCTTATAAATGCGAGAGATGTATATTTTTAAATGGAAAATATTTAAACTGCAAACATAATTTTTGTAATTTAAATTACAATTTTTTACTTTCTATATTAAAAATATAATTTTTTTGTAAGAAAAAAAATATATTTGTGAAATTTTTAAAATTTGCAAAGCATAACTATAACTGAAGACAGTTCTGGAAAAGAGACTAGTAACCATGTCTTTCCTTACCTAAAAAAATATAAGTTCTTAGATACCTGTAGTGCGATGTAGTAACTTTTATTACGAACATTCGCTTCGAAAAAACAAGTATAATGATATTTTATCGATTTCGGTATTCAGTAACTTTCCGACAAAAATATTTGAAGCCTGCGATGAAGTTAACAGCACATAAATAATCATCGCAAATAACGATTTGTATCGTACCAAATAATTTTGTCGGAAAGTTACTGAATACCGAATTCGATAAAATATCGTTATACTTGTTTTTTCGATACGAATGTTTGTAATAAAAGTTACTGAATCGCACTACTGGGGTGTAATCGTAGCTTTCATTTCGAGTCACTTTGATCGAATAATTTTCATTTGGGATCATAGCATTTGATCGAGTGTAATCTTAGTAAACATAATTTGATAGCAAATTAGCTGTCTTAAACAAAACAATTTGTTTCTTTTATACTAGAATATTCATTAATTTTTTTCTTAATTTTAAATTATATTTATTTTGAGATTGATACAATTAGTTATTGAAACTTTAAAATTATTTTCATCCTTTGAATCTAAAGAAAAATTTGGCAAAAGAGAAGCAATTGTTGATTCATATTCTAACACACAAAATTTTTAAATAAAATAAAAAAAATATTATAGTTATTATAAATTTATAAAAAAAAAAGATTAAAAAAATCTTTAATTTTTTTAGATTTTACAAAAATTCTTCGTACAGAATGGCTGACTAAAATCATGCTATACTTTTTATTTATTTGCATTTAGTCAACTTTTGTGTATAAATCTATTACAATTGGAAATCAATTACATACTATTCGACAGATATCGTGTGTGGTCATTTGCTTACTTCAGATGTATCGAAATTTCATACGATATGGCAGTTTGTTCAATATCGAAAGCGGCGATTAGACCGCAGACGTAAGCCTATAATGAACTGTCTCACATCGTATGATCCATTCGCATGAAAAGCTGATGAATTTCCACTATCACACAAAAAACTTGCAACAACATTTGCTTTGCTAATGTAAACAAAAACTAAAAATTTAACCTTGATCGCATAGAAAACTATCATTTATGAAAATTTCTAAATGAAAAAATTCTGCCACATATATAATTTTTGAGGACACACTATCAGACATGTGTGACACATGTGCACATATGGCATTCTTATTCAAAAGAAAAATGAGCTGCTAGCCTGATTACGATATGATGTAGCAGTTCGCTAGCATAGAATTTATTCATAACAGATTTTTAAAATATTGTAACTTTGAGAATATCAACTACCACAATTTTTATAAAAATTTCTATATATGGTAATTTTGAATAGGTAGCACTGCCTAGCAGCTTGTTAGATTTATCTGGGAATATTTTAGAATATGCATTGTGAATAAATTCTGTGCTAACGAGCTGCCATATTTATATTAAGAATAAAGCTGTAGGTTTTTAAAAAATGCATATGTATTCTAAAAGTAGAACAGTGTGTATTTTTTAAACTTAAAATTTAATGTATTAAATCTTCAAAATTAGTTAAGCTAATAGTGCATTTACATTGAACCGAAATCTATTAAATTTGATATGAAACCTCTTTCAAAATCTATACAGTTTATATTAGCTTTTTTGACATAATTTAAAATTTCATTTTCGTAACAAAAACAAGATGGTCAGCGAGTTAACCAGTTTAAGTTAGTTACAACTTATTCTTTATTTGTGTATGTATTTCCGGCCATTTTAAAACATATTTCTTTAATTTAATGTGTTTAATTTAATTTTCTTTTATACATTTTTTAAAAATGTCAAATTTTCTTGTGCAATTTCGTATTTTTTGTTGTATTAATAATAAAACCACAGTTGTGTGACTAGGTACACCAAGAATTTGCCAAAATCTTGTAACAAACTAGAAATCTAGTCAAAATGAACTAAATTTAGCTGAAGTTTTACATAACAAATTAAATAATTTTACATTACACAGTGCAACATTTTTGAAGTCATCGAGTGCAAGCTCCTTCTTGTGTAGAATTTCTCAAAGTACTTTTTGAAAGTAACTAAATTCCACAGTGGTTTTTGCAAGTTTAGCTGCCGTTCTAGCACAAGTATAGAAAGTTTATTTCTTTTCTTTTCCTTTTTTACTCAATTTTTTTTATCATTTTGGGAACTCTAATGGTTGTATTATCAATTATTACTCCTCACATGAGTAAACATGTCTGATATTCTTTTTTATAAACTCTTGTGTGCAATATTTAATATTTTTTATTGCAATCCCTACACCAAATGGAACGTCTCCTTTTACGTTTTCATTATTAATTAATAAATATTAATAATTTTATTTACGTAAAAAAATGTACGAGAAGCTATGTACCTCTGCATGCGTATGGTCTATAATTATTCGCTTTAAAAATAATTTTGACAATTTTATATTATAAATGCTGTTGTGGTAAAATTTTCGTTTTGTGTGTAAATTGAAAAGCTAAAATTAAGAACTAATGAAACATATTTGAAAATGTCAAACATTTTTCAATTCATTCACATGCATTCATACAATAAATACAGATTAAATAGTTTCATTTGAATACTTTAAAAAGTTAAAAAAAAACATATCAAATAAATAGTGTTTGCTTGTTTTGATATGCAATTAAAAACATTTTTGCATAAATGACATGTTTCACTTTTTTAATTTTTTTTCAAAGAATATTTTTCCATTGAACGCCAACTTTTTAAAACAAAATTAATTAATTCTTTCAAAAATTTAACTATTACATAAAAAAACCATGAAAACAGCAACCACTAAAATATAAAATACAAACAATTTTTATAAAGATTAAAAACAAACGACTGAATAAAACTAAAAACAAATAAAAAAGCAAAAACCGAATTGAAATCACAGCAAATAAAACCGTTCACGTAAAATTTGCTTGTTAAACTAAAATTAAGAATCTGAGTGCAAAATAATTTAAGTTTCAATCAGTAGTAGTCAGTATGTTTTGCTTTGTGAAATATTCATTCTTTTTTTTACTCATTCGTATAGAATTTATTTATTTATTTGTTTTGTTTTTTGTTTATATTTAAATCTCTCATTGTCATTGGTTTATAGATAATTAGGGTTCCCCTTGGCCAGAGAACAAACAACTTGTGAGTCTTCTAAATTTTAGCCGTATGTCATGTTAAAAAGACAAATAAATTTATTTGCTACTAATTTTATTTAAATAATTTGAAAATGAATAAAACAGTAATGGGGGTTTTCTACTCTAATACTGACTAAAACAAATTGTCAAAATATAAAATCAAATGCGAAAGTACAATAGTGTGAAAACAATATTTAAAAATATATGGATACAAATTTGACTATCCTATGGCTCTCAAAATTTTTTTAAAATAAATTTATAGTTTATACTTTTCATTGCATATAAACAAACAAAATCAGCAGACAATATTTCATGAAAATCTTAACAGTTGTATGTATGTATTACAGTGTAAAGCCTTCATAAGATTTTTTGACAGTCGTATCAATATCATTTGAATTTGCTCTATCAAAATAAAATGCAAATCTTAGCACTTGTATTATTGTGTGAAACCCCATAAGTAGTTTTTCAAGATTTTTTCAGCACTTATAGCGTTCATCATTTATATTTGAATTAATATACCAGATAAACTCGTATACAATTAAAACATATAGTTTGATTTTCTTTCAAAATTTATGTAACTTTACCCAGTTTCAAACCAGCGCATATGCAGTTAAGAAGCATTAACTCGCCACTAAGTCACTTTAGCTACAAAGCTCATGATGATTATGAATAATATCATAAAAAAAGGTAAAAAATATGATCAAAAAACATCTTTTGAAAGCTGAAACTGCTAAACAAATATAATATAAGTTTTAAAAACTTCCAATTGTACATTTGATGGCAATAACATTCGATCGCCTTTCTCAGAGACTATAAAAAAATGTATTCATTTTTATACTTTTCACTGTAAATACGAAATTTATATATTATCATAAAAATATTTTTGTTTAATAAGGCCTTGTTAAGCACATTTTCTGTGGAAAATTTGTTCAATAATCGTGTATTTAACAAAAATATATTTTATGAATTTGGCTTTGTAATTTATACACCGTACATGTGCCACCTGGATCCTTTTAAATAGCGGAGTCGCTCTTCGTTTGCCTGTGTATCCGTGTTGTCGATGAAATAAACATTTTGAAGTCCCTAGGCAGCGTACAGAGAATTTTAGGATACTAATTCGTTAAGTTTGGCTGTTTCCAGGCTAATATTGAAATTTATTCCGATCGGTAAATAAATGGCTTAGATGAGTCAAAAACTGCGTCTATCTCTATTTTTGACATTTTTTTTGAGTGGGTTTTTATAAAATATAAAATGAATATAAGAACTTGGTATGCAGTTTTATCAAAAAAAAAAAAATTAAAACAATCGGTCGACAAATTTTTATATTTTTAATAATTTCTTTTTTGTTTTTTTATCGAACATTTTCATGCATAATTTGTGTTCGTGAATATATGAAACCAGGCAACCGGTCTTATACAAACGTGTGTATTTATGTGTATCTTTTAAATTGTTTCTCTGTAGTAAAACTTCGAAACAAAAATCTTATTAAAAGAGAGATGGTGAAGAGAAGTTTTTGAATTTTGCAGTTAATTTGAAA
This sequence comes from Thelaira solivaga, assembly GCA_947397855.1. Lineage (NCBI taxonomy): Eukaryota > Metazoa > Arthropoda > Insecta > Diptera > Tachinidae > Thelaira > Thelaira solivaga. Next base: position 39,705,079 of record OX377613.1, read on the forward strand.
GTCATTATCTGAAATTAAATATTTGTATCAACATTATGTTTGCCTTAAAAAATCTTTGCAAATATTTTATATTAAATTAAATTTAATTTATTTCGTATTCTTCAGATTTCTTTTTTTATATTTAAAAATTGAGAATTGTTTTATTGCTTTCAAAAATAAGGATCCTAAAACGTATTATAGTTTTTTGGGAATGTTTTTAATTTTAATTTCTTTAACTCAAATGAATTATTTACTTTAGGATTAACAAAAAATAAAAATATTGAAAGAAAATTATTATAATCAATATTCGCCATTTAATTAAAAATATTTTTTATAATTTTTTTTAAACACATATTTAAGAAAAATTTGAAAAATTAAAAATATGAATATTTGGTTACTACAGTAAAGACTATATAAGACTCAACACAGCTGAATTTAACTTATTTCAAATAATCTTATTAAAAAAAAAAAAAAATTTCATCAAATAAAATTTTATTTTTTCTTACTTACACTTGTTTGGCAACAAAAATTTATATTTTCGGCAAAACAAAATCGTGTACATTTAGTAAAAATTTTGATACGTCAGCTGTCGAATGATATAATCCCATTCGATAAGTAACGAAATTTAATTCGCTACGAAAGTTAATTCAATTAAAAGTTTCCATAACTATGGTTTAAATATGTTCAAACGAAGCGATAAAATGGAAAACTATTTACTCTTATCTATATTTTTTTCTTAATTAAACATATCACGTTTATTTAAGTTGTCAATACTCAATACATGTGTTTCCTTTATATATGCCAAAATTTGTTATTTTACAGAATTTGTATAGTTTTTGGTTACAAACGACATTAAAAATTAGGTCTGCCTGATTGTGTAAACCAAGATAGAACTTCAAAGTTTGTCATAAGTTTTTAATCATGTTCGTAACAGAAGCAATGTTTTGGATGTCACAAACAACATGTTGTTATTTCAAAATGTAAAAGTTGGCATATAGAGTGTGGAAAGCATCTCGTCTGCAGTCTAGATTTTATTAAAAATAATGTGATAAATTCAATCAAATCTTTATTTTAATTAAACTTTAGTGACCATAATATTCATGTACTTTAAATTAACAATATTTTTGCATATATACCATTAAAAATAAGCGATATTTTGTGCTATTTTTATGTATATAATGGGTTTTATTCTTTCCCGGAACTGCCACCATTAAAGCAAAATTCTCTGTGAACAAAAACAACATATACAATTTATTGCTCAGTATAAATTTCTTTTCATAAAGTTTAATTTAATTTTAAATTTGGTTTTATTAAAGTTTAATTCACTTAAAAAAACGATTCGACAAATTATTAAAACAGCTGTTTTCTCTTTTGACATTCAGAAGTGTAAGTCTATGTGTTCTTTTTGTACATAGCAGGAGTTTAAATAAAGGAATTCATTTTCATTATATGTGTATTGATGCTATTCTTCATGTATGAGTTTAAAAAAAATATATATTTTAAATATATGCAGGCATTTCTAGTATACAATTGTAGCCAATCAAATAAATTTAAGAGAGACAGTAGGGTGCCATCACATAAACTTATAACTGTTAACACTTTTCCTCACTGCACTTCTCGTATTAGCAATATTATTTGAATACATATGTTAAATTTGTATATCTAGTAATCCGAAAAGAAAGAACTACTTTTAGTAATTGTATTATTGTGCGAATATATGCAATTCACACAAGTGTTCATTTAAAAAAATAAAAAAATATTAACTACTATACATTGTTTTGTTTAGTGTCAATAAAAGTAAAGCCAATATTATTCTACAAATTTACATAAACACGAGGTGTACTCAGAAAATTTTTTATTTTATACTCTTCAACTTCGTCAAGATTTATATTCGATGTTTATTATTCCTAGAATAAACAAAATAATTCTTCCACGTCTAAATGAACGTATTTTTAGTAAAATTTCTATCAGATCAGTGGCCAATTGGCCGCACTCGATATCGAATTTTTACTGTAAAAAGTGTAAAATAAATTGTATGAAGGATGGCTGTAACGTAGAGCTTTCTATGTCTGTGACGGTCTCTATACCGCTTAGTAGCATCAAAAGCGGCATTTATGAATGCTACCGGGGAGCAGCGGGTACCAGGTAGTATCTTAAAACCTGCAAGGTTGTGCTCGTTATGATGGTAAACTCAGCTGATAAGCAGGAATTGGAAAGATATAATTCAGATTGCAATTACTGGTCACTGGGCCATCAGTTTCCACGCCGGGCACTCGAGAGTAAGGACATATTCATTCAACTTCACTGCGAGTGCCCGGCTCTTCTGACTTTGAGATACAAAGTTCTCGGTGTACATCATCCTGACCGTCACAAGAGATATCGGGGGTAAAGTTAGAGTAGTAAATGAAAGAAATTTCTATAAATTTTATTTGATACCGAATTTGATGTTCCTTGCTGAATTGTAAAAAAAACTGAATTTCAATGCACACATGTGTATGTCCATGATGGTATTGTACCATGTTAACATTGCACATTTTGTCTTAGGAATGAATATTAAGCTTTAAGTCACATAGTCTTTTTGAAGTTTCAAACTTTCGCATTTTATTTTTTATTAAAAATCTTAATAGCAAAATAAAGCTAAAGCGTGTAAATAGTGCAAACCAAAAAAAAAAAAAAAAAAAAAAAAAAAACAATAAAAATTAATTTTTTCCCCATAAATTTCAGTTCTTGTGACTTTGTTTACAATGCAAGCCGTCAGCATACTGACGTAAGACTTATGTGCCTGAGACAAAATAAAGAACAAAAACGCTTGTGTACAAAATCGATAGTTTTACCTTCACTGATTTCTTTTCTTGGTCTATTGTTAATCGCACTGTAAGTACCTGTAAATTTCTTTGAAAATCTAAAAAAAGGCGAAAGAGCTTTTTGCTTGCAATCAAACTTAAAAAACAAGGCCTGAAATTTAAAGTAAATAAGTTTGAACACACCTCATATTCGTACGCTTGCAGGAAGGTATGGAAAATGCTTGTTTACAACTACAAATATTTTAAGTACATTTAAGTACTACTCTCTTACTTAATGTTGCTGTTATTCTCTTAAACTTTAAGTAGGTATTTTTTAATGTTCATTGTTAAAATTGTTTTTGTGTGTGTTCTGCTTTTATGCAATTGAGGACTCTTATCATTGTTTAAATTTTATATAAATACTTTATTACATTAAACGGATGAACACACAACGGATGGATGGGTAATAAACTGAAATATAACAAAAAAAAAAAAAAAAAATAAGAAAATGTATTCATTTCACATACGCGAGTACAAACGATTTAAATTTGTTGACTGGTGCTTTTCATGAAAAAATATGATGTAACAAATATTTGAATATATATTTTTTATAAATATTCCTCATAAATGTTTCTCACATATGTAGGTTAGGTTAAGCTGCACAAAGCACCGCAGTAAGAAATACGGATACTTGTATAAGACGAAAGTGAAGAAAAACTGCAATAAAGATAGAAGAATGAAAGGAAGTAGGGAGATAATAAGCAAAACAGAAGAAGATGGTGTCCATCACCTAAAGCAATTGCTATTTCTAATGAGGGCATATAACATACCGACCCCTATAGTCGACAATGCATTAAGATCCTACAGGTAGTGCTTGACAAAGTAGAGATTGAGCCGCTCCTCCAGGCCAGAGGAGGTTTCCCACAATTTTCTCCTCTTGTTTGTCTTGACAACTTCTACAGTAGTAATTTGATGGAAAATCCATTACTACACACATCTTAACTGTACTTTATGGAGTCCCAGTACATCCCTGCTGCGATTGCTCTCCAGACTAGGCCAGATAGTTCTCTTTTATTACACGTCCGTTGCATGTAATGTCAAAATGATACCATTTGGTGTATAACTAATACCATACGATTGTTAAAATGACAACATGCGTTGTCAATTTGACAAAGTTAGTTGATAAGTTGTAACTTTGACAACATATTGCTGCCAATTCCACAACTTTTGTTAACAAGTTAACAACGTGCGTTGTCAGAAAACTAAAATCGTACCTTTTTTCTAAGTTAACAACTAACCGTTGTCGATTTGTACACGCTTATTAAAAAATTGAAAACACCGTTTGTCAAAGAAATAGACAACGGGATGATGTCAAAATGACCACATAAGTTTTTGGTTTTGCAACGCGATTTTTGGCTCAGTGTTGGGCCTCAATATATCACTGGTGAAGACATGTAAATACTGTCATACTTGATTGAATTCTTACATTCTGCTTTCCATTACATTTAGTGCTTGTGAGTATAAATTCTGTTTCACTGGATAGTTATTCTTACAAATGAAATTTATTGTTGTTAGCAATTATTTACATATTTATTTTTTAAACATCATCGCGGTGTAGCTATTACCTCTACAAGTGCTGTGAAGTTTATTAAATAATTTTACAATTTCAGCAAGATAGCAATTTAATTTTGCTTTTTAACTTTTTGTCTGCATTATTTATTTACTTTAATTTACTTATTTTTTATTATATGAAAATTCAATAAAATACTTAAATTAATAAATATAATTTCATTCAAACACATCATTTCAATCCTTTTCAACTGAATAAACTTAATTTTTATGTTAATTCTTATGTAATTTGTATAAATAAACACTTTCGCTGAAATTAACACACTTCTGTGGCAAATGCCGCTCGCTCTCAGTGGGCTATTAAATTATTAACCCCGTAAATTTATGTTAATAATGAAATTACGAAAATAATATCGATCAAGTGCGTTAAGTATTAAATATTAATAACATAAATTACATAAATATGATACATACACAAGCAAAAGTAAAAAATACATTATATTAAATAAGTTAAATTCGGCTGTGCCGAGTCTTATATACCCTTCATTGTGTTAGCGAAATATTCATATTTTTCACTTTCCACATTCTTCTTAAATATCAAAAACATACAAAAAATTAAGTGAGTGTTAATTATGTTTTAATGTAACCCCGTTTTTTAGTATTTGTAAATATATTTTCAGTATTAATGGCATATTTATCAAATACGTCACTAAATAATTATATATATATTTTTATTAGTAGCTTAGCGGAGGTCGTCTGGATTAGTAATCTACTGCACAAATACTCAGAAATTACTTTGGATTATTTGATTTTTTTTAATTTCAATATGAACTAGTTCTGTTGCTCTGAGGGATTTTATACACCTAAACGGTCTCATCTTAAAAATGATATGTGTCTTATTCCGTAATATTCTATGGTCCTTTGAAAGTTGCTAAAATCCCTCAGAGCAACATCAATGGGGCATATTGAAATTAAAAAATTTTTTTTTTAAATAATCCAAAGTAATTTATGGGTATTTGCGCAATAGATTACAAATCTAAGCAGCCTCCGCTTTAAAAAGATGTGTCTCATCCCGTAATGTTCTATGTTTCATCCGGATTCATTAAATATTCTACATATGTTTTTAGTATTTGTGAAATATTTAAAAATATGTTTAGGAGAAATATAAGTGCATAGGTAGATTACTAGATGGGACATATATCATTTTAAAGGGGAGGTCATCTAGATTTGTAGTCTAAAGCGCAAAAACTCAAAAATTTATTTGGATTATTTTTAATTTTTTTTTATAAATTTCCTTATACCCCAGTGCTGCTGTTCTGAGGGACTTTAGCGATTTCCGCACGACCCATAGAAGACTACGGATAGGACTTATATCATTTTAAAGGGTTACTTTGGATTATTACTAAAATTTATTTTTGAATTTTCCATATACCTTAGTACTCTTGCTATGACGGATTTATACCATTCCTCAATTTGGAGAAGTACCAATATTAATTTTACTCATGAAAATTAATGAAACCAAAAAGGATTTTAATCTGTAGGTTCTAAGCTTTCAGAAAGTGTTTTAACATTTTCGGAAAATTTCTTTGTTTTATTTAAAATTTTTTTTTGAGACTTTCATGTGTCCCGAACCATAAAAAATTACGGGATTACTCAGAAGTTACTTTTGATTATTATTAAAAACTTTATGGTCCAGATACTATGAATATGATGTATAAAAAAACCGTGTACTATTTTGTTATAGTTTAGATAAAATACGCAAAAAAACAAAGCAGAAATTAATAAAAATCTAAAATTTTGGTGGTATTTTTTATATTCCTTGGTTATTTATGAGCCACTTGCCCTCATTTTTTGCACATATATTATGACTATCATTTCTGATAAAACTGCAAAAAACTCACTCAGAAAATTGTTAAAAACAGAGGTAGTCGCATCTTTCGACTCATAGCTTTGCCATTTCTCCGGCTGAATTTCAATAGCAATAATTTAACAGAAACAATTGACAGATTGATATGCTAAACATTTTCGTACGTTGTCTAGGGACTTAAGAAAGTTGATTTCAACGACTTGGCGAAGAGACACAGATAGACAGATATCGCTAAATCGACTCCGCTATTATAAGGATACAGAATTTATATATACTTTATAGGGTGTCGCATATACGGTATAGAAATTACACACGTAATGACAAATTTATTAATACCCTTTTCACTTTTTGTGAAGGGTGTAAAACACATATTTTGTACAGTAAACATACATTTGAGACTGTGTGCGGGTAAATCACACATAATAATTTTACAGAATTTACGAGCTTATTTATGTTGTAATATTTCATGCTTATCTGAAGAAATATGTTTTGTATTTTCTCAAGTCAATAACTTCAAAACTCTCAAACTTACAAGCAAATATAATTTTTGAACAATTTTCTAATATTCTACTATAAACTTCCGAAACTTAATTACAGTCAAATTCGAATAATTGAAAATTAAAAAAATGTCTTTTTTTTCAAAATATTCACAAAAAAAGTTTCTGATAAATTGATTACATTTTTGAAACTTGGAAATAGATTAGAAGCATAAAACAGCAAAAAAATTAGAAGCCGCAGATAGATAATTGATTTGTATTTATATTTACAGCCAAATTCATAAAAAATATTTTTGCTTAATAAGCGCTTTTTAAACACATTTCCCATATAAAATTTGCTTAATAAGCATAATTTTTTCTAAAACATTAACTTAGAGATTAAGTCCACTTTTGTATTTATGTAATGAATTGTTCCCACTACACAATATGACTCATTCATTTTGGGTTATAGTAAGCGCTTGGGAGTCGTCTAATATAAAAAGAACCTTTTCCACCATAAAAAATAATTTTACTCTCATCCGTCCATTTAGACACCGTCAGCTTAAGCGTTCATAAGAATTTTTTTTTAGCTCTGATCTCATATCTGGCATTTATAAATTTGTGATTCCGTTTGTAATTTCTACACCCTACATGGGACACCCTATAAAGTATATATGTTCTGGATCCTTATAAGTAGCGGAATCGATTTAGCGATGTCCGTCTGTCCGTGTAGTAGTTGAAATCAACTTTCAGAAGAATCTAGACCACATACAGAAAAGTATAGCATACCAAATGGTCAGTTGTTGCTGTAAGACTATTACTATTGAAATTGAGCCAGATCGGTCCATAAATGATGGAGCTATGAGTCAAAAACCGAAACTACCTTTATTTTTGACCATTTTTTGAGTGGGTTTTTTTTGCCTATTTTGTCTAAACAAAGACACGGACAAAAAAATGTGGTATGCAGTTTTGTTTGAAGTATAAGTCGTAATATCTGTGTTAAAAATGAAAACAATCGGTCTACAAATGGCTGAGGAATATTAAAACTGCAACCGAAATTTTAGATTTTCATAAGTTATGGCTTTGTTTTTATGCGATTTTTATCTAAACTGAAAAGTTTAGTATCCTTAAAAAAACTCAGTTGGATGGGTCCATAAATGGCGGAGCTATGAGTCAAAATTGCGATTACCTCTATTTTTGAATATTTTTGATGCGTTTTTTGCCTAATTTGTCTAAACTACAAGACGGACAAACAAACTTGGTACAAAGTTTCATTACAAATAATAATTGTAATGTCTGTGCAAAAAACCAGAAAAATCGGTCTACAAATAGACCAGAAAAATCAAAAAATACAACCGAAATTTTAGATTTTCATTAAGTTTTGCTTTGTTTTTTGCGTTTTTTATCTAAAGTATAAAAAAATTAGTAAACAGTTTTTTCAGATATCATATTCATAGCATATTGACCAAAATTCAGCTAAATCGGTCTATAAATGGCTGAGCTATGAGTCCAAGATCGCGACTATCTCTATTTTTTTACCATTTTTGGTAAGTTTTTTGCATAATTTGCCTAAACTACAAGATGGACAATAAAACGTGGTACGCAAGTTTATTACAAATAACAGCCGTAATGTCTGTGAAATGAGATATATCGGTTTGTGGACCAGAAAAATCAAAGATACAACCGGCATTTCACATTTTCATTAATTTTTGTTTTGTTTTTGCTTTGCTTTTGCTTTGTTTTTTTTGTGGAATTTTTTTAGCTGTTATGTGCGTAATGCTTTGTAAACACAAACACGAAACTTAAAAAGTGTATGTGTGTGTGTGGTTTTTATTGCCTTGAGTTAAATAGTATTACGCATACAGACATCTTTATGAAAGAGAGTGCATTAGATCTTTCTGCATAATTAAATATTTAATTAAATATATTGGCTTAAAAATTTTTACAAAATTTTGCAAAATTAAATGAAAATCAATTTTTTTCTTTTCCTATTTAATATCTTTCTTAGAATTTCTTTTTTTATTAATTTAAAATTGAGTGCTTGCAGACTTTTTATTGCTTTTAAAAATGAGGTTCTCAAAAAGGATTGTTTCTTAGAACTCGTTAATTTTAGTCGTATTATAAAAATATATTTGTTTTTATTAATATTTCTTTCCAATTATAAATAAATAAATTTTTATATTTAATATGACCACAAACTTAATAAACTAAGTGTTTCAGTCACATAATTTTTTGAAGTGAGTGAATATAAATCCGGTTAGTTAAATATGTTTTCACCTAATTCCTTATGTTTTTAAGTATTTGTAAATATTTTTTGAGTATTTATGACATATATGTTCAGGAGACATATAAGTACATACATAAAAACAAATATGCATAAATACGTTGATTTCTCTAATAGATTGCAACCGAACCATAGAATATTACGGGTTGGTTCACAAGAGGTCATCACCAAATTTGTAATCACACAAGTACTCAGAAAAATCTTTGCATTATTTTTAAAAAATTTATGAAATTGCCTCATACCCCAGTACTCTTTTTCTGAGGGATTTTTGGGCAGGAAAATTATTAAAAATTAAAAAGGAATTAAATCTGTAGGCTCTAAGCTTTATGGAAGTGTTTTAGCATATTCTGAAAAATTCGTAGTTTTTCTTTTATGATGCAAAACGGAAACTGCCAAAATCCTTGAGTTCAACAGTACTGGGGTGTATGGAAATTTCAAAAAAAATTTTAAAAATAGTCCAAAATAACCCTATATAAGTTTTTTGGCGGTAGACTACAAATCTAGACAGTCTCTTCTTAAAATAATATGTGTCTCATCTCACAATATTTAATGGTTCCTCGGCAAGTTCCTAAAATCACTTAGAGCAACAGCACTGGGGTATACGGAAATTTAAAAATAATCCAAAGTAACTTCCGAACGAACCATAGAAGATTACGAGATAAGATGTATATCATTTTAAAAGGGAGGTCGTCTAGATTTGTAATCTATCTTCTAAGTACTCAAAAAAAACTTTACATTATTTAAAAACATTTTTTAATTTCCCTCCTCATTCCTCATTTTGGCAACAGAAACTTACTGAAACCAAACTGAAATGAAATTTGTAAGTTCTACGCTTTCTGAAAATGTTTTAACATTTACTTGAAATTTCGTAATTTTTATTTTATGATGCAAAACGGAAATTGCCTAAACCCTTCAGGCAACAGCACTGGAGTATATAAAAATTAAAAAAAAATAAAAAAAAATTTAAAATATCCAAAGTAATATATGAATATTTGATTGGTTGGTTACAAATATAGATGATCTCCGCTAAACTATTGCTTAAGACATTTAATATTAAGACGTATTTGATAAATAAGCCATTAATACTGAAAATATATACAAATACTAAAAAACTTCGGGTTTTACGTTAAAACATATTTAACGCGGCATATTTATCTTCACTCACTTAATTTTTTCTATGGTTTTGCTATTAATGAAGAATGTGGAAAGTGAAAAATATTAAAATTTGGCTAACACAGTGAAGGGTATATAAGACTCGGCACTGCCGAATTTAACTTGTTTTTTAGTAAGTTAAACACTGCGCTAATTGGAATTCGACTGTGTACTCTAGTACAAAGTTAGGAGAAGAATTAAATTTTTTTAAAAGCAACTTTTTATATTAAGACTCAAGCAACTTATGATTTTATTAAAAATTGTAGGATTTATAAAATTAAGTTTTGTTTATCTCTGAATTGAACTTGTCCATGTGGTTGTTGCTTCTTTTGGCACTTAGGCCAATAGTATTCCACATACAAAAATAAATTCCATGAATTTTTTAATCAAATAGGAGAAGAAAATAAATAAGCAAATAAGTTCACATAAAAACATAAACCTTGTAACAACCGGGGTTGTTGCAAGAAAAAAAAAATTTTACTGAATTTCTTTGAATATTATTATGAGTAGAGAGTAAGATATTTTATTTGATATTATGCTTACTTAATATTTATATAAGGATAATTAAGGTTGACTTCAGTGTTTCTGGAAGTAACTGCTGATTGTTCTTGTTCCGTGAAGAGTTGTTGAAAATACCTGGATTTATTAAAAATTTATTGACGTGGTCAGTGTTCTATTATACTTATACGAAAATGAGGTTAATAAAATTTTTGTTAACCTTCGTGACTAGAGAATCTCTTCTTAATGTTTCAAAAGCAGCTCATTTCATATGTTAATTAGTTTAATTTTCTTTTTTCCTGCAGTGTTTACTAGTGATTAACAGCCATATTATAAAAAAAACTTACACGAGTATTTGAAGTCGAGAAATTATCAGAATTGCATTTATAAACGTTTAATAGGCTCATTGAAGGCTAGTGGTGTACAATAAATAACTCAAAATTTTATTGAGCTCTTTACATTTCTTTAAGCTAAAAATAGATGCAATTTTTCAATTTAAATGTTTAAGTTTGTGACAGCTGTTTGATTAGTGTTTGTTTTTATCTTTAAACTTTTTCTAATAAATAAATAAAATAAAATATAAGAAAAATTAGAATTCCTATGGAATTTTATATGCGTGTTAACAATACTTATTTCAGAAACATGTCTACAGCACATACTCAATTTATTTACATATTTTACTTTCGATATTGAAATCTTCGATGCTTATTACCATTAAAAATTAAATATTAATATTATTTCTTTACTGAACAAATTTATTAACAAACAAACTAATAGAAATTAAAATAGGGAGGCACATAAAACGCGATAACTTTTATTAACAAAATAAATTAAGTTGATAAAAATTCTTATATTGTAAACATCATGTTTAATAGTTTTAAATAATTAAAAAGTGAAATAAATAAAAAAATATTAAAAAAATGTTCGGTACTTATTGTACTGAAGAAATAACTCTTGAGTAAAAAAATAAATTTAAAATAATAAAAAACAATTCTGGAATTAAGCACAGATAAAAATTAATATTTCATTTATTTTTTTTTATTTATTTAATGCCTATGGATTCAAGATCCTTACAGACTAAAAAATATCACAATGAGTTATTTAAAAATACAATTAAATTCGTTTTAACAATATAAATATTTAACGAATAATCAATATGTTTATAAAATTTATTAAATTGATTGCGAATTCTTAAAAGAGGTGAAAGAGCATTAAAAAAAATATTACTAATCAAAAAATCAGAACATACATTTTCTTTTAACAAACTTAACACAAAAGTAACATTTAGCATTATTCTGCGACTTTTTAAAGTTGGCAGCTAATGAGAGCAAGTCTACTGGTATATGGTGGCATCTTTAAGGAACCCAATGTAGACCACGTAGACAAAATAACAAAAACTGTTTTTTAACAGATTCAATATTATTGACATGAACCATATATATCGGATCCCAAATTATGGAGCCATATTCAAGAATAGGTCTTACTAAAGATGTATACAGCTGTGTGGTTATATACGGGTCAGAATCCAAAGAGACTGTGTGCTTTTTCAATATTTATTTGTAAAAATGTGATCTAGAAAATTAAACTTCACATCAAGTAGAATTCCAAGATCAGAAATAAACATTTATCAAGCTGTTGGCCATTTAAAATATACTTTACGCTTAAATGCTGACCACGGTAAAAGCACATATATTTACATTTTTTGTAATTTAATTCCATTCACTCTGTAAATAAAAGTGATCTGCAATTTGCTTATAGCTCAGTCAAAGTTTTACGTCATCAGCAAACATTAAGATATGATAAAATTCTGTTATTCTTGGTAGATCATTTATAAATAAAGAAAATAACAGTTGGCCAAGATGGCTACCCTGAGGCACCCCAGATAAAACAGCAATCGACTTAGAAGAAAAGGTTTTGAAATATGTTGCCTTCTATTCACTAAGTATGATTTATTCCATGTTAAAGAGTTTGGTGTAAATCCCATCAACTCAAGTTATTTTATCAGTAGTCTATGATTGACTTTATTAAATGCCTTACTAAAATCGGTGTAAACTACATCAGTTTGTTTTTGTTGAAAAAATCCACGATGGAAAAGTAATGTTAGCTGCATAAGATTTGTGGTTAGAACAGCTTTTGCGAAAACCATGTTAAAAAGGAGATAGTACAGATGATAATTAGTGTTCAGTTATTATCTTCTCAAAAAACTTCGGAGTGGTGCTCAGCTTGGCGATATTACGTTTCATACCAGTTTTGTGTACTAAAATAATGAAAGATCCCTTCTACAAATCAGGAAAATAGCCATATTTGATCGACTTATTGAAAATAATAGTAAGTGGGGTTGCTAGGGCCTCTTCATATCTAATTAGCAAACAGCTCGGAATTCCATCCGCCCCACAGCTAAAAGAAAATTTCAGGTTTGTTAAGCCATTAATCAAGAAATGGAATGATACTGGTGAATTCGATTGATCAAAAATGGAATCAGAGTACGTCGACGAAAAAAAGTGCGAACAAATTACAAATTGACAGATCATCGTCAGATTCAATACCCTGATACTGCATAATAGTTGGAAAAGAGTTAGATCTCTTTTTAGAATTTACAAACTTATAGAAGTTCCTTGGATCAGATTTAAAAGTATTTTAAGCTTATTAAAATAGATGTAGTAACCAGATTGGTTAATAGAGCACGAGCAACAGAATATCTAGCATAGTCGGTAAAAAATCCAGACAATTCATAAAAATTGTAACACAAATTGAGTGTATGAGTAACATTTAAAAAGTGTTACAGATAAAAACGGCAGCATTTTCTTTCAGAAAAGAAAACACCATTAATTACCCCTTTTTTTCCAACAGTTTTTATTTATGAAACTGTAAAGCTATATTTGTTTTATTTAAAATTCAAAAGTATTTGTTTTAAAAATATTTTTCAGTAAAATAAAAATTTGTATGCATTTGTACAACATTCTAATTTCCATGTTTTATTTTACTATATAAATATCTACGTTTAGATGTTGCGTGTTCGTGTAAACGTTGGACGCCATGTTAATGGTGAACTGCAATTGGAATTCCATAATTTTACTAGAACTATAACATTGTTATGGCTATAAAAAAAAATGAAAATGAGAAGAAAGAAAAGAAAAATAATAATTGAGTGGGCTTAGTATGCAGCAAAAATTTTTTAATAACAATTTTTCTGTTTTTGTTGTTGCTGTGTTTTGCAATTAAAAATTATAATTCAAGATAACATAAAAATGCCCAATGGTCGCCATTCATTTTTTCTACTTCTTTTAATAAAGCGTTCAACAAATACAATTGTTGAATTGAAGCAATAACATTAGTCATTATGTATAATTAAGTGTGTACATTGAGGTTACATGGATTAAGGAGCTGAATTTAATGAAATATTTTATACAAAATATTCGAAAAAAATATTATTGGGAGCAACAACGACGGTACAAGTGAATTTTAAAATTTTTTTTGTGCATTCTAAAGTAGGTTGTAATTAGAGATGCTAAACGGGACTGGTTTTTAAAAATCCCGGAAAACGGGATTTTTAACTGAATCCCGAAATCTCGAGCGGGACTTTCGGGATTTCAAATTAAACATAAAAAACATACAAAATAACTCCAAACTGAAATTTTATCTTTATTTTTTGTTTTGTGTTCTTCAAAGTTAATTTTTTTTAATTTAAAGAAAAAAATTTAATTTTTTGTTAATACTTACTCGTATATCAAAGTTGTTGTATTGATTTTTTTTAATAGGGCGTTTGTTTTTAATAAGGGCACACAGAAAAATATATCTTTATGATAATAAAAATATAACTAAAACGGGATTAATAAAATCCCGAAATTCCCGGAAAACCCGGAATTTAAAAAGTAAAAAATCCCGAATATCGGGATTTAGCTTTTCCCGAAAATACCTGGATTTTCGGGAACGGGATTTCACGCTTGGCATCTCTAGTAAATTTTGCTTTTGCCAACACAATAATCAAAACTAGCAAATAATAAAACACAAAAATATATTGAAACTTTTATGGGGAGTGTCCCCATAGTCTGGTGATTAGTGTGCTATCATATCAATCTGGGGGTCGCAGGTTCGATTCCTGCCCTGATCCAGTGTGTTTTTTACAGACAAGCAAAAAAGCTTAGCGGTTATTTGTTGTTAAAATTTTTTTAAGGAGTAAATGTGAACTTTTTCGATTGTTTTACGCGCTGTTCGGCAGCCACGTGTATCCCATGTTTTCCAGTTGAGGTCATAAGAACTCTGTTATCACTTGGATATTCAGATGGAAATACCCTTCATCAAAGAAGAAGATTTTTTTCGAAAAATTGACATTGACTTCATTTTACTTACAATAATAATGCGTTTAATTTTTAATAATTGGAATTAATATATATTACAACTTCCAAATTTTGACACTGGCAAGAGAAATTGGGTCGTATTATTGATTCTGCACGGTAAGGAATTATTAACGGAAAAAAAAATTGCTATTTTTCATTCCAGTAGAATTATCTTATTATTTTGAATTGTTTAATTTAATTGTGAATTTAAAATAGTCTATTGTGATAGAATTTTGTTAATTTTTCAGTTGTTGGTGATGGGAAAAAACTTTCATTTTTTTAACATCAAAATAAATTTTAAATAAATAAAAAGAAAATTAATTTCCAATAAATAAAACAAAATTATTTTCTACAAATACAGCATATTAAGCTAAAACACATTTAATTTTTGCGAAATTTGTTTATTTTTTTTTTACATTTTTTATCTTTCCGTTTGCTTTCCGTGAGAAATTTTTAGCGTAAACCAAATGTAGAAATTTATCTATATCGCGGAATAAATAATTGCAAATTTTGCTTCCGCAAAAAAAATGCTTTCCACAATTGGGGAACGGAAAGAATAATTGGACCTATTATATATAATTTAAAATGTGCTCTCTTACTGAGACACCTATTACTTACACTATGCAACACATAAAATGCAAACTCCTTCTATTTAGTGTGAAATTTCTTCTAGCACTTGTCGCAAGTAAGAAAATATTGTTAGTGTTTTGCTAGTTTAACTGCTGTTCGGATTTTATGGTTTCATGAAAGCATTACCTAAAACTTTATTTTCTTTCGAAAAACATCGAATATTGTTTTCTTGTCTTTAACATAATTATAGTTATGTCTAGGAAAAAATAATATAAGACAAACTAATTGGAAAAAACTGCATCTAGTGGTTCAAAGTAGTAAAATGTCGAAAAATTTTAATGTTTTGCTTTTGAACATGTCTGTAAAAAACGAGATCTTGTGATTGGAACTGACGGTCGATGTAATCATCTAATTGGGATCAACTAATTAGCGAATTCGCTCAGCAATTGTTATATTCCGAGTTGTAAAAATTTGTTTTAATTTACAATTTGAGTAAGAATAAGTTAAATTCGGTTGTACCGAGTCTTATATACCCTTCACTGTGTTTCATTTTCCATATGCTTCTATAATAGCAAAAACATACAAAAATTTAAGTAAGTGAAGATAAATATGCCGAGTTAAATGTGTTTTAACGTAAAACCCGAAGTTTTTTAGTATTTGTAAATATTTTCAGTATTAATGGCTTATTTATCAAATACGTCTTAAGTCATTAAATATTAAATGTTTTAAGCAATAGCAGAGATCATCTATATATGTAACCAACTAATCAAATATTCATATATTACTTTGGATATTTAAAATTTTTTTTTAAATTTTCATATACTCCAGTGCTGTTGCTCCGAAGGGTTTTGGCAACTTCCGTTTTGATCCTAGAATAAAAACTACGAAATTTAACGTTAATGTTAAAACACTTCCAGAAAGCGTAGAACTTAAAAATGTTATTTCAGTAGCAAAATCGGGAATGGTACCTCGCTAAAATGGGCAAAAATTTCTCAAAGTAGAGTACTGGGGTAGGAGGGAATTTAAAAAAATTTTTTAAATAATCCGAAGATTTTACTGAGTACTTGCGCTATGGATTACAAATCTAAACGACTTTCTCTTTAAAATGATATACGTCCCATCTCGTAATCTTGTATGGTTCGTTCGGAAGTTATTTTTTATTATTTTGAAATTTCCATATACCCCAGTGCTGTTACTCGAAGTGATTCTATTAACTTGCCGACGAACCATTAAATATTGTGAGAGGATACTGTTATTTTGGACTGGGGAATGAGGGAATTTCAAAATTTTTTTTAAAATAATGCAAAGTTTATTCTGAGTACTTGGGCGATAGGTTTCAAATCTAGACGACCTCTTATTTAAAATGATATGTGCACCAACCCGTAATATTCTATGGTTCGTTTGCAATCTCTTAGAGAAATCAACGTATTTATGCACATTTATAAATATTTATGTCATAAATACTGAAAAGATATTTACAAATACTAAAAAATATAAGGAATTACGTGATAACATATTTAAATAACCATATTTATATTCACTCACTTCTAAAAAAGTAGGTATGTAATTGAAACGCATACTGTGTTCAGCTTGAGGTCGTATTAAATATAAAAATATATTTATTTATTATTGGAGCGAAATATCTATAAAAAAATAAATTTTTATAATACGACTAAAATTAACGAGTTCTAAGAAACAATCCTTTTTGAGAACCTCATTTTTAAAAGCAATAAAATGTCTGCAGGCACTAAATTTTTAAATTAATAAAAAAAAATTCGAAGAAAGATATTAAATAGAAAAATAAAAAAATTTATTTTCATTTAATTTTGCAAATTTTTTAAAAAATTTTTAAGCCAAACATATTTAATTAAATTATTAATTATAATTAAATGACTAATTATCGAGAATGATCTAATGAACTCTCTTTCATAGAGATGTCTGTATTCGTACTATTGTACTCAAGGCAATAAAAACCACGCATACACCCATACACTCATGAGAGCTACAGGGTGGGCCAAAAGAAACCAAGGGGTGTAAAAGTTTAATAACTTTTTTGTTTATTAACTTTTTTTTATTTTTTCTTTCAGATTATATAATATACAAAATGGAAATTTTTTTACACTAAGTATGAAAAATGATGTCTCTTAAATGACCACCGTTTTCAGCTTCGCACTGATGAGCTCTTTTTAGAGCATTTTCCATAACATCTTTCAAAACTTGTGGCTGTAGCGTTCGAGTTTCTGCAACAATGTTTGCCTTGAGTTCAAGGATTGTCTCTGGCTTGTTCACATACACTCGCTCCTTCAAAAAACCCCAAAGAAAATAGTCGGGTGCTGTCAAATCTGGCGATCGCGCTGGCCAAATAATTTCCGAATTTCGAGAAATTATTCGCTCTCCAAAAATTTGACTTAAAAGTGCCATTGTGTCTCGGGCAGTATGGGCAGTGGCTCCGTCCTGCTGAAACCACATACCAGGTCTGTTTTCAAGAGCAGGACGTAAAAAATGTTCTATCATAAAACGATACCGCTCTCCATTTACGGTTACAGCACTTCCATCTTCATTCTCGAAGAAGTAGGTCCCAATGACATTTTCAGATGTGATCCACACCATACTGTACACCTGATGGGGTGCAATTGGCGTTGATGAATGGCTCTTGGATTTTGAGAACCCCAGAACCTACAGTTCTGCTTGTTAACAAAGCCATTCAAATGAAAATGAGCTTCATCACTCATAATCAAATTTTCAATAAAGTTGATTTCATTTCTGGCCAACTCTAAATCATAAAATTCTATTGTTCTGGTTCTCTGTTCAGTTGTGAACCTCTCCATTATAAATTCTCCAAGTGTTGTCTATATAATTTGAAAGAAAAAATAAAAAAATTAATAAACAAAAAAGTTATTAAGCTTTTACACCCCTTGGTTTCTTTTGGCCCACCCTGTATAAAATTTGAACAAAAAAACAAAACAAAAGCAAAGCAAAAACGAAACAAAATTTAATGAAAATGTGAAATGCCGGTTGTATTTTTGATTTTTTTGGTCCACTTGTGGACCGATCTTTCTGATTTTTTGCACAGACATTACGACTGTTATTTATAACAAAACTGCGTAACACGTTTTATTGTCTGTCTTGTAGTTTAGACAAAGCAAAACTTAATGAAAATCTAAAATTTTTGTTGTATTTTTTGATTTTCTTGGTCTATTTGTTACATAATTTTTCTGATTTTTTGCTCAGGCATTACAATTATTATTGTAATAAAACTTTTTACCACGTTTTTTTGTCCGTCTTGTAGTTTAGACAAATTACGCATAAAACCTACCAAAAATGGTAAAAAAAAGAGGTAATCGCAATTTTTGACTCGTAGCTCCGCCATTTATGGACCCATCCACTTGAGTTATGGTTATGATACTATGAATGTGATGTTTGAAAAAACTGCGTACTACTTTTTTTCAGTTTAGATAAGAAACGCAATAATTAATGAAAATCAAAAATTTTGGTAGTATTTTTAATATTCCTCGGCCATTTGTATACCGATTGCTTTCGTTTTTAGCACAGGTATTATGACTGATACATTAAACAAAACTGCATACCACGTTTTTTTTTCCGTTTCTTTGTTGAGACAAAATACGCAAAAAAACCTACTCAAAAAATGGTCAAAAATAGAGGTATTTTCGGTTTTTGACTCATAGCTCTGCCATTTATAAACCGATCTGTCTGAATTTCAGTAGCAATAGTCTTGCAGCAACAAATGACCGTTTGGTATGCTATATTTTTTGTATGTTGTCTAGATTCTTCTGAAAGTTGATTTCAACGCCTACATGGACAGACAGACGGACATCGCTAAATCGACTCCGCTACTTATAAGGATCCAAAATATATATACTTTATAGTATGTCTCATGTGGGGTGTAGAAATTACAAACGGAATCACAAAGTTATATATACCCTTCTTACTTACAGTGAAGGGTATAAGAATTAGTCCATTTAAAAAAAACAAATTTAGAGCTACAAATCCTGCGGTATGTATGGATTTCATAAAAGAAAAAATTAAAAACTTTGCTTTAAAAATTCGTTAGTGGGGTGCCTTGTATGAATTCGCCTTGTTCTACAACAAAATTAAATTTTAGTTGAAAGCCATAATGTGGGATATAGAAAACTCGATATCCAATTTGAAATCATAAAAAATTTTATCGTTAGGGACAGCATCAAATGTTTTCCTTTAAACAAAATATTACTTCAATGGTGTTAGAAAGAAATAAAAAAAAACTAAAGAGTTTTAAAAAAAATTGTGATCAGCTTTGTATTTAATTTAACCACAATCAATTGCAAGTTATGGGACCATGTTAGTAAAAGAAGTGTAAGATTGTATTGCAAGGCCGCAATTCACCCTACAGTACCCAGGTTGCCCCCAAGTGGCTGCCTTTCCCCACCCCTTTTCCTTTTAACAAATATAAGTCTCAATTTTTTTTCTCGTCATCTCAAAAGTAATAACCTTCTAAGAATTGATTCTCATAAATCTGTATATTGTATAAATTTACTTAAAATATTTGAAATGATAAAAAAAATTTTGAAAACATGCATTAAATCAAATAAACTTCAATGAACAAGAAAAGTTCTTCTATAAAACAAAAAGTAATGCTGAAACAAAAATGTGAAAATTTTTTCATTAAACGAGTTACAACAATGCAAAACAAAGATGAAAATATTTTATTGATTTACACAAAAAAACAGAGGAGAACAAAAAAAAAATAACTTTAACAAACTAAATATTGTGCAAAATTAAAACTAATAAACTAAATGTTATCGGTGAGAAAATTGTGTTAAATACAGTAAAAACTCTATTGAAAATTAATATTAAAGTTTGTTTAGTCAAGACGTGTTGTACATTTCCGTTAGAATAATTTAATTTAATAAACAAATTTCCCGAGTATTTACTGTATGAAACTGAGTTCTTCTCCTATACATTTATTTTTAAGGTTGTCGATATATTTTATTTATATAAACTAGAAATATCTACGTCTGTATGTTTGTATGCATGTATAATCGTAATCGTATCTTCACTTTACTATTCATCCTTTTGTTCGTTGGGCACCTCCCAATAGAGTTCATCCTGATGATGTTCTTCCTTTTGTAGTTTACGGAAGCTGGTATATTTTAATGCCAGACCTATGGATTGTTACATAAATAAATGTTGCCCATGTTGTATATTGTATTTTATTTATTATGGGAGGGTTTGAGTTTAGTTTTTTTAACGTTCAAGTTTAGTTTCCAAAACAATTATTATGAACATGATGTTTAAAGTTGCATTGTATACAAAAAAATGAACGAACATAAAAAATGTAAATAGAAAACGAAACATTTATAATATTTTTTTTTTATTTATTTTAAAACTGAATTTACTACCCACCTGCTAATATGCCGCCCACAATAGCTACCAAAACGGTAACACCAATGCCAAGTAATTGGTAACTGGCTTGCTTGCCTGCTTCACGGCCGTAGCCCTAGAATAATATAGATAATAAAAAGAAAAATTTATAAAATATTAAGCAAAGCAAAAACTTTTGCTTAAATAAGAGTACATGCAAGGCTACATACATATAAAGGAATAAATTATTTATTTTTAATAACAATGAAACACTTGTATGTTCTATAACGTTACAAGAGAGAATACATAGCACTAAAACTGATTTCAAGTACATATATTTAATGCCCTAATTAAACTAACGGTTATTATACATTTTTTACTATTCCTACGAGTTTCGGAGATATTAAGAAAGCTTCGTCGAAAAACCAATTAATAAAAAATTTTTTTTAAGTACTTGTACAGATTTAATTTTTTAATTTTTCAAATTTAATAATTTTGACATCAAATTTTATATTATTATAAAAATAAATTTCCCTGAAGAAGATCTTAAGCTTGATTAATATTAACTAATAATAAATTTATAAGATCGAATAATTTACTAAAATTACTAACAAAATATTTATGAAATTTTGTTCCTAATGTTGATACCTGAATACGAGTATAAGGCATATTCATGAAAATCCGTTCATAAGTTACAAATTTATTTCCAATTATGTGATAAATAGCAGCTAATACTCTGCATTATACTCAAAACCAGAGTTGACATATTAGCTTTTTTTAGGTTAAATTTAGCCTTTTTTCTCGCATTAATCAAAAATGAAGAAAAAGAATTTAAGATTTTTGTTTTTCAAATTTAAATAATTTAGAAAAAGTTTAAAATTCTAAATTTTGCAGAGGAAATCTTTAATTTCACACAGAAGTAAAAGACACGGAACATGAACTTGCAAATGCGAAATGATCAAAAGACTTAAGACACAAGCCTCAGTTTTGTAAAGAAGTAAAATATTTTTGATATGAACTTCTACTAACTAACCGACCACAGATTCTAAGGGAAAACTTTCTGTGTTTTTTTTAGTCAAAATTCCAATTATGATGATGAAACTTTTTAGTTGTAAAGAAAATTCAGTCTATCAGTAATATTTTTGGCTCTATCACCTAAATTGCTAACTGAAAAATTCTTCTATTGCAATTAAATTTTTTGATGGCAACGAATTTTATTTTGTCAACTAAAGCTATTATTTTTTTAAGATTTAATTGCAACGGGGGCCATTCTATAAATTTAAGAAATGTCTACTTTGTTAGTTTTTATTTTCTTGTTTGAAACTACAATTCTCATTTGCTCGATTGGTATAACAAAATAAGTATTAAAATGTTTGGCCAAGAATTTAACTTGGGAGTAATCCACTGATGATACGCTTTCTATATTGTACTAAGTTTTTTTTTTTCATTAAATAATGTATTTTTCAAACCAACATAAATTAGAATTAAGCACTAATAATGATTATGTTTTGTTAAACTTTATTTTAAAAATAACATAACCTTACGAACTTAAATAAGTAAACTTTTGAACCAGAGCAACCGAAAACTATTTCCAAAGTATCTTGAAGCGCTGATTCCAAATCTGTATTTCGTTTTTTCAAATTAGTTTTTTCCGTTATTTCCATTGGTAATGCAACATATATGAGTATTATTTGAAAACGCTTAGTTCTATTTATTGTATTAAAAATCAAAATTTGAAACTCTAATAATTTTAAAATATCGTAAAAGTTGTAAAAAAAGTTTTTTATGCAAAGATTAAAGACTGAATTGGAAAATATGCAGGATAATGCTTGAAGAAGTTGAAACGCATCCAAATATTTTAGTTCGTACAGTTTTATATTCGTTATATTTGTGCTCTGCACTAAACGTGATAAGAACTCGTGTAATTATCATATTCTAGAATTGGCTGGACTTATTGAAAAGCTATTTTAGATTTAAGATTTGATTGTTGATTCAAATGTTTGAAGATCCAAAGATAAGCACCCACTACTTTCTCTACAGGTATATAGCCTCATAAGTTCTAATTAAAACGAACTATATTTTATTAAATACGGGGTGCACAACTTGTAATTTTAATCCCAATGTATTCTATCACACAGCAAACGCCACTACTTTGTTAGAAACAAATACTGACATATTAATTCGATAATGTTTCTTTGGCAGGTGTGATGCTACTGGACACATGTAGCATTTTTTTTAATGAAGCAGACTCACTTAATTCGAAATAAAATTCAAACTTTGGCATTGATTTTAATAAATTGATAGTTAAAAAAGAGATACTTTTTTATTCTATTTTAAATAATTTTCAGAAAACATAAAAAGTATTTTTTATCACCACAACCTTTATAATGTTTTTAAAAATACTGAGAAAAAAATATAGATACAGCTTAATGCAAAATTTCAAGGCGGATTTTCGATTTTTTTTGTATATTCAAACTTAAAAAAGCATTTCTAAGTAAATCTTAAATTTAGTAAATATCTGCATATCTTCGAAACTAAAGGCAATTAAATAAAAGAAAGATTAAAAATCAGCTCTCCAAAATACTTAAAAAAAGGTTTTCAGTTCCTCTGGTCCAAAGCCGTGTATACTTGTGTCATTACTTTGAGGGCCAAGTGTAGGTCTTTAAATAATATCTTGCATCTAATAAAAACTGATGCGTTACAATTAAAAAAATGTGAAAGTGAAATTTTCGTGATTTGCAAAAATAGCTTAAAGCCAGTAAGTAAGCTTTCATTGCAGATTACCGAAAAATCGTAAAAAAATATTCAAACTTTGCGTGCGATATTTTTACTACTTATGTAGCAAACATTTTTACGAATTGCTACTTTTATAACTCTGTTGTCTGAGAATTTATATCTTTCTTATTCTTTCATTCACATTATTGCCTAGACATTGCATTCATTTTTTTGAAATTCTATTTTCTTTGTTAAGGAGTTTATTTTTTGGCCAAATTTATATTAAAAAAAAATAGAAAATACTGAAAAAGTTTATACAAGTATGCTGTTTATGCTTTTGCCACTTACCCCTAGTATTGTTGTTGTTGTTTCGTTATTTGGTTGGCTTAACATTGCCGGAAAGATATCACCCAAATCCGATTTGTATTGTTCTGGCTTTATCATAGATGCATAAATGACGGAGGCAATGGCCGAGATTAGAGCTGGCATACCGTGTAGATTATGTACACCGCAGGTGTCGTGCAAACGTAATTTGGCTGTTAAAAATGGCTATTGGAAATCAAAAATAAATAAATGTTAAAATATTTTGTAATGGAATTGTTTTCAGTTAAAATTTTGTTACTCAAGTTCTAGAACTAAAAATTTAATTTGATATTTTCTTTTTTTATTGTTAGAATAAAAAAAAATTATAGTTTGGTTTCCTCCTGCTTTTTATTGTTTAAAAATTTCTATTCTAAAAAGTGTATCCTTTGCAGATGACACCATAGAGTAAGAATCTAAAATATTGTTCTATTCTACATCAAACCTCCATTAGTGTTTTTATAAAATACCTGGGGAATTAATAGAGAAAAGCAATTATGCCACAAAAAGGCTTTTTATGAAATCTTTTCAATGTCTATAGAATGTTTATTGCATACAAATTTGATACCATATGGAAACAATAAACTACCATTAAAATTACCTTTTAGTCATAAAATTGTCTGTCTTAATAATAACCTGGAACTATACGTACTACACAGGAAAAAAATGATGAAAGCAAGATATAACATACAAACTAGTGAAGCAATTGGGGCAATTGAACATAATAAAAGAAATTGAAATGTATTAGATTGATGATGGTTAATAAAACTCGTAACAATGTAGTTAGCATTAAGGCGGTACAAAATAAATAAAAAAAATACGGTTTTTAGAGAGGAAGTTATTTTGAAAATGATGTTGCTTTTCATTAAAATTTATTTCTAAAGCGAATCATTTTCTTCTATTTAGTACATAAGTGCTCAGAGTTATTAAAATTGGTTTAAAGTAAAAAACGTTTGCAACAAATGATTATTTGAAACTCTTAAAATATAATTTTTACAAAGTACTCAATGCAATTCATTGAAAGCTAAATAAAACTAATATTGCTAACTTTGCATTATTTTAGAGGGGCAAGGGTACAAATTCAAATCGACTTTTGGACCAGAGCACATGGAGCGTTGATTTCAAATCGGTATTTTCTTAATTGCCTCCAGTGTCAGAGTTAATCCTTAAATGAAGGAACGAACGTATATAAACATTACTTTACATACACATACAGCAGTATAACACCTGCCAGCAAACATTAGCTGCTTTATGTGACAGCATTTGTTTCTAACAAAATAGTGTCTTTTACTGTGTGCTAGGTTGACTTAATTGCTTTTAATAAAAAATAGATCATTTCGCTTAAGACTTAAGCATTAAACACATTCGACACAGCAGCCTACACGACGACACGAAAGAGAGTGCGGCATACAGCAATTGTCGCAATGCAGCGATATAATTAAATTTTTTGAACGCGGCTGCGACATTCCTAAAATGAATAAACATAATAATAACACTAAAGTTAATTGCATTTATTTTATTTTTTTCTTTTCTCTCTTCAGAATAAAATTTATGTCTTGAGAATAAAATACGTTTAAGCACTAATTTATTTTACATTTTTATTTTATTTATTATAAATATTTATTTACATTTATTGCCGCACTGAAAAATAGAAATAGATTTAAATGGACGACAACAGCATTTGCCGTCGTGTCGTCGTGTTCTCGTGTTGTGGAAATAATCATTTACATATAAATACATGTATTCTATTTTTGACATATTGCAGTCGGTAATCTGCTGTGTCGAATATGTTTAATGCTTTATGAGGCTGTCTTTTGTCTTTTGCTATTTTAAATAATTTTTGGAAAATTAAAAAATTGCAAATTCTGCATTGAAAATGTATATTTTTGTAACAACTTTTACGATATTTCTAAAACTACAAAGTAGATTTAAAAATATTTTAGGTACGATTTGAAGAAAATTTTGCTGCGGAGTTTTGAATTTTCATTTTTCATAAATAGAATCAACCATTTGCAAGTAATAAATGCTTATATATTTATGTCGCAACACCTCCCTCAGCGCTTCAAAATACTGTAAAAAGAGTTTGCTCTGGTCCAACAGTTGATTTGGATCTGTAAATTAACAATTACAATAATAAAAATAACACACACAATTGCTTTGCAGCTACTCGTAAATTGACTACGTAATGGGTTGTTCAAATCATTGTAAGATTAAATTGAGTTTGTTGCACTATTTGGGTATGCGATAAATATATATATTTTATTATCAGAGTTAACAGTTAGACAACTCCGTATCATAGACTACAACTAAACACGACATTCACAACTATTCACTATAACACAGCTTTACAAATTTTTAATTTGGAAAAATACCAAGAACGCCACATGCCTAGATAAGTTAATTGGGACCTCCTGAACATGAAAAACGCTGTAGTTTGTTTTTTCTAAGTACCGTTTTTTAGATAACGGAACTTTTGTGTTTTTCGGTGTATGGTCCCACTCAAACCCTTGTGAAGCCCAACCGAAAAGTCCGATCGCAAACGCAAAAGTTCAAGTTGCTCGTCATTTTAATTTAAATTTTTTGAATTTACGCCGAATATAGTGTGTGAGCAATGAAAATGAAAATATTGTCGTTCCACAAAATCCTTAATAAAAACTTTATTTTTCATCCGTTTTTTTCATATTACGCTTAAAATGTTGGTAATTAAATAAACTATTTGGTAAAAAATTAAAACATTCCAGATCTTTACTATAACGTAGAAAAAAAAAACGAAATAAAAATGAAAATTTTTGAAACAAACGTAAAAAATAGGCAAATTTTGAACTTTGAGGTGCCATAACTCAGCCATTTCTTGTCAAACTTGCAGCATACCGACGGAAAAGGCATTCAATTACCTTGCCAACGATATGCCATTTATCTCTATCGGACTCTTCGGTTGGGCTCTACGAGGGTTTGAGTGGGACCATACACCGAAAAACAAAAAAGTACCGTTTTTTACAAAAAACAAATTACAGCGTTTTTCGTGTTCAGAAGGTCCCAACTAACTTATCTAGGCATGTGGCGTTCTTGGTATTTTTTGGCTGTAAATCAGTGTAAAGAACGATAGCTGGTAAATGAAAGTCAGAATTGGCCACTTGTATTGCGATCCATCAAGTTTTAATGGTTCGACATGCTGTTATTTTAGCACAATATTTTGTATGCACTAAAGAAAGCACGATTCAGTAATTCTTAGCCACCTTAAATGGTTGAAAACTTACCGTTTAGAGTAATCAGAAAAAGTTTTATTTATTACCAGATCTTTTTGCTCAATCTCGCCCGGGTCGGTTCTTTATTACGTAAGTCTGTTTTCTTAGAGTGTATAGAGCGTATGTACCAAATTTTAAAGAAATCGAATTTTAATCGTTAAAAGCATTCACTACTTTATAAAGTGGTTCATGTCTTTGCTAGCACTAAAGTGATAATTTAAGTACGGGCACATATCTTTATGAACAGTAGTGAGTGAAAATCGTTGAAAAGTGGGCGTAAAAGTGAGCGTAACTGCTGCAAAAGTATATGATGATCTTCCTTGGAGTATAGAGTTATACTCGTATGTGTTAAATTTCAGACAAATTCTTTGAAAAACAAACATTTTTGTACAAGATATTTTTTTAAAGCGTTGTTAATTTTTATTTGCGTGGTTAAGTACACAAAATACGCTGACCTTCATTTAAATATGTTAGAGAATCGCAAGTTGTTTAATTTTAAGTTAAACAATTTTTAATGAAACATTTTCCTTTAAAATTGAATGGTGAATCGCACTACTAGTTTACGAAAACGACTTCTTTTAGAAACTCTGCATTTGCTGTTCAAAATTGTCGTATATATTTTTTTAATATTATTAATACCAAAATACGATTTTAGGAATATGAGTAACTTTATATTATCCACGCTTTAGTTAAATTTTTTTTTGGTATGAGACTTTTGATACGTATTTCAGTTCAATTAAATACACTAGAAATTATAAAAATATTTTTGTATAAAAAAAAAGTCTTTAAATAGGGACCAAATCATTATATACTCGTATATTCGATATCAAATCAAAACAATTAAATTTTAGTCGTTCTGAATATTTCGATTGAATTTGAAAAAAAGATAAAAAATATTATTAAATAATTTAATTAAGGTTTACTCGTATATTGTGTAAGTATGTAATAACACGTGTACATCTTTGAACCTACAAAGAAATACGCACACATACATGCTTAAGGTGCACGTCAAAATGATAAGGTAACTAATGTGAAAATATCAGCAATTCAGCTGTTTAGATGTACATATAAATCGATATACACTTTTAGTGATCTAATACTTTATTAATTTTGGTATGAAAAAAAAAAAAAGAAAATGCAGCCTATCTACTTTATCATTTGGCCATTCAATTTACTTAAATAAATATTAAAAATTCAAAATAAACTAAATGAATAGTTTATAGAGCTGTTATTGCAAAAATTTACTTGTTACATTTAGTAAAAGTACTCATACATTATACAACATTTCATTATATTTGAAAATGATACCCAAAAGCAATAATTTATACCAAACACTTTATTAAATAATCACACACACATATATAAATATTTACATACTCATACATACATATATTTATCACACATGAATGCAATAAATACACACACATATCATACATTTGGTTTGCAGTTCAGGATTTAGGTCAAGCTTTTGGGGAAGAAAATTTTATGGAAAACAGTTTTTTATTCCTGAAAAAAGTGTAGTAATTGATTCGAAAAACAAATTGTTCCCGTTTTTAGCATGAGAAATTTCCCCTTATCCGCTCTTTGAGCTGTAGGTCTGTTCTTAGTAAATAATTTTTTTTGTGTGTTAAGGTTTATATATTTTAGAGCATTGCACAAACATAAATACTTGAAAGGCCTTAGAAGAAAATTTTGTTATAAAATATTACACATATATAAAGCCTTGTGTGGCTTTCAAATATGCTTGTGCAGTGTTCTAGTTTATACGTTGTAAGTTTACAGCATCTTAACTTTTATATCGAAATAATAATTTTACAAAATTCATTTGTTATACAAAATATAGTTTTTATTTTAATAAATATAAGAAAAAGCTCAAATATTATGTTCAACTTGTAAAGAAAATGATTCTTAGCTTATGGAAGAGGAAAAATGTTGTAAACCTTGCATGAAGACTATATGAGCTTTTAATTGATATCAAATATTATTACAGCCCAAGTTAGAATATAAAACACTTAATTTGATTTTTTGTAAACAAAATATTATGTAATTCGTTCCTTGAAAAACAAACACACAATCAAATCAATAATCTTTTGTCACGATTAGATTTCACTATACAAAAAATAGATTTTAATTCCTTGAATAACCACTATGTTTTTTGATGCTCTATAGCTGCCTAATTGTAAAACTCATAAGACATGGGAATAATTCAGAAACAAGGTAATTGGGTGCCGTAAGAGTTCAAGCCGAAAGATGTTGAACGGCGTCTGTGTGCTTGTGAACAGCTGCTTGCAAGGCAAAAACGGAAGAGATTTCTGCATCGCATTGTGACTGGGGACGAAAAATGGGTTCATTACGATAATCATGGGAATATCCAGGCCATGCTTGTACGTCGACGGCTAATCCGAATATTCACGGTTCCAAGGTTATGCTCTTTATTTGGTGGAACCAGCTCGACGTAGTGAATTATGAGTTGTTAAAGCCGACTGAAACAATCACAGGCGATTGTTATAGAACGCAATTAATGCGTTTGAGCTGGGCATTGCAAAACAAACGCCCGCAATACAACGAGAGACATGATAAAGTCATTTTACAGCCTGACAATGCTCGACCCAATGTTGCGAAAGTGGTCAAGATATAAATACTTGGAAACGTTGAAATGGGAAGTCCTATCCCACCCACCGTATTCTGCAGACGTTGCTCTCTCGGAATATCAATTGTTTTGATCCGTGACACACTGCCTGGCTGACCAGCACTTCCGGCCTTATGAAGAAGTAAGAAATTGGATCGATTCGTGGATCGCTTCAAAAGATGACCAGTTTTTTCAATGCGGGATTCGTACGCTGCCCGAAAGATGGGAGAAAGTAGTGGCCAGCAATAGACAATACTTTGAATCATAAATGTATAACCAGCTAATTACAATAAGGCCTCGAATTTCGGAAAAAAAAACGGCGAAAGCAAAGTTGTTCACCTAATATTTATAAGCATATAACGGTATAAAAACCAGTTTCTTATCCGTAACTCAAGATTTTGAAGGTGCTTGGCAAATTTCAAAAACAGATTTTTGTTGTACTAGACAGCACCTACCAGAAAAAGTCATTTTTTGTTGTACTGTGTATACTAAAAAAAATTCGCAAGAAAAATTTATCCATGAAATTTTAAATCCTGATAATTTTTACAGATAATCATAACGCATCAGAAAAAATAGTGGTTTTCCAATATTTTCGGACGTTGGAAAGTGTTATCGCAACAAAAAGAATTGTTGAAAGATAAAGCAGTTGTCACATACATATATTCATACAAAAACAATAAATAAAATAAATAAAAGTACCACAGTTGCCACTGTTTACATTAAAGGTATTCTCTGGTAAAATGAAAAGTCTGACATTTAATGAACAGTTTTAGAAAATTAAAATTTTGGTCTTCTTTTTAAATTTTTTCTTCCGTACTTGTCTCTCAAATTTGTGTCCAATTGTGCTTGTATTATAGTGTACCTTATGTGTCAAGATTTTAACATTCATAACGTAATAAATAAAAGTTTTATGAAAATATGACTCTAAAATTAATAAAAAGAAGGTTTTTTTCACTAATTAGGTGCGGAGCGTAGCTCAAAATGCACTTTCAGTCAACCAAAGTGACTTTAAATTTCTAAGGGATATTTTCCTGGTCGTTTGGCCTTAGATGTCATCAGTGCAAAAAAATTGCTTCACTCTTAAACACAATAGTACAGTTTTATGGCAAGACAGTCAGATATATTTTTTTCCCAACTACACGCAAAGAAAAAAGATGGTTGAATATGGTCACCTCAAACATAGTGTGTTCTTCATAAAAATATTATTATTAATTTGAACCATCTAAGCATTATTATGATCACGATAAACATGTTTCTAGTTATTTTTAACAATACTATATTTAGCGTCTTAGATCCACCATATAATTATAATATTTTTTTAAATAAAATTTTACTTGAAACCATAAATATGTTCATAGCAAACATAATAATGGTAAAAATATGGTTGAATGTAAACTGTTTTCTATTTTGTGTCTTCCGCAACCATATAAATAAATTGAATATAAAACAAAAACTTAATCGTTCAAACTCAACTGAGCTTTGTGGCTGAAGTGGTTGAGTGGCGAGATAATGCTTCTTAACTAAGTGTTCGCAAGTTCGAGCCCTGGTAGAGTCAACTAAAATTTAAAAAAATAAATTTAAACCCGCTGTATTATGTAATATGGCCTGTGGGCTCGATTAAGCAATAAATAAATAAATGAAATGAAAAATAAATACAAATTGATATAAACAAAAAATTTATATTACATTTTTTTCAAAATGTTTATATAAAGTAGTTAAAAAAATTAAAATAAAAGTTTTCTTGCCCTGACCGCAACATCTGCAGTTGAGAGCTATTTTTAATATCTTTGATTTAAAAATAAAAATTTGAGAATGTTTAAATAGAAAGTTTGCACTTTGCTTTCCAAAAAGGACAATAGCCCAAGGGACACGCATGCGTATAAAAATTGAATAACTGCTTGGTCATTAAATTTAGCGAGGTGGGTGATGTAACATGATTCAAAGCATAAACTCTGAAAAATAAAATAAAAAATTAACAACAAACAAAAGAGTTTTAAATTTTTTACCCGCATGCGTGACTTTTAATCTACCCTTACACGCATGTATGAGTTTTGGCCCACCCTGTATAAAATCTCCTCGACATAATTATAAAATCAGAGGTCAGGATTGATATTTTAAAAGTACATTGTTGCGGTTTAAGTGTCTATTCTCTATAGCAGATTTCTCGAAGTTGCTGCTTCAATTCTGACTATTCCCCCAAATTTTTGATATAAGCAAACCAATATATTGCTTTTATAATTTTTAATACCTTTTCGAAAAGAAATTATATTATTTAACATTTTAATCAGTTTGTAAGATATAATCAACTTAAAAGCATTTTTTCTTAATTTTATTTGACATCATTCCGTTTTATTTTAATTCCATTAAAGGTTTTTCATATTCGCATTTTTATTGCATATTTTTTTCCTTGTACTTACTGTAATAAAACGATAACCCAACACCGATACTGTGCCAGCAATAATACCAATTAAAATTGCACCATGAGCACCAAGCAGCAGATTACAAACAGTACCAACAGCAACACCTCCTGCTAGTGTAGAATTCTGCACATGAACCATGTCCAATTTATTTTCGTGGCTGACAAGTGCCGATAAAACAAATGTTGTAACTGTAACATGAAAAATCGAGTAACGAAAAAAAAACGTAGTTAAAAACATTAAAAAAAAAGTGTTAAACGAGTCATACAAATAAATGTATGTCTACTTGCACATACACACATTGGGTGAATAGGGACAGAAATTAAAAAAAAAAAATATGTAACCAAAATTATTTATGGGAAGTAGGCCTAAAAGTTATTTGTTTTTCTAAGTTGATTAAAAAAAATTTTAATTTTACTTATCAAATATTTTTTTTAAATATATAAATTTTTTAAGTCAAGTTGAATTAGTTACAGGTATTGATTATGCTGCTTTCCCGACGGTCTCTTTCTATGGTTACGTTCCTTAAAAGTCATGGCATTTAAGGCTGTTTATGTGAATTTTTCAATTAATTTATTTGTGGTTGCAGATGTATTTTAATTGTTTTTACAAACAGATATTAGATTGTACTTGTTCCATATTAGTTTAACACAACCACAATTAATCTATAGATTGAAAAGTTTTATTTATTCAAACTCGTAAGTACGTATGAGTGAAAAAATATATTAAAAATATAAAAAGTGCTTATATGCAAGGAAATGTAAAAGTAATTTTGTTTATAAAGTCTTTAAATACTAAGCAATATTTTGTTTTGCAAAAGCTATAGTTTAAATAGCGGTGTTAAAGTTTGACAGAAAAATTTTAAACTTAATTCTAAATTTTCTTGAGCAGTTTTCCTCTTGCAATATTTTGCATCTTTGATAAAGTTTCTTAAATCATATTTTCTTGTAATAAAACATAGAATACAACAGGCTACAAGCTACGCACCTACAAGTGCCATTGGCTGCATTAAGTTAATATATTCACCTTTATTGTGAGTAATTTTTCCCTCGCAATTTTTTAAAATTTCATGAATAGCTCCCATGAAAAATAAACTTTTTAAATAATTCAATTAAGAATGATAACATGAAAAAATTTCCCTTTAGCGTAAATAATTTTTTGGCATGAAATTTTTTCACTTAATATTTTTTCCCTTAATTCTTGCTGGGGAATTGTTTTTATTTTTGGTTGCAGCCCCCCAGAGGAGGTATTCCAAATTTACGATCAGCCCAATCATTAATATTTCCCAGTTATTTTATTATTAACAAGGAAAATTTTTGTTTTTCCGAAAAAAATTCAATAAATCAGAGATCTTTCTATGCTAAAAAACAAAAAATTTATTAATGATAAAAGGAAAAGAAAATATAAAAAACTCCTCGACGAATTTTTATTCATTATTGGGTTGAATAAGTCTTGAGCTGTAAGTCTGCGTTCTTCTTCTTACGGACAAGTTATTCACCGGTCACAAAGACTTTCCTCTGAAACAATTAATAAAGGGTGATTAAATTTTAAGGGCCGATGTTGAATGTGAACCACACTTAAACGTCAATTTTTTTTCTGCATTTCATTCGACATTTCTCGATTTCAGACTACTTCAATTTGAATAATGGAAAGATATACCATCGAGAAACGCGTTAAAGTTATTCACGCTTATTATGAAAATGAAAATAAATTTTCCAAGAAAATCATTTTCAGTGATAAGACACATTCGTCAATAAGCAGAATTGTCGCATTTGGGCGAATGATAATCCAAGAGTGATTGCCGAAAAACCAATGCACCCACAAAGAGTGGCTGTTTGGTGCGGTTTATGGGCTGGCGTTTCATCGGGCCGTATTTTTTCCAAAATGAGGCCGGTTAGGCAGTTACTGTGAATGGTGTTCGCTATGGCCCGAATCGGAAGATATGGATGTGGACGATATGTGGTTTCAACGGGACGGTGACACTTGCCACACAGCTAACGAAACAATGGCTCTTTTGCGCGACAAATTCAATGGCCGTGTTATCTCACGTGGTGGCGATGTCAATTGGCAGCCAAGATCATGTGATTTGACACCGTTGGACTTCTTTCTTTAGGGTTATTTGAAAGAAAAGGTGTACGCCGATAAGCTAGAAATAATTCAAGAGCTAAAGGAGGAGATAATTCGACACATTAACGGCATAGAACCTCAATTATGCCTCAGCGTCATCGAAAACTTGGACTATCGGATGGAGGTGTGCCGCCGAGGTCGCGGCGGTCATTTGGCCGATATTTTGCTAGATACATAATTGAACCATACCATATATCATAATAAAAAGAAATGACAAAAATTTCATAAATAATTTGTGTTTTATTCAAAAGCAACATCGGCCCTTAAAATTTAACCACCCTTTACTAAATGGAAAAATTAATTAATCAATTATGAATGGATTAACTCATCCAACGAGATCGAAAACTTAATGAATAAATCGTTTCGTATCTCTAGTTATAATTCGAAGTTGTAAACCTTTTGAAAACTTTTCTTATGTCAAACACTTATACGATTGCATTTATTATTTATATTTTAAAATTTAGCGGATTTTTTTTAATCAAAGAAATGTTGTTAAATCAGATTTCTTTAAGCCTTGTTTTTTTTTAAATCTACCTACTACTCTGACAATTTGTTTTATAAAATTGTCAGCTTGAAAGTAAATTACAAACAATTGTTGTTTCCTAAAAATAATCATACCTCATAAAGCGTCAGCATAAATACATTTTATTGTTAATTATACGTATTAAATTCACATGGCTAATTTGTCCATTTTACAAATAAATATTTGTATTTATTTGTAGTGATACAAGCCAAATATTAATTTATGATGGCTTTTTGTTTCTAAACGCACTTGTATATCTGGTTGCTAAACTTTAAACGCACACATACACACGCAAATTTATATACATACATAAATTTCCGGTAATCATAGAGCACAAAACTAAATCATATTTATTACTAATAATGTTGGCAATTACAGATACTTACTCATACATTGACTACAAATAAGGATATCTATATAAACATATCAATTATTTGCCCTTGTTCATTTGTTCACCCAGTGAATTTAACAAATTGATTGTAAATTTCTTCTACAACTACAAACAATAATAAAACCAACAATTTTGTGCATGTGTGTGAATCTGTGTGTGTATATATTTTTTATATTTATTTAATTTTTATATTTTGCTGTAAAATTAAAACATATTTTCCTTTATTTTTACGGTTAAATTTATATGGATGTGTGTGTTTATGTAACAGGAAATAATACACAATAATATTAATTTTGCAATTTGTTGGCATTTTTTTCTATCGTTTTTCTATGTATGAGGTTTTATATATATTAAAATAACATTATTAAATGAAAAGAAAAAAAAAATAATAAACAAATATAACAATTAGAGAGAGAGAGAGAGAGAGACAGGTAGTGAGAGCGAGAGAAAAAATAAAGGTTATTCACTGTGCGAAACAAAAAGCTTCATAAAATTCTTTTTATTTTATTTTGGTTTTCAAGAATAATTTTGCAATAGGATCATTCACGATGCTTTTAGTGCAAATACACTGAGCATATTGAACTCGGCAGTAAGTGCTATTTTTTACTTTTCCAAACTTTTGCTAGCAAGCCCCATAATCAATTCTACCAGATGAAAAAAACCCCAAAAAACATGGCAACTTTAACTATCAATCGTACATATAGGTTAAGTTAGGTTAGGAGCAGTCTCTTTTCTGGAGACTTCCACTGCATCCGATCCACCTTTGTTGAGGGAGGCTGCCACGCCAACATTGGTGGTAGGCAACCCGCCTGTTACAGCGGGTGCTCTGCAATCGGCCAACTTGCGTTTGCATTTGTTTTATTATTTTTTGTTTTATTTTGCATTACTTCCATATACATAAATCCCACGAGTGTGCCCGTAATGGTAAAGACCATACATGCAGTGACGGCATACATGGACTAGGCAACTAAGATTACAACCGGCCCGTGCTCTAGCGACAAGTTCTCTATTACGATTTACTAGCCATTCATGTTCTGGGCACTACTACCAACCACCTTAACACTACAAGTGGGGGATCAGGATGTGGAGGATAGGTAAGGAAATATTAGCTAATGGGATAGTAGGATTACGGTTGTATATTGTGGTCCGCGAGTGTCTGCATCAGGTGGTCGGTCAGGTGCCATGGATGACACATCGCGTTACATTATGCCATGCGTGACTCCTATCCTTCCCATAAGACAGACACCACCCCAAGCCGATCTGTGTGACCCCATGTTATAGTAGCCAAACAAACCGACCAGAGGATCCCCTATCCGCTACCTGGCGACGCACCCTATGGGAGATATAGAGAGGAAAATTAATCAAAAATCAGTTTGTTGATGTCTTGAGGAAAACTAAGCATTTTTGTTCTTATTTGCACTGTTTGCATACACCGTCGTGTGAGTGTTACTAAAATTTTACATATAGGCTTCAATAATGATACGAGTTCTTGCAACAAGCACTGAATATCACAAATGTACAAGTAAATTTTCAAATTGTTATAATAGGCATTTGTTTACTTGTATGTGCTTGATGCTGTATGAAATTGGTCTCATCGAAACCGCAGGGACCTCTAATAGTTGATACAACAGCTGGACAACAAACTAATTAAATATTGAAACAGTTTTGCATAAAAATATAAATGCATAGCCAAAAATAATTTTTTGGTTTTCATTGCGCTTAATTATTAATCTTAGATTTAAAATTGCCCCACTTGATATTGAGAAGCTGCTGAACCCGGTCTTGGAGAAATGAAAAAGTTGAAAAAGGAAACAACTATCTAACGCACATGTTCTTTGGGCACGGCACTTCCGGAAGTATTTATATAGGACGGGCAAATGGCTCACGCCCTAATGAATATATGAAAAAGAGGAAACCATGGACAATGCAGAACACACCTTTTTTGGGTTCTGCCGCTGGGACGAGAAAATCTGCAGAAAACCTAGCGGAAGAAGTTATAAACAATGAGGAGATATGGAATGCAGTTGTAGAGGGAAGTCTGGTCGCAGATAGATAGAAGATGATGGATTGGATAGCTAACACGGAATCCACCGAGAAAATAAAGTCAGTATGCTAACATGATGAGCCTAGCATTTTACGTGAGGTGACGACCAACCGTGAATGCAGGCTCCCCGATTTTTTTTTTTTTAAAGGCATCTGACATTGAATGAAAACTTTGTTATAGGTTTGAAGTTTTCTTAAAAAAAAACAATAAACAAAAGATCAAAAGTTTTATGTTTTCTTAGCTGTTTTTCATTTATTCTTTAAAGTTGGTTTGTTATCAGGAAATCTCATGCTCCTGATATTAAATTTATGCAGGTAAAGTATAAGCTTCTTAATAGGTTTTTTTTATTAGTTAAACAATTTTTATTTTTATTCGCTATTTCTAGCGAAAACATATTGTTAAATTATTTCATGAACAAAGCGAAACTTCGATTATAGTCGACAGTTTAGGCCCAAAAATCCTATTTTAGATTAACTGCTGTTTAATTTATCACAACTGTATACTTTATACATGCATTTACTTTATGTACACATACATATTTATGTTGCTATAACATTTGTAAATTTGTGCATATTTTATAGATACACCAACAGTTACAATAATATTTTTATATTCCACTCACAAACTAATTAAATGTCAAATAGTTGCGTTAACACATTTTGAAAAAAAAGGTGGCAGAATTCAAAATAGAAAGAGAGAGAAAAAACAAGAAATTAAATTATTTTAAACACGTACTTACTTTCATTCGTTTATACAAGTAAGTTTGTGCTTTCATACATTTGCACCTTCAACAACAACAGCAGCAGCAGCAGACCAAAATTACAGGCAATCCCACATTGGTTTATAAAATTACAACAATAATTTAATGCAATTTGACAGAACGACAGACAGACGAACAGACAAACAGCCATACAAACAAACATATATGGTGGCAAAATAACCGAACAAATAAACAAATCATGCAAACAGTGGTTGTATTTACATTGCCACATTGATACCAACTAAACTGACATACAAACGGTACCCTGGTTACATTCATACAAAGTGTCAAACCTATGTAAACAGTACACAATCAAACACATTATTACATTATTGAAAAATCAAATGTTTATTGTGTGTAAGTAAAATGAGTGACGGAGGCTTACACCAATAAGTGATCACGATGTTTACAATGTTGGATTAAATAAAACAACAAGGATACTCAATGACATTATGGTACAATAAATCGGATGCAATCAAGTGTGTAAAACTTAAAGGACAAAAATATATTTAAAGAAATTCTTAAACAAAATCTTATCACCAAAAAATTATAAATATATATAAAATGCTGTTTTATTCACAAAAATATGTTTCTTCATTTAAATAAAAAAAGCTTTGAGTGGTATCAGACATAAATCAACTAAAGTTAAAGATTACAGGAGCCATGAGATCAACGCCCAATAAGGCACTCTTTACGATGCTAAATTGGTTGCCAGTTGATCTACAAGCTGAGAAATTGGGACTATTTGCATCCGTGCGATTGCATGCGGTGCGGGAGTGGAACCATAGATCATGGGGATGTTCAGGGATAATTGGTACTTGGGGGGATATTCCCAACCTCATTGACTATGTCATTCCAAGACCATTCCTACAGAGGAACTTTGGATTCACGATTTTGGACAAAACGGGAATCTCAATGGGATCTTCTCATACAGGAGAAGATCTGGATGTCTTTACCGATGCCTCCAACAATAGTCATGGAGTTGGAGGTGGAGTCTATATTGAGGATGTTGGGATTAGTATATCCTTCAGATTCCCTAATCAATGCAGCACTCTACAAGCTGAAGTGATGGCTATAAAACAAGCAGCAGACTGGCTGTGGTATCATGGAGTATTTGGCAGGAATATTCGCATTTATACCGACAGTCGGACTGCAATCAGGTCCTTAGCGGGTGTCTATTCGACATCCCAATTGGTCCAAGAATGCCGCACATCCTTGAATAGAATGGCAGACCATTCGGTGATCACCCTCATTTGGGTGCGTGGACATGGGACTTCAATGGGAAACTGCAAGGCGGATAGCCTGGCGAGGGAAGGTTCGAGGCTGCCAGAGCAAGATGCCAATGCGCCCTGTGGCATCCCTCTATCGGTCTGTAAAAAAGAGATCGATAGCATATTCTTGCGAAAGGCACAGTCCAGATGGAGAGACGAAGGGACGTGTAATACGGCGAGGATGATCTGGCCTAGGCTGGATAGCAGTCGCAGTAGGGATTTGTTGGAGCTCCAAAGAGCCCGACTGAGAAATGTGGTGGCTGTAGTAACGGGACACTGCAAATTTGGCAACCATGCTAGAAGAATGGGTTTGCGTTTTAATGACTACTGTAGAATTTGTCAGGACGAGGAGGAGGAGGAAACTGTGGAGCATCTTCTCTGCCAGTGTCCGGCCCTGGAAGAGCGGCGCATGATCCACTTCGGTGAGCGAAGCCTTCAGGGTCTCACTGCGCTGTTGAATGCAAGTGTCGACACTCTTAGAAGCAGTGGTTGGTTTGTGTGACGGACTCACTCACTTCTTTCTTTCTTTCTTTCTCTATCTTCTTTCCTCCCCTTCACTCTGCTATCACTATCTCTATACAGGTATCACAAAGGGACCACGTCAGAGGACCCAAGTGAGCCCAGCTCTGTTTTATTTCTTTCGGGCGACCTGTTAACCTAACCTAGCCTAAAGTTAATAATTTCTCAAGAGACAATAAATTGTTTTCAGTAGGTCAGACTAATGTCAGTATGAAAGCCAACAAAAATTTGCAGAGCTTTTAGTCTGAACTGTAAAAAACACCCTGGGCCTTTGCAATAACAACACTTAGACCATCACAGCCTTAAACCATCTATATATGTACGAGTATATTGGAAATATGTTCAGTGACATAATAACACTATGCGTTTTGTTTAAAAGAGTCCTGTAGCACGATTCACTACTCAATTTTAACGAAAAATGTTTGCTGAAAAATAGTTAAACCTAAAATAAAAAAGTAGCATTTTTAACTGTTGTTTTTAATTTTTAAACAAAGCATTTCTTTTTTGGTGTTTTGTTTAATAACAAAATAAAAGTGAACGACTCTTACAAAAAAGATACATATATGAAGGTTGTCACAGTAAGGATCACTTTAAATTTATTATAATTTTCTTGTGTAAGTGACAAGTCTGTAATATGACAGCTATGACATCTGTTTATTCCGATTATTTAAAATGCAGCACTTTACTAAAAAACAATACGTTATAATTGTAAAAACTTATTAGAAAAATTTTTAAAAAAACTTCAAAGAATTTTCAGTCGAGTGGAAGAGTGGCTAACAAATTTGAAGAAACTATTTCAATTATATACAATAAGACTCTTGTGTACCAATGTACCAATCGATCTCTTGAAATCTATTCTGCTGTAAACGAAACTCTGAAAACGCCATTTCGGCTCCGTTCTCAACGACTTTAAATTTTATTTCATGTGTATAAAACGCAGCTTACTCAGGACCTCAAACCAGCAGACCAATTCAATTGGTAAAGAAGCAAAGTAAAGTCAATGCCAATTTTTGGGAAAAAATCATCTTTCCGTAAGAAGTGCATTTCCATGTAAATGGAATGAATACACAATATTGTTGAATTTGGGGCTTAGAAAAGCTTCCTCGAACCTACTGGAAGCAAATGTACCCACAACGAGTACCTGTCTGGTGTGAACTTTGGTCAGGCTTTACTTTTTTTGAAGCTGATTCAGAAATTGCAGTGACTGAGAACGTCATTCGTTACATGAACATGATAATGGAGTTCTTGGAACCTTAACTGGACGGCATGCATCTAGATGACACGGGGTTTCAGCAAGACGGCATAACCTGGCACCCAGCGCGAGAAACAATAGGTTTAAATATTGTATCATGAAATAAACCTTTTAAACCGCCGCAATTGTTGTGTACTTTATGAAAAGAAACAAATTTTTCCAATTTCTATGTAAGTTTGCTGCTCTTCGGGGTATATATTTCTTGATAAAGATATGATTTTAGATCACTTATTAGAATTATTGCTGATTGAGACAAAGGAGCTATTTAATTTTAGGGCATTATCTTAGCGAGTATGCTACTTGATGACAGAAGGCGTTCACAATTGATAAAGTTGCTGGGTAATCTAGCATAGTGAAATCGTCTTGAAAATAATCAAAGTGCACAATTAAAAAATTATTTATTTGGAATAATATGATTTTCTATTTCTCCAATTTATCACAACTTGCGTTCTCTCACTATCTCTTCCTAAAGGAGAGTAACACAATTCTACATTTAATGAAACTCAACTACTTAATTTTTTAAGTCTTTGCTTAAATTTTTTTTAATGAAATGTAAACGAAGAATTAAAAATGGGTCAATTGTTGGCTTTTGCATGTCGTGTATTGTATTATTTATTTAGCTAACACAAAACCATTAGTTTAAAAATAAATCCAAGTAAAGCCACATAGAACTAAAAGTCTTAAAGTGATGAAATAAATGTCTTGAGTTATATTTAAATTTTTTTATCTACTTATTTTTTAAGGCTTTGAATGAGCAGTGTATTGTGTAAACTAGAAGTCGTGAGCTCATGTTTTTTGCTCTTTGCAGCTGCACAGTTTGTATTGTTATAAAAATTTCCTATTTGGTATTAGATAGAAGTGATATTATTTTGTTAAAAAGCTTGAGAACAAATCACTGCTCTAAATACACAGCACCTCATATTAAAAATTTTAAATTATTTTATAAAAAAATACACAAATCACTAACATTTTTTTTAACATACTGGCTGTTTATATTTAAATGTTAATTTATGGTTTTTCGATTGTATAAATTTTGTTTGATAATCGTGAATTTTTTTATTTAATTCAATGTACAGACAGACACTCTTGGTAAAATAGCTACAATTGTTCTTCACGCATTCCTTCTTACTTTTGAAAATATTTTGCACATAATTTTTTGTATGCAAAAACCCTAACAATTTTCGTAGGTATGTTGTTTGGTTAGAGAGCTTCCAATGATGTGCCCGCAATCTTCTTACAATTTCTTTCAATTATAGTTTCAAAGTTTTAACTTATTATTGTAATTTGTTTTTGTTTTTAATTTTTTTTATGACCAGTAACTACATAGTGGCATCTGGTTAGTGGTAATCGTTTGTAATTTAGTAATATTTCTATTAGTTTTAGTTGTTTTGTTGTCACTGCTGCTAAAGTTGTTATTATAAAACTCTATTGAGTTTAAGGTATGATTACAAATTTAAATCTAAACATTAAACTTAGTTACACTATTACTGTT
Organism: Thelaira solivaga; assembly: GCA_947397855.1. Lineage (NCBI taxonomy): Eukaryota > Metazoa > Arthropoda > Insecta > Diptera > Tachinidae > Thelaira > Thelaira solivaga. Next base: position 39,747,700 of record OX377613.1, read on the forward strand.
AATATAAATAACAAACTACAAATTAAATGTTTGTATGATAATCTTATATTAGGGTAGTTGCGAAGAAATATTATTTTAATACTATATTTTTGTGATATCTTTTAAAGCACAAAAAATACTGAGTAAAAAATGTTAATTTTTAAGAACTCAGTTTCAGTTCTACTATCATTTAAGACCGCTGTTACAAATGAGTTAGTTAATTTGGATTTTGTGAAGAAAAAGAAGCGGGTTTTTGCCTACAATTTAAAACTAAATTTGACAGGTATAGGTTGCTGGATGATTTTAGGAAATAGATCTGACTAAAAGCTCGTCATGAGGTCTGGAAGATGCTAATTAAAGCTTTTTAAGTCGCAACAACAAGCTTTAGGCTTACCATTGGTAAAGGTTAGTATTTTATTGAGAAGGTTAACATAAGGACATATTAGCGGAGATTTTGCTTATCGGTATCTTTTAGTCTAATGTGTAACCAGAAGTCTAAATATAATTTGTAAAAATGAGACCTTTATGAAAAAGGGAATAATCTTTAAACCTGTTATTACAGCCCTGTGGATTTCCCAAATAACATCTATTTACCATGACTTATTCAAAATATACTGGTACTAAAAGTAATACGATACACCGTAACTTTTGAAAACACAACCAATGACTACCTAAGAAATACACAAGGATATAAATTACTTTTCATGTTTCTTCTGTTTATAAAAAAAACTTAATGAAAATTTATATAAGCTGTTATTTTTGAAAGTTCACATTTAAAATAAAAAGAATTAACCGTAATTTCAGTACCACCCCACTAAACAACGTATTTATTTAGTGCTAATACCACTACATACTTGTATTTTGGCACAGTTACCGTATGTAAAGAGTTACAATTGACCTCAGCCTAGAAAGACAAATTGTCAAAGTTACTATTCTATTACATAAAAAAATTAAAACAAGGACTAGTTCAGTGACATGTACAGTTTCTAGTTGCTGTACTCCTAGGGAAGTTTCATACAGCTTAAGTTAGGATTTTTTAGGGCTAAAAATTAAAATTTTGTAGTAAATTAAGAAAGATCAAGTGATAGTTAAGTAATCGTTATGTTTTAATATAAGATCTAACTAAAAGTTTGTTATATTGCCTGAACTTTAATAATTAGCAACTTGTAATAGTGAGTCTTGGCTATTTATCACAGTTAATATTCATCAAGACCAACATGCCATTTATATTTAAAACAATTAAATTTTTTATCTAACTACCCTAATATTGTTAAAATAACAAAGTAGCCAAGTAGTATCTATGTACGTTGCAATAAAAATAGAGACTTAAACCCAAAACCTTAAATCCTAAACAAATATATGTATGTAGTTAGAGTTGCCGTAGTTTCAGTTTATAATTGGCTTTGTTGTTGCCAGTATCAACGGAGGCCTTTTAACTCATTGTACAACCATCTATACACAAGTATGCATACAGTGTCCACACACATATTTATTTGTATAGTATATTTGTGTGAGCTGAATTCTTCTGGTTACTGTTGCTGGTTGTTATTTTATTGGTAATACCAACTAACTAGCGGTCATACTAAAGCAAAACCAAATTTAGCTTACAAACACTAAAATCCAAATAATATAAATATACAAACACATGCAGACAAAAAGTGTACAAGGTAGATATTGCTATTGCAAACACTATTCAATGCCAGGTTATTTTATGGGCACTTCCATACAAAATGTCTAGTTCAATTAAAGCTCTATGAAAAATCGAAGCAAACCCACATAAATTGGTTAAATAATTTTCATTCAGCATATCCCTGTGAACATTTCACGTATGTTCTTTAAGCATCATAAAAACATAAGAATTTCATGTTGGAAACCTAGTTGACTAAATGAGAATCATTAAATGTATTTACAAGCAAAAAAAGTTTTAAATCTTCAAACAAGAAAGTATAACCTTAATGGAAATTAAATCGAATTAACAACATTCTCAAATGGCATCTTCATTTACAATATCACCCGTAAATGCAAGTATAATGGTACAAACAGAGCTGGGGCGAAAGATAAATTTTTCATGACGATTATCCGTCATTTATATTAGTTTCGAAGTATTTATTTTTTAATTTCTTGGAGTAAAGGGTTTTAGAAGTAAAATGAGGAACGGGTCTAGTCTAGTATTCATTAATAATTCAAAGATTTTCTTGGGTCAGTTATCTGCCATGTCCGGCTTGTTGCCCTAAGTAACGAAAAAGGATCGAAATGAAGCCATTAGAGTGACATAATATGTGCTCTGTTGGTCATTTTACTGATATATTTGTCATATTTGTTAATTTTTTTCAATAATCTGCAATGTCTAGTCATGAATCCCATGACAATGTGAATTCTTGACTGGTTTAAGCTAAGTAATTCATTTGTTCCCTTCCATGAATTTTTTCACTACCCTGATATATTTTGTGTCCAGCCAGTATTGTTGCAATTATCTTTCGAGGCAGTTCCTAAAACTAAGTTTAGCGGAGCTTCAAGACAGTCCGCGCAATCGTTCTGAGAGTTCGTCTGACTTCTGATTACCTACATATGCACTATCACCAGACACATATATGAAGTAGAATTGTGCTTCGTAGTTAATTTTCGTGATCGCTCTTCTTAATTCAAAAATAAAAAAGGAATATTTCGTTTATTTAGTTCACTTAATATTTTGTAATTTTATCATTTATACTTTTGATTGTCATTGAACGTTCTTTATTATGTAAAATGAAATCGAATAGTGGTTGAATTGAATTTTTTACGAAAATAGAAAGCAAACCACAAAACAAAATTCGAAAAATTTTAAAATTTAGTTTTAATAATTTAATTCAAAAAGTACTTTAGTCACTATGCCTATAAAAACTTAAGGTTTAATTTTAAAATTGAGTTTTTTAGCATAGATAATACATTTTCTCTTTTTCAGTTTATTTGTTTTAAATATTATATCATATATGTAAAAGAAAATAATTGGAAACTTTCGTTTTTTTGTCTTTGTTTTTGTTTAAGTTTAGTTCGTTCGTTCATTAAAAATGAACAGCAAGCAAATGAACTATAGGAATTCAAAACACGGCATAGTTCGTTCAGTTCTAATTGAATAGTACAGTGGGAATAGTTCGTTCGGGTACTACCCAAGGCTAATATGAAGTATTAAACAATTACAGATCAATTTTGATCTTATCTCAAAAACACTGAGTGCCCGCTCTATTTTCCTAGTGAATATAGATGTGACTAATATTTGTGTCTTCTTCTAGTTCCTCTCTTAGATAGAGCTCTATGGCATGAGTTCTCTTGACCCATACTGACAAATAAGCTTCTTCTGAGGTTTAGACCAAATATCCCTGCTCCAACAACTTCAACGGTTTTCGAGCCATCTATGTATTATAAATGTGACTCGGCACCGGGTTTGAGTCTGTTTTGTTTCCAATTAAACCTATTTGGAAATGTAATCCTGAAATTATGAATAAAGTTTTATTTGGTGTGACATTGATTGCTTAAGGTTACAAATTTTGCACCTGTTTCAGTAATTTCTCTAAAAAGAAAAGCTCTTCGGATTTGCCAAGTGAACTTTGCGTTGAACTGTAACGTTTCTTTCTTGATTTTTATTTTTTTTTATTTCTTGAAATAAAGAGATTACAATTTATGTGATATTTTAAAAATAAATTAAAAGCCATAGTCAAAAGTTCAATATTTAAAAATTCAAGTAAATAAAGAAAACAATATTATCTTTTCCTTCAGAATCTAAAGCCAGCACAGAGTTCTCTACGGATGGAAAAAACACTTTTACTAAATAAGCAAAAATGCAAACCTATAGCGGTCAGGCTGGATTATGTGTGATTTAATTCAGTATTTCACGAATAGCGTGCATACCCTTTATAATTATTATCCATTTAATCTTTAAAGAATACCTGCAGCTTGGTTCTTTCTCATAAAATAAAATTTAACACTTCTGAAATTTAAATATTCTAAACTGATTGTAATTAAAAAAAAATCCATTTTATTCTTCGTTTCTGTTTAAATTTTTATTTTCTTATTTTTTAGATTTTATTTCTTTGGACATTTTGCTGGAAATGACCATATGTGTTGTGCACAAATGTGAGTTTGAGTTACAAGGAGGATATTGGACTTTGAGAGACACTATCGTCATACATAAAAGTATTTAACGTTTAGTATTTTGCAGTTTAGGTACGATTTTTTTTTGATTTTTTGTAATATTCTATGTCCGTGTATACATAAGCCCCATGGATTAAACAACAAACAAGCATTACACCTACATTTTTATATATTTGAATTATAAACACTGTACCAAAAGATATTGTAGGTATTGAAATAAAATTAAAAATAAAAACAAGTCTTTCAACGTGCATTGTGCTGTCATAATAAAAACAGAGCATGTGATTTGTAAAAATCACAGTAGCTATAAACTAGATAAAATTTATGTCTTTAGAATATTTTAATGTAAATAGTTCAATAAATTGTATAGGAAGTGAAATTATATTTTCTGAAACTGCATTTTGCTTATAAAGATTTTCAGAAAACCATATAATGAAAATGTTTCTATTGTAAGGCGAAGCTTGCCTTGTATTACTAAATATGGTGCTTGGAACAATGAAGGCTTGTAGGAGAAAAACTTTAAAATTTTGCTTACTTTTTACAACAACAAAAAATACACTTTATTGTTTATAACACATCTTGAACTAAAAATCCACCTCGTGGCAATTTCAGCATTTGCTTTATATACCGTTTCAGCTAAATCTAGAACTTTCTAGATTTATCGAGTAATGAAGCTAAGCCGTAACGGTAATTTTAGCTCAGTCTAGAACTTGCTAGATTTATTTAGTAACAATACCAAACTATAACGGTCATTTTAAATCTAGCCAACTCTACAACACAAGAAACTTATACAATAACTCAAATATAAATACTACACATCTTACTTTATAACTCACATACAAGCATTGTATTTATAAGTTCTACCCATTAACTTAAACAATTGCTTTATATAATAGGTGTTTTTTATAGACATATAGAACTTTAAGTTGGCATTACTGTTCAAGATGGCGACCAATTTAACAGCTGTCAAGTGATTTATTCTCAGTTTGGCTTGGCAATTCATCATGAATAAACTCACGCCTGAACAACGCTTGCAAATGGGCCCAAAACGAGATTGCCGTTGTTCCCGATTTTCATAAGCGAATTTTGTTTAGCGAAGAAGCGCACTTCTTGGTGAATGGCTATGTGAACAAACAAAACTGCCGCATTTGGAGTGAAGCTAATCCTCAAGTGTATGTCGAAACACCGTTACGTCCAGAAAAACTGACTGTTTGGTGCGCTTTATGGGCTCGTGGAATCATTGGTCCGTACTTCTTCAAAAACGATTCTTCGATGGTGATCGGTATAGAGCCATGATTACTAACTTTTTCATTCCTGAATTGAACGACCCTGATATCCAGGAGCTGTGGTTCCAACAATACGGCGCAACATGTCACACAGCTCGTGCCACAATCGATTTCTTGAAAGACACGTTTGGTGACCGCCTAATTTCACGTTTTAGACCTGCGAATTGGCCTCCAAGATCTTGTGATTTAACATCGCTAGACTACTTTCTGTGGGGCTATGTAAAGTCATTGGTCTATGCGGATAAGCCACAAACGCTTGACCATTTGGAAGAGAACATTCGCCGTGTTATTGCCGATATATTGCCCTAAATGTTGGAAAAAGTCATCGAAAATTGGACGTCCACATTGGACTACATCCAAGCCAGCCGTGGCGGTCATATGGCAGAAATCATATTTAAAATGTAATGCCACAAGATTATCTTTCGGATAAATAAAATTCATGTCAATCGAATAATCCGTCGTTGTTTTATTGCAATTTAAAGTTCTATACGTCTATAAAAAACACCCTTTACATACATAAGTATGAGTAAAAATGCAGTGGTTCAACAACATGATTTTTCGTAAATAATATAAAGCGCAGTTTTTTACCTCAGCTGTAAGTACCAGGTACTCTTTGATTACTTTAATTCGAGCCAACGTAGCATGTGTGAAAAGAGTGGGGACTATTTTTATGAATATCCAATTTGTTTTGGGAGGTTTTTGCAGGAGGCAGGAGGCTTAGAATTTAAACGGTGTTGTTATTAATTTCCAAACAAAAGCATGTTTTTTTAGTTGCATGAGAACTTAAAATTATAATGAAGTATTGGTGGAGATTTTTTTTTTATTATAATCTGGTAGACTAATTGATGATATTTATTTTTTAGCTCTTTAAAAACAATGTTAGGCGTTTCGACTAACACAGCTTACTCTTTTATCGTAACTTTTATATCCCGTTAGCTGTCCTTGTATCTATACCTACGAAAGTAGTTTATTTAGCTTGGAAGCTTAAGCTGCTGAAACCGGTTGCTTATGTGCTTTAGTAATTCGTACAAGCTGCGTTGTAATGACTAACACTAGACTTATTGTAACTCTTTTTTTGGTCACTTTATGAATCTTAAAATTATTGTTTTTCTTGGTTTTTATACTTTTATGTACGATTCATGACCTAGGGAGATGCAAGTTATATAATTAGCTAAAATGATGAATAATTATTACACTTCCACCAATGTTATTCGCTTCGACTACTATTATTTGCTTTTATGGTAACTTTTATATCTCGTTATCTCTTATTGATTTTTAATTATAAACACTATGGCCCATTGTCAGTAGTCAGAGTAGGCTGACTTTTGTTCATAAGAATTATATGAATTTAAAGTCGTTTTTAAAAAATACCGACTTTAGTGTGACTATGATTATGGACCAGTAATTTTAGTTTAAAAATATTAAAACCTATAGAATTTTGATTGTAAGTAATTTCGGAAGTACTGGATGCACTCCCGGCTTGTTAGATACAATTTCAAGTGCATTTTAGTTGAAATGACTAACATTGGTATAAAAGCATTATAAATAGGATATTCGGCATATGCCCGCCGCGGTTACTCGTACATTGTTTATTCGAACAGTGTAAAGTTTTACTACTTCTTTCAAAAGATCTAGCCGTATCGTAAATATTGGCTTCCAATGCTTAAAGAGTTGGTGGTTTGGTGGCATAAGCCAATGACTTAACATAACCGCATTAAAAGTAATCCAGAGGCGTTAAATCATAAGAACGAGGGGGTAGTAAACAGGACCATTTTTGAAAATAAAGCTTCACTAAATTGGTTTTGCAATAAGTTAATTATTACTCAAATAAGCCTAATAAAGAAATATGCGATGGAAATGATTGTTTGGCTTCAATTCTTGCACGAACAATACTCGATATTTACATATAATTTGTAACCTAATTAGAGGACCAACAAGTTGAGAACAAGGACTAATAGACATTTAGCCATCTTCTGTAATACCTTGCACTACGGTAGTAATATTCTCTTCTCTACCACATTTCTTTCTTTTATTAGTGGTTTTGAATCGAGATGAGTAAAATTAGTGCGAAAGTAATCAATAAGTACACGAATTTCTTGCTCACTATGCCGACTGTGTGGAACATTAAACGGACAAAGTGTTTTATGAACTTTGCTAACTGATGCTTGTTGTAATTATCCTGTTGAAATATGGAAGTCAAAGATAAATTCAAACGGTTCTCTAATATCCCCTTGTACATCTCAAATGTCATTTTTCCCTTAATTTTCACAATTGAACCTACATCTGATGGCGTGAAGCAGACACACAAAATGAAATCACGAACCAATGTAATTTATAATTTTTTTGGAGCATTTACGAGTAACTTCTTGCAATGGGGGTCATCTAATATATGATTTATTATCATATCTTAATATTATACATTAAATTTAGTTTCATCGCTCCAAGCAACTAATTTCCAAAACTTGGAGTCGTTTCATAAATGTTCTTTGGCAAAACGCTTTCGTTCTTCTAATTATTTTTGAACACTTGACTTCTTCGTGCTAAGCGTCCATTTCAGCAATAATTAACACGTTAAATGACACACAAATGTAGGCATTTTCCATTTCAAAGGCCTTACCCTTTTTCTCTCTGTGTTTAGTTTGAAAGTTATTTGTGTGTGCGCGTATGTGAACGTGTTTTCTTTCCCCAAATTTTATTTTGTTGTCATTAAACTAAGGCTTGATAAACTTTTTTTTTTTTAATTTTTTCGTTACAAATCGTTAACGTGTGTGTAGCTACAACTATGAAAACTAAATGCAATATTATGTGGCGTTAACAAAAATTTCTTGTTGTTACAATGTGCAGTACGAGGACTCTATAATTTTGGATCAAAGTTAAGTAACAACAAGAGCAGAAACAAGAAAAAAATGAAAAATAAAATAAAGAGAGGGAAAATTAAACAAACTACATACTAACAACATGAGTCCCGTTGTTTGTTGTTTAACCAGTACAAGTATATTTGTTTGTGCACATACTCGTGTAAATATTGCTGTTTAGAACCAAGAAAAATAATTTTATTTTTTGTTGCAACAAAAGTAGTACTATAACAAAAAAAATTTAGTTAGTGTGTGTGTATTTTTTCACCGAAAAAAGAAAACGACACCTTTGGTGTTAATTTGAACAAACTATTCACATTAGTAACAACAGCCAACCAACAAACAAACAACAACAGCAGCTGCGTCTAACAAACAACAACTGCAATATCAACAAAGATCATTAAAAAAAAATTAAACCACTATACTGTATTTTGAAAAGTTAAACTTAAATCTTACATGTAATTAAAAACTAAGAATACACATTACATGTATGCAAATAATGTTTAACTTACTATAAGCAGAGCTAAAGATATTTGTATGTGTAAGTGCGTATGTGATTCTGCGGCAAGGATATACTCAACAAAATATTGTCAATATTCAAAAGTTTTATTAATTTTTAGACTAGCTCTTTGCCCCCGGGGTTGCAAATCCTTTACCGAAAAAAATTGCTTATAGATTGGTAGATCAATCTGATAAAGCAGGTATGGCTCCTGCCTAGACCTTAGGTGTTTTCTTCAGACAACCAATAAAGCTTCGCAAATTTGTGTTGTTTTGAAAAGGAAAAAATTAGTGTACATTGTAATTTACCAGTTGTATATATAATGCAGGAAGTGTCAACAGTAAGTAAAACTATACTAACTTGCTATTGACATTCTCAACAGGGTTGAAAAACTTAAAAAATTAACACATTTCATGTCACCAATAACACAGTACAACAGCCAATCTGGGTGGTGAGAAATTCCAAGTCAGGGTGATGGTACTAGGTCAGTATAGTAAAACCCTCAAAGGGTTTGGCGTTCGTATGTGTCAGTTTTTTTTTATGACCTTTTAAATTTTTTCCTTATCTTGATGTTTTTTCGCTTAGTTGTAACATTTTGGCAAAAACGTAGTTTAACATAACTCGAGAACCACTTGTCCGATTTTGCTAAAACAAACTCAAAAAAATTTAGAATTACAATTTCTCTAATCTGTTTCTATACCGTTTTCCTATATGTGCAACACTCGCGAAGTTAAAAATGAAAATATTTTTTTTTTTAAATTCATAAAAAATCCAAAATGGCAAAAAGAGCTAAACTAATTACTTTCGCGTAAAGTCACATAACTCATGAGCAAAAAAAGGCATAGATCCTGAAAATCGATGCACCCGTTTCTCATTTATTCACAATTAGGTAAATGTATGAATTTCCAAAATTTGCTCCAGATATGCACAACATTATTTGGAGAAAACATTGACACTCACAAGCCGAACTCTCTCACTGGTTCTGTAATGTTCACATAAAACATGCATTGTCATTATACTTCTGTGATTTTTGTCATTCAACAAGTGCCGACGAACGCGAACAGTAAAAGTGATTTTTCTCCAGTTTTTTAAAAGTGAACAAAACTGAACAGAATATGGAACTGTGCAAGCCAGATATGTCTCAACACATAAAAAAAGGGGAAATTTCAGTACCGATTTTGTTCAAACATACGAGATGTACTTCAACCAAAATGTTATAGTGAACGAAAATTGGGTACCAAATATAGTGTGTAAAAGCTGCTACAACCGTCTAATGTATTGGAAAAATAGAAGACGTGAAAGTATGCCATTCGGTATCACTGCAGGTTTGACAGGATACATATTGTGTCACTGTAATGGTCTAATTTGAACCCAATTTCGTTACTGAGGGCTTTAAGATGGACAAATCACACTAAGAAGCCTTTGAATTCTTAAAAAAATACTAGACTTGTGGAGAATTTTTAACGTAAGAGTAATGTCGCAATGACCAATTGACTTATTTCCGCTCCCATGTCTAATTATAATATTACTGTATTATTTTTAAAAGAAACTGTGCAAATTTTGACGATGACAAAGACATTCTTAATGGAATGAAAACAACAAACTTTTCTTGGCCTTTTCGTACCCTTCACAAAAATAGAAAAGGGTATATATAAATGTGTCATTATATGTGTAATTTCTGCAACGTACAAGGCACACCCTATAAAGTAAATATATTCTAGATCCTTATAAATAGAGACATTATTTCTGTTAAAAAACTGTCAATACATTTTTTCCGTTTGTAATTTAGACAAAATATGAAAAAAAATAAAGTAGAAATTAATGAAAATCTAAAATTTCGGTTGTATTTTTGATATTTATAGGTCATTTATAAACCGATTGTTCTGATTTTTTGCACAGGCATTACGGCCATTATTTTTGATAAAACTGCATATAATTTTTTTTTGTCCGTTTTGTAGTTTAGACAAAAAACACTCCAAAAATGGTAAAAAATAGAGGTAGTGGCATTTCAGAGCCCATAGATCAGCCATTTATGCACTAATTGTGCCAAATATCAATAGAAAACTGACAACGAAAACTTCAAACAAATTGACTTGCAAAATTTATCTGTATGTCTTCTAGGAACTTCAGAAACTTGATTTCAACATACACATGGACAGACAAACATCGCTACATATACGGATCCAGAATGTATACTTTATAAGGTGTCCCATGTACGGTGTAGAAATTACACACGTAATGACAAAAAACCTATCCAAATAAATATGAACAAACAAATAAACCAATAAACAGAAAATTTATTTTATTTATATATTTAGATAGATAAGAGAAGAAAGAAAAGTGAAAAAAATATCTCGAGGAATTTTTATTTAGAATTTATGCAGAAGTTATACAAAGTTGTAGCGAAATATCGATATAAAAATAAGTAATTGTAATTCAACCTTAACCTTAAAAACACTAGCATTTTCAATTGTAAAATGAAATGTCGCATAAAATTACAATTAAAAAAATCTTTAAAATGTTAAAACGAAAACTAGGCTGGGTGTAAGATTTTGCTGTATTACTGTTGTTTTTTACAAACAACAATAAAAATATTAGGGTGGCTTGCAAACATTATAAATGATGTGTGCAAAATGCTTTGGTTTGACATAGTAGTACATTTTTCAAGTCACTATAGAAAATGTTGAATTTTCCTATCTTATAACTCGATTCAGGTATTGATTACGAATATGAGCGATACAGTGCTGAAATCTCTGAGCTCAAATCAGGTAGATTTTTAATTTTTATGCGTTTTTGTTTTGCAATTTTCTGTATGGTTTTACAGAAAGAGTTTTTAAAAATTTATTTTTTTTTTATGTGTAAAAGTTTTACAGAAGTAATTCGTTTTCCAGAATTAATTCTGCTAAATTTTCAGTCTCTGAGAGAGAGAGAGCAATTTAAGTAAATATTTAACAGTGCAATGTTAAAAACTAATCTTTCTGGCAAAATTATCTTCGTGTACATAACTGTCTAATAAGTGACATTTCATTTTTTTAAGAAAGAAAAAAGGAAAGAAAATATTAGTTGTTCACTACACAATCATCACACTTGTATATCCTGATTCCAAACTTTAAAACAACATTTTAGTTGCAGGTTAATAATTGAAATGTTTTGCTTTTTCAGTTTAATAAAAGGAAACAAGTAAATAGAATTTAATAAACTTTCAATTATGGGTAATTGTTGTCATTAAGCCTACTAAAGGACTTTATATTCTTGCAATTTCTAATACATTTTTGTTTATAAGACAGAAAATGTCATATTATAAGTAGGATATATCCAAAATCTAGAGAAAAAAATGTGAGGACTGATATATATAAAAAAGAAAATATTTTCTATAATAAAGGTTTTATTTCATTAAACGCCTAGGTTTTGAAGCTTAGTCCTACCTTAAGCTTTAATTATATATTTTTATTTAAGTTTGTGTGGCTTCTTTATGAAAAAATTATTTATTTAATATTATAAGTTAGTTTTATTTGACCTTGAGGTGTTATTTTTCAAAAATTTATTTTTATATCGATATTTCGCTCCAATTTGTCTAGCTTCTTATTTATTTAATAATAATAATATTTTTACACTTGTTTTTTTCTAGTATTTACAATACGAGTTCAAGATAATTATCTTTTTCTACTTAGTTATATTTACATGTCTTCTAGAATTTATATTTATATATTTACATATTACAAAAACCTATTTGAAATTTTTATTTTATTTTATTTAACAACCACTTAACCTAACTACTTTACTAACTAACTAAGTATGAAATAATTATAAATAAAAGAAGTCTATGAAGATGTGTGTGTGTGTATTTAATTATGAATTTGATATTGAAAGTACATTTTTAATAATACGAGTAAGTAACTTTTTGAAAGTAACTAGAATCAGTCAAATTAAAAATAAATTTCCATATATCAAAAGGTAAATTACCGCAAATTATAATGTAATTTTAATGTTAACTTCCATCGATGTCGAATATAACAATTTGACTGCAGAAAATTTTCTTTAACAAAAAAGGAAATATATTGTTCACCATAGAAAAATATGGATAAGTGAAAAACCTGCCACTGAATTTTTACTCCTCATTGGCCTGTTTTTACCCAGCGACTTATTTACTTTATGAGTTGAAATCCTTATACGGAACAAAGGGAGCCTATGTATCAACTATCAGAGAAATAAGTTAAAAATGAGGATTACTCATTAAAAATTAAATTTTTTAAAAGTAGGCGTGACCAGTATAGAGATTATTTTTAAAGAATTCAAAGGAATAAATTTAAAAATAGAATAGAGAGAAAAGTTTTTGTAAATGTGTCTGTTAGATGATTTTTCTCACCTTTTAAAGCTACTTTTTACATATATGTACAGTACAGCCTCTATAATGCGGACACTCAATAGTCCGGATTATCCAGTAAACGTTTTTTCTTTTGTAGTATTTCGTTATTTTGCCGTTAGGCGTAACATAAATTTGAGTATGAACAAGAATAAAAGAATGCGAAAACAATTTTAGTTTACTGAAACGTGCGTGGAGTTAAGACGTAAACAATTCTTATGAACAAAAGTGAGTTCTTAATAAATGTCGACTTTTTTTTGACTATGAGGATTACGGCTAATTATTTATATAATTTTTTAACTGTAGTCCGGACAAAGGATGAAACTATATCTATTCAGATTAACGAGGTTCTACTGTATTTCAAAACTAGATAAAATCAGCTCAGCCGCTATTGAGTTTTCAATTAATTTTTTATTACATAAATAAATTATATTTACGAGTATAATAAACTAATCTTCTCTTTCGTGTGCCAAAAATGTTACTTCAAAAATAAAAACTATATCAAGAAGTCGCACTGACCATCGCAGTGGCGTTCGTTAATTATGCATACATATACTCGTATGCCACTTTTAAGCTACTCAATCTACTTACTAAAAAAACTTGAAAAGCCTATATATATATTTTTTTTTTTTGGAATCTATCACGAATATATAGCAACATTAATTCAAGTAATTGCTCTTTTTCCAAACTATAAAATTGTTTTATTTTTATAAGGAATATAATTTAATTAAATACTAAAGTTTTCTTTGCTTGTCGACCCTATGAAATCTCCCTGCTAATTTAATTGATGTTGGGTAATGTTGTGTAGCTTGTACACTAAAACAATATAATTGATACAACTTAATTTCATGTTCATAGTAAAACTATGTATGCACGTAATGTAAGAAAACAAAAACATGATATAAAACAACAAGAACTAAAACTTAAGTACTTATACCTTTGGGTGTTTAATTAAGGTGGCCAACTTTATTTAAAAAGAATTTTCACAATTTAGGAATAGTATACAGAATTAGACAAGCTTAAATTAATAAAAAAAATTCATAACAAAAAATTATGTTTGACTAGAAGCAATTATATAAAACCTTTGTAAGGCATGGTTTTTGTTCGCGATGAGTTACCTAGAAGCAATACCTTTAGCTGCCAAATAATGCTTATTTTAAGCATTTTATGATGCATTAAATTGATGTTTTACGAAAATAGAAAAAAAACAGAAAACTTCGTTTACTTCGTATCACTAACTAGATTTGAACCAGTGAATCTGCATTTAAAAAGGACTAACTCAAGCACTTCAGTCACAAAATATGAAAGGTCGAGTTTCAATTATAATTTTTCTTTTAATAAATATTACGTGTGCTCAAAAGCAGACACGCAGTCGATGTATGCATAAATACAATTTAAGCTCTCGCTTACGTTAGTGCTTCTCGGAAGCAATAAATTCTAATTTGAGACGGGTTTTTTCCTTGTGAATTTTGTACGTTAAAAAACTATCGCCGTTTTATGTCGCTTTTATTTTAAGATGCTCACGTTTATCATAAAAAGAGCATTGGAAAAAGTTTCACCAAAATTATGACATACTTGACGTTCTGTTTAAGCACGAAGCTGAATAAAATTCTGTTTTAAGATTGTAAGAACATATATTGAAAATCATTGCATCCCAAAATGGAATACATTATCGCTATAACGTCTAAATCAAGATTTTCATTTGTTGAGTTCCCTTTATTATTTTCACATTAAAAATGGATTTTTAAAAAAAATTTGCTTTAAATCTAAAAGCTGTAAAGCTTATAATAAAAGTACCCTTCTTTTTGAGTATGATTATGACCCAAAGTGTTTGGCAAGCTTGTACACAGCAATCTGTGTACGGCTGGGTTGTGTAGTGTTTCTTCAATTGTGTACGAAAAAAGAACACACATGCACATACTTCAGAATATGTGAGTTTCTTTACACACATTCTCCCATACATACCTACAGACACAAAAGGCAACATTAAGTGGTTTTAATACGTGCTTACCTGTTGCAGCTGATAATGATAAAAACGTGTTTAGAATAGCACGCTCTTGGCCAGTGCCATTAGCTAAAACTGAGTTAAAGCTGGGCCAATAAATCCATAAGAATAATGTACCAATCATTGCAAATATGTCTGACATGTAGCTGGCACCATTATATTTACCAGGTTCATTTTGATCTTTGGATGGACGCAAGATAAAACTAACAGCCAAGCCGAAGTAAGCGCCAAAGGCGTGAACAGTAATAGAGCCACCAACATCGCAGATCTGAAAAAATTTATAAATAAAATAAAATAAAATTTTTTTTCAGATTAATGGAACTTATGCAAGTTTGCAAAAAAAACCCGAATTTGATAAACAAAATTAAAAAAAAAAATCATTGCCGTTAGAATATTCTAGATACTCTAGTAACCATACGAAAGAATATAAATAATATTCTGCTGTTTATCAAAAACTTATAATATAAATATTGACGGGTTGTTCTGCAAATTTGCCTTCTATGTAATACTTACACTAAATATATGTAGTGCCACATGCTCATTAGCAGCAAACAATGCTAGCTCAAATAAGGCCATAAACAACAGTTGTATTGGTGTGACACGGCCCAGTAAAGCTCCCATACTGATTAAAGGTACAGCTGCTGCAATATCTGCGTCAATTATATTTTCTAACGAGAGACTGGCAAAAATAAACAAAAGAAAACTTAAAATAGCAGAAAACATTAAATTGTTTAGTATGCAAATTGGTGTTTGGAAAAAAGAAACGGTTCAAAGAAAATGAAGCATTAAGATAATTTTTATGAGTTAATAATCATTATCAAAAACATTACTTTACAAAATATTAAAAAACAAAATTCTTTAAGCAGCTACATTTTTTTAAACCTAATGAAAACTAATGAAAAAAAAATTATTTTAAATTACTGACTAGCAGACCTAAATAAATCAGCGCATCAAGCTTACAGGTTTTTTAGCAGCATTAACATTGTGTATACAACAATACAGATTCACAAAAAATAACTAAAATTTGATTAATCTTCAACAATAAGCGGAGCAGTTGTATAGAAAAACAATTGTTCTACAGCCAACTTCAATAATATGGGTTTTACACTGTAATACTGAATAAGAGGACTTGTGAAAACAATATATAATTGAAAAAAACAATTGTTCTGCAGGCAACCTTCACTAAGTAACGCACTATTAAAACCACATTTTATAATAACTCGACGGTACTAATTAAGTATGTCTCATACATTTTGTTAGATCACGAAAATACACTGGACTATAAATAACTACCATTTAACTCCTCTATCACACAGGATTTCTGATGGTTTTCTGATGATTACAAACTCCCCTTGATAATAATGTTAGCGTTTTTATTACAAAGTTTTCACTTTCCTCAACTAACACTATAATTTGATTTGGATTGGGTAAAAGGTACTATTGCCAAAATTTCTATTTTCCTTTCCTGATTAACAGGACTTTTCCGATTTCATGCCCTTGAAAAACGAAAATATGCGCTTAAAAATAAAAAATATGCACTTTCATTATTTTTCTTATAATATATTTTAAAGACATTTATTAAAAATTAAAATTTAGGTACATAAATAATCGGAAAATTACTTTTTCAAAAATGCTTATCGGAAAATTAAATATTACATACTCGTATGCAAATGTGTTGGCAACCGTTGCAAGACTATGTTGCCTGATAATGCTAACGTTTATACATCATCAATTAATTATTTCGTAAATTTCTCTTTTCATTTTAGAAACGGTAAAATCATCTGGAAAATTTATATTAAAATAAGTAAACCAGAGCTTTTCCTTCAAAATTTCTAGACAGTTTTATTGCTTTCAACATCAAAACAGGCACAAAATTAATAAAATAGTAATTTTTGCATGTTTTGATAAATTTAAGAAGCAGAAATTGCTCAATAGTAAATATTCATCTGATAACATTATTGTAAAGTAGTGAACTGGAATTACAAATTACATTCATACGTATGTATGTGCTTTCCAAGTATATACATACTTTAAGTACATAAAAAGAAAATAAGAAGAATATGGCACACTAAAATGAGTGATTTTTTTATTTGTGTAATATTACTTTACAGGTAATCAGTAGGCGAACACTTTGGAGTATTAAAAATATAAAAATGAATGCAAAAATATGTAATAACAATTTGATGTAATTTTTCAATAAATTCTCGATTCGGAAAAGTACTTGCTTGATCAGAATCGATTTTAAGTTACTAAGGAAAATCATGAAAATCCTTCCCTACTGATTAATAATGTTTTCAAAAAAAATTACATTAAAGGAATAATTGATTATTTGTTAAGCCAATTATAACGTTTCATTAGATTAATGACAACATATTAATTATTCAATAAAATATTTCATTGAATGAAATATTTCACTAGTATAATACAAGGTGTCATTTGTTGAAAAATAAAGAGTGGTTAAATTTGAAGGGCTGATTTTTCTGCATTTTATTTAACATTTCTCAATTTCAGACTATATCAATTTAAACCGCTGAAAGATACACAATCAAGCAACGCGTTAAAGTTATTCAGGCTTATTATGAAAATGAAAATCAATTTTCGAAGAAAATCATCTTCAGTAATGAGGCACATTCGTCAATAAGCAGAATTGCCGTATTTGGGCGAATGACAATCCAAGAGTGATTGTCGAAAAACCAATGCACCCACAAAGAGTGACTGTTTATGGGCTGGCGAAACAATGGCTCTTTTGCGCGACAAATTCAATGGCCGTGTTATCTCACGTGGTGGTGATGTCAATTGGCCGCCAAGATCATGTGATTTGACACCGTTCGACTTCTTTCTTTTGGGTTATTTGAAAGAAAAGATGTACGTCGATAAGCCAGCAATAATTCAAGAGATAAAGGATGAGATAATTCGGCACATTAACGACACAGAACCTCAATTATGCCTCAGCGTCCTCGAAAATTTGGACCATCGGATTGAGGTGTGCCGCTGAGGTTTCGGCAGCTATTTATCCTCTACTTTGTTCTACTCATAATTGAACCATACCCTATTATCATAATAAAAAGAAATGACAATAATTTCCTAAATAATTTGTGTTTTATTTGAAATCAACATCGGCCTTTAAAATTTAACCACCCTTTAATTAAATTTTTTTATTTTTTAAATTATGAACGAATACTTAAGTTAAAGCTGTAAAGTAAAAGAGTGCTCTTTACGGATCTGAAAGGCTTAATAAGCCCTTTCATATTTCTTTTTTCTTAAGTTTATATTCATTTTACTTAAAAACATTTTCTAATGTCCTTTTTTTATTTTTTTATATTTGTACGTTGGCAAAAGAGCACAATAATATGATTGGTTTTTTGCTTTTCGCTTTTGTACCTAAGCAAAATACGAATTATAAATTCTGTGTATTCTTCAATTTTCAAAATCTTTTTGGATGCTTTTTCTTTTCTAAATGCATACTCGTATATTTATTTAAATTTTAAATTTAAATGTAAATATTTTGTTACAAATTAAAAGTTTACATTTTCTATTTGAACGTTTTAAAAGTATTTCTTTTGAGCTGCTATAAAACAACTAAAATCGTCTTTAAATCAATTAAGTAATGTGCTGTTTTGTACACTCAGCCACTCGTATGTACTGAAAAAACGGATAATTTTCTAGATGGCTTGGTTGCTTCTGTTTGGGAGAAATATGACCTACTTAAATACATATTAATGTGGTAACCCTCTCTCGGATTGCAAACAGCAGATTGAGAAAATATTTTACAAAGAGCACAGTCCAGATGGAGAGACGAACGGACGTGCATAATGATAAGGATGATTTGGCGTACGCTAGATAGAAATCGTATCAGAGATTTACTGGTACTCCAGAGAGCCCAGTTGAGATATGTGGTGGCTGTAGTAACAGGCAACCGCAATTTTGGCTACGATGTTAGAAGAATGGGTTCGCCATCAAGCGACTAGGAGTTGTGAAGATGAGGAGGAGGAGGAAACTGTACAACTATTTCTCTGCCGGTGTGTTGCTTTGGAGAAGCGGCTTAAGATCCACTCTGGAGAGCACTACCTGCAAAGCCTCACTGCGCTATCGACTATAAGGGTAATTGCTTTAGGTGACGAACTACTATTCTTCTTATTTATTGCCTTTCACTTTTCTATATCTATTCCCGTCCTTTTTCACTTTCTCTTATAAAGAGTGATTTTTTTGCTATTATCTTTTTGGCAACACTAGTTTTGACAGCTCACGCACGTTTTGTATCTTGTGTCACTGTCAAACATCTTCAGTTTGGTCTATAATTTAATCATGAATCGTCTTACAAACGAACAACGCTTGCAAATTATTGAATTTTATTACCAAAATGCGTGCTCTGTTAAGAAAGTTCATCGCGCGCTTCTTCCATTTCATGGTCAGTTTAATCGACCTACTGAGGCTTCTATTCGGGCTATTGTAACAAAATTTCGCACCAAATTTACATTGTTGGACATTAAACCACCAACACGCTTACGTAGAGTGCGAACTGAAGAAAATATCGCAGCCGTATCGGCCAGTGTTGGTGATGACCGTGAATTATCGATTCGGCGCCGTTCGCAGCAATTGGGCCTCTGTTACTCCACTACGTGGAAAATTTTGCGGAAGGATTTGGGTGTGAAGCCTTATAAGATACAACTGGTGCAAGAGTTGAAGCCAAACGACCTACCACAACGCCAAATTTTTGGTGAATGGGCTCTTGAAAAGTTAGATGAAGATCCACTTTTTTATCGAAGAATTGTGTTCAGCGACGAGGCTCATTTCTGGTTGAATGGATACGTGAACAAGCAAAACTGCCGTATTTGGAGTGAAGAGCAGCCAGAAGCATTGCAAGAGCTACCAATGCATCCACAAAAAACAACCTTTTGGTGCGGATTATGGGCTGGCGGCATCATTGGGCCGTATTTCTTCAAAGATGATGCGAATCACAACGTTACTGTGAATGGTGAGCGCTACCGTGCGATGATAACAAACTTTTTTTTGCCCAAAATGGAAGAGCTTGACTTGCATGACATGTGGTTTCAACAAGACGGTGCCACATGCCACACAGCACGCGAAACAATGGACCAATTGAGAGGCGAGTTCGGTGAACAGTTTATTTCACGCTTGGGACCAGTCAATTGGCCGCCCAGATCGTGCGATTTAACGCCTCTAGACTATTTTTTGTGGGGCTATGTTAAGGCTAATGTCTATAGGGACAAGCCCGCTTCGATTGACGCACTGGAAGCCAACATTGCCAACATTATTCGTGAGATACCGGCCGAAATGTTGGAAAGAGTATGCCAAAATTGGACTAAGCGGATGGACCATTTGAGGCGCAGCCGCGGCCAACATTTGCATGAAATAATCTTCAAACATTAAATTATATCGACCCAACTATCGATCCAAATAAATATTTCATGCATTTTTCTGAATTTTATGTGTTTTTTTTTTTTTTTTTTAATTTCCGATAGTTCTTATAAAATCACCTTTTACAAGTGTCACAAAGAGACTACATCGGAGGACCCAAGTGAGTCCAGCTTCTATTCTTCGTATTTGGCCGCACTGTGTAACCTAACCTAACCTAAAATAAATATTAATGCACTTACCGTATTACACCATCTTCCATTGCAAAAAAGCCTTTCATTAAAATTGACCACTGCACAATCAAAGAAGCCGAAAATAATGTGTAGCCTGTGGCACTGTAACCATATTTGCGTAAAAATGTCATTAAAAATGCAAAGCCAACAAAAATCATCACTTGTATATCTTGGAAATCTGGAAAAAAATATGATAAAAGCATTTTTTATAGCAAAACAATAAATTTTTTAATTATGTGAAATTTTACTAATAATTGACTTAATGTGTGAGTTTGAAATTCGTTAATTGTAATAAATGGCACAAAATTAGCATAATAACTCAATTTGAAATTTAATTTTACAGATAAAACAAGATAAAAATCCAAGAAGCAATTATTATTATTATTTATTTATTTTTTCTAAACTTAGTGCTCGGGACAAAATTCTTTTCTGAATAATATTCTTACACGTAGTTTGAGTTCTCTCTTTGTGATAGAAACTTTAAGGCAAATAGAATGAACAAGTGTCTGAACAGTGAACGAATTAGCTTTAAAAAACAACCCAAGAATAATAATATACATATTTGGCCAGTGAACAACAACAAGATTGTGTATTTTAATCATGGTGTAAGTATTCCAGGAGACCTCTCTCTCTCTCAACAATACAAAAAGTACATACATTTTATTGCAAAAGTCCCGCTACCATTTTAATTGCCTATAACTTTACTCAAAGAACAGATAAGTAATTTTGGTTTTCATAAATAGCTTATTTGTTCTTTACATTTCTTTCGTTATGATTGGAAAATTATATCGGCTAAATGGTAACCGTGATTTTAAAGGCATTTTTCATGACATCCTGCAACATCTCAGGCTAAATTTCTTCAATTTCGTGACGAATATTGTCCCATAAACTTTTGATTTAAAAAAATCCCATAAGTAAAAGTCCAGTGCTTCTAAGTCCGGATATCTGGATGGCCATGCTAAATCGAAACTTTGTGAAATTAGCCTTCGTGGAAAAACGTCATTCAATAATGCAATTGACCTTGCTCTTCCATTTGAGGCACAAGAAAATATTGAATCGTGTCTTGATACCGTTCAATAGTAACAGTAACTATAACACCTTAGGTATATTTATCCATAATAAAATGTGGACGTCTACACCACACAATGGTTAAAACCAAACTGGGATAAACGTCACAAACCAAGATGGCGTGAAAGCAAAATGTTAGCGAGACTTTTGCCCTACCTTGTACTTAGCTTTTGCTATGCTTTCTGTTAAAAGTTGCTAATGTTGGTTGAAATCAAAAATTTATGTTAGAGCAAAACTCAAAACAGAAATAAATAAAGTGTGTTGTATGTTTTGGGGACAGTTTAACGAAAAAAAAAAAAAAAAAAAAATAGGGTCAATACTAGTGCCCTTGTTTGCATTAAATAAAAGCAAAACTGCTACAAGTGCTGTTTACACAAAAAAGCAGCCCTGATAAAAGTATAAAAAAAAGGTGAGAGCAACTTAAAAGATTTTATCCATATTTTTATCGGATTCATAGCTTTCTAACTGGCAATATTATAGCGCAACACAGCCTTAAAAACTTAATTACTATTGAGAGCTTTCCAAAAGCAAAGAAATATATAACAAGGTGCTTATTTCTGTAAAGTTTTGCAAATTTCTACTGATTTAAGCCTTAATGTTTTTGTTTTTCATATTATTATTTTTTTATTTTGAAAACAAAATTTTAATTTTCTTAAATTGCACACAATTTTGGAAAAAAAAAATATCTGCGTTTATTAAATATTTGTATTGTTTGTCTGCATTAAAGTTATTTAATGGATTTTCCTTTCTGAACATTAATTCTCATTTTGAACATTTTGATAATTATTCGACAATATAAATTTATTTGTATAAAATTAATGGATAAATAAATAACACTTTCAAATTGGGCTTGAATTCATAGGCGGTGTTTGTATGTGTGCTTATGTGATTATATACCCAGCAGACAATTTTATTATTCACTCAAAAATTCAGCAGCAGCACTTATTGAATAAACGATTCCGAAAAATGCATTCTAGATATGATCATACAAAGACTCTTTTTAGTTTAGTTGTTGGTTACAAACAAGTGCATTCCTTTTTTTTTTTTTAATTTATTGAAAATAAAAAAGATGTTCATAATTCCTATTTTAACCATCAAGTAAGACCTTGTAAAATGGCTTGGTTCGCTTTTTCAAGGTTTAAGGTCGGGGTATAAAGATTTAACTTTTTCAGAATTTATTTTAACTATTTATTTGTTTTTATATCGATATTATAATAAATTTGGTAGTTAAAATATAAATTCATTCACCGTAAACTAGATAAATTTCTATTGATACTAAACTTTAAAATATCCTGGTCGTATGGCCAGCTGGGTAAAAATGCATGCAAGTATACAAGCACACTTGCGTGTTTTTATGGAGATTTGTATGAGTACTCGTCTGTGTGTGTGAGTTATAAATTTATTTGTTTCAGCGTATGTTTTCGTATTTGTTTGTGAAATTGTAATCATGCAAAACAATATAAATTAATTAATATCTCTTTTTGCATATATTCACACTTCATTAGACTTAATCATTATTGAACTCTCTCAATTTTTGTGAATGAGTTATGGGATGGGTGAGCTGGTTACAAATTATATACAAGTATTATTGTAGGATATCTGTGTCTCAACATCTAATTGCTTGTATGGTTGATATTTTAATACAGTAAAGAGCAAAATAAGAGTTTAACGATTATATAAATAATAAAAAAAATTTATATCTGACTGTAAGTAAAAAAAAGGAAGAAAAATATTAAATAAAGAAAAGATCTCAAAGAACTCATTTGAGAACTGAATTTGTTCCAATCAAAAACTAAATTGTGATAATTGAAGCAATTAAATTATTTTTTAGAACCAAAATTCTGTTTCCACGACAGAAGTTGTTTCCTCAGTATAGTTTATGCTTATAAAATGGTATGGCTTAATTACGCCATACAATAGCTATCATCAGCGTTACCCGGAGCTAAAAAAAAGCTATATTCCCTAAAAAAAATCAAAGAAAAGGCTAAATGATGCCAAAAAAAAGAAGCTAGAAATAAGTTAAAAAGCTACAGCTTCAAATTTAAAATTTTCGTTTTCCACATGGCTTTAAATAAAGGGTGTTTTTTTTATAGACGTATAGAACTTTAAGTTGGTATTAATGTTCAAGATGGCTACCGATTTAACAGCTGTCAAGTGATTTATTCTCAGTTTGGTTTGTCAATTCATCATGAATAGACTCACGCCTGAACAACGCTTGAAAATAGTGCAATTTTATTTCGAAAATAAGGGTTCATAATTTTGATTTTCATAAGCGAATTTTGTTTAGCGTCAACAAACAAAACTGCCGCATTTGGAGTGAAGCTAATCCTCAAGTGTATGTCGAAACACCGTTATATCCAAAAAAACTGACTGTTTGGTGCGCTTTATGGACTGGTGGATTCATTGGTCCGTACTTCTTCAAAAACGATTCTTCAATGGTGGTCGGTATAGAGCCATGATTACTAACTTTTTCATTCCTGAATTGAACAACCATGATGTCCAGGAACTGTGGTTCCAACAAGACGGCGCAACATGTCACACAGCTCGTGCCACAATCGATTTATTGAAAGACACGTTTGGTGACCACCTAATTTCACGTTTTGGACCTGTGAATTGGCCTCCAAGATCTTGTGATTTAACATTGCTAGACTACTTTCTGTGGGGCTATGTAAAGTCATTGGTCTATGCGGAGAAGCCACAAACGCTTGACCATTTGGAAGAGAACATTCGCCGTGTTATTGCCGATATATTGCCACAAATGTTGGAAAAAGTCATCGAAAATTGGACGTCCACATTGGACTACATCCAAGCCAGCCGTGGCGGTCATATGGCAGAAATCATATTTAAAATGTATTGCCACATGATTATCTATCGGATAAATAAAATTCATGTCAATCGAATAATCCATCGTTGTTTTATTGCAATTTAAAGTTCTATACGTCTATAAAAAACACCCTTTAATAATAAGAAAATTCAATTATTTTTCAATTTAAATGTTAAAAAAAATATAATTTCCATTATGTAATAATTAATTTTTTGATTTATAATGCGATTTCTATTCTGTGGCTCATTTGTGTAACTATAGGGTCCGCCATCGAACGTTTTTTTTTCAACTAGTGCTTATTTCGTGAATGGTAACAATTAGCTCATGTCTGATTTGACAGATAATTAGTTTTATCCTTCCGCTGAAAGAATATGGTTGTGTTTTCGCTTCGATAAGTGGGCCTACGATCGACTTACAGAAGATGCCGATTTTTGCCAAAAAAAAAATCATCTTTTCAGATGAAGCTCATTTTGATGTTGGCGGGTATGTAAACAAGCAAAATTGTCGCATTTGGGGCACAGAAAACCCGCACGCATGCATTAAAAAGCCGACGCACCCAAAACGAGTCGCTGTTTGGTGTGGATTTTGGTCCAGAGGTATAATTGGGTCATTTTTCTTTGAAAATGAGCAAGGAGTGGCCGTTAGTCAATGGCGATCGTTATCGGGCCATGTTGAACGAATTTTTGTTCACAAAAATTGAAGAGGAGGATATTGGCGACATTTGGTTTCAACAGGACGGCGCTACGTGTCACACAGCCGAAGCTACACTCGATGTTTTTATAGCATTTTCAAAAAAAAAAAAAATTATATGGCGGACCCTATATATGCCAGAACTTCTCACATCGAAAAGTGTGAAACAAAAAATTCTACCGTTTCTCGATTTGTGAGTAAAAAGTGTTTCTGTAGTTTAATGTGAAAAAATGCAAAGCTGTTACGTCTTTATTGGAATTTTCCAATGATTCAAATGTCAAATACAATATAAAGTGTGAACAAAAAGAAGAATGTACTTCTACATGACATTTTTGTTTGTTACAAATTTTATTAGTACAAAATATGAATTAAAGTATTTCAAAATGGTGCGATGCCATCACCTCTGTAAATTTGCTATGCCACACAAAAAAAATATTCCACTTTTAGGTAATTTTTTAATTTAAACGTTTAAGTTTATTAATTTTCATTTTGTCATTACTTTCGCATCCTTCTCTCATGCATATTAAAATGTGAGATGTTTTGACAGTTTTAGTGAGATTTTTTTCGCAAAATTTTGTTACAAAAAGACTTGTACTCACATTTTTAAAATAAAGTACGTCAAAATCACAAAATTGACAGATGGTTCTCACAAAGAAAAATTACAGAAACACTTTTGTGTAATAAATGACATTTTGTTTCAATTCTCATTGCTTTTTGTTCAATTTCATAGTTTTTTATGAAAATTTTCTCGATGCGAGAGATATAGAAACGAGGTACTGATATTTCACTTACTTTATCGTACTCAAAAGTGAGCAACCTCAGCATTACTAAACGGTAGTACTAGAAAACTAAATACTAAATGGAACAATTAATTGATCAATTAGGAATAAAGTGCATTTTTATGTTACAAGATAGAAGCCAAATACTTTTCTTTACGTATTAAGCTTTTATCGAATATATTTTTTTAGCTAATTTGGCTTCAGTCTCAGTTTGTTTATGTATGATTTGTTTTCATTTTTCCAAAAAAGGCAATTTAAGGCTATTTTGAGTCTAATTCGAGAAAAAAAAGGCTAAATCTAGACTTAAAAAGATTAACATGGCAATGCTGGTTATCCTATCAGATTTTTCTACTGATTGTATTAGAGTGTAGTAACTTTATTTTAGAATTAGAATATTTGCTTGAACAAAAGTTCAAGGAATAACATTCAATGTAAATAAAAATTAATAATAATTTAAGATGTTGCAAGTGCAAATTCGTATGTTTTATCAACGGCCATGTTCTGCAAAGCGCCAAAGCGTGTTCTGGAAACCGCTCGTTTTGCTTCCGGTTTTCTCATAGAATGTGAATGGGAAAGCGCCGGTTTATAAGTACACAATTGACACATGCAATTGACAAAATCAAAGAGAATTTTTTAAAATCATATTTTTTACAGAAAAAGAAAAATTTTCTTTTCAATTTTGGTTGAAATAAAAAGAAAACATATTTAATTTTAATTGTGCAACATTTTATTTTATCTTAAACTCTTTGTTTATGCAAAATTTATCACTTCGCTTGAGTGTATGCGGCTTGAAAACGCCAAAATTAAGCGTTTTGCGTTTTGCAGAACACCTATTTTGCGATTTCAAATCGTAATCGCCAAAGTTAAACGTTTTGTGTTTTTCAAAACATGGGTGCAAGCAAATTTTAGTGTAAGTAAGTAATAAAATATTTTTGCACTCATTTTGTCGTTTACACTGTTTGCAATCAAAGTCGTGAATCCCCTAATGAATAATATATGTATACTAATAATTAATTACGCTCAAGTATTTATATATGTCTCCTAAACATATTTATAAATATGTCATAAATACTGAAAAGAAATTTACAAATACTAAAAAACATAAGGACTTACGTGAAAAAAAATTTATCTAACCATATTTTATCTTCAATCACTCCAAAAAATTATGTAACTGAAAGAAACACTTGTTTATTAAGCTTGAGGTCATATTAAATATAAAAATTTCTTTATTTATTATTGGAAATAAATATCAATAAAAAAATAAATTTTTATAATACGACTAAAATTAATGAGTTCTAAGAAACAATCCTTTCTGAGAACCTCATTTTTAAAAGCAATAAAATGTCTGCAGGCACTAAATTTTTAAATTAATAAAAAAAGAAATTCTAAGAAAGGAAAACAAAAAAATTTATTTTGATTTAATTTTGCAAATTTAGCAAATTTTTTTAAAACTTTTTAAGCCAAACATATTTAATTAAATATTTAATTATCGAGAAAGATCTAATGAACTCTCTCATAAAGATGTCTGCATTCGTAATACTATTAAACTCAAGGCAATAAAAACCACACACACACACATACACGTTTGTAGGTTTCGTGTTTGTGTGTACATAGCTAAAAAATTTTAAACAAAAAAATCAAAGCAAAAACAAAACAAAAATTAATGAAAATGTGAAATGCCGGTTGTATTTTTGATTTTTCTGGTCCATTTGTTGACCGATCTTTCTGGTTTTTTGCACAGACATTACGACTGTTATTTGTAATAAAACTGGGTACCACGTTTTATTTTCCATCTTGTAGTTTAGACAAATTACTCAAAAAACGCACCAAAAATGGTAAAAAATAGGGGTAATCGCAATTTTTGACTCATAGTTCCGTCATTTATGGACCCATCCAGCCAACTACTTTTTTTCAGTTTAGATAAAAAACGCAAAAAAACAAAACCATAATTAAGCACAGGTATTATTACTTCAAACAAAACTGCATACCACGTTTTTTTTGTACGTTTTTTCGTTTAGACAAAATAGGCAAAAAACCCACTCAAAAAATGGTCAAAAATAGAGGTAGTTGCGGTTTTTGACTCATAGCCCCGCTATTTATAGACCGATCTGGCTGAATTTCAATAGAAATAGTCTTACCGAAACAACTGACCGGTTGGTATGCTATACTTTTCTGTATCTTGTCTAGGGTCTTCTGAAAGTTATTTTAACGACTACACGGACAGACGGACAACGCTTATTGAGCTCCTGTAATTATAGAGATTCAGAATATATATATATTTTATAGGGTGTCCGATATACGGTGTAGAAATTACAAACGGAATCACAAAGTTATATATACCCTTCTTACTTACAGTGGAGGGTATAAAAATGAAACATTATTATTAATCTATTTATTTTATCCATGGCTAACAGAGTAGCTGGTATGTAATGCAACAAAACAATATCTATTAATATACTCTATGCACAAAACACAGCATTATTTCTACAATACCATAATTAAAATATTAATATTTCCCATCTACAAATTTCCATACAAAAAAGTTTGGTTTTTTTAATTAAAAACTTTTATTTCACGTGAAAATCTCATCCAACCGGAAATAATATGTAAACGTAGTTTTATTTATACTAAATATATCTAATTAAGTATTTTTTAAAGAGTTTGTTATCACATTTTCAAATTTAGTTTTGCATCACTTGTAATTTTGTTAATTATAATTTATTTCGATGTATGTACGAGTATGTATGTGTTTTTGCATTTATGGTTTTGGGGCATTCAATTGTTTCGACATCTAAATTGTTTGCAATTAAACTAAATTAAAATTGTTTTATATGAAAACAACTCACAAATGTGAAAATGTATCTGTGTATTTATGTATGCAATTGTTGTTGCTATTGTTTCAACAAATATGCCATGTGTCAAAAAAAGCTCATATATAAAAACCTATTAATAATAAGTGTTAAGTGTTTATTAATTTGTTATTAATTTACTAGTGGCTGGTTGAAAACAATAATTAAAAAATCATACACTTTATTTTTATTTTGCAAATTGTATGTATATGGTTGTTTATCATATTGAGTGTGTACGCTTAAATTAATTATCATAATATCAAATAATTGACATCATTGCCAGAAGGAGAAGAAAAAAGATGAGCTAGCCTTAAACGAAGGATACAACAAAAAGCTGAAATAAGGCTTAGTATTTACTTTATAAATTAAAGAAATATATCAAAAGCGGTAATGTTGTTAATTGCAATACGTAGCAAGTGTGAAAAAAGCTACGGTCACATTACACAAACATTTGTCGAAATAAGCAAATGTTTTTATAGTCTAACAAAAATTGTATTACATGAAATTAATTAAAATAATAAAATAATGCAAGCAAGTTTTACTTTAATAAAAAATTAAATTAATCTTAGCCAATATTACTTCAAAACTTATAAACTTCTATATAGATGACTTAGTGGTCACGCTTATTTCGAAAAATATTTATTTAAGGTGACCGTACCTTAAGTAAAATAAAAAACCTATCCACTTTTTGTTAGGAATAAGACCTAAAAACCTGCTCTATAAATTTTTTTTTATTTTAAAATAAAAAAAACACTTGTTAAGAAAATTGTATGGCGCAGGTTTTTGGATGCTACCACTAAATTGTAAATAATTCAGATCTTATGAAGAAAGGGATTTTCATGAAATAGCGAAATCTAAGATTTTGTTTATCTTAACAGCCATATTCATAATGACTTAATACATGTTGGCAAAACATAATTAAATAAATTTTCTTAACCCTGAGGGACATCGGCATCTCAAGCCAAAAATTTGATAATACGTAAATTGTGTACGAGTTTTATAGATATTATGTATTTATAACTATTTAACAGTTCCTCAGCATCGTAACGACGTGTGTCCATAAGGTCACATGTGTTAAAAACTTAATTTTAATTTAAGACAAAAATTGCTGTTTGGATTTTTCTTCAAAATTATTTAATTAAACTTCTTATTTAGCTATACGAGTCTATATATATAAATTAACTATTATGTATTCAGTACACTTATGGTCTTGAAAGGGTTGTTATAATGCTCAGAATTGGTTATTAGTAAACTACTGTTAAATACAACACAACAATTTTAAAGTAGGTTTGGCCCTATTTTAAGAGTATTTTAAAATAACACATATTTATATCGTTTTGTTCGTTTGGTTGAAAGGGAATGATTTTAATTGAAGTAAAATGCATTTCTGTGGAAATGGATTTTTCAGATTTTTTTGGATCCACAATTTCAATTACGAAATTTCATAGTTGCTAGAATGAAATCGCTTTCAAATTTATCTCAGGAAACCACAGTTATATTCTAGCCCATGTATATGATTTTCTTTTCCAAACCTGAACTGAAAATCTGCAAGGTTGTACTTAATTAAATAAAAACTGCTGAAGAAATTTAAGGCAGTTTATTGAAATGTTTTCAAGATTAAAAAGAATAATTAAACAAATTATTTAATAGCTGAGGGAATATTTGAAAAGGCACAATATTAACTATAAGTTGTCACCATGGAAAAATATGCAAAAATTCCTTCAAATCAGAAAATTTTCTGCGCCTAAATTTGTTGAAACTAACAAATTTTATTATTTAATCTTAAAATCGCATATAATGGAAATAAATAATATCATAAAACATAAAATTCATGGCTAAATTCTGATTTTATTCCCGTTAAAGTGAAAATAATCAGTTTGGGAAAAAAAATTTTGTGTTAATTTTTTACTTCCATAATTTATTTTATATTTTTTGCAAATTGTATTGCGAGTATGATATTGGAAAATTTCTTAATTTGCTATTAGTTAATAAATACTTTTGTAAAACTTTTTTCTTAATAAACCTTTATCAGCCTTGAAGTGTTTATTAGCTAATATGCGTATTAAAAGAATATTAACATTCTACAATTTGAAGAAATTTTCTTAATAAATTATGTTTTTTTTGAGAAAATATAAGACTTTAAAAAATATTGATATTGACATAATTTAAATGTTATTTTATTCCTGACCCTTACGTGTTTTTGTAAGTTTATTTTGAGAAGTATTTCTCGAGTAATGGAAAATTATATGCACCACCCTAAATACGAATAGTTTGCAAAATCTCAAAAACCAGAGCTGCTACAAAAAACCAGTATCATTTTCGAAATTACCACAGTGTAATTAAACAAAAAAGAATACAAACGTTAGGGAAAATTTTTCAGTATTAACAAGTGTAATCGGACAAGGCATATCCGTAATGAAAAATTGAAACAATCGGTATTTTTTGCATATTCCTTGTTATCCAATTACAATTAATTTGATCATATTTTGACATGACACTAAAAATAATGAAAAAAAAAAAATAATAAAGTTCGCAAAGGAGTATTTTATTAAAAACAGAAGAGTTTTGGAAGCCACACAAATCAGATAAATGCAAGTTCCTGCAAAAATTTATTTACTCCTACAAGTAAATATAACCTTCTTGATTTTTTTTTTGAAAATAGAGGTTAATTTTTTATATTAGAGATATTTTTAGTTTGTTTTGTAAAACATTTTAAATGTAACTTAAGACTGCTATCATTTTGTTGTATTTCATGATATTTTTTAGACTTGTGCTCCATAGTTCATTTCAGTGAGCGCTCTTCTTAGTTCAAAAATTAAAAAGGAATAGTTCGTTCACTTAGTTCATTTGATCTTTTGTATCTTTATCACTTATACTTTTGATTGTCATTGAACGTTCTTTATTGAGTAAAATGATATCGAATAGCGGTTGAAAGGATTTCTTTACGAAAATAGAAAGCAAACCACAAAACAAAATTTTAAAAATTTTGAAATATAGTTTTTGATTTCTTTTTTATAATATAATTCAAAAAGTACTTTAGTCACTATGGTTAAAAAAATTAAGGCTTAATTTTAAAATCTTAAAATTAAGCTTTTTAGCACGCTTAATACATTTTCTCTTCTTCAGTTTATTTGTTTTAAATACCATTTTTGTAAAAGAAAATAATTTGCAACTCTCGTTGATTCGTCATTGTTTTCGTTTAGGTTTAGTTCGTTCATTCATTTATAGGTCGTTCATTTAAAATGATCAGCAAACAAATGAATTATAGGAATTCAAAACACGGACTAGTTCGTTCAGTTGATATAAATGAATGGTACAATATGAATAGTTCGTTCGTGTACTACCCAAGACTAATATTTTTATTAAATATTCTGTTTATATTTTAAGGATTAAATATTTTAGTTATTTTATACAAAATAAACTTTTTTATTTCGGCATTAATTTGTATATAAAAAAACAATATATTTCTTATTTGTTTATGAGACTTTTTTAATTGCACAATATTTGTTATCGATTATGCTTTATGACAGTTTTTAATTTCTTTTAAGTAAATAAAAAACAAAATCTAAACAATTATTGAGAAATGCAATAGAATTATGGATGAAATAATAATTTGAATAACAAATTTTATTGATTTAAAAAAAATCTAGTATCACATTTAAGTTTACAAAGAAAAATATTAAGGACCAATTAAATATTTTAACTTAAAATGAATTGTTATTTATTTATTATTAATTTTATTTATTAACAGTAAATAAATTTACTTATTAATAATATTATAGCCAGTTCGCTGCCGTGGCCTTCGTCCTTCTGAATTGTCGTATTACTCAAGTTTTTAATTAAATCAATTTGTTACCATTCTCATAAAAAATTAAATTGATTTTAAATTTGGGTGCCCCCATAGATTAGTAGGTAGAGTACTAACCTATTAATCTGCGAGTCACAGGTTCGATACCGGAATGTTTTCAGTATTGATAAATATTGATGACTGTTAACACTTATTTGGTATATTGTAAAAAGGTTTGCCGTGTGTTTTTTCATAAAATAAACTTAAAAAAAATTTTTTTATTAAAAATTTTAAACAAACTATGACAGTTCTTAGAAAATACCAAATTATAAGTGAATTGATTTCTACGACGACAAGAACTGATGTTGCTTTAAAATTGATGACGATGTTGCCGACACCAAATGGAATAAGGGTGAATATTTAAAATCAAT
This sequence comes from Thelaira solivaga, assembly GCA_947397855.1. NCBI lineage: Eukaryota > Metazoa > Arthropoda > Insecta > Diptera > Tachinidae > Thelaira > Thelaira solivaga. Next base: position 39,780,852 of record OX377613.1, read on the forward strand.
ATTATGTTCTGTTCTCAATATGTTGCATATAAAATATGCCAACATTTTACATGTTTTGCACTCAATTTATAAGGGAGGGTGTGATATTGAAATTTTTTAGAACTGGGTCAACTACTTGTTCATACAATAAACTAAATTATTTAATTTGTATGTATTTATATTTTTCACTAAAAGCCAAAGCAAAAAGCAAAAACTTATTTTTTATTTTAATTTAGATATAAAGTTTCTTTTTGTGTCAACTGTTTATCAGTGGTGTTAAACATAATCAGATTTCGCAAATCGTTTTAAAAGCTGTAAAAATATAAAATACTAAATATACATTAGCGTTAAATGTTGCAGATAAAACGTATTTTTGTTCTATTCAAACCATAAAAAAGGCATCACTTTGCGCAGTTTAAAGCAACCTGTTTAAAATATTACATAATTTAGAAGCAGAATGTTTTTTGAGAATTGAAAACGCCAATATAAGAAATATATACCTATAATTGCAATGCTAGTGAAATATTAATATAACAATAAATTTTTATAAGTCCTCCAGATTGATAAACTAGCCATTTGAATCAAAAAAGATCATATAAACTTACAAATAAAAAATTATGTAGAAATAAAAGAAATAACAAATATTGATATAAATAATTTTCTTCGAATACCTATTTTTTATTAATCCTAAAAAAAATAATTTATTTCAATTCAAGAATTTAAAATTAACGAGTTCTAAGAAAAAATTCTTTCTGAGAACCTCATTTTGAAAAGCAATAAAATGTCTGCAGGCACTCAATTTTTAAATTAATAAAAAAAAAACAATTCTTAAAAAGATATTAAATAGGAATACAAATTATAAATAATTTAATATAATTTTGTAAACATTTGTAAGCAAAACATATTTAATTATAATCTCTTACATAAAGAAGTCTGTATTCGTAATGCTATTACACTCAAGGCACTTAAAAGGCACAGACAAACACACGTTTGTAAAGGCTGTTTTTTATAGACGTATAGAACTTTAAGTTGACATTACTGTTCCAGATGGCAACCGATTTAACAGCTGTCAAGTGATTTATTCTCAGTTTGGTTTGACAATTCGCTTGAACAACGCTTACAAATAGTCGTGGAATGGGCCCAAAACGGGATGAAGCGCACTTCTGGTTGAATGGCTACGTCAACGAATAAAACTGCCGCATTTGGAGTGAAGCTAATCCTCAAGTGTATGTCGAAACACCCTTACATCCAGAAAAACTGACTGTTTGGTGCGCTTTATGGGCTGGTGGAATCATTGGTCCGTACTTCTTCAAAAAAGATGATGGCCAGAACGTTACAGTCAATGATGATCGGTATAGAGCCATGATTACTAACTTTTTCATTCCTGAATTGAACAACCATGATGTCCAGGAGCTGTGGTTCCAACAAGACGGCGCAACATGTCACACAGCTCGTGCCACAATCGATTTATTGAAAGACACGTTTGGTGACCGCCTAATTTCACGTTTTGAACCTGTGAATTGGCTTCCAAGATCTTGTGATTTAACACCGCTAGACTACTTTCTGTGGGGCTATGTAAAGTCATTGGTCTATGCGGATAAGCCACAAACGTTTGACCATTTGGAAGACAACATTCGTCGTGTTATTGCCGATATAGGGCCACATCCGAGCCAGCCGTGGCGGTCATATGGCAGAAATCATATTTAAAATGTAATGCCAAAAGATTATCTTTCGGATAAATAAAATTCATGTCAATCGAATAATCCATCGTTGTTTTATTGCAATTTAAAGTTCTATACGTCTATAAAAAACACCCTTTATGTTTCGTGTTTGTATGCACAAACATTACGCTTAAAAATTTCCTTAAAAAAAAAGAAGCAAAAATTAATGAAAATCTATAATATCGGTTATATTTTTTATTTTTCTCGGCCATTTGTGGACCGATTACTCTAATTTTTGCACATATATTACTATTATCATTTCTGACAAAACCGCATGTCACGTTTTTTTTTTGTCCAATTCAAAGACAGAAATAACTGACAGATTTGTATGCTAAACTCTTCTGTAGGTTTTCTATAGACTTCAAAAAGTTGATTTCAACTACTACACTGACGGACAGACAGACGGACTTCGTTTAGTCGACTTTCAGAATATATATATTTTATAATGTGTCCCATGTACAGTGTAGAAATTACAAACGGAATAACAAAGTTAAATGTACCCTTCTTACTTACACTGAAAGGTATAAAAAATTTATAGGTTTTAAATTTTTTAGTACACTATTTTAATTCTAGTTACAAACAAATAATAAAATGAGTGCTAATTTTTATATTTACGTTTTTTCTGGGTTTTAGTGATTTTTAAAATTCAAAATTTTACAACGCTAATAACAGCTTATTTAAATCAATTTTTTCTTTAGCTCACAAAATTTCTTGCAATTCAGTTATTTGCCTAATAAAATAGTTAAATATTTCAAAATATTTTTCACGTTTTCTCTAACTAAAATAAAATTTTTTTATTTTTTCTACTTTTTGATTAAAATTTTACTTACGTGGATATTTAGATGGTTCCAGTTCATGAGCTTCTGTTTTATTTTCTTTAATTGACTGCCTGTCAGTTGGCAATGCAGTCTTATCATAACGCACGAACCACCAGTATAATGCCAGGAAAATGATTTGCACAATCATGAGGGCTATAAAGCCCGTCTGTTTAGTAACAGACGAATGCATTGTCACTCTTATTGTTAGTTATTTATTTACGTTTTTGTTTTTTATTGTGTTGCTGTGGCAAAATGTTAATGCTGACGAAAGAATATTTTATGCTGTCTGTTATTGAGTTTAAGGCAACAAGATTCAATTGGGCATTGATAGTTTTTTGTTGTTTTTGGTTTGGTTTATTTGTGAAAATATGTTTTTGTTTTTTTCTCACTTCCTTTTGGCACTATTCTTCTTTTTTGTTAAAGGATTTCAGGAAAGCACTTTCAAAAGTACACTTACAATACACTACTACGTTGGTGTATTTGTTTGAACTTTAAATTAATACTTGTAGTTAAAAGAACACGTTTTGGGAATTATTGACAGGATTTAAGTTTTGAGTGCACGGTTGTTGTATGGATCTGTGAGTTGTGTACGTACACAAGCTAAATAAAGAATTGAAGCTGCAACACAACCAACAAATCCTTATGAACAAAACTATTTTCAGTTTTAGTTTTTTATTTCTTTAAACGAAAACTTATTGAGGGTGTAAAGTTTTTTTTTAAATATTTTTTTTAAAGATTATTTTGTGTTTAAAACACTACGTCTGTTCTTAGCAGCCGTTAAAAGCCTTTTAAATTTTTTTCACATTCAATATGAATTTATTTCAGCAGCGTATGTGCGATTTTGTGTTTATTATCTATTATTTTTTGTTGTTGTTGTGATGGAACATGTGAAAATTTTCTTATTTGAGTTTCTATTTTATACTACAGTCGAGAATTAAGAAAAAAAAAAGTGTAAAATAAATCGCTACTCACTCTCTTAAAGTTTAAACGAAAATCTAAAGCGGTCATTTCATCAATTGTTTGTTTATTTTCAACACATTCTAAAAATGTTTGTTTTTGTTGCATACTCGACTGCTCGTACATTCGCTTGTCTCTTCTACTCGTTTGTCAATCTATCCATTGGTTCGTTTATCCAGCGTATTTTGCTTGTGTCAATATACAGCATTTATATGAAATTCTTGTCATACTCGTATAGTGCATTACAGTCTAGATACTGGTATGTAGCATACTGTTTAAATTTTTATGTGCACCATGAATTTACTACATATTTAAAGAAGGCTATATGCGACAGATTGTAAGTTTTGTAACATATCAAAGAGTTGTGTGATTTTGTAAGGAGTTACAAACTGCTGACATCAAAAATTAAGGACAAGAAACTGAAATTATTTGAAAAAGATTTTCGAAGGTTTTGTCTATAAAATACATTAAAATTTTTTTTTTTTGCCGAAGACTTTTTAAATAATAAAATTTATGTTTGCAGCTGAGGGAATACGGTTTCCTTAGTAATAAAGGGTGTCCGAACAAGAACGCAAGATTTAAATTTGGCGCCATTCGAAGTGTCATTGTTTGACATTTGGACAATTATTATTGTTTGCTAGTAGAAGGTACGAGGTTAGTAAGAAATGACCATAGACAGCGAAGGAAGTTCGTTAATTGGGTATTGGAGAGACAACATGAAAATGCTGATTTTGCCGATAAAATCATCTTCAGTGACGAGGCCCATTTCCATCTCGATGACTTCGTCAATAGGCAGAATTGTCGCATTTGGGGTGAGGAAAATCCTCGAGAAGCAAATGCATCCTCAACGTGTCACTGTGTTTTGTGGTTTTTGGGCTGGCTAATCATTGGACCTTTTTTTTATGAAAATGAGGCAGGTCAAGCGCAAACAGTCGATGGTGTTCGGTATAGTGAAATGATAACCAGTTTTTTCTTACCTAGAATTGAAGAAATGAATGTGGAGGGCTTGTGAATTCAACAAAACGGCGCCACATGTCATACAGCCAGAGAAACAATTCAATTGCTGCATCAGTCATTTATTTAAAATTTAAATCTTGCGTTCTTGTTGGGACACCCTTTATAAAAGAATAAAGTCAAGAGCTGGACTTGATATATATTTTAAAGTTTAGAATACTATTCAAAGAGCAAATAGCTCTCGTATTGAATAGTTTTAATTGTTTTATATAAAAATAGAAAAGCTTCGATCAATTTCATTTCATATCGAATGTATTATTATTATTATCATCATGGGCTATAATCGCACCGTCACCTTTAAGATCTATTGTGCAGCCCAGTTTCTAATTACAATCCAAGACTCCCTACAAATCTCGTAATTGCTGTAGGACTAATTATGCTTAGATCTCCTGTGACCAATGTCCCACTACCTAAACAGGTCATTCTGCCTCTTGATAATGTGAATTTTATCTTCTTCACAGTTTGTTGGAACGCTATTCAACTAACAGAAGGTATAGTTGAAGAACGAATTTTGTGCAAAACGGCCATTTTATTTTGCAAGAAATCGATTATTTCAAGCGCCGTGTGGCAGGTCGTGCTGTCTTGCTGAAAGCGCAGATCCATGCCGTCCAATTGAGCTCACAAGAACTACACTATCATATTACTGTAATGAATACTGTTCACAGTCACCGTAATTTTGGCCCCATATTCAAAAAATTAAGGCCTTACCAAGATCCAAAATAGAAAGTTGTTTGTTGTGGAGAATTTTCTGCGCCAAAATTCGACAATTTTGTGTATTCACGATGAAAATGCGTTTCATCCGAGAAGATAATTTATTTTTTTTTTTTTTTGAAAAATATTCATTGACTTCACTTTGCTCCAGTGAACGAATTGCCTTTGCAGATATTTAAGTTCGTACTTAATTACAACATATATTCTTTGCGTTCCAATAAAGAAAACAACTGTCGCAAAAAATTCGTGTTTTTATATAAAAGTGATAAAGTACACTTTTACTGGGTGTCTCAGTATTCTGTAACTAGTTTCCTATTATGAATTGCAAGACATGGTTAGCTGAGATGATATATAGCAAAACAAAGGTAAAATGACTAGTCAGTTACGTAAAAAACTAAACAACAGATTCGTTCATATATTGAGCCCAGTAACATATTCTCTGTAGATTAAGAAAACGACTTTGGTTTAAAAATTATATTTTTATTAAAAATATGAATGCATTATTTGTAAGTTTATTTGACCTTTCCTTTTTTATTGAAACAACTATTTTATTAAGCGTAAGGTCAAATCATAAAATTTATTTTTTTAGAAAAGTGTCAGCGCAGGCAAGGATCAATATAATTCAAAGACTAGCCTATGAGATCTACACTGACCGCTATTTTTGAGGTCTTGCTAAGCTTTTCTCCAATTCGTTTATTCATCAAGAAAGATGTCGAAGGATCTTCTAGGCCACTCAGGTCTCTTTTTAGAGATATTGCTTAATTTGTAACCTTAAGTGATCACTGTCAGATAAATTACAACTTGACTGAAAATTTCAGGGTTGCATTCGCAAATAGGGTCACATCTATATGCACTCAGTGACTTTGAGGTAAGATCTGGTATTGCCTAATACTTCTAAAAAGACTAGCATCTAATAACAGAGTTTAAGAGTGCCAGGTCATAGTGGGTATATAGGCAATGAAAAGGCAGACGAACTCCCAAGAAAAGGAGCGGCTTTTAGACTCATTGGCTCAGAGCGAGTTCGCGGAATGTCTTGGAGCTCTATTAAACTAAATTTTAGGGAGTGGCTCGGAAGAGAATTGCAGCAACACTGGCTGGATACAAAATATATCAGGATAGTGAACACATTCATGCCATTCCGATCTTAGAACAGAACAAATGAATTACTAAGCTTAACTCAGTCAAGAATTCGCATTGTCACGAGATTCATGACTGAACATTGCAGATTATTGACAAAATTTTCAATTATAAGGATCAGTCAAAATGATCTTTGCAGGTTATATAATGAAAATGAACAGCAGAGCACACTTGTAACTTGAGAGTAGTGTCACAATATGTCTATTTTATCTGCAGTAACGAGCTGACTTGTTTCCGATCCACATTCTAAACTATCCTTTTTAATATATAAATTCACTTATAGAACAAAAATTATTATAAAGGTCAATGAATTTTTGAAATTTTGATGGTAACAATAAAAAACTTTTATTTTTACAATTGAATTTTTGATAAGTAAATCAAACTGCACAAAATTTTTGAGTTAAGAACTCAGAAAATTTAGTCAATGATGTTTATATATGACTTAGTAAATAACAACATTGATTGCTCTGAACTATTAAATACTATCCCGTTTTGTGTACCAGGTAGGCTATTACTTCGACATAGAAATATGTTTTATGTTCCATTATGCCGTAGAAATTATGCTGCAAGTAGTCCATTGACTAGATCTTTAACTTATCTAAATGCCATAAATGAACATCAGATAGTAGAATTAAACGTCTCAAAAAATTGTTTTAAACATTTTCTTTTCTACAATTTTTCTACAATTTAAATTGTATTAGTAATTAAATCAATTATTTAAATTAAATTATCATGTAAACCAAAAGTATAGAATTCAGCTTATATATATTCTAGCCTGTAAGGAATCTATGTCCATAGATTACACTGAATAAATAAATAAATAAATATTAATGAAAATCCATTGGAAATAAATGCAAGGATCAACTGGTCTTACTTTTTAGAAGATGAGGCCAAAATTGCAGTGACTGAACAGCATTCGTTATAGGAACATGATAACGGAGAGAACTCCGTAGAATGTGACCTCAACTGAACGGCATGGATCAGAAGGCATGTGGTTTCAACAAGACAGTCCACACAGCGCGTGAAACAATCGATTTATTTCAGCAAGAATTGAAAAAGCGTAGTCTGACTGTAATACTGATTGCATACAAGGTGGGCTAAAAGAAATCAGTCTATTGGAAGGTAATCTTATTTTTGCAAATGGCGGCCAATGTCAAATCTGGTTTGACATTTGTGAACTAGACAAATGTAGAATACAAGTGAACAAGCCATGGGGCGATACACTCCTCAAGAACGCGGTATAATCGAACAAGCAAAACTATCGCTTCTGGGGCACCGAAAATCCACGAGTGATGCACGAGGAGCCATTACACCCGCTTAAAGTGACTGCATGGTGCACTATTAACGCTGGAGTAGTCATCGGGCTGGTGGACGGTGCGCGCTATAGGGCCATGTTAACCGAGTTTTCTGCCGCAATTGAACGTATTAGGACTGGAGGACATGTGATTCCAACAGGACGGAGCAACGGTACACATTTCATTTTCATTTAGAAAAAAAAATGAGAGCCAAATAACATCGGATGACTTCTTTTGGCCCACTTTGTACATAGACATTGATATAATATGTTAAGACAGATACAATATATGTATTAATTTTAGTACTAATTTTTTTTACAAATAACATGAACTGTTACCTATGAAGTCAACACTTTAAAATACCATATTCCTGTATTCCCTTTTTTATATGGATATACTGTCATAGGAAAAGCAATAAGGGGGTCAAATGGACAGGAGATAAGTGTTCTGCTGACATAATTAAGCGAGATACTGGAATGCTGCTTTAGAGGCAGGGAAAAAGAACATCAGCCGTAACTACAGAAGAGGCAGCAATTTCAGTGGTGCCATGATTCAGTATCTGATTCATCGATTGACGCTAAATCACGATATCTTTTGTGTGATAGGGTGTTTATAAAATTTAGTACCACCTTAACTGCTTTTCTATTCTAGTTTGCTTTTATATAGTTAAATTTATTTAGTAGATAATTTTATTTTAAATTTTTAAATTACTGTTTGCCTTTTTTATACAATGTACTTTAAAAAAATGTTTGCTCTGCATGGTTCTAGCAATTTCATATAATTTTCATTTTCACCACCGTCATTCTTGCTATTTTAATGCAATTTTAGTTTTAATATTAAAGAAAAACTGAAATAGAGAAACAGAAACAGAGAGCTTTGAGGGTGCATTTTATATAATTTATTTAATTTCAGTTTTATTTTAGTTTAAATATTTTATATTTCAATTGGTAATTTGTTTTCAATTATTTCTCGTTTTTTTTTTCTTAAATGCAAGCAAGTAAAAGTCAAGTTCATGATAAATAATTTGTAAAATCATGAATAGTTTTTAAAGGCAGTTCAATTGAATTAAGCTGATGGTAAGTCATTAAATTATTAAAGAAATCAGTTACAAACTTTAGTTAACTAGGAACAGTAGTTTATCGTTACTTAAACCATAGTTTGTAATTAACAAAAAGAAAGGGAATTCAGACTTACGGTTTGGAATGCCTGTGTTATAGTATTTATATTCATGATAGATTTAACGATTTTTTTTGCATGCCGTAAAAATATTGGAGCCTACAAATTGTGGTGTGTCTTGGATGTTATTTAAATAACTAGCGACCAATTAGTGCTCGTAATAAATATCTCTTTAAGAAAAATAAAACTTATTATCCTCAATCAATTACATAAAATAAAAATTTTTTTTTCATTAAATTTTTAATTAAAAGTGCTATTCCAAAATTTATAACATTAGCTGCTATAATAATATTTGAACTTTTATATTTGACAGTCCATTTATTCATGATTCGAGATATTTAAGGGTTTTCCTTTAAGTTGAATTTGGAGCGAAAATTCGAGCAAATTTAAGAGTTTTTAAAATGATTTTTTTAACTTAAATATTATATATTAAATTGCAAGTAAGTAATTTTTCTAAAATGAATAAAAAAGCTTAAAGTTGTATGTCTTTGTGTTCTTTATAAAAAAGTTTTAACGTAACCTGAGTAAGAGTTAGCTGTCATTTTTTAGTTGTTTTTGTTTAGAAATTTTCTGAGATTTTTATATCTCTCATGTTTTCCAAATAAAAATATTATATTTATATACCCTTCTTACTTTTAGTGAAGTATAATAATAAGAAGAAAAATCTAGTGTACTTTCACCCTTAACGACGAATGAGGTTTAGTATGAAAATGAAAATCAATCATCTTCAGTGATGAGGCACATTTTCACCTCAGTGGATTCGTCAATAAGCAGAATTGCCACATTGGAGCGAATGATAATCCAAAAGTGATTGTCGAAAAACCAATGCACCCACAAAGAGCGACTATTTGGTGCGGTTTATGGGCTGGCAGCATCATCGAGCCGTATTTTTTCCAAAATGAGGCCAGTCAGGCAGTTACTGTGAATGGTGTTTGCTATCGTGAGATGATAACGAACTTTTTATGACCCGAATTGGAAGATATGGATGTCGACGATATGTGGTTTCAACAGGGCGGTACCATTTGCCACAAAGCTAACCAAACAATGGCTCTTTTGCGCGACAAATTTAATGGCCGTGTAATCTCCGTGGTGGCAATGTCAATTGGCCGCCAAGATTATGTGATTTGACACCGTTGGACTTCTTTCTTTGGGGTTATTTGATAGAAAAGGTGTACGTCGATAAGCCAGCAATAATTCAACGGCATAGGAACTCAATTACGCCTCAGCGTCATCGAAAATTTGACCATCGGATGGAGGTGTGCCGCCGAGGTCGCGGAGGGGATTTGGACCTTATTTGGTTCCATACATAATTGAACCGTACCATATTATCATTACAAAAACAAATGACAATTATTTCCTAAATAAATTGTGTTTTATTCAAAATCAAAATTTAACCACCCTTTATTACTGCACGCAAAGAAAAAAGATGGTTTCATATGGTCACCTCAAACATAGTGTGTTCTTCACAAAAATATTATTATTAATTTGAAGCACCTAAACATTATTATGATCACGATAAACATGTTTCTATTTATTTTTAACCACACTATGTTTAGCGACATATATCAACCATATAATTATCATATTATGTTTAATAAAATTTTACTTAAAATCATAAATATGTTCATAGCAAACATAATAATGATAAAAATATGGTTGAATGTAAATTGCTTTCTATTTTGTCTCTTACGCAACCATATAAATAAAGTGAGTATAAAACAAAAACTTAATCCTGCAAACTCAACTGAGCTTTGTGGTTGCAGTGGTTGAGTGGCGAGTTCATGCTTCTTAACTAAGTGGTCGCAAATTCGAGCTCTGTAGAGTTAACTAAAATTTAAAAAAATAAATTTAAACCTGCTGTATTATGTAATAAATAAATACAAATTGATGGAAAAGAAAAATCGATGGAATAAAAAAAACTTTATTTATACTAAAAATTAAAATTAAACTTTTTTTTAAAATCATATTAAAATATGTATGTATTAAAAAAAATTAAAAAAAATTTCTTGCCTTGACCGGGGGTTGAACCGCAACATCTGCAGTTAGAAGCTATTTTTAAATCATAATCTAACCATAATCATAAATCTAACCATACTATGTTTTCACCAGAATATGGATGCCTCAACCATATTTTTTCTTTGTGTGTGCTGAACGGTATCAAGACACGATTCAAAATTTTCTTATGCCTCAAATGGAAGGTTTCAGCAAGATGAGGCCACAGCACACATAGATTGTTTAACAATTCAATAATTGAATGACGTTTTTAAATGAAGAAGTTTAAATTTAGCATGCCTAGCCAAATCTCTGGATTTAACAGCACTAGACTTTTTTATAGGGTTTTTTTTTTTAATTTAAAAGCTTATGTGAATAAGCCGTAAACGATTCAACATCTTAAAGACAATATTCTTCACGAAATTGAACAAATTCAGCCTGAGATGTTGCAGAATGCCATGAAAAATGCCTTAAAAAGGGTCGAAAGTTGCATAGCGAATCACGGTCACCATTTAGCCGATAATATTTTCCGAAAAAATTTAAAGACCAAATAAAGTTTTTATGAAAACCAAATTTACTTAGGCAATCAAAATGGTAGAGGTACTTTTGCCCTATCTGTTGTATAATTTTTTTTTAATATCTAAGAATATGAAAAATCGGATATATGAATATTTGGCTAATACAGTGAAGGGTATATAAGACCCGGTTCAAGCGAATTTAACTTGTTTCAAATTAAAATATAGAATTAGTACATATTTTTTCTGTGTAAATTAAAAAAAAACTCAAACACAAGCATAACAGTCTTTCGTCCTTCAATATTCGTTCATCGTACGTAACATTTTGCCCCAAGTGCATACATACATAATAGTGTAATATATGTTGTATGTATGTGCATTATAACTAACATAATTTTAATTATTAGAAAAAAATTTTAACTTAAAAAGAGTACATGAGAGAGAAATATAAAGGAGATAACCATTAATTTACATTGAAACTTTCAGCAAACTAATTCCGTTAATCCCTCAATATGAAAACAAACATTATTTTTGAAAGTAAAACTGCGCACAAATTAAAATAAAACAACTATTAAATTAAAAAAAAATTATATTCATCGCTTTTGCTTTAACAAGTAGAAAAACTACAAAATACTATTTAAGTCCTGACAGATATATATACAAAGTAAAATTAGCTCATTTGCTAGCACACTGTCATAATTCAATATCAAGATTTTGGTTTCATAAATACTCGTAACAAATTGTTAAAAACTTTGTAATTCATTGACAAAAAAAATAGTTGCAAGCAATCAATTTCTTTTTTCTTTATTTGTTAAACTTTGTTAAAGTTAGTCCATGTAATTATTATTGCCTAAAACATAGTCTGTAGTTAACACAAGATTCTGAATTGATGCCTTCTATTAAAGGCTTGTCTTCCATAAAGTTCCATTTGATCAAAAGTGTGTTCTGGTTCTACAGAAAATTAAGCTTATAGTACTTGTTCCACCTATATATGAGCGTTCATTTTTGAAAGTGGTATAAGTCTACTTAAAAAAATTAGCTAACGGTAATTTTAGTAAGTTGTAGACATTATCTTACTAAAATTAATGCTGACTCATTTTTCTAAAAAAGTGGACTTATACCCCTTTCAAAAATAATACCTCGTATATTAAATTCTTTTTTGCGTGATTTGTGTTAAATGAATGTATAAAGTGTGAAAGTGTGCAGAACTAGCTGCAGCGCAATGATAAATAATTCAATGTCTCTTTTAAAATAGAATAAAGTAAAGGATGGTTAAATTTTAAGGACCGATGTTGATTTTGAATAAAATGCAAATTATTTAGGAAATTTTTGTCATTTCTTTTTATTATTTTTATTACTATGGTACGGTTAAATTATGTATGGAACAAAATATCGGCCAAATGGCTGCCGCTACGTCGGCGGCACACCTCCATCCGATGGTCCAAATTTTGGATGACGCTGAAGCATAATTGAGGTTTTATGCCATTAATGTGTCGAATTATCTCATCATTTAGCTCTTGAATTGTTGCTGGCTTATCGACGTACACCTTTTCTTTCAAATAACCCCAAAGAAAGAACTCCAGCGGTGTCAAATCACATGATCTTGGAGGCCAATTGACATCACCACCACGTGAGATAACACGGCCATTGAATTTGTCGCGCAAAAGAGCCATTGTTTCGCCAGCCCATAAACAGCACCAAACAGTCACTCTTTGTTTGTGCATTGGTTTTTCGACAATCACTCTTGGATTATTATTCGCCAAAATACGGCAATTCCGCTTATTGACGAATCCACTGTGGTGGAAATGTGCCTCATCGCTGAAGATGATTTTTTTTTCGAAAATTGATCATCCATTTCATAATAAGCTTGAATAACTTTAACGCGTTGCTCGATTGTGTATCTTTCCATGGCTCAAATTGAGTTAGTCTGAAATTGAGAAATGTCAAGTCAATTGAAAAAAAACTTGACGCTTAGGTGTGGTTTACATTTAACATCGGCCCTTAAAATTTTTGTAATTCAAAATCTATAGCATACATTTTTAATCCCGATAAAAGTTTAAAGTCTTATCCTCTTATCCAAAAAAAGTTGACGTAGACTTTAAAGTAAAATTTTTGAAAAAACTATATGAAAAATTTCGATAACGTAGACTTTAAAATCTACGTTAATTTTTTTGGATAAGGGGGTTAAAAAATAAAACGAATTTCAATTTAATTAAAAACTTTCTTTCGAAAGATTAATACTTGATATCAACATTTGAAAATTATTTTGGGTATATAGCAACTTTTTGAGCTTTCGGCCGGTAATGCCGACACGATTATCAGTAACAAATTTTTTCTTCCTATGTACTCGTTTACAGCGGCACATTCTCTGGGGTGTTATTGCATGATTTATGTGGTATAAAATGTGGTATAAAATGTATCCACAATTTAACAAGCGATTCTGTGAGCCATAAAAATTACGAAGTCGTTTAAATCACTTCATTCATGATTATTTTCCAAAGTATATTGAATTTGAAGAAAATGAGCGCAGAATGACAGTTAGTTTAACAGTTAATACATTCTTAAATCCTATCGAGCTTAAAAAACAATTTTAATAAGCAGAACGATTAAAATCTGTAGAAGTTAAAATTAATTTTCTAGAAATTGGAAGCATTGTGATAATGATTGGCTCTAAAATGTACTGATAGTTATATATAGGCCAAAATTTGTTCACTATTTTTGTAAATATTAATATTTTGAGTTAAGATAATCTGGCAGCAAATAAAAAATTTAATAATGTATCGTTATGAATATGTATTGTTATGAACTTAATAATATTTCAAAAGTTACTATCATAAGACCTTAAGCGATAGATAACTATAAATTATAATTAGCAACAGCTTTTAACTATATTTATCTATAGATTTAAATAAATAAACTTTATTAGTCCATTACTAAATCTACAAAAAATAAATAAATAAATACAAATTAACACATTTTATGTATTTGATAATTCAGTTCAACACAAAAAAAAAACTGGGAACTTTTAATGGCTTGAATTAATAGTCTAAATAAAAAAATTTTGTCATATTCAAATAAACTAAAGCAGAAAAATACAAATATATACGAGTACTTTTTTTTTATTTAGGCTTTTCGTTAAAAATGTATTAGCATAAATAAAAACCATTGCAATTTGTTTAAAGTTAATCAAATAGCTGTAACGTATGAATGTATGTAGCTGACATAGTATTTGATATGAAAAATACACGAGTGCAAAAAACAACTGGTTGAGAGACCTAAATTTGTTAAAAAAAAAAAATCTCTTGTGCTAATAAAATTTTTTTGATAGTAACCAAAATTCGATAATATAGTCCAAAATTTAAATTTTTAAATTAATTTTTAAAATCATTTCGAACTGTAATACCGATTTCTATTATCAAATAGAATTTCGTAATCTTTTTTCCTGATACCCATTTTATATTATGTAGATAGATCGTTTTTTTTTAACATAAATGACAGGAATCTTTCTGTGCTACAATAATTTTGCTAATGTGTTCTGCTAGCAGCTCAGGCTATAGTTTAATATCACTTCTATTCGGGTTCACAATAGCCTTTGAATTATTATTGTCCAAACTAGTTGAACACTAATTATATTTAACAAGAATTTGTTGTATTGAAAAAGCTGCACGATAGATCTTAAAGGTCGAAGTACGATCATAGCCCATAGTTAAAAAAAAAACACAAAGATAAAAAGATAAAAAATTAAGCAATTCTCTTGAAATTTCTTGACTTTGTTCGATTCACATTTAAAAATTAAAAAAAGTTTTTTCTGAAGAAATATTTCAAAAATCGCTCTCATCAGTGGTTTTCCACATATGAATTTTTTTCACTGCTACGAATGCATATTCTTTTAGATATTCACAAGTTGAAAGTAAACATTTGGTTTTTGCTGGATTTATTCAATGAAAAATTTGTTTTTAAAAACTTAAGAAACCAATCACCACTCGATGTCAAGAAATTTGTATTAAAATTTTCAAATTATTTTATACAAGAAGAAACTTTATTTTAATCGTTTTTATTCCATGCCGAATGTTATGATTTTTGGAACAATTTTAGAAAATTAAATAATAATATGAATACTTTTATTTATAAATTTTCATTTGATATTCTCCCAATTTGTTTCTTTTCCATTTCAGGTAAGAACTCTTGATTTCACTTCACATAATGTACAGTGGTCCAATTTAAACGCCCAATGTGAATTGTAAATAAAACAAAAAAAAATATGTTTGAACCAAAATATCGGTCAAGTACTCGCCACGGCTTAGGTGACATGTCTCTATACAACGGTCCATATTTTCAATGACTTTGAGACATAATTGAGGCTCAATTATTAATTGAATTGTTCTTGGCTTATTTATGTACATTTTCTTATTTAAATATCCCCAAAAAACGTTGTCAAAACGCATAGCCATGACATGAGATAACACAGCCATTGAATTTCTCGTGCAAAAGAACCATTGTTTCGGTGGCTGTGTGGCAAGTGACACTAACCTGTTATCATCTCGAGATTGTTGGGCACGAGGACAAGTCGTGGTTGACGGCTCTTCTGCAAAAATGGTCGAGCATGCACAGGTGTTTTCACATTTCCAACAGACCCGGTCTGCTAAAATTTGCACACAATTCTCCCGATTGTGGACACATTTTGTCTATTATTCTGACTAAAAAATCAGGAAGGGCACGAAATGCATTTATTTTAACGTCCATTTTCGTTAAAGGTTTCAACAATCTTAACGCACTACTCAGTTGTGTATCTCTCCATGGTTGAATTTGTCAAACACTGAAACAAAGAAATGTCAAATTATGTTGAGCAAAAAACTGAATATTAAAGTTTGACTCGCAATTAACATCTTGGTTGGACCACCCTTTATGTTTTGTGAGTATAATTTAAGCTGAAAATTTTAACTTAATACCTGATTAACATGTAAATTAATTGGTTTAACTACTTTACCTTAACAACTGATCCCAGCAGGTGAAAATAGATAGAACTGATTGTGGATTTTAAATCTTATGTCTGCCGGTGCATAGTAAAGGTTTAAAATGTTAGCAGTCGAATATATGTAAACCCCATAATTTTAAAATTGACTTTATAAATTAACTTTATAAGTTAACTATCGTTAGCCAAGTTTCATATTATCATTTATATAATTTGTTATTTTGTTGAAGATCATTTCACACATCTCAGTTTTTTAGTTTAAAAAGTATCATTTTGTTCTCTTGATGTAAAATTAGTAAATACTGATTTCTATTTAGTCACCGCTTTCGATATTGAATCATTTTGATTTGGCATCATCGCATTCGATATCGTACAAAAGAAAACAAAATTTGAGATGATGGCTTTTGATTGCGATCGAGTGTAACCTTAGCAAATATCATTCGATAGCAAAGTAGCTATCGTAAACAAAACAAAATACTTTTTTAAGGGCACGGTCAACAAAAAGTTTTAAAAATTCAATGTTTTATGGATTTTTAGGTGAAAATAATTATTTATTGCAATTGTTATTGAATTTGCATCTTTTGGAAGATAAGAAAAAATTATGAGAAAAATATTTCCTACCAAACTTTCGTTTAAGTCTATAATTGTTTTGGTTTGATATTTTGCTTCTGTTCATATTCGCTGTAAAAATTATTTTTTTTCTATTACCCAAATATTAATTGCGTGTTTGGTTTTATGAATTCTGTGATATTTCAGTTAAAAAATTATATATGTTTATGAATTCCATAATTGAATATGATTTTTAGTTTTTTCTGTGTAAGCTAACATGGGCCATGTGCTAACATAAAAAATTTTAATATAAAATAAAAAAATATTCTAAATTAAAAAATAAAATATTATTAAAGAAATCCTTTTATATTTATTCAATTTAAAAAAATTCTTGGCAAATAATTGCTGCTTAAATTTGTGTATATCAAAATAATTTCAATATTAAATTATTCATTATTATACATAACTGTAAGGAAAATATTCCATAAACTAAATAAAAAAATTTATTAAAAAAAAAAAATTACGATTCGATTGGTATCGTATTCTGTGATTTGCTCACTTCAATCGCATTGAAATTTCATGCGATGAAATAGTATGCTCGATATCGAAAATTGCGATTAGAATCTTGTGCTACCTTCATGTTAACCTTTTTATATTGAGATTCGCTATAAAATATTCAATGAATAATAAACAATCAGAACAGATTGTAATATTAAAAATTTAAACAAAATGTACTGAATAAAAAACAATTATACTGGTGGTGGTGCTTTTATAATGTAAGATTTTCATTGGATTTAGTCAACTGCAAAGTAAAAACGTTTGGAAAATATTTTAAAAATTATGAGAGCCGTACGGCTATCATACTTTTTCATTTGATTTGATTTTTTGACAAGTCTTTTTATACAGAATTTCAGTGTAAATAACAATACATATTGTGGTAATAAAAATTTGATAGGTGTTACACATAAATGAGAAGATTTAATATACTCATTAAAAATATAAAAACTAGACTTTTGACGTTAAAATCAACTAGTCAGTAAAGTGAATGATTCAGAAGCTTCATTTGTTCACTGACTCTTACGTTTGTTTTGCACTGTTCGTCGTTCACTGAGTTGTACAATTTAGAATTAAAATATCCAAAATTAGATTTAAAATAATTACTATGTAGCAAAATTATGTTGTACGTCTATATATTGGTTAAAAAAAGAATATAATCTTCAAATTGCAATCATATCAGAAATTGCTAGTCAATTTACAACCATATCTGGTTAATTCCTTATAAATTGTAGATATATAGATCATTATATAGGTAGTACCAAGGCATATTAATTTATATGTGTCAATATTCCTACGGTAGTAAGTTGTATAAAAATATGATAAACGGTACTATGCATGATAGTACGTTTTAGGTCATGGTCCAGTGTATGAAATGAACTACTCGTACAAGCGAGTCATCATACATTTTGCGAAGTTAACAATAAACGTAAAATAATTACAGCATTTGAAAAATCTGAACGGTTCAATCAATAGAATAATAATACTCAAATCTAATAAAAACTACAATATTGCAGCAAACACATTCAAACTGATAATAAAATGAAACTTTAATAAAGTTGGTAATTTTAATGATTTCCTTTTAAGCTTCCCTCCAAAAGCAAAGACATTGTTAAAAAAACTCAATACAAATCACTGAATTTATTGTACTCCCAAATTATCTAATGTAGATTATAAATCATTTCTCTTCCGTTCCCTTAACCAAAACAATAAAAAAACAAACTGTATTTGTTGAAGCTTTTAGCGTCTTATTGAAATTGTTGCCGGCGCCATAATTTAGTATAAAATTTACTTTTCAAAATAGCTAAACTTATTTACTTTTAAATGGAATACTTGTGTACATTTTTTCTAAATACGAATAGGTTTGCTATTAAATTATTTTTTTCAATAGAAAGAAGTTTTGTTGACTTTTTAATAAAATATAAATAAGAAGGATGTTGTATGCTAAGCAATGTCATTAGAGTTTGCTGTTGTATGATTCTTACAAAAAAAAAACCAAAATTCTGGATGTATTTTGAGATATTTTTTCCTGGAAATGAAATTTTATTTCGACAAGTTTTTATTGTGCTCCTTTTGTTTAATTTTATTGTAAGAGTATTTTGTTTGATTTCAAAATTTTGGCTTATTGCATTCACTTGACTCTGTTGTTACATCCTAAAATTATGATTTATAATCATTAGTGGCATTGTTACAACTTTTGTTTAAGGTGTCAGATAGTTGTAGTTTGCTTTAGTTAAAGTAAATGGCAAAGTGACAAATAACTTTTTTCCATTACTACAAGTTAAGAATAAGATAAATATAATAATGTTTGTATATATCTTTTTTATACCCTTCACTGTAAGTAAGAAGGGTATATATATAACTTTGTGATTCCGTTTGTAATTTCTACACCCTACATGGGACACCCTTATAAGTAGCAGAGTCGATTTAGCGATGACCGTCTGTCCGTCTGTGTGTCCGTGTAGGCGTTGAAATCAACATACAGAAAAGCATAGTATACCAAATGGTCAGTTGTTGCTGTAAGACTATTGCTATTGAAATTCAGCCAGATCCGTTTATAAATAGCGGAGCTATGCGTCAAAAACCGAAACTACCTCTATTTTTGACTATTTTTGAGTGGGTTTTTTGCGTATTTTGTCTAAACGAAGAAACGGATAAAAAAACGTGGTATGCAGTTTTATTTGAAATATTTGTCATAACATCTGTGTTAAAAATTAAAGGAATCGGTCCACAAATGGCCGAGGAATATGAAAAATACAACCGAAATTTTAGATTTTCATTAATTATGGCTTTGTTTTTATGCGATTTTTTTCCAAACTGAAAAAAAAGTAGTACGCAGTTTTTTCAAACATCACATTCATAGTATCGTAACCAAAACTCAGTTGGATGGGTCTATAAATGGCGGAGTTATGAGTCAAAAATTGCGATTACCTCTATTTTTGACCATTTTTATTGCGCTTTTTACTTAATTTGTCTAAACTAAAAGATGGACAAAAAATGTGGTAAGCAGTTTTATTAAAAATAACAGTCGTAGTGTCTGTGCAAAAAATCAGAAAGATCGGTGCACAAATGGACCAGAAAAATTAAAAAAACAACCGAAATTTTAGATTTTCATTAAGTTTTGCTTTATTTTTTGCGTTTTTTATCTAAAGTAAAAAAAAAATTAGTTACAAGCTTTTTCAGATATCATATTCATAGTATATTAACCAAAATTCAGCTTAATCGGTCCATATATGGCTGAGCTATGAGACCAAAATCGCGACTATCTCTATTTTTTTACCATTTTTGGTGCGTTTTTTTGCGTAATTTGTCTAAACTACAAGACGGACAATAAGACGTGGTATGCAGTTTTATTAAAAAGAAAGATCGGTCCACAAATGGACCAGAAAAATCAAAAATACAACCGGCATTTCACATATTCATTAATTTTTGCTTTGTTTTTGTTTTGCTTTTGCTTTGTTTTTTTTTCTTTTGTTCAAATTTTTTTAATTGTCATGTGCGTAATGCTTTGTACATACAAACACGAAAAAAAGGTGTATGTGTATGTGTGTGATTTTTATTGCCTTGAGTACATTTTTATTGCCTTGAGTACAGAATGCAGACATCTTTATGAAAGAGAGTTCATTAGATCATTCTCGATAATTAAATATTTAATTAAATATGTTTGGCTTAAAAATTTTTACAAAAATTTGCTAAATTAAATGAAAATAAATCTTTTTGCATTCCTATTTAATATCTTTCTCAGAATTTATTTTTTTTTATTAATTTAAAAATTTAGTGCCTGCAGACATTTTATTGCTTTTAAAAATGACGTTCTCAGAAAGGATTGTTTCTTAGAACTCGTTAATTTTAGTCGTATTATAAAAATTTATTTTTTTATAGATATTTCCCTCCAATAATAAATAAATAAATTTTTATATATAATACGACCTCAACTGAACAAAGTATGCATTTCAGTTACATAATTTTTTGAAGTGAGTGAAGATAAATATGGTTAGTTAAATACGTCCTCACGTAATTCCTTATGTTTTTTTAGTATTTTTAAATGTCTTTCCAGTATTTATGACATACTAAGATACAAATGTGCATAAATACGTTGATTTCTCTAAGAGATTGCAAACGAACCATAGAATATTACGGGTTGGTACACATATCGTTTTAAACAAGAGGTCGTCTAGATTTGTAGTCTATCGCCCAAGTACTCAGAAAAAACTTTGCATTGATTTAAAAAAAAATTTTTAAATTCCCTTATTACCCAGTACCCTTCTTCTGAACGATTTTTACCATTCCCCACTTTGCTGAGGTACCATTCCCGATTTTGGCCAAGAAAATTGCCAAAATCAAAATGGAATTTAATCTGTTGGAAGTGTTTTAACATTATCTGAAAAATTCGTGGCTTTTATTTTATGATGCAAAACAACAGTACTGGAGTATATGAAAATTTAAAAAAAATTTTAAATATCCAAAGTAATATCTAAATATTTGGTTGGTAGGTTACAAATATTAATAATAATATTTAATGACGTAAGACGTATTTGATAAATATGCCATTAATACTGAAAATATTTACGAATACTAATGGGGTACGTTAAAGCGTATTTAATGCGGCATATTTATCTTCACTCATTTAATTTTTTCTATGGTTTTGCTATTATAGATGAATGTGGAAAGTGAAAAATATTAAAAATTGGCTAACACAGTGAAGGGTATATAAGACTCGGCACTGCCGAATTTAACTTGTTTTTAATTATTTTTACTTTTTATATTTGTTATTTTATTGTGTAATTGTATTCGTTTATTTTTGTCTTAAATATAATATTACGAATATATAAAAAATCTTCTGTTAAAGCTGAAACATCTATAATCGAACATTTATAAATGCTCAAAGTTCATATTACAAGTTATGGACAACACAAAGATGTCTTTAGCTTACCATACACTTTTCAGTTAAAGTCTGTTTGTAATAATCAAGAACTATATATCTGCCCGATAATATCCTGCTTTCAGTTATTACTTAGTTGTAATAATAGCCCTTAGGGCCATTAATACAACTACTTATAAGGTCTCAGATAGCTATAATTAACTGATAAAGTGATGAATAACTTTTTTCCATGATTACAAGTTCTCAATAAGATAAATATTATAATATTTGTTATGTGACTCCACTGCTGTGAATACCGATTACTTTTCGTTGTTATAAATACATAATAGCAATGGCATGCCTTTTTTTGATGATTCTTTTTAAAATTTTTACTTTTAAAATTTTATTTCAATATTTGTTATTTTATTGTGTATTTGTATTGTTTAAATTTTGTGTATTAATAAAAAAATTATTCGATGTCTATGGATACTGAGGTTGCCATATCTAAAATCGAAAATATGCCAACTTTATATGCTTGAAGTTCACGTTAAAAGTTATGAGCAGTACAACACTATCTTTAGCTTATCATATACTTTTTACTTAAAGTATGTTTGAAATAACCAAAAAGCATTGATCTGCCCGATAAAATCCTGCTTTTAGTTATCGTTTAGTTGTAATCTCACAGATAATACCAAATCAAAAAGGGTTTCCACAAATTTAATTTTACATATACACTTGTAATATAGTTTATCTGATTTTCCTCTGATTGTCTTATCTACTTATTCATTAAATTCTTCCTTTTTTATTTAAATTTTTATTTTTACATTATTTCCAACTATTTGGTATTTATTTGTTTCCGAGTATGTAAACTTATAAATATCTAAAAAATTTGTATAAAAGAAACTAAATTGTGCTGCCATGTACTCGTACATCTAGTTAATGCGAAAATAAACTGAAAGATTTTAGAAAAAGTCCTTTTCACATAAATAATGTAAAGTTAATTTTAAACGTCGTAGTTGGTCGACCTTAAACAACTAGATAAATTTACTAAAGTTAAATTTACTAAGAGTTAAAGTTTGAATTTGGCTGAACTTTTACACTAAAATTGAGTGACAAGTTAAGGAAGGATTCTCTGACATTTAACTAATCAATTTCTCTTAATCAAAAGCTTGTTATGTGTACTACAAAATCCTTACTTTAACTGTTGGATTTAAGACACAAACATACAGAAATTTATTTAAAAAAATTTCTTTAAAACTTGACAGAATTATTTAAAAAAATTTTAAACAAAACATTTTTTATTCAAAAATTTATACAATCCATCCACAACTGGATCTTAAGCGGTTGTATTTAACACTTTCCGCTAAAACCGAATTGCATCAAATATCTCAACAGATAGCATACTCAGATGGTTAGACTATAAGCGTCTTAAAAATAAAGGCGAAGAATTGTATGTCATGCATGAATTGTAAATCTGGATAATTGAATTTAAGAAAACTTTCTATTTTTAAAAGCTTAGTTCCCATTTACATTATAGACATTTCTGTTCGGACAGGCGAAGCTTGTAAGCGAGGGGGCATATACGCAAGGTGTGTGGTACTCGACCGTCTGTACTAGATACTTTTTTGTCTCTCTTTTCAACTTTTCGTAATAATCGTCTTGTTGCTTCATTTCATTTTTGTACACTGTATTTATTTGCCCATATTTTTATAGAAATCAATTTTTAAAATGTATTTATTTATTATTAATTTAATTTGGTTTGCTTCAAAAGTTCTTTTCAATTAATTTTCATACAAATGAATTAAGCACGTCACGAAAATAAATGGAAAGAAGAATTGAAAAAAATTTCTATCTGGACATTAATATCCAAAATGTAAATGGTTTAGGAAAGAACAAAAGAGAGTTGAAAAAATATCCGGGAAGGAATGTCCATAATGTAATTAGGACTTACTAAACATATGTTTCATATACAGCTTATTTAAATTTAAATTTTATATATAATGAAAATGAACTTAAATAATTAATATAAATAATTTGCATATTTTACTGCAAAACACTTGACCTACACTTGTTGACAAATACTTACACGTATTTCGATCATTACAAGTGCTACGATAAATTCAAATATACCCAATATTTTATTGTGCGTTTTAACGAGCATCAACTTCTTAAAAAATAAGTAAATAGTAGTAGTAGCAGCAGCAGCAGCAGTAGCAGTACCCGTTTTGTTAATGCAGCAGGGCGCCATTTAAGCCGATTTAAAATTGACATAAAGTAGACAAAAGCCATCGTTTATATAAATCTACGAGTAAAACTTGAAAAAAGATTACAACTACTACATTTTGAACAATCAAAAGTAAGATTGTCAATTTGAATCAACCAGTGATGGATACACAACTGCAAATGCAAACAAGCACACAATCACTGTCTTTTATCTTATCCTACATTTATACACCCACCCACACACACACGCACACACTCAAATACTTATACAGCCAGTGTATGCTTAAAAGTTTTGTAATAAATCCTTACAAATTTTCAACAATAAATCACTTTCTCCATAAACTTTATACACATGTCAGCATTCTTAGATTGTTGTCCAGTGTCCAAAATTTTAAAACAATAAGGCCTCTTCAAGGGCCTTTTCAAGTGCCCTAAAAATAGATAATATAATGTGTGGAACTTAGGTATAAAATTTGCGAATTTTTTAATTAAAACATGTCAAAAACTTCGACCAATCGTGTGCTAGAAAATTTGCATTTGCAAAGATTTTTTTTCTCTTCCAACGGCAATAACTACATTTTCGTTTTCACATGTCTTAACCCTAGAAGCCTAACCTTCTAAGCTACCCCATTAAGCATAACCATTCGTGGTTACGACCACTACTTTTTTCGATATATAATATCGGCTGTAAATATATGTTTTTTTTTTTTTCAAACATGGTTACATTAACCAAGTATTTTATTATGAGAAGTCACAGTATACATATGTATTTTATGTCAATCTAAAATATATTTTCAGTAATTAATTTTCGCACATCATTACCAACTTTATTCCGCATTTAGCTGGTTTCTTTGGATCTTCCGCGAAATGCCAATAATTGTTCGTCAATTGTTACATTTGTGCCAGGAATATAATTTTGGCGGCATTGACTTAATATTTTTTACTTTTGGCCATTTCACTCTAAATCTTTTTCTTAGCAGTTTTTTTAACTCAGCATCATCAGTGAAGTAACCAAAAATATTCTGAAATCATTGTTATATTAATTTTGCAGCCATTTCTTTGTGAAAATGTTCGCTTTGTTTAGCGTTGAACTGACCCAGGTTGGCTAAGAAGAAGTCCAAATGTGACTGCAGGAAATTAATTTTTATGGACCTATTGTAGCCCATTTTTTCATACGCACTTTTAAAATTTTTTTTTGAATTATTCCATGCGGCTCACTAGATGGCCATATATTGACATCATAGTGATTTGGTGTACGATTATCTCATTCACAAAGATAGCATGGATGTTTTTGTTGCGGTTGCTAATGAATTTTTAAGTGCGTATGGTAGAATGAGCCATAATAATTCATTTCCTGCAGCCCAGGTCAATGATTGCAAAAAAAAGGTGTAGATTCTAAGCGACTGCAAATACAATTTTGAAAAGATATTTATATCCAAACATTAATGAATGATTGTAAGTTAAAAAACAGAAAAAAGTTGTTAAAAGAAACTCAGGGCATATAAAATATATAATACCCTTAATGTAACAAAATCCAGGTGTCTCCGAAAATGATTGTACAAAAATACACAACACCAGTGTAAGTACCACAAGAAAAAGAATGGATGCTGGCTACAGAAGCAATCACGTATAAAATATCCATTTCGTAGTGAAAAGCAGATTCCTCTTGCAATAAAACGGCCACGCATTTTTAACGATAAAATTTTAACAAAATTTAACAACTGCTTTATTATGGACAATGTCAAAATGGACTTAAAACAGGCTAAATTTTTTATCTGCAAGTAAAACGTTGAGATGCCGATTTAAAATGTAAATACACGAAAATGGATAAATTTGGTAAAAAAGATTTGGCAAGCAATTTGCAGTTGCGGTCTAAAAAGCACGAGATTTATCACATTTTCAAGAAACGATTGCTGCCTCTAATTACACGTCACCGCTCTCCAGTAAAATTTTATTCTTATTTAGCGTCTTGTTATTATTCAAATCTGCAATGGAGGGAATGAGGTCGTTATAGTGGCAAAACATGAACCCTATTAATTGTCCACAGCTTCATAAAATTTAACAATACTGGTCTATTGTTAAAGGCACATTAAAAAAAAGTAGTACTGTTGTTCCTGATGCCAAAAATATGTTAAAAATTTAAATAATACAACTTCAATCATAGCTTAATCATTTCAATAAAAAAGGTCAAATAATCTTGAAAAAAATTATATAAAAATAAAAAAAAGGAATGACAAATATTGATAACAATAATTTTCTTTGAATACCAATTATTAATCCTAAATAAATAATTAATTTCAGCTCAAGAAACTAAAATCAATGAGTTCTAAGAAAAAATCCTTTCTGAAAACCCTATTTTTAAAAACAATAAAACGTCCGCAGACACTCAAAGTTTAAATTAATAAAAAACAAATTCAAAGAAAGAATGCAATAGGAATGCAATAAAAATATTACTTAATCTTGCAAAAATTTCTTAAACAAAACATATGTAATTAAATGTTTAATATCAAACAAAAGACTTCAAATTAACGGCAAGAATCAAAAAATTATCTTTCAATAAGATTTCTGTATTCGTAGTTCTGTTATACTATAGTGACATCTGTTATTGTGTAGTGCCATCATTACAGACAGAATGCACGCATATATACGAGTTTGTATGAAAACGTTTGCCTAGTTATGTGTTTGTGTGCACAACAATTCGCTTAAAAATTTCCATTAAAAAAGGCAAAAACAAAATTTATGAAAAACTAAAATTCCAGTTTTATTTTCCATTTTTCTCGGCCGATTGTGGACC
The DNA here is from genome assembly GCA_947397855.1 of Thelaira solivaga. Lineage (NCBI taxonomy): Eukaryota > Metazoa > Arthropoda > Insecta > Diptera > Tachinidae > Thelaira > Thelaira solivaga. The sequence goes on from OX377613.1 coordinate 39,807,620, forward strand.
GTTCGCTTTCATCTTTTGGACAGATATTATGACTGTAACTTGTAACGAAACTGCATACCACATTTTTCAGTGTGTTTTGTAATTTAGACAAAATACGCAAAAACAAAAAACCGAAATGAACGAAAAATAGCTCCACCATGAACCGATTCGGCTGAATTACAATAGCAGCTGGAAGACAGAAACAAGTGACAGATTGGTATGCTTTAATTTTCTGTACGTTACCTAGGGACGTCAGAAAGTTAACGATAGAACGGACAAACGGACATCGGTAAATCGACTCCGTTATTTGTAAGGAATTAGTATACATACTCGTATATATACTTTATAGAGTGTTCCATGCACAGTGTAGAAGCTACAAGCGGAATGACAATGAAAAGGTGGCTTATGACTCAAAAAAAATTTTTCCACTTTGTTTTTGGTTTCGATAGTTTTTGAGACGTTCTTTCACGTGATGAAAACTAGAAAGTCCTAACTTGCTTAGAAGTATACTAAAAATGTAGAGAAAGAATAGCACAAATGAAAGAAAAACAGAATTTTTTGGAAAATCTAGAATCAAGATAATAAATGGAATTGAAAAATTTAAAAACAGGATTGGACGCTGCAAATACGATCTTACTAAAAAAAAGCTCTTTTGCCTTTTTTGGTTGGCTTTTGGGCATGACTGTTCATAATGCAAAAGAAATACTACTAAGAAACTGACGAAATGCATTGTTTATCTTTAACAGCTGTTTCTCGCAATTTCTTTTTTAAGTCATAAGCCACCTTTTCATAGGCCGCGTCACATATACCCTTCTTACTTACAGTGAAGGGTATAAGCAAACGGCCAAGCAAAAATTTTTGAGTGGAATGGCCAAAAATTTTTGCCCCTATTATGATTTACAACTCAACTATATTTCAGTTGAAAATTAGTATTTTGGTATTATGAATTACAACTTAACCTGTCAAAAAAAATTTTAGTTGTATTTATATTGTCTTTCAACTTTTTTGTGGTATTACCGTTTACAACTCTGTGTTAGTGCGGTTGACAAAAACATGAAAAAATTACAACTCATCAATAGCAGTTGTTTCAAACAAAAAATTAAAAAGAAATCAAAATGGAGAAAGGGTAAGTACATACTTTTTTAATGTATCTATTTATTTATTTATATTTCTATAGAAAGCATAGAGTTACAACAAAAGAACAATTAGAAAAGCTTATTGAGCTTATGGGTATGCATCCAGAAATTGGTCGAGGCAAGCCGCAATTTGGATGCAGTAAAAATAAAATGAAAGAGCTGTGGGAGCAATTTGCAGTAAATCTGAATAGCTTAGGACCACCAGCCAGAAATGCACACGAGTGGGGACGAGTAAGTAGGAATCAGTAATTATGTATATAACTCCAATGCTAATTAATTTTTAAAGGTTTGGATACATTACAAGGCAAACTTGAAAAGAAAGCTTGCCAACAACCGTCGCAATTTTCTTGCAACTGGTGGTGGTCCCTCGCAAGAAATATCATTAAATCCACTGGAAGAAAGTGTAGCCGAGCTCATACAAATAAACGAGCAAGTTGCTCCTACTGGCTACCCATTTGGGATAGAAAATATACCACCAGCGATGGATGTGAGTGAAGCCACTATAATCACTGATGTGCCTCACATAGAAATCGATGTAGATCGCCCTACTTCCTCAGCATCCCAAAAATCAAAGAATTGCCGGAAAAAGAAAAATGTGGAGGATGAGCGTTTAGAGTTGCTAAAAACGCAAGTTCAAACGCAAAAAGACCTGTTGAAAAAAATTGATAAGCTAGAAAAGACTGTATACAAAAGTTATGAAGTGAAAAAAAATTGCTTGAACTAAAAAAAAGAAAATTTGAAATTTATGAAAGACAAGCAAGGGAAGCCCACGAACTGCATGAATTGAAAATAGAAGTTCAAAAATTAAAAATTGAGAAAATGAGAGGCCAATTCATGTACAATAATTAAAATTTTCTTCTTTATTTCAAGCAATTTTTGTTTATATGAATTCGAAATACTTTTAAGTTTAAATGAAGTGATATTTTTTTGTGCCTTTTTATTTAGTTTTAATTTTTATTGTTTAGTTTTAATGTTTTTAAGAAAAAATAAAAAAATCAAATTGAATTCCCATAAATATATGTATTTTCCTATGCACCTATGTATGTATGTATATTACAAAGAGAGCATGATATTATTTCGGATTCTTCTTGCAGCATCTTCATATTCCCTTTCGATATTTGAGTTTTCACTATTCAGTTCTGTAATGGAAGCTGGTAATATTTCTTCGGGAAGATCTGCTTTAAAGTGTTGGCATATATTATGCAGAGCACAACACGTGTTCACAATTTGTGTAGCCTTTTCTGGCGAATAATGTAATGCCCGAGAAGATAAAAGGCAACGAAATCTGCTCTTTAGTATTCCAATTGTCCGTTCTATTATATTTCGGGCCTTTGAGTGAATGGTGTTGTAATTTGATTGAGGTGAACCAGTTTCTGCCAGACGGAAAGGGGTCATTAAAAAAGGTTTCAGTGGGTAGCCAGCGTCACCTTAAATACATTTTTTTCTCTATTTATTTCTGTATTAAATAAATACAAAGTAAATATTTACCTAATATCCAGCAATTAGTGCGTACATTTCTCTCCATATACAAGTTCAATTCACTTGTATTAAAAACGAAAGAATCATGGTTTGCACCTGCATGTCTAGCATCCACATACCGAATAACCGTTTTGTAATCGCAAAGCTGAAAATCAAAACATGGGTTTTATTTTTGCTTCTTTTTTAAATATGTAATTTTTTTACTTACAATCATAACGTTTAGGCTATAGTAGCCTTTTCTATTTAAATATAGATGTTGTCTCTCTTTTTTTGGTGAAATTATACGGATGTGTGTCCCATCAATACATCCCAGTACTCCTGGGAACCCAGTTTTTGAATAAAATTCAAGCTTCGAAGCATTTTCCTCCTCTTCACTCATCTCTGTTTTTATCCATTTCCCGCAAATATGGCGCTCAAAGATATTGAGAACTTCTTTAATAATTTTTGATATTGCAGGTTGCGACAAGCCCACATTAAAATCGTTTCCGCTGCATTTTTGATAACTGCCATCAGCAAGAAATCGTAGAGTTGCGCTTATTTTCAGAATCGGTGGTACAGCCGTGGTTTTGAAACTTTGATTGAAATATGGCTTCATTTCGTCCAAAAGATAACAAAATGCTTCTTTATTTAAACGAAAATAATTTTTAAATCTACAAAAACAAGTTTTAAAAATCTATTAAATTTTTTTTCATACATTTGCTTACTTGGTGTTTGGAAGTTCCAGCGGATTAGAGTGATCCCGAAGTCTTTTCCTTATGCTCATCAAATCAACTTTGTCAACATCTTGTTCATCATAATAAAACAAGTCCACACTAATATCCATTTTACTATTTTAAAAAACACACACACAAAAGTTCACAAAAATGTCTTTAATTTTTTTTTTTTGCAAACTCCCACACCAAATTACATCAAGCTTTTCCACATATGAATTCTTTTAATAGTGTTAAATTAAATTTTATTTTATTTACTTATTAAGGACACAAAACAAAATAAATTACAATTTATTATTATTATTACTTTTTGCTGATTGCTGTCAAATTCTCAATTTTCAGGTTGGCAACATTAATACAATTTCAACTGAAATTAGTTGTAATACATAATACCAAAAAAGGGTTGAGTTGTTTTAAAGTTGAGTTGTTTTGATTTTAACTCAACTGAGTTGAGTTGTGAACCGTAATAGGGGCATTTGTTTCTGGAAAATTATTTAAAAAAAAAATTAATAACTCAGTAAATTTTTAGCGGATTTAAAAACTATTTGGGTTTAAATAAACATATTTTGAAAATAAATTAAAAAATTTTACAGGTTCTTTATAAATTACTTTGTAAAAATATCTGAAAACTTAAAAAATTTTTTTGTTTAAAACGGTCTCAATTTTTTGTAAATCCGCTGAGAAACTTTAAATTGGTTAATATTAAACTAAGGTATTGGCACATAAGTGCATAAACGTTCGAAAATCCGGTTTTTTTTTACCCGTAACTCAATATTTTGAAGGTTTTGGTAAATTTCAAAACAGATTCTTGTTGTACTCGACGGTACCTATTCTACCAGAAAAATAATATCGAATTGAAAAAAAGTAAAAAAACAGAGTTTTTGTCATTAAAAAGTGGACCTGGACCATATTTTAAAAGTTATTGTGGTATTTGAAGAGAAGACGAATTTAACAAAACATTTATGATCAAAATCTGTTCAACGTTCTTTGGGTATAAATGGTATAACTAACATTTTGTTTTTTAATTTGGTAGGCTTAGATATATCTTCTTTAACTTAAATATGATTCGATTTTATTACAAACTGAAAAAAGTTTTGAATATTTTTTATATACAATTCGAAAGTAATCAAATGCTTTAATTAGGTCTGCATAATTTAAGCCTGAGACATTTTACAGAACATTCGAATGTGCTTCTTTACATACACACAAATATACTATATAGTTGCCTTTATGGTTGATAGAGATTCATACGACTTAAATGTTGCTTTTGTTGAAAATTTTCGCTTGCAACTAGAGAATGGTTTATGTGGATTTTATTGCCATTTTTATTTTATTTTTGTACATTTGTTTTTTTTTAAATAAATAAAGTACATAATATATAGTAAATATTCTGACTTAAAATATTTCTTTGTTGATGTTTTCCACCCACAACTACAATACTTTAGGATACACTTGTTATGTAACAAATCATCTAGAAAATTTTGAAAGTACATGCAGTTAAAGATGTGTTTATGTGTCAAATAAATTGCACAACTCAAGTTTATTTATGCTCTACATTTCAAGGAAAATACTACATTAAGTTAATCGATATATTAACCAAACTAGACAGCCTAAAGACGAACAAATCCAATTAGCTTTATCTACTGAAGGCTAAAAACGAAACAGCTTGTAAAATTTGATAGATCGCTTAAAGGCAAACAAGTCAAAAGTCGGCAGAATTCTTAAATTTTATACTCTTCACAAAAAGTGGAGAAGGTATATATAAGTTTATCATTACACCGTAAATGTGCCACCCTATTAAGTATATATATTCTTGATACTTACAAAATAGTAGCGCCGATTTAGCGATTGAAATCAACTTTCTAGAAGACCTACATAAAAGTTTAGTATGTCAATTTGTTGGAAGTTAATGTCTTCAGTTTGCTATTGAATCGGTCCATTAATGGCTAACCTAGGAGCTCTGAAGTGCAATTACCTGTTTTTTGACCACGTTTTTGTGCGTAATTTGTCTAAACAACAAAATAATGAAATAATGACTGTAGAAAAATTCAGAACAATGGTCCACAAATAACCTAGAAAAAAAACCGAAATTTTAGATTTTCATTAACTTGTTTTGTTTTTTTATATAAATTTTTAAACTGTGTGTAATATTTGTCCACACAAACTCGAAATCATTTAATCGATCTTATACAAAAATGCCTTTTAAAAAGCTTGAGTCTAAACCAGGGGGGTTACTCTCTATTGCGATGCGAAAGAAAACGCATCGCAACTCAATGTAAAAATCATACAAATTGGAATGGTTTTTCTTTCGCATCGCAATAGAGAGTAACCCCCCAGGGGTACACACAGCAAATTGCAACATTAATCTATGCATTTGTATGTGTAACAAAAAAATTAAACTTGTTTTGATTTTCGTCAAATTCACACACAACGTATGCATGCGACTTTTATTTAAAAAAAACGCACACATATATGAAAGATTGATGTTAAATAGTATTACGAATACAGACATCTTAATGAAAGATAATTTTTTTAACTTTTGGCGTCAATTAAATATGATTGGTTTAAAAATTTTTTCAAATATGTATTTGCACAATTAAATTATATTATATTTATTTTGCATTTCTCTTTAATATCCTTTAACTGTGGAGGTAAAATTATTTAACGTGATGGTAAATTTGACCTTTTAATATTACTAGAAATTTTTGATAAAAAACTTTTTTATAACTATTTATTTTTTTTTTTATAAGACTCGATATTTTTAACTAAAAATAAATATAAAAATTTTTATTGTAAATATAAAAAGGTGCTTTATTTCAAAAGTACATACATATTTCAAACACAATTTTTCTATACCTAAAAAGAAATTAAAAAATGAAGAACATAAAAGTAAGAGATAGTAAAAAAATACGGATTAGTCTTTTCTTTGCGCACTCTACGCATATGTAAATAGACATGTACAGTTTTACGTTTTAGCCTACTAGGACATATTTAGCATATTTTTCGAGCAACATGAATCTACTCTATTGGAGATGGAGCTATGGAGTATTATCCTACTATGTTTCCAATTGTTGTTCGTAGTGCCCGAGGATTGTGTTGGCGTCTTTGCAAATGGGGTAGAACTAATTGCCTGCCAAGCTTATTAGAAAGTCTCCCCTAGAAGATCGATGTATAATAATATAAATATTCCAAGATAATGTAATGCAAAGGAGAACTAGTGGTAATTTTTACACCAGAAGTAGAATTTCTCGGTACTTGCTTTACGGACAGCAGCCTAAATACTCACCTAAATACCAGAAGAATGAGCTTTGTAACTTGCAAGAGAAAAGAGCAAATCAAAAAATTGTAAAGATGGTGTCAAATTTACCCCCACCTCCATAGATATCGTTCCTAGAGCTTCTTTTTTCAATAATTTAAAATTTGAGTGCTTACAGACATTTTATTGCTTTTAAAAATAAGATTTTCAGAAAAGATTTTTTCTTAAAACTCACTAGTTTTAGCTTCTAGAATAGAAATTATTTATTTATTTAGGATTAAAAAATAAAATAGATGTTCAAAGAAAATTATTTTTATCAATGTTTGTAGCGGGGAGCTAAGTTTATATTTTTTATAGGTTGGTCCTAAAGAGAGTCCTCAACCGAACAATATCCACAAGGGCCTATTTCAAGTCCGCAAGGGTTATTTGTTCTTTTAATTGTTTACGTAAAAAACTCTTTAAAATAGGTGTGGTTAGCTTGAAAGCTGACTTCAGAGTGAGTTTTATTTTCAATAATGCTTATTAAATAGGATAAGTAAGAATATAGAATAAAAGAAAATAAATGATGATAATTTTAATAATTGACTCTCAAACTGTAATTTACATGGAGTTGTATTTTTAATTTACATAGAGTTGTATTTCGTAAATGATGTAAAAGTTAATTGGTTATCAGGTAAACATCACCTTTAAATTCAAAAATAAGTATGTATGTTATTTCTAATAATTGAAAATAATAATAAATGATAATATAAATAAAATAACATTGATAGCGCCACTACATGTTTGTAATTTTTTTATATAATTTTTATTCAAGCGTGTAGGATATTAAACTTGAGGCTTAAAAAATTATTTTTATATTGATCCTTCGCTACAATAATAAATAAATAAATTTTTATAATAAACTAACTAGCCGTTTCAATTATAGAATTTATTTTTTGACTTTAAGAAGGCGAAAAGTGAAAAATATGAATATTTGTCTAACATAAGATATTAAACTTTTATGAAAACAAAACTTTTACAGAAATGCCTGCACACAAGTTTATATGTTTTTTATGGAATTTCTGTTTAATGAAGCTTCTAGAATGATGCAGGTGCAATTTTATTAACACAAATCGTTCATAGTAAAATTACAAAATAAATAAAGTTCTTCTAAAGATGAAATAATATTTAGGGAGCCGTAAATTGTTATTGTAAATTTAATTTTTGGACTCACACATTTTATCCTTCATACATACGAGTATATACCTAAATAATAGATCAATAAAACAATAGGAGTATAATTAAACAAAAAGAAACCTGAAAAACGTTAGTTGTCGGCTTTCCGGTAATATTTTGGCAGACACCTCTAACAAATGTCAAGTATTTCACAAATACGTATGTATGTAAATATGGAAAACAGCATGTACATTCATGTTAGGTCTTAAAACTTTTCTCTATTTTCTTACAAAATTTAACTTATAAATTTCTCAGAAATTTGGTTCATACGAGTATTATTTTTATACTTCAAGTAAATAGAATTGTATTTTTAATGATTGAAATTATACTGCATATTTTTACAAAAGTCCCAAAATACTTTCTTACTTGCCATTCTCATCAACAAAAAAATATAATGGGTTATTTTACGATTAAAATCCTATATTTAATGGAATTTCTCTGGAATTTATTCATAAATGCGTAAATAAAGCCTTAAGGCCTTTGGATGAACACCTAATTATAGTTGTTTTATTTGAATTACTTAATTTTATTAAAGAATTTTACTTACTTATATTTAAATTGGACTTTATAATTTGTTTAAATTTGTTTTATATTTTATTAAAAGTTTTTATTTAACTTGCTGGTGAAGGTGGAATCTGGCAAGTTAAATGTGACACACTTCCCGGTATCCGATTGATCTGAAGTTTTACATATGGATCCTGTCCTGATGTGAATGCATGCTTTTGATAAGCATGTCCTGATGCTGCTGTCAGGATTGGCTTCAGACTAGGGAACTCTTCTACGGTTAACAGTAGGTGCTTGAAATTTTGCACACCCACTGGGGTATCGATGACAGTTAGTGGGTTCATCTTGAAATTGCTGCCACCTCCAAGGTTGCTACAAACCAGGGAGCTCCTCAACGGATATAATAGACGGTTGGTGGGTCCATCAAAAAAAAGCAACCAAGCAGAATCGTTTCAGAATATTTGTGGGATTTCAGATAAGGCATTTCGCAAATGAAAGGCATACCATGACTTGGGTAACCTTTAAAAGCTTTATGTACAGGGTGGCCCAAATAAGACCATCTGATGTGAAACACAAATAACTTTTTTATTTTTTACCATAATTTATTTTTTTTTTGCAGATTATAACTGAACTCTTGGAAATTTAAAATGAATTCGTACAGTCCATAACAACGCATTAATATTATGGATTTTTATTATTCTTCTCAACCACAAATTATTGCCGTTTTTTTTTAACTTAATAAAGGGTGTCCGAACAAGAACGCAAGATTTATATTTGGCGCCATTCGAAGTGTCATTGTTTGACATTTGGACAATTATTATTGTTTGCTAGTACAAGGTACGAGGTTAGTAAGAAATGACCATAGACAGCGAAGGGAGTTCGTTAATTGGGTATTGGAGAGACAACTTGAAAATGCTGATTTTGCCGATAAAATCATCTTCAGTGACGAGGCCCATTTCCATCTTGATGACTTCGTCAATAGGCAGAATTGTCGCATTTGGGGTGAGGAAAATCCTCGAGTGATTCACGAGTAGCAAATGCACCCTCAACGTGTCACTGTGTGGTGTGGTCTTTGAGCTGGAGGAATCATTGGACCTTTTTTTTATGAAAATGTCAATGGTGTTCGGTATCGTGAAATGATAACCAGTTTTTTCTTGCCTAGAATTGAAAAAATGAATGTGAAGGGCTTGTGGTTTCAACAAGACGGCGCCACATGTCATACAGCCAGAGAAACAATTCAATTGCTGGATCAGTTATTTATTTAAAACTTAAATCTTGCGTTCTTGTTGGAACACCCTTTATAAGCGACCATCGAAATATTCGTACTGAAGACAATGTGGAAGCTGTGCAGCAGAGTCTTGCAAATGATCCATCTGTCTCAACTCGTCGCCGTTCCGGCCAATTACAACATTACAGAGAATTATAAGATGTATCCATACAAAGTTCAAATTGTGCAACAGCTTCTACAGCAAGACCCCTCACTAGGTCTCATTTGGCCACCCGTTATAATATATAATATAATATAATATTTTTAATCATACTTGTCTATTTTCATTTTACTTTATTTTCATTTTTTTGGCTTTTTTCTCTTCTTTTCTTTTCTTTTCTTTTCTTTTCTTTTCTTTTCTTTTCTTTTCTTTTCTTTTCTTTTCTTTTCTTTTCTTTTCTTTTCTTTTCTTTTCTTTTCTTTTCTTTTCTTTTCTTTTCTTTTCTTTTCTTTTCTTTTCTTTTCTTTTCTTTTCTTTTCTTTTCTTTTCTTTTCTTTTCTTTTCTTTTCTTTTCTTTTCTTTTCTTTTCTTTTCTTTTCTTTTCTTTTCTTTTCTTTCCTTTTCTTTTCTTTTCTTTTCTTTTCTTTTCTTTTCTTTTCTTTTCTTTTCTTTTCTTTTCTTTTCTTTTCTTTTCTTTTCTTTTCTTTTCTTTTCTTTTCTTTTCTTTTCTTTTCTTTTCTTTTCTTTTCTTTTCTTTTCTTTTCTTTTCTTTTCTTTTCTTTTCTTTTCTTTTCTTTTCTTTTCTTTTCTTTTCTTTTCTTTTCTTTTCTTTTCTTTTCTTTTCTTTTTTCTCCTCTTCTCTTCTTTTCTTTCTGTCAGATGTTTCTTCTATTCTAAACATAAATTGTTTTTTTTAATCACGTATAAAATTATACGAAATAAATAGTAACACAATGTAAAAGTTGATAGCATAATGTAGAGTATATATATATAAAATGTGTGTGTGTGTTTTTTTTTATTTATTTTTACATTAGTTTACTATAGAAACTTTTCCTTTTTGTTTTGTTATGAATCCCATTACGTTAAGGGTTTCTTAATTAAACATTTACAAAGAGGAAACTTTTTGGAGTAAAAAAAAACAAGTTCAGCAAAATAAAAAAATATATATTTATATATGTATTCACATGTATCCTTTCCAATAAGAGTGCACTTTTACATTCAAATTGGCATCGACTTCAATTTACTAATTTTATCTATATAAATGAAATAAAACAAATTTTTGTGTTCCAAGGAAGGTCGCCATATACTACTGAACTAGTTGCGCCAATTTTTACGCCGACTTTTCAATGATTTTCACTCGCCACTGTTCAAAAAGATATGTCCCCGTTAGACTTGTGCTCCGTAGTTCATTTTAGTGAGCGCTCTTCTTAATTAATTAAAAAGGAATAGTACGTTCATTTGATCTTTTGTATCTTTATCACTTATGCTTTTGATATCGAATAGCGGTTGAAAGGATTTTTTTACGAAAATAGAAAGCAAACCACAAAACAAAATTTGAAAAATTTTGAAATATAGTTTTTGATTTCTTTTTTATAATATAATTCAAAAAGTATTTTAGTCACTATGGGTAAAAAAAATTAAGGTTTAATTTTAAAATCTTAAAATTAAGCTTTTTAGCACGCTTAATACATTTTCTCTTCTTCAGTTTATTTGTTTTAAATACAATTTTTGTAAAAGAAAATAATTTGCAACTTTCGTTCCTTCGTCATTGTTTTCGTTTAAGTTTAGTTCGTTCATTCATTTATAGGTCGTTCATTTAAAATAAAAAGCGAGAAAATGGACTATAGGAATTCAAAACACGGACTAGTTCGTTCAGTTCAAATAAATGTATAATACAATGTGAATAGTTCGTTCGTGTACTACCCAAGACTAGTCCACGTACTTAATTTAAGCCCGGCGAGGCCGGACAAAAAACATATAGTTAAAAAATAAAAAATTAACACTCACCGAGACACCCTTTATATATAATAAAAAAAGAAAACAGAAGGAAACAAGAAAGAAAGGGTTGAAATTTTGTTTGTTTTTAAATTAAAAACAAAATTAAAATGTTTAGTTTCACAATATTTAATTTTTTTTTTATTTTTTGGAAACCGACAAAATACACGAAAGCCTGGTTGGGCCCTGAGTGTTTTAAATTAAAAAAAAAAAAAACAATTTAGCTTAATAAAAATGTAGAAAGTTTTTGTACAAAACAAAAAACATTTTTCTTTTATTTTGCTATAAAGGTTAGGGCTGGGATAGATTTCATACACAGTCACTGTGTATGCGAACAGTTAATAAAAATGTTTAATTTAATTATTGTTATTTGGACAAGTAATTAAGTAATTAACTGATACTAAAGTATGATAAAATCTCAGAATTTGCGATTTGTGACTGTTCGGCTTTAGTTTTTCGTAGGTCAAGATTTCTGGGAGAATAGGAGAAAAATAAGGCCGAACAAAGGATCGCACCGCAAGCCTCACATCTAGAAAGATAAACAAAAGAGCGCCTAATAGATGACCAAAATACCAAAATACAACACTATCCGAATTCGCTTGAATGTAACGCCAACTCACTGTAGAGAAAGTAAGTTTTAATATTTTCTTTTCTTAATTAAAAAAAGTTTTTCGTTTAAGCTAATGAAATACTTATTTTAGTTTTAAGTTTTTTTATTTACCTTCAAAATTTTGCTTTAAAAAAATTAAAAAGTTCAATAAACTAAATCAAACAAGTAAATATGGACAAAAAACTATTTTTTTATAATAGTTAAAAATAGAATAAAAGAAAAAAGTTTTGCTCAATTTTTATTGGTTTTAGTAAAAATAATAATAGTGCAGGCATGCTTGTCATTGTGGTCTTGCTGGATTTGTTGGTTGTAATCTCTCTTCTCCGTCTTTCTTATTAACCTTAAAAGTATTGGTGTTGTTATTTGTTTTGTTTTTCAAGATTTTCATATTTTGTTGTTTTTGGTGTTTTTATTTTGCCTTTTCTAAAACAATAGCAACAACTAATGCAGCATAAGCCAGGAAAAACTTAAAGTTTAAACCACATTTTCTTAAATTTATGTTATGGTCTCGTAGTATTATAATAGTAGTTTTTTTGTTAGCTTCCTTCGTCTTTTAATTCATTCACTATGTACTTATTTTCTTCTATGTAAAAGTTAGTGTGTTTATTCGTTGTTTCTTTTTTTTTGGTTTTCTTAGACCTCATGTGATGATGTTGATGCTGGTGCATATGTATTTGTGGCCATTTCAGCATCTTTCGTTAAAATAAATTTATACATTATAGCGTAAAGTATGACACCAAGCAGAAGTTCACTAAGAGCAATCAATGTAACAAGTGCCCATCCGGGTATAGCTAAGCCAGCTACACATTCAATGATATGTTGTTTTTATAATACATGAAAAAAGAAGTAAGTGTGAAGAAAATAAATTAGAAAAAAATATATAGAGTTTCTTAAAAAAATATAAATAAAATAAAAAATTGACCGTGTAAATATTTCTTTCTTTTGATACATAAAATTAAAAAGAAAAAAACTTTAAATTTGACAAGCGAGTTGAGTTTAAAAAATAATATAATCATATTAATTATCTAGCAAATTTTTAAATAAAAAGAAAGTATATAAACCTCGTTAGATAAAACGTTTTTAAGTCAGTTATTTTTAAACTCATAGAAGCTCTTTTTAAAAATAATGTTTGGTATTGTTTTTCATGTCTTCAGCCTTTTTGAGGGGGTTTTAAATATGTAATCATTAAAATCATAAATTGAAGCTAAATCTGCTGAATTAGAATCAGAGTTATAGGCGAGAACAAGTCACCTGGTCACTGCGACCAAAATAGAGTTATTGTGATACTACTACAAGGTACACTGAAAGAAATATGATTCATTAATTATTTCATAATTTCATTGTGAGAATGCAGAAGTTTCATTAGAATTGTTTCATTAGATTTCATAGTTTCATAAAAAATTCATTAGTTTTGTTTTGAAAAATAATTCCTTTTTTTTCTGTCGCAACTCTATAAATAAAGTAACTAAAAAACAACAACTTAATCATTAAAATTTAACTGACATTCGTCGCTGAAGTGGTTGAGTGACGAGTTAAAGCTTTTTAACTTCATGTGTCCCAAGTTCGAATCCAGGCAGAGTCAAATAAAATTTGAATATAATTCAAACAAAATGTAAATTTATCGAAATGAGTATGGTGTGTTCAAAAATTTTGAATAAAAAATTTTTATTTTTTTTTTACCCTAACATTTTTAAAATTATGAAACCGTTTCATATATTTTACAAATTCTTTGGATGTATGAACAAAATTCTTTCGCTGTACAAATTTTCAAATTGTTATTGGTAGTGATGACTTAGTAATGAAAACGGGTCTGTGACATAGTACATGTTCTGCTGTTTTCGCATCTACGTTATATAAACTGCATAGGTCGTTTATGCTGATCATAATAATTGACAATCGTTTCAATACTAAAAACACCTTTTGTTGACGTGCTACGACCGCTAAAATATGAAATTGGGAACTGAAAAAATTATGCACTAATTAAACATTTTAGTTAAAAAAACTTGCGAAAATAATTAAGTATTAAATTAAATCAATTAAAACTTATGATTATGATGATTTTTTATCTGAACTCTTATAAAGGACGTTTTTTATAGACGTATAGAACTTTAAGTTGGCATTACGATCATCAAGTAAGGCGTAGATTCGTCGAATGGGCATAAAACGAGATTGCCGTTGTTCCCAATTTTCATAAGCGAATTTTGTTTAGCGATGAAGCGCACTTCTGGTTGAATGGCTACGTCAACAAACAAAACTGCCGCATTTGGAGTGAAGCTAATCCTCAAGTGTATGTCGAAACACCGTTACATCCAGAAAAACTGACTGTTTGGTGCGCTTTATGGGCTGGTGGAATCATTGGTCCGTACTTCTTCAAAAACGATGATGGCCAGAACGTTACAGTCAATGGTGATCGGTATAGAGCCATGATTACTAACTTTTTCATTCCTGAATTGAACAACCATGATGTCCAGGAGCTGTGGTTCCAACAAGACGGCGCAATATGTCACACAGCTCGTGCCACAATCGATTTATTGAAAGACAGGTTTGGTGACCGCCTAATTTCACGTTTTGGACCTGTGAATTGGCCTCCAAGATCTTGTGATTTAACACCGCTAGACTACTTTCTGTGGGGCTATGTAAAGTCATTGGTCTATGCGGATAAGCCACAAACGCTTGACCATTTGGAAGACAACATTCGCCGTGTTATTGCCGATATACGGCCACAAATGTTGGAAAAAGTCATCGAAAATTGGACGTCCAGATTGGACTACATCCGAGCCAGCCGTGGTGGTCATATGCCAGAAATCATATTTAAAATGTATTGCCACATGATTATCTATCGGATAAATAAAATTCATGTCAATCGAATAATCCATCGTTGTTTTATTGCAATTTAAAGTTCTATACGTCTATAAGAACACCCTTTATTTATATCGCTGGCTACAAATAAACATATTTTTAATAAATAAAGTTCATGTTCTGTTTGCTTGTTTTTACACTATAAAAATTTTTGTTTTCGGTTGATTTTTCTGAAATTTATTACATGTAATAATCTCTTTGATTCAGGAAGGGAGGGTCACCATATACTTTTGAACTGGCCACGCCCATTTTAACATACACTTTTCAATATCAGAAGTTACTTTGTTTTCTATTGAATAAAAAAAAATAATAATTTTATGCACCTTCAATAGTTCATATTTAAGAAAAATCTATCTTATTTGAAATTCTTTTTGTTAGCGGATTTCTTTTAAATTCAAAATACAATCTCTCTTTTTTTTAAGATTCTAATTTATAAAGTAAAGGATCGGGTGAAATCAAGTAAAACAGCTGATCAATATTAATTTTTTTTTTTTAAGTTTTAGCGTTTATTTGGTTTAGAATTCTTTTCTTTGTAGCTGATGCAAAATACATAAGAGATGGTTGATATTGTCAGTATATGTAAAAGGTAAAGAAAACTTTATTTAATTATATATATATTATTTGTAAAACACACTTAGCGTATTCTTTTAATTGAAGAAATAGTGGAGTAAATAGTGCATCATCTATCTGTATTGTGGCCAGAAGCGTACATAGTTTGACTCCATACTTAGTATCTACTGCTTTATTACTCTACAAAAATACCTTAAACAATTTTCGACAAATTAATAACAAACAAATTCAAAGCTTTTGGGCAGAGAGAATGCTTCTGCTAAAAGTTTTATATCACATTCGATACTGATGGCAAAAACTCTACAGGTATTACACCAAAATATTTTCTAAATATGTGTATTTAGACAAGTCAAAATAGTACTGAAATAGATTTTTTACCAATAAGGTCGTATGTATGTAGATTCTCTTTAAATTGTACAAAACTTAACAGCTTTATTAAGTCCTATTAAATTGAGCTTTGTTTCTACGCTTCGCAAAAAAATATCGGAATGCAACCTCTAATTACTTTTAAAAAATCTTAAAGTGGCTGATTGTTTCCACTTTTTGAGCAAATTTTGTGAATTTTTTTGTTGTTAATTTGAAAAGCAGGACTTACATTTTTGCACTTGTTCAATTTCCAATTGGTGGTAAAAAATCAATATAATTTTTCAAATTTTTTAAATTTATAATAACTTCTTTTATACTTCAATTTTTTCCTTTCCAGTAGTAGTAAAAAAAGAAAAATTTGCATTTACAATAAGAGAAAAGCGAAAATACTAACGAGGAAATTTTATTCTTAAATGGGAAAGAATATCGTTCATTATTCAAAAAAAAAAAATTCACTAATGAAATATTTCACTGAATAGATTATATATTGTCATTAGACTAATGAAGCGTTGTCTTTGTTTGAAATATAATGAATTATTCTTTCAGTGTATGTCAATAAATATTTTCAATTAAAAAATATTTCTTTTTCCTTTTTTATTTGTGTAAACATTTTAAAATAATATTCTCGGGCTAATTACTGAATTTCACTCCAGATTAATTAAAAATCCGTTGCTTCATTAATGATTTTCTATGGTATTAATTAAAGGCAGTTATAATCAAAATTTTGCTTAAAGCATATTTTATTATGAAGAGAAAAAGAATTTCCCTACATATTTTTAATATAAAATTATTATTTACATTGTACTAACTTTTGTATAAATACAATTTTGTGTTAATTATTTAATTTCACATTAATATGAAAATTATGCAAATAAGAGATAATAGTAATGACCAAAAATAGTGATAAAAATATAAATATTTATTATGAGGAAACTGCATCCTTTAGAACTATTAAAAATAAATTTTTTTTTATAGGAAATGAATAAATAGTTTACACACTCCTACGTATAATAATAATTGACATGCTTACTTACAAAAATAGCTGCGAGTAAAAGTTTTTCGTCCACGCAATACCCGACGTAATGCTTCCGTTTCCTGGTTGCAGCTCGCAAATATTACTAAAAAGAAGGAAACAAAAATATTAAAATATAATACCATATGCTTATGTAAACGAAGTAAGGACATAGTAAGTGAAAAGATTTTATTATTTTACATAATCTTTTTGTTGTTAAATATTAAATGATATGCAAATAAAAAGGGACGTAAAACCTGAGCAAGTCAACAGCATATTATACTCGTATACCATATTGAAATCACATTAAATAAATATTTGGTGAAAGAAACATAATCAGTATATAATTTACAGATACGTTTATATATTTTGAAGAAATGTGCGCTTAGATGAGTTTTGTAACGTAACTGATCAAGTGGTAGTGTCTTAATATAATTGCAAAACACACAGCTCACATAAACTAATCATTTTGTCCAAAAATAAACAAATAAAATCAAAATCATAAATAAAACACAAACAAATATTAAACCCATAAACCCACATAGCTTCATAACAATGCACACTGGCCTGTCGCTGCATATTCTAAATATAAACCAGCAACAGTCAAGTGGTCTTTAATTACAATACTGTGTTGTTGTTTTAATGCACTTGCCGATCTGTTTGTAGATCTAACACTTTTAGCATAAACAAAGTATTTAAAGGTGGATCATATTTCTTCATTTGTTCCCGCAACATTAAATATATAGGAATAGATGCGAGTGAATGAGATTTATTAAAGCCACTCAATTATGAATTGTGGAATCTCTCTAAATTCATGTTTGCCTGGTAAAATATAATTTATTTATATTATCAACATAGTCTAGTATACGAGTACAATTTGGGGAAACTGAGTGTAACATTAAAAGTGACTCAGTTTGAGTAGTTTAATTAGTATATAAGCTGACGAATTTTGTAATTAATTTTAATCTTGAAAAATCATAATTGAAGGTTGGAGCTCTAGTTAGCTTAACTTTCTTTTTGATAACAACAAATAAATAAAGGAATTTATTATATTTAAAAGAAACCTTTTTCATCATTACAGTTTAATATTTTATTAAAATACAACATACGTTATATTCTTACGATTAATTTTATAGAATACAAATCATGTCATATTATAAAACTGTTTTGGCAAGGTGTGGTTACGCTAATTTCAAAAAATATTTGAATAATGAGACCGGAGCTTTAGTTACACAAAATCTCTTTTTTTTTATAGTATATTAATTAATTATGGATATAAGGGGTATCCCAGTCAGAAATTACCTCTTCTTATATGACGAAGAATATAGAGAAAAGTAATTGTAGTTGTGTACTGGATTATGTGCTTAATGCATAAATTAGAATTTCGTTTGGTGTCTACAAACTAATAAAATATAGATACACAAAAAAAAACTTAAATCAATTAAACATTTTATTAATTAAATTTTAAACTGAATATCTAATCAATTTGACAATTTCTTCAATCAATTAAAACCTTTTGAGATTATTTAAAGGCATTTTCTATGACCATCAATCTGCAAATCACTTTAAAGGTAGTTACTCTGCAAGTGAAATTAATACCCTTTGCCTTTTTATACCAGCATTATTTATATTGTTGCATTATAAAAAATTTTAATTTTCTACCATTTTGTGACTCCCTTTGAAATAATAAATTGTTCATATGGAATTTATGCAAACGTAGAATATATTTGTAGTTTCTTTCATATTAAAGTGGGCAGGTTTTGTGTTTTTTCTTCTTTTTATTTGTAATAATTATGACAGATTTAACAAAGTATGAAGTGTAAAATAAAAATTCTTGCATAATTACGAATAGTTTTCTTCAAAAACTTCCAAAAAAGCAAGCTTTATGCAAATAGTGTCAGTTGTTTAGATATAGTTAGCAATAAAAAGAACCATCTAAGTAAAATTATGTGTTTAACAGAATATTTTTAAGGAGATTCATTGCGTCAGGCACAGATCCAGGGGTAAACTAGTGATATCTTTATCCATAACGTTGAAAATTTCTTGTTCTTATTGTCTATTTAGTAATAAAATATTACTGTCCACAAAATTTCCCTCCTAAGAAGAACAATCTGCAACTTTTTTTTCTTAAAATGACACGTCAGCAAGTTTCATATCTCCATACCTTTGTCTTCATAAGCATTATCGATTCTGAAGTCGTAAGAAGGTCGAGGTATATAGAGAATTAATTCCTATACCAAACTTCTAGTTCTTTATCCTTATAAAAAAAATCCAAATTTTAGAGCGATAAATTCCTCTTTCCTAGTAAAACGAAAAATCTCTGCGTTCAATATCAAACAATTTCTATTTAGTATTCAAAATAGTTTAATACAAAAATAAAAAAAATTCATCTTATTATATTCTCCCTCAGAACAACAGCACTAGGGTATATGGAAATTTTAAGAAAATTTTTAAAATAATCCAAAGTAACTTCTGAGTATTTGGGCAGTAGATTCCCAATCTAGACGACCCCCGCTAAAATACTAGTAAAAATATACGAGTATATAGAAGTATTTAGTGATGTAAGTCGTTTTTGATAAATATGTCATTAATACTGAAAATATATTTACAAATACTGAAAAACGTAAGCGGTTACGTTAAAACATATTTAAATCGGCATATTTATCTTCACCCACTAAATTTTTTGTATGCTTTTAATATTTTAAAAGAATGTGGAACGTGAAAAATATTAATAATTTCATTAACACTCGGCATTGCCGAATTTAACTTTTTTGTTTTCTACTCATGGTATGCATAGCTCATTTTGGTTGTTTTCAGCGTTGCCAAGACTTTCAAAAAATTAAGCTATATTTCTCTAGAAAACGCTGAATCACGCCGAAAAAAATAAGCTAGATAAAAGCTACAGCTTAAAATTCAAAATTTTCTTAATGCTTTATTACATTAGAAATCTTTTTTATAAAAAAAAATGAAATATTAAAAACTAAAGAAAATAAAGTCGTTTTCCACATGGCTTGAAAATTACCAAAATCAAAAAGGATTTTAATCTGTAGATTCTAATCTTTCTGGAAGTGTTTTAACATTTTGAAATAATTTCGTAGTTTTTATTTTATGATGTAAAACGGAAACTGCCAAAATCCTTGAGAACAACAGTACTGATGTATGTGGAAATTTCACAACAAATTTTTAAAATAGTCCAAAATCACTTCTGAGTATATTTGCAGTATACAAATCTAGATGACCTCCCCTTTAGAATGATTAATTATTATTCCAAGCATCCTAAAAGAATTATAATAAATACTGCTAATAATTTTAGGAATTAGTGATAAAGAGTTTCATTACAAAAATAAGGAAATAATTAAGAATATTTTACGAAATAATGATTTTCCAAAAGATTTTATAAATCAGTAACTGAAAAAGAATAAATATAGAAACAAGGATAACAGAATTAGAACACAAGAAAACAAAATTTATAAATCTTTAATATATGTACCAGGAATATCAGCAAAATTGGAAAAATCAAAAATATTTGATAGAGATAACTACAAAATGGCGCACAAAACATACAATACATTAAATAAATTATTTACTAAAAAGAAAAATAAATTAAATAAACTAGAAGTATCTAATATACTATATTAAATACCTTGTGATAGAAATAATACAGAATATTTCAATAAAATAAAGGGTGTTTTTTATAGACGTATAGAACTTTAAATTGCAATAAAACAAAGATGGATTATTCGATTGACATGAATTTTATTTATCCGATAGATAATCATGTGGCATTACATTTTAAATATGATTTCTGGCATATGACCGCCACGGCTGGCTCGGATGTAGTCCAATCTGGACGTCCAATTTTCGATGACTTTTTCCAACATTTGTGGCAATATATCGGCAATAACACGGCGAATGTTGTCTTCCAAATGGTCAAGCGTTTGTGGCTTATCCGCATAGACCAATGACTTTACATAGCCCCACAGAAAGTAGTCTAGCGGTGTTAAATCACAAGATCTTGGAGGCCAATTCACAGGTCCAAAACGTGAAATTAGGCGGTCACCAAACCTGTCTTTCAATAAATCGATTGTGGCACGAGCTGTGTGACATATTGCGCCGTCTTGTTGGAACCACAGCTCCTGGACATCATGGTTGTTCAATTCAGGAATGAAAAAGTTAGTAATCATGGCTCTATACCGATCACCATTGACTGTAATGTTCTGGCCAT
Source organism: Thelaira solivaga (assembly GCA_947397855.1). Lineage (NCBI taxonomy): Eukaryota > Metazoa > Arthropoda > Insecta > Diptera > Tachinidae > Thelaira > Thelaira solivaga. Next base: position 39,828,744 of record OX377613.1, read on the forward strand.
CATCGTTTTTGAAAAAGTACGGACCAATGATTCCACCAGCCCATAAAGCGCACCAAGAAGTCAGTTTTTCTGGATGTAACGGTGTTTCGACATACACTTGAGGATTAGCTTCACTCCAAATGCGGCAGTTTTGTTTGTTGACGTAGCCATTCAACCAGAAGTTAGCTTCAGCGCTAAACAAAATTCGTAAAATACGTATTTCGTACAGAACCATTATTTTCGAAATAAAATGCACTATTTTCAAGCGTTGTTCAGGCGTGAGTCTATTCATGATGAATTGCCAAACCAAACTGAGAATAAATCATTTGACAGCTGTTAAATCGGTCGCCATCTTGAACAGTAATGCCAACTTAAAGTTCTATACGTCTATAAAAAACACCCTTTATTTTTTTAAGCTGCAATAATTTCAAATCATTATTATATTTTTGTGAAAATGACTAAGGCCTTTCGTAAACTTTTAATTAATTAAAAATTGTAAGTTTGAGTCTTAATGTTTTTCTTTTTATACTTGCTTTTATTTTTCTAAAATAGAAAAAAAGTATAAGTATTCAAAAATATATTAGATAGAGTACGAGTATTGGTTATTATCACACATAATGATTTACAAAAGCAAATTATAAGAAAAATAAACGGTTGCTATGTATTTATGAGCACGAGTATGTTTCTCCCCACTTCATACTGCATACTCGTTCACGCATACCTGCATACATACACATTTTTCTTTTTTAATTCTTCCCATGGTATTTTTGTTGTGGCAAAATGAAAAGCCCTAATTAATCAAAAGCTAATTAGTGGTATATTTTTACATGCACAAATACACACACGTATGCTGTATACTATGCCATAGAGGATTTTATGTTGTAATCTAAAGAAAAAAATGTAATTGGCATAAAAAAATTTATGGTTTTTAGAACGCAACACAAAATGATGAATAAAAGTTATTAAAGTTTTGCTTTACCAGAGTTATGACAGATACATATAAACTGTAAAGTAATAACAAAAAGTGTTGTTTTGATCAGAAGGTATCTGAAGAAAATTTCTTTTAGATTATTTTTGGTATTTGCATATTTTAATTAGTTAAAAGTAGAGGAGCGAGCAAAACAAACTACTAATTAAGGTTCACAACTAAAAATATGCTCCCATGGTGATAAAAATGTTTTTATTTTTTTTATTTATTAAGGTATGTCCCCCATTTCTATACTTGTAGGGTAAGCAAAGGATATTCTATACCCCACCAGAAATGTTATTAAAATCTACACTTAATTGCTGCAAGGAAATTGAACTTGCAATTGTTACATGAGTAAAATTGGCGTGATTCTACATAATTTATGTCGACGCTATGAAGAAGAACAAGAATTTTGACAGTGGTAAAGTGACCCTAGAACTATGTAATAATTACCAAATTTGTGTGTAGTTTGGTAATGCTAAAAGCTTAATTATGCGAGACACTGAAAATAAAGAAAATTTTGCAGGTAAAACTCAGTGATTTTAGCTTATTATTAACGAAAATTTTATAGTTTTTTAACTACTCGTTCTTACGAATGACAATTTTCTTTAGCAGCTTGTTTGCGGAAGCATTATTCCGCTACAGCAACTAAGTCCCCGATGAACTAGCTCCTTAAAACTGAAAATTAATTAGGTCCCTTAATTTTTGTATTTTGGGAACTAACCTCATCCTGGGAAAACTATTAATGGCGTAATTATTAAACTCATTATGTTATGTCCAACTAGGACGGTCGATTAAGCTACTAATACACAACATGCTGTTTACACTGCGTATGTCAACTTTTATATTGTGAAATAGCAGCATATTGTGTGCAGCGTTGCCAGGAACTAGAAAAAAATAAGCTAAATTTGCCTTAAAAAAAAAGGCTACAAAAGCTAAATAACTCACAAAAAAAGCTAGGAAACAGGTAAAAAATTATCGCTTTAAATTCAAAATAATAATTATAATTTTTTATAAAAAAATTAAGAAAAGAACATAAAATGACAAAAACTAAGGAAAATAAAATCATTTTCCACATGCTTTAAAGCGAATCACATTATTTTTCAACTTTAATTTAAAAAATAAAATTTTTAATTTCTTCAAGTAATAATTTAGTTTTTTGATTTCAAGGCGATTTACCTTTGCTTTATCGTACTAAAAATCAGGCAACCTCAGCATTAGTAAACAATAGTACTAGACAACTAAAATTATCAAATTATAATTTTTTATTTAAGCGAAATTTTGCCGCAAGAGTGAGGGTTTTTTAATGATAGTTTTCTGCAGCATTATTAAAGCATTTCTAAAAATGTGTCTTAAAAAAGAAAGCTCCGATAGCTCCGATAGGAAGTATGTATAAGCAAAGAATAAAATGCATTTATTTGACGAAGTATTAGAAGCCAAATACTTTTCTTCCCTGCTGAAATTACTTTTCGTTAAACAAAATCAAAATTTTATAGAAAATGTTACGTTAGTTAATTTTAAAATTAATAGCAACTTAATTCAACATTGTGCAGATTAAATATAAATTTAATCCAATTCAAGTTAAAATTTTTTGTTCAGAAATTTTTTTCAGCCTTAGTTTGTTTATGTATTTAAGGCTATTTTGAAAAATAGAAAAGGCTAGGAAAAAAGCTAGAGACTAAATCATAAATTTCAAGGCTAAATGCGAAAAAAAAGGCTAAATCTAGCCTATGTACAATAATATTTGTTAACGACACTGCTGATTACGTGCCAGAAGATGATGCATCAGACATAGAAAATGATTTGGAAATTGAACCTAACGAACTTTATGATAGTGATGAAGACGTAGATGAAGAAGAAGAAAGTGGAAATGATGTTGAAGCAGCAAATGAAGTCGACTCAGGCTGTTTTTATGGTAAAGACGGTACTAAATGGAACGAAACTGAACCCCCTGCATCTCGTTTGCGCCAGCATAATATCATGCGTTTTCAATCTGGAACAAAAACAAGGCTCACCAATCCAGTTGAGGTATTCAAGCTATTTTTCTCAACCAATATTACGTTCGTCATCATTAGTGAAACAAATCGGCATGGGCGAGAATCAATTAGAAAATGGAATGAAGAACATCCAGAGTCTACCCAAAGAAAATGGATTGATTTGACAAGCTCTGAGCTAGATGCATTCATTGGGATTTTGTTGGCTTCTGGTCTCAGCCATAATAATATGCAAGACTCCAGTATATTGTGGCGTTCTGATTCGCTGCCCATATTCCGTGCGGCTATGTCGCACAAACGATTCATTACTCTGTCCAGATATATTCGTTTCGATAATAGTCGTATGCGGGCATTCCGACAGCAAACAGATAAAGCAGCTCCTATCCGGGACCTTTGGAATTTTCTCAATGAAAATCTGCAAAATTATTATGAACCTTATGAAAATATCACCATCGATGAGCAGTTGTTTCCGTATCGTGGGCGCACAAAGTTCACCCAATATATCCCATCAAAACCTGCAAGGTATGGGATCAAAGTTTGGTGGGCATGCGATGCTAAGACTAAATTTCCATTGAAAGGAAAACTATACACTGGAAAGGAAGGAGACAATCGGGAGATAAATCAAGGTGAAAACGTTCTAATGTATTTCGCAAATTGTTACGCAAACAGCGGCAGAACAATTATTTCTGATAATTTTTTCACCTCATTGAACGGCGCTAAGCGACTTGCTGCTATGGGACTGGCATTTGTTGGCATCATTCGAGCAAACAAAAGATGTTTTCCTAAGGAAGTTATGAAGAGCACCAGACCACTAATTCTTTCAAGTGTGTTTGGTTTTTATGAAAATCTTGTTGCACTTTGCAGCTACGTGCCCAAAAAAAATAAGTCAGTCAATTTAATTTCAACCGTGCATTACACGAAACATGTTGAAGGCGTAGCCATGAAACCGGAGGCAATTTTATTTTATAATTCAACTAAAGCCGGAGTCGATACGATGGATCAAATGCTAACTCATTACACAACAAAACGGCCAACCAGACGCTGGACATACGCGTTTTTCTGCAACATGATTGATGTGATGGCATTGGCAAGTTACATTATATGTAAGCTAAATGGTGAAAATACAAGAAAAGAAAGAAGACGCATCAATAATCCGCACATTGTGGCTCAACCAACAACTCGTATAGCATTTGAAGCGTTCTTTGGGAGACCTCTCAATATATCAAACCTTAATGTGGCTTCACGCAGTGGTCCAGACACATTAGCTGCCTAAAAAGTTTGCAGAATTTGCCTGCAGCAAGGTGACAAAATACGCCGTAAGACACGCTTTTTTTGCTGCAAATGCAACGATCCTGTTTGTCAGCAACATTCAAAAGTAGATGTTTTTGTTGCCTTCCGCAAAATTTTGAATAAAAAAATCAATGTATTATTCATAATAATTTTCTATTTTGTCATAAACATTTATTACTTTACCCATAATAAAGAGATAGAACAAAAAAATTGTTGCCCTTTTCATTCCAAAAATTTTTTCAGGTCTATTTTTTCTTCCTCAGGTAGCTAATAACATAGTAAAAAGAAATAGAAACACAAAATATAACAAATATTTTCCTATCTTAGTAAAAACTTTAACGGCAAACAGCCCTTATTTCCATACAAATGCATGTAAATGTATAGGGGTCTGGCCAGACACCATGTGCCAGAACTAAGGGCTCAAAATATGTGCCTGACGAAAGGATATTTATATAATGAAAAAAAGAAGATCAAAAACAAAAACAAATTTTGTATTTATAATTTTTTCCATTATAAATTGCTAATTATAAAATTAAATATTTTAAAAACTGTTGTTAAAAATAAGCAAATCGATTTCATAAAATTTTTGAGTAGGTCAGCTGTTTCAAATAAACCACGTCTATGTCAGACGTAATTATATAGATATCTCGCTTTTGACAAGTAAGAATCATGTTATGTATGGGCAACTTTACAAATGATTATATACTAAAGCAACAATTTTTTTTGATCAAGCCGTTGTATAACTTTCGACGGATTCTGTGTGCCCTTAAACCATTTAGTTTTTTCACAGTTAAATAAAATATAATTTCATTTCCCTCTCCAGAAATTCAATGCAAATCCAAAGACTTGTAATATAATGTGAAACAGTTTTAAATAGTTACTTCTATTCTGAATCAGCACCAAAAAAATATACAAATATTTGCTAGTGTGATTAAGTTTGTTTTTTATCTTATCAGTCGAGCAACTAAAGTTAATTGTGTTTTGTTGAATAACTAAAATAAAATCGTTGTGTGTCAATATTTCTTATTTTCAATGTGATTTTGTATTTTAAAATATATTAATAGAATTTGAATCATTAAACAAATATTTTATACATTTTTGTTGTTATAAAAACTCAGTTATTTTTACTTAAAATGAATATTTTGTAATGTAAAGGGTGTCTTTCTGCAATAAATCGATAGTCTCACTAATTTATCATGTTCCTGTAACGAATGACATTCGAAGTCGGCCTAATTTTCAAAAAAAGTAAGGCTAAATTATGGTGCCTAACCAAATTCCGCACAAGATAGTTGCTCGTTTTGAGTGCATATGTTTTTCTTTGATTCGAAGTGGATTTTCTGAGCCCCAAAATAAACAATTTAGTGTATTTATAAAGCCATTCAGGTGGAAATGCTCTTCATCAGAAAAGATGGTTTTTTTTCGAAAAATTGTCATTAATTGTACTCAACTCCATTACGCATTGAATATATTATTCTACATTTACTTGAAACAATCCCATAAAAAAATCACAGTTCTCTCAAAAAATACGTGGTTTTATTTAATATGAAAAAGTTAATTTTTACTGAGACACCCTTTACATGTATGTATTTCACTTTTATTTTAAAAACTAAAAAAAATATTCCAGCTAAATTTATAACTTATAAACTTCACAATTTAAATTTTATAAAAATTTGTTTTTGCATACACACAATATATTTATATTATGCTTCTTTTTATAAACACAGAATTTTAGAATTTTCTTACTTAAAATCATTACGAAGTAGGTTGAACTATTCTTCAATATTTTCATGTTTAAAAATTGTTTCGTTCTTCCAAAAAAAAATTAAAAACCGTTTTATTTTTCGTAATCGCTTAAAGGTTGAATGGATACTGATTGCTAAAGAAAAAATTTTACCAAACCAGTAGAAAATAGTACTCTTAACATATTTTCTTATCAGTTACATGATAAAATGTTGAAATTCTTACGTAGTTTAATATTAAAAACAAGATAAGATAAGATAAAATGTTTAATCATTAAATAAGACAAACTTATCTGTCAGTAGGGTTTCTATAGGCAATGAAATTTAGTATAAGAAAATTTTATGCAAGCCATTTACTTCTATAGTGTCATAACTTTGAAAAAAATGTGTTATTATTTGCTAATTTTTTTTTTAAATTTCTTGTTTCATATTTTGTAAAAAGTATTCTTTTCGGTATACAATTTTCCCAGAAAAGTTCCAGGTATGAGTCATTTAGAAGCTTCTAAATAATGCTTATTTTAAACATTCTATAATGCATTAATTGATGTTCGTTACACAAAAACAAAAAACCGCTTAACTATTTTTTTTATTTAATTCACACTACTAACAAAATTCTAACCAGGGAAGCCGGAGTTAAGCATCATTAACTCGCCACTCAGTATGTTCACTTGAGTTTTTGTTTTACACTCATTAATGTAAGAAATTTACTTATTTCAACAAATAAAACGAGTGTGTATTGTGGAGTATACATACTCGAAAGTAGGCAGATAGTCGGCATATGTACACTTGTATTGTAAGCGTTTCCTTAAGCTAGCTAGTACTTCTCGGGAGCAATAAATCGTACATTTAAAACTAATTTGTTCTTGTGATAAAATTGTGTACATTTAAATATTTTCGTTAATAATTATAATTAAAAACTATCGTGGTTTTATTTATGTCGCGTTTAATGCTTAATTCTTCTAAAGCATCGCAGAATCCTACACATTTCTTCCAAATCAAAATTTTTTTGCTGGGTCACTGACTAGACTGAGATATATTTCGGTCATAGACACACATTTTTGGCAAAATAATAGTAACCACCAGTTTAACATGACTTGTAACATATAAAATTAATTAAAAAAATATGATAATGCACCTATAAATATTGTAATAAAAAAAATTAAGTTACTTTTAGTTAATATTTGTGCTGTACTCCATAATTAATTTTAGAGAGCGCTTTTCTTAGTTCAAAAACACAAGTTTACAAATTCAAAATAACTAAAAACTGTTTGCAAAGTATTTTAAAGCCCTGATTTCAAATCTGTCTGAGGTGACGTGACATACATTATCATTACTTGACAGCTTTTAGCTCTATCTATTAAAAAAGAAAAGTCAAAATTCCTCAACAAAATTTCCTTAAAGGCGTGCATACATTGTTTTCAAATCTACTCAGTAGTTTTAAAAATATCGTCCACGTTGTGACAAAAAAATTGGTTTTTTGTGCAAAATTAAAAAAAAAAATTTATTTAAAATAAGAGGAGCAGCATATAGCTCCAAAGAAAACCAAACATATTTTTATAAAACCGCTGCAGACATTTTTATTCACAATTAAGTCAATCTAGTACCCAGTAAAAAACGGGATTTATTAGAAACATTTCTAGTGTTTCTTGGGTGCGTTTGCTTGCAGGTGTGAGTGATACTGTTTACTGTGGCAAATATTTTTTGTCACAATTCGCTTAAATAGAGGTAAAATTCAAAGCTCATTTTGTATGGCTCGTTTCCTATGAAACGTATGACGTTATACGATTATAGAAAAAAGCGGCAGATTGATGTCTTGCTTTGTTTTAAATAATTTTTTGAAAAATACAAACTTAAAAATTTTTGCGTTATTTCCTGGAAACTAGTCAGCCAATTTTGAAAACTTAAAGCACAATTTAATTTGGGCATTTTGTATTTTCTTCCTTTATACAAACCATTTTTAAGTTAATCTCATATATGTCTTATCTGAGCTCCCAAAGCATTTAAAATATATACGGCTTAAGTGTGAAGTTGGGTGCAAAAAAAACATACAATTAAATCCTCTGGCAGGAAAAATTAAATTAATTTCCGAACAACCCAATATTTTAGTGTTGTGTCTTATGAATTGCGATTACCGTTTGCAACACTTATCTGCTGTGTTGCCTAATCAGTTGTGTATATTAATTTTCAGCGATTATCGTTCACAACATGTTATCTTAAGTGTTTTAAAAACATATAAAAATAGACAACTGGTTTTTAGGTGTTGTCTCCTTGTTTTGATTAGTTTTTTCATCGGTTTAAAAATAAAAATGCAGAACAATTTTTAATTAAATTGTAAGGAATGTATTTTCAGTGGATTTTTGTTGAAGATTTTTATTATTTTATTTAAAGTTCAACAAACAGTTGTCTGAGAAACTGCATCATATCATCCTCTACTTCCTTACAACCACCATCAGCAAAAAAAAAAAAAAAAAACTCCGTATTGATGGTTTTAAAAAATTAGCCGGTTTCACCAGCAAAACCATCCTTGTTTATGTCGAACAATTTAAAAAATTTAAATCCAGAAAATGTTTGCTAACATTATATTCAGTTCTGATGGTTTGGAACTGTTCTAAATTTTTTTGCGAACTAGTGCCATGTCTGTTTTCTGTGTACTCATTATCGAAAAAATTAGAAACACGTGAATCTCCAAGCTTTTTGTTTTATTTAACTTTAACAAAATAGATTTATTTTAGTGTACTTCATTTTCTTTTTTTAAATGTTGATTTCTTTCAACTTCACAGTTTCTTGTATGCACGTTTGTATTTTTAAGAGAAAATCTACTAACATTAATATATGTACACAGCAACTAGATGTTGTGAACCATAATCGCATGTTTAGTTAATGTTGTGTTGTAAGAGAGACAACCCAACATTTTCGTGTTGTGAACCATAATCGGGACCTAAATGTTATTTAAATACTTTGTATATTTTGATACGCTTCTTCAGTTAGCAATTGTAAGTCATATTGCCTTTCTCGTTTCAAGTTCTGACGATCCAAAATCCACTCCTAAGATTAAGAGTTTTGCCAGTTGCCAGTTATAGTGATATTACAGGAAATAAGTATTTTAATTTAATTTTTATTTCTGTCAAATTCTTATTTTTTAGGCTAATACTATTTCAATTGAACTTAGTTTTAATATTATAATACAAAAAAAAAATGTTGAGTTGTTTTGATTTTAATTCAACTGAGTTGAGTTGTAAGTCATAATAGGGCCAATCATCTCTGGAATTTAGGAAATTTCTCTGATTTGCGATGAAGATGACCTAATATTTAATAATAATAAACTTTTAAATTGAATTTACTAACTTCTTCTATTGTAAGATTTGTTTTGAAGTCCACAAACTTGATGATTTTTTTCTGTGTAACTTATGCTTTTAAAAAAGTTTTTTTTTTGTTTTTGTCAATGAGATATTGCGTATATAAAGAAAATAATCAATTATTTGTGGATTAGACTTACATTTTAGGTGTGATTTGTTTGTACAAAAATAAACCAGTTTTTTCTCTGCACGCCTGTACATTTATTTATAACTTTGTTGATTGTTTGTTTGGGAAAATTTAAGCTGAAAATGAATAAATTACTTTTATCTTTTATGAGTAACAATAATTGGTAATTTATTAATAAAATTGTTACTGAAATTGCGGAAGAATTACGATGGTATGTACGTTTATTAATAATTTTGCTATCAAGTTTTTAAATTTACAAATGCTCAAGTCTAAAGATTAGAAATACACTGAAACAATTTTTGAAAGTCAAAGCTGTAAAAAAAGTATTTTTAGCCGAAATTTATTAAAATTTGGTAGAGGTTTCTAATTACAAAATATATGAAATTTCGCTCACAAAATGTGTTGGAAATAAAATGTTGATTAAATGTTTTAAATTATCAAAATATTTTAAAAAAATAAATAATGAAAAAATTGTTGTCAAGTTTTAAATGATATGCTGATGTATAAACATTAAAATAGTGAGCAGCACAAATGCACATAAGTGAACAAAATATGCTTCGTTATTATTTTTTTTCATTCTGTTTATGCAAAACTAATCATCTAATTGACACAGCGAAGCAGCACCACGATTAATCCAATGCATTTGATTATTTGTGCACGCTAAATTCATGTACATAACAAAGTTGGTGGAATGGCCAGTAGTTGAGAGAACACCACGCCTTTCGCTTGTTTTATATACAGGGCACTCATAGACTTTTTGTGTCTTGTTAGACTCTTGCTGTTGACCCTCTAGTTTCATTGTTGGAGTTAGACGAACAACGGGTATGGTATCAAATAATATTTTTGAAAAAGATTCATCAAGTAGTTTTTTAGAACGATTCCAGCGGCAACCTTCGAGAAACAGCCCCTAAAACATTATGATAATAATAAAAAAAAATTTAAATTATGTTAACTTTAACTCGTTATTTAAGAAAAGTATTTATCGTTTGCAACTAAACTAGAAATTTTGTGTACAACTTTCTGTAAAAATCTTACTTTTATTAATTTTGTATCTTCATTTATCTCCAGTTGCGTCTATAGTGTAGGCATGTGTGTTTGGCATAAGTATAAATTGAATACATTTGTTTTGTTTAGTATTGTAATTTAATCACGGTTTTAAATTTAATAGAAGTCAATGAACATTTAAAATTGTACATAAATATTTTTCGTTCAATATTTTAGAAAAGCAAACAAACAAAGAATTAGTGCTGCAGAATTTTCTATTTAGTCTACCTAAAAATTACCTCCACTGATTTAAATTATTAACAACTAGAATTATATAAAAATGTTTTGAAAATAACACCATAGCACATCTTGTTCTGTAAGTCACTTTAACCTCCACAAGAAGACCGATTCATTAATTTTTTTTTGGTTTACTTACTCTAATGTAGGCCCCCAGCTCAGGACGTTTTTCAGCCTCCATTTCAAATTCAGTTACTTCAAACTCTATAAGCACCATATCAATTTGAAAGTGATTCTTTCTAGAGTAATTTTGTAAAACACCTGTCATAAATGACTGTGTAAAGTAGAAGCCTGATATCCAGTAAACATTTGGTTCTCCATTATCTATCCAATTTTGAAAGAATTTTAATCTAAAGTAAATCAAAATCGCAAGCACATTATAAATACGATATTTTTTTTATTAAATTATAGTGGAACTAGACATAAAATTAGTTACTGAATAACAGCAAAACAAATATTAGAAACAACCAAAACTTTTAAGAAAGTTTTTTAAATAAATCCGTTAAAAAACCTTAAATGCTGAATAGATTCTATTGGATATCGGCTTAGTCACATATACTTTTTGCCTACATCTCACTGCAATAATTCGTAGAGGCTCATTTATTTATTTTATTTATTTATTATTATCAATGAGTTTTGCATATTTTCTTATTTGACTACAAGGAAAAACTACAAAATCTGTTTTTAAGTTCATTCTTTCCTTGCCTCGCACATTTAAAGGGTATTCTGTTAAAAGTCCTCGTTGTTCAATTACTATGTATGGGTCTTAATGTAAAAATTAACGAGCTTTAAAATCTCTGCCACTGCTTGCTTTAACTTTTTAGTTTTGTCCGTCTGTCCGTGTGTATGTTGAAAACAGCAATCTAAGTCTTCTAGATGACCAATAGAAAAGCTTAGTATATCAATTTCTTGGAAATTCCTGTTTTCAGTTTGCTATTGAAATTTAATATAATGGGTTCATAAATGGCTGAGCTATGATCTCTGAAGTGTAACTACCTCTTTTTTTGACCATTTTTTGCGTAATTTTTCTAAACTAAAGAGTGATTTTTTTGCTATTATCTTTTTGGCAACACTAGTTTTGACAGCTCACGCACGTTTTGTATCTTGTGTCACTGTCAAACATCTTCAGTTTGGTCTATAATTTAATCATGAATCGTCTTACAAACGAACAACGCTTGCAAATTATTGAATTTTATTACCAAAATGCGTGCTCTGTTAAGAAAGTTCATCGCGCGCTTCTTCCATTTCATGGTCAGTTTAATCGACCTACTGAGGCTTCTATTCGGGCTATTGTAACAAAATTTCGCACCAAATTTACATTGTTGGACATTAAACCACCAACACGCTTACGTAGAGTGCGAACTGAAGAAAATATCGCAGCCGTATCGGCCAGTGTTGGTGATGACCGTGAATTATCGATTCGGCGCCGTTCGCAGCAATTGGGCCTCTGTTACTCCACTACGTGGAAAATTTTGCGGAAGGATTTGGGTGTGAAGCCTTATAAGATACAACTGGTGCAAGAGTTGAAGCCAAACGACCTACCACAACGCCAAATTTTTGGTGAATGGGCTCTTGAAAAGTTAGATGAAGATCCACTTTTTTATCGAAGAATTGTGTTCAGCGACGAGGCTCATTTCTGGTTGAATGGATACGTGAACAAGCAAAACTGCCGTATTTGGAGTGAAGAGCAGCCAGAAGCATTGCAAGAGCTACCAATGCATCCACAAAAAACAACCGTTTGGTGCGGATTATGGGCTGGCGGCATCATTGGGCCGTATTTCTTCAAAGATGATGCGAATCACAACGTTACTGTGAATGGTGAGCGCTACCGTGCGATGATAACAAACTTTTTTTTGCCCAAAATGGAAGAGCTTGACTTGCATGACATGTGGTTTCAACAAGACGGTGCCACATGCCACACAGCACGCGAAACAATGGACCAATTGAGAGGCGAGTTCGGTGAACAGTTTATTTCACGCTTGGGACCAGTCAATTGGCCGCCCAGATCGTGCGATTTAACGCCTCTAGACTATTTTTTGTGGGGCTATGTTAAGGCTAATGTCTATAGGGACAAGCCCGCTTCGATTGACGCACTGGAAGCCAACATTGCCAACATTATTCGTGAGATACCGGCCGAAATGTTGGAAATTGGACTAAGCGGATGGACCATTTGAGGCGCAGCCGCGGCCAACATTTGCATGAAATAATCTTCAAACATTAAATTATATCGACCCAACTATCGATCCAAATAAATATTTCATGCATTTTTCTGAATTTTATGTGTTTTTTTTTTAAATTTCCGATAGTTCTTATAAAATCACCTTTTACAAAGCGAACAAAAAACCTTTATATGCACTTTTATCAGAAAAAAACAGTCTGTGAAAAAAATCAGAGCAATCTGTCTACAAATGGCTGAGAAACATAAAAAAAAGCCAAGATTTGAGATTTTTATTAATATTAGTTGTTTTGTAATGGATTTTTTAAGCTTTTTATTTGCGTAATATTTGTACATGCAAACATGAAACCAGTTAATTGATCAAATTTCGAAATTAATTAATAGAAATAAATAATGGGATTCCCCAATGACTAAATGTCTTTTTTTACTGGAATTTTCTGCAATACATACTTTTACTCTAAAAATTCGAGCTCACAAAGTGAAGGACCATGCGAGCAAAAAAGCTTAAAAATGAATACAATTCACCGTTTACTATTTTGGGGAAAATTTTTCGCAAAGAAATTACTTCAAATATTTTTTGTGTTTTTAACGAAATTAAGATATTTTTGTCCTGGACACCTTTTTTCGAAAAAGAATTTCTTAGAGTTAAGCAAAACTCTCTAGGAATTCTCAGATAATGTGTCCATATGATTTCTATTAAAAGTTCTAAAGCTATACGACTTAAACGTATAATATTTGGTATTTTTCTTAATCTAGTAAATTAACTCAGGTTTATCGATGGACTATTTTAGTTGACTAGTAACATTAAATGCACATGGGCTAAGGAAAAAGATGGAAATATAATAAAAAAAAATTTAACCACTTTTGTGTTTTTTTTTTTTTTTGGGTCTTTTCATTATTAAATTAATTTACTTTGTTTTTATGCATACTTGTTGAAATTTCTCTCTCTCTCTCTCTTTTGTTATTTTAGCCTTTTGTTTCTTAAACGGAATTTAAAATAAAAATTTTTGTGCTGTACTTAAATTAACAGTTAAAAGACAAACCAAAAGAAATTGCAATAAAAAAATCTTCAAGAAAAATATTGTAAAGAAATTCACGCTACATTAAGGAAACTTCATTGTCAATGTGTGAACATGTAGAATTTTTCCGTTTTCTTTTTCCATTGTGTAAAAATATTACATTGAATGCAATTGAACTTTAATATGATTATCACAAAAGTATGTACGAAGAGTACGGAAGTACGAAGAAGAATATTCTACAACAAAATATCATTTTGTACAAGTATATAGATTTACATTGTGATATAAAATATTTTCAATCATTTTTCTTATGCATTTTTTGTGCATTAAAAACAAGTAGATGAGGAAAGAAAAAAATTTCTTCAAACATAATTAATATAAAAATGTTATTTTTTAAAGAATTTTGGAGTTGCATATTGGACTTATTTACAAAAAGTATAGCAGACAAATTTGCTGAAGGGTGCGTAAAAAATTATGACCCTGTTTGTAAAGGGAATTCGAAAAATTTTCATTTAAAAACGAATTTTTGGGTGTTCTCTATTAACATAATTTTATTCATTTTAAAATCGAATAAACAAAGTAAATTTAATACGATGTTATTGTAATAAATGATTATAAAATATGAAAACTTTCTCATTTAGCAAAATTAATTAATACATTTAAGTTAAAAAATTTATTTAAAAAACCTCTTAAATTTTCGCTCCAAGTTTGTAGAGGATTAATTTGATGAATAAAAGCAGAAGTAAATAGTTAAAAAATAGTATTTTTAATAACTTAAATACCTTAAACTTTTTTTTTAATCTTTTACCTTGTGAGAAAATCTGCAATGTAGCTGCCTAATGGTTTTAGAGATGGATAACTTTTTTTTAACCAATCATCCGGTAATTTACCAATAATCATTGAACGATGTGTTCTTTCCAGCTCTGGAATCATAGCAATCTGTCCTTGTATAGCTTTTTGAACATTAATTAAACTTTTGCGTATATAATCCAGTAATCGATTAAATCTTGAAAGAAAGAACAATAATTAAATGAAATATATTCAGATAAATTTAAATGTTTTTTATCTTATTTTGGCATTATGACTTTATAATATTTAGCACTTCAGAACTAAAATTCTACTTCAGTTCGAATATCTATATAAATAAAAATTAAGTATCGTTCGCTCGTAATTGCGTCACATGAGAATGGCTGAACCTATTTTGCAAATTTTTTTAAAATGTTTATCACAACCCAACTGGAGTTTTTACGTAAAATATAAATGAACTTGCCAATTTTTACGGCGAATTTTTAAATTTATTTAAAATCGGAGAACAGCTGGATCGATTTTTTTAAAGTACGTCATAACGGAAGATTTTTAGGTGAAGCAAAATTTACCATGCCCACTGGTGGAGATATTTTATATATATATATATATATTGTTCTCTATACTAATTTTTATTTTTAAGCGTATTTGTTTGAAATTTGTTACGTATAGTCTTTATAATCCAAGCAAGGTCGTCATATACTACTCGACCGGCCACTCCCATTTTTAAAGCCCACTTTTCAATGATTTTTACTGAATGCTTTTGAAAAAAGTGCTTTGAAATATTTTATTTAGCACTTTGATACATGCCTCTGACAATAATGCTAACAAAAATAGCCACTTTATAAAGTAGTGAATGGCTGTATTTATTTGGATGGGTTTTTTTACAATTAAAATTCTACTTGTAAGGATACCGATTCTAAAGATACAAATTCACGTAGTAAAAGACTGAGCCAGGCGAAACATGGAAAAAACATTTAGTTTTTATATAAAGAAAACATTTTTTATTTAAAGAGGTTTTTCATCAGTGTTTTTAGTTATCTAAAACTGAAGAGTGGTTGAACCGATTTGGTAATTTTTTAAATGCTTTTCATATTCCAACTTACATTTTTACGGAAAGATAAACTTACCGCGCCCAGTTTTACGCCCATTATTTTAATTCATTTGAATATCTGGACCAATTTTGTTAATTTTTTTTAAATGATTCTAATAGCCAGCGTTGCCATTTTAGCCTTTTTAGGCTAGATTTAGGCTTTTTTTTTGCACTTAGCCTCTAGCTTTTTTCCTAGCCTTTTTTCATTATCAAAAAAGCCTGAAATAGCTTTTTTCTTTTTCGCAATTTTTTTTGCGGATAGTGCGAAAAATTTTTTTCGCCAAAAATTACCATGGACTACCCCCTTTGCTTTTTTTTTTTTTTGTAAATGATAAAAAAAATTTTTCGCGCTAACCCCAAAATAAAATTTCGTTTGTCTATCCAACGCTAAAGAAATCAAGTCGATATATTGAAAACTCAGTAAGTTACATATAACCACAAAGGTAACCAGTTCTACGGCTGCCTTTTTCCGGCCATTTTTTAGTAGAACTGGTTACCTTTTTGGTCATAGCTTGCTAAGTTTTCAAGATATCAACTTGATTTCTTTTGCCTTGGATAGCTATACGTATTGGCTTTAATTTGCGTATAGTGCAAAAAAATATTTATGTCATTTTTTAAAAAAAGAGCAAGTTATGACCAAAAGGAAAGCATTTTTAAAACAATCCTATTTTCTTTAGTTTTTGTTTTTGAATTTTAAGCGATAGTTTTTTAACTATTTTTTTGTGAGTGATTTAGTTTTTTCTAGCCTGGGAACGCTGGTAATAGCCAAATCCATAAAAGTGGTTTAGAGAAAGAAAAACTGTCCACGCACACTTCTACTATCTTTTATTTTGTAGTTCTTCTTTAACTTCATAAACACTTGATTAGTTGTGGATTACAAAAATTTTATATTTCCTAAAAAGTTAATTTTTTTTAACGGTGGTAAGTTTTTTTTATTAAGATTCAATTGTACGTACATCAAAATCATTTCAAAACTTGAAATAAGTTACATCGTCTTATGTCAAACAAATCTATAGATTAACCTAGTGGCTTTTGAAGTGGTTAATGGTTAAAAACTAAGAAAAAACAAAATGAATAAATTCTGAGCGTTGTAATACCGCCAATATGAATTAGCAAATTAGGTTGTTGAACTAGCAATACTTCAAACCAAGGTACATTCGATCTAATAAAATTGCAGAGCAACTTTAACAGTAAAGTGAAACTGAATCGATTAGCACAAAAACGTTCAGCATGTATAGAAGAAAAAGAGAATATGCAAATGAATAGAATCAATAAAATCTATTCGATCAATAATAAATGAAAATGTTCGTGTTGCATTAAATATCCATCGAGCTAAATTCCATTACAACAGAACAACTAATTACAATTCAGATCCTTCCGTAATTATTTGAATTGTGAGCGTTGTGTGTCCACAATATAAATAAAATTTGAAGGCAAAACAACGTTTGCCGAGTTCGTTTGTTTAAAATAAAATCAGACGAAAATTTTAAATTATTGTTAAAAAAGTGCTATATAAACACTCTCAATGTAAACGTTCGAAAGTTCTGGCTGAGACATCAATAAGAATATGCAGTATTCGCAGTAATGGTGGAATTAGTAAAATCGTATCGTCTTGCTGTAGAAAAATCGTATCGTACAGCTTCGGGGCATAGTTACTAAAAAAGTTTCAACGCAGTCAAACGTGTCAGCTGTTAATGTGTTGTAAACATTTTTATAAACTAATAAAAAATAACAAAATTAAAAATGCATTCCATTAATTCTATGTTTATTCATTTATATGAAATGTATAAAGCTAGAAAACAAAATAAGCAGCAACGAAGATGGCAGGTAAATCCAATTAATAAATATTGGGCACAAACTGAATATTTCCAAAAAAAAAAAAAAGCTTACGGGCTTTGTGTAGCTTTAGAAATTGCATTGCCATGTTGATATCGTTGACGCACCACTTCCAGATGGCTCAATGGTTTGTCGACATTCTCTCGTGTACCATCTCGCAAAGAAGTTCACCTCCGGATCATTGCTCTTCTGCCAAAAACCCATTTATTTTTACAAAAATACTTTTATTAAATTTTTTCACTATACACACCTGTTGTATCCATTTCTATGGCAATCTTTTCCCAAATTGCTATCTTCCTATTTGGGAACTTATAATATAGGTTGGCGTTATTACAAATTTCTTCATTTTCTTGTATTAAATAAATAAGTTTACCATCGTCCAATTTTATTTTGCTTTTTTGAATGCAATAGTTTTTTTTTTTTTGTCAAAGTTTGACGTTAGCAACGTAAAAATCTATTTTCTGTAGATTTCTACGTTGAAAACGTTGCCACTACATTTTCTATAAGCACTAACATGGTTTATGTATGTGACGGATTTTATCAGCTGATCCGCAACCTCACGATACGATTTTACTCATAAGGCAGTACTTGATGCTGTTTATGTAAAAATTATGAGTGCATTATTTTCTTTCCAATAATTATTTTCCTTTAATCGTTAACATTTCTTAGAATATTTATTTTTAGTTTATTGAAAATGTTCTTTTCAACTAAAATGGCCAGTTTTTTAAAAACGTTAGTTCTAATTTATACATTAACCACCCGTTTCCACATGCAAGTAATTGCTTGCAAGTTGAGTATACGTATTAACTACGAAAAAGCCGAAAAAATAGTCGAAAGTCTTGCAAATTGTATGAGTGTCTATACAGAACAGTGCAAGTTCATTTTTAAAATATCGGCAACGGCTTCACTTCTAATGAAAAAATGGCTGCGCCATTGATATAGAGAATAAAAATATATGAATGAAGTGTTGCCTTGTCGTAAACACCGTGAATACCAAATAAAAATTTTGTTGTTAGTACTTTGTTAATTCAAAAATATGGAATTGATCATTAAATTTAACTTTTAAAT
Organism: Thelaira solivaga; assembly: GCA_947397855.1. Classification (NCBI taxonomy): domain Eukaryota; kingdom Metazoa; phylum Arthropoda; class Insecta; order Diptera; family Tachinidae; genus Thelaira; species Thelaira solivaga. The sequence goes on from OX377613.1 coordinate 39,847,473, forward strand.
GTGTTGGTTTGTCATTATGTTCTTTTTTTATTTATTAATTTTGTTAAATATGCTAAATATCAATTACTAACGTAACTTCTATTTTTCCACAGACTAATACATTAATTTAAAACTCATACGCGGTAGCACTGTTTCTCATTTCTCAATGTACTTGCTGCAAGTGTCAAAAATTTACTTGCAAAAGAATTTGGTTGCCAGTTCAGCTGCAAGTTCGAAAAATATGAGTGTGTTAGTGAAAAAGTGAGAGTGTATTGAGTTTTTCGAACTTGCACTTGCATGTGGAAACGGGAGGTAAATAATTAAGTTATTAACTTTAAGAGAACTAGCTAATTAAGTTTTTTAATTTAGCATTAACTTTACCTTATTAGCTCTTGTCTCAAAACCGTATTCATGGAGTTTGTATATAAAACAGGATACTTTTCTGTTACTTCTATTAAATTAAAAGGATTTGGCAGTCGTGCTAAAATATCTTTACAAATTTGAAAAGCTGGATCTATTTTTGTGCCATCATCAGCACTGCTAGACTTGACAGTGGCCATTAAATCTGTTTGGGTTTTTAAAACACCTTGAATAAGCTAAAAAAAAGAAAAAAAAACGGAAAAAATTGAATAAATTTAACATAAATTTTAAAACGAGTTTTTCCTGTTTCATATTGTCACTTGATAAAGGAACAAAATCCCATTTATATTCTTACACTATTTGTTTCCTTGTTATTACGATTTATATCAGCATTTTCATGTAAACCATAAACTTCTGGATGAGGACTTAAAGGAAATTGAACTATGTAATCTAAAGCGTTGACACGTGTTGGATTTAAAGGTACTCGATATGTGCCAGATTGTGATAAAGCGTAGCTAAAGCAAAAAAAAAAAAAATATAAAATAAAATAAATATTAATGTGTATGAATATACAAGATATGTGTGTTTGAGATAAAGTAAATATAAAATAGCTTATTGTAAATGTATGTGAGTGTGTTTTTATATATTTTAATAGGTAAAAGAAAAAAAAAGGAGAAAATACTGGACCAAAAAGAAAAATAAAAAAGTTTTGTCAGCTCCATTGTGATAAATACAAGTGGAAATGTTTAACTAGATGAAATGGTTGATAGTGACAACATTTTCAATGAACGCAATTTATTTTTGAAGGTCATATAATAAATACATTAAAGTTACAACTGTTTTATTCTTTTCTTTACAATTAAAAAAAAATTTCTTTACAAAAAGACAACGAACACTGTTAGCTAAATAAAGTGAAATAATCGTATGCTAGGCTGATGAAAAAAATATTTTTATTACACAAATCAAAAGCATACGACGCCACCCAATAATCTAGCCAATATCTGAATCAAAATACAGGCAAACTATATTTAGCGCTCATGTTGCGTTCTTGAAAATTAAGCGTTAACAGAAAAAGCGTTAAAAAGGGTGCTATTTACACTAAAATATGGGGTTACGTTCCTAACTAAGACACTTCGGATTGTCGTTCACCGTTCTCAATTCACCTGATAACATTCATTTTCATCTCCAACTTAAAACTTTTTCTAGATTGCTTAGAAACATGTACTCGTATCTGTAGTTCAATTGACTTTTTTTAAAGAATTTTTTTTTTATTTAATCAAAATTTTCACCAAAAACCATATGCTCCTTGCATATGCAAATGATATCGATATCATCGGAAAAACATTGAGTGACGTAACTGCTGCCTTTGCAAGCATAAAAAAAGATGGGTTTGGCAGTTAATGAAAACAAAGTTAATGGCTTCAACAATAAGAAAATAAGCCAGATTACATGGAACGGTGAGCATTGGAAACTATAACTTCACAATTGTCAAGGAGATTGTATACTGTGGGTCTACCATCAACAAAAACAATAACATCAGCCTTGAAATACGAAGAAGAATAGCAGCCATTTATGTAGGAAATTAAAATTACTGAGGTCTATATTAAGCAATATCATCGAATGCACAATTTTTGAAGTCCTCAAAGAAGTTTTTCTTTTCAGAAACAAGGATTCCAAGAACTTTAACTTAAGTTTTATCAATTTTCACATGATATTTGAAAAAGAAAACATATTGAAAAATGTTAAAGTTAAAATAGTTTTTTTTTTTTTTAATTTAAAAGAGCGCTATAGCGAAACAGCTTTAAAAGAGGTAGCATTAATCGAGATATGCTTGTATATGACTAATCTTTGTTCTGTTTTACGATTTAATGACATCCTTTTAGAACATTTGGGATTTTTAAAAGCTTTTATTTAACTTGCTTCTATGTGAAGGTGGAAACTTGCAAGTTAAGTTTTTCCCACTTCCCGGTGTCCGATTGAGCTATATTTTCAGCTCAATCGCGCTAGTCCAGTTCAAATGACAATTCACGTTAATGATGAACATGACCTGATGCTGCTGCCAGGATATGCTCCAGATGAGGACACTTCTCAGCGGTTAACAGTAGGCACTTGAAATTTTGCACACCAATTAGGGCATAAATGACAGTTAGATGGTTCACCATGAAACTGCTGCCACCTCCAGGGTTGGCTCCAAATAAAAGACCTCCTCAACGATCATCAGCAGAGACTTAAAATTTTGCAATCACCATGTCAGAGTCATTCAGAACATTAGTGGGACTACAGATCAGGGATCTGGTAAATGATGAATAGCCATAAGAGGCATACCATGACTTGTGTAATTGTTTATAAGTATCCTAGCCTTTAAAAGCTTTTATGTACAAAAATTATAATATTTTTAATCCTACTTGTTCTTATGATTTCTCCATCTTCGTTACATAACCTGCAGAGGTCATTCTCATATTTTCAATATTCTGCAGTGCAAAGTCATGAATGCCGTGATAATGCGAATTCCTGACTACATCAGGTCAACTGAGTTGAGTTGTAAACAGTATTTAGGGAATAAACTCTAAAAAAATTTTCTCTTATGAAATAAAACTGACAAGAGGCTAAATAATCGCATATCGAACGAAAGTTACTGAAGTTTATTATATTTTGTATGAAATAAATAAACACTTCGATATGAATTAATCAATATCGACTGTGATTAGAGCTCAATTTCACCCATGTAAAATAAGAAATATTATTGTCAGCCAATGCAGGTATTGTGGTTTGCATGACAAAACCTAAAAGTGCATATTTTGTGATTAGATTTCTGGGAGATTTCTTGTTGACTTCTGATAAAATAGGAAAGCTTTCACTGAGCAAATTAATAGTTTTCAGGTGAGGCCTAGAATTGGAACAATGAACGTATGGGTATTACAAAAGATGTGTTGCTTTACATATGGCCTAAATGATAAGCATTTACAATTTAAAAACTTTTTTTTTTGCCATTTTAGATTCGGTTTATAGAATAGCATCGCATGTAATTCGAAAGTAAGAGAAGGGATTGTTTAGCCTTCATTAAAAGTAAAAAATTATTTCAATAATGTTCTTTTAAACATATTTTCAATAAAAGTGCTCTTATCCTTTGGCCCACCTGTGAGTGTAGTATATGGAGTCACTTGTTTCAGTCGACACTAAATGTGTATAATGTAAGTTTCTGCGTCAATCGTTTACGTGAAATAATTTTTATGATTTGGAAAAATAATGTTTACCTTGGCAAACTTTTATTCGAAAGTAGATTGCACATTGAAAAAAATAAAGGCAAAGTCATTTTGCAATAACTTTTTGAAAAATCTTACAAACTGATTGATAATTGCCCATGGATCCTACTGAATATGGAGATGACAAAAGCGCCATTAACTCAAATTTTACTTAGGTAGATGCATTCAAAAAATAATCAATTAAAAAGTAACGTGAAAGTGGACTCTTCTTTGAAATTTTCCATTTAGTATTTAAATTAGTATACAAAAAAAATTAATTAAAAAACTCAAGTGAGTTGAAAAACTTTAAATTTTTTCATATTTCAATTCGCTGAAAGAAACTTTCCTCACAATGCATCATTATCCCTGTAAAATAAATTCAGCTTTGTTATTGACATATTTTTAAATTCCATTTTATGTTTCCTCTTTTACAACCTGCACTCAAATGTAGTGGCAGAAATACAAGCACATATACTTACACATAAGCACATACTGTGGCAGCTTCCCTACTTAGAAACTTACTTGTCAACCTCAATAGTGTTGGGATTATAGATCATGTTTAATAATGACAAGATTAAGCGTCGATCCTTGTCATCTGTAACACGACCACCATAGTTACATTCACCCGTTAGATATACATGTCCACGAAATGGAATAGTATGGCTTTGGGCTATAAACATCTTAAGCTGCAGCAATGAAATTCTGTAAAACGTAAAAATGAAAAACATCATGTTAAGAGGTTAACAAAATCAAATGAAATGAAATGAGAACGAGAATAAAGGAATAAAAAAATAAATAAAATGTAAGGCAAACCCATATATATACAGGTGCTAATGTATGTACGTAACTGTAAAAAAATACAAAAACGAAAACATAAATAAAGAAAATGTAAAATCAATCCCACCACAACCAAAAAATAATGCAAAATGAAACATTTTAAAAACAAGGAAAAGCTTAAAGAAAATAAAATATTTTACAAAAAAAAAAGTTGAAAAAATCATTTTACACATAAAAATCTCCTTTGCAGTCATTAATACAAACCGCATTTAGTATGTCATTTATGATATCACACACACACACATACACACACACACACACATACACACGTTTATGTACATTCACTCAACTATCCCCAACAACAAATAGCAGACGTTTAATAAAAAGAAAAAAAGGAAAACCGAAACCAAAACAAACACGAGATATCGTACTTCATTTTGCTTTTAACTTACTTTAAATCCGCTTCACTAAACTCATATGGTATATTCCAGCCCAATGGACCAAATTCTCGACGTTCTTGTACCACCGCATGAAAGAATACCAATGCAAATACGCCACGTAGCCAACACTTGTTGGCCGCCTCAGTAAACATAAATGCATTTGTAAAGAATTTATCACGCATCAATGGATCTGAATTTAATGATCTCTGCATATTGGCCTTCAGACCCTTGGGCGGTTCATTTGTCATTTTAACAGAATTTTGTAACACTGATACGGGAAACACAGAACTTGGATATGAAGTACACCACAGACGATAATCAGAATGAGCAGATTCCGTTAGTGATGTATCACTGCAAATGCGCTCAAGCTCACCCATCCAACTCATTGCTACATGACAATTTTGTAAAACTACCCAATGTCCGTAGCGACTAGCTTCTTGTATCATTTTTTCGGCACGAGGTCCTTGCCCCTGACCAAGTGATATAGTTTTTGTTCTAAAGAAATAATAGAATTTATGTATTTTATTTTAAATTAAAATTAAATAGAATGGGTATGAACAACGTCCTGCAATATAAATACAATTTCATTATTTATTTTATTAAATTATAATTATAAATTATAAGGTAATCTAACAATATACATAATATTTTACACTATTCTCACATGTGCTCGGGAATGGACTATGGCGAAGACTATACACTTTATGTCAGACAGTAAGGCTGATCATAGATTAGCTATTCTAATGAAATGTTCGTCCATAACTACTTCACGCCTGCATATAAGAACCATATTGGCAACTGCCGAGCAGACCAACTGAAGGTCAAATGCTCTATTCATAAAAGTAGAAACTTACTTTGGCATCTTCCACTGATATATTAATAACAAGCCTGGTTCCTGGATCGAATTACCATTCTCAAAAAATTCGGAAACGTCAACTGGACTCAGACAAGCTAAGCGTCTTTTCAATCTATCTAGGAAGGTGCTGTCACTCAATAAGAGTGGTCTGAAATGCCACTAATGTAAGAAATGAAATATTATGATCAGCCATACAGGTTTTGTGATTTTCTGGAAGACTTCTTGTTGTCTACCAGATAATTACCTTTATTCGAGGCTTACCAGTATACGCTTTTGCTGTAAATAAGATCCTTTGACTGACGGCACATACATATAGCCTGGTTGTAATAAATAATACTTTTTAAAATTTTTTGCAGCTAAAAAAAAGTAATTTTTTCTACTTTCATTTGATTGTTATGTAACATTTTCGCATTCGGCTGTGCCGAGTCTTATATACCATTCACTATGTTAGCAAAGTATTCATACATTCATGAATGTATGAAATGGCATACACTAAAGGGTGGCACATGTTCGGTGATGAAATTATAAACGGAATCACAAAATTTATATTCGTATACTCTTCTTATTTACAGTGAAAAAACTCTCATATTGATTAAATTTTTAAAGGCTTATTGACTATTTGTCTGTTTAGTCGCTGAAATCAATTTTATGAAGTTTTTAGTCAACGGACAGCCAATTTTAGTGTGTCAATCTGTTAGTTTTTGGTGTCTTCATGTTGCTATTAAAATTCAGCCGGATACATTCTTATATGACAGAGCTATTAGTCAAAAAGCGCGACTACATATATATTTTAAGTGTTCATGGAGTGGGGTTTTTGCGTATTTTGTCTTAAATACAAAATGAACAAAAGACGTGCAGTTTTATCAGAAATAACAGTCCAGCGTCTCTGCAAAAAATCAAAACAATCAGTTCGAGAAATATCAAATTTAAAACTGTGGAGGAAATGCGCATGGAAGAGCTTTGTTGCACTATTTGGTAATTTTCTTCTTAATCACAGAAGCGACGACTATATCGCTGTTGTAAATGAAATTTTAAGTGCGTATGGTAAAATGAGCTGTAATAGGTTCATAAAAAAGGTTCATTTCCTGTATTCAGATTTGGACTTTTTCCCACTCAACCTGGGGCAGTTCAGTGACATTTAAACCAAGAAATGTTTGTAATTTAAAAACGTTTTGAAAAAAAAATTTTTTTAATAATTTCAGAATATTGTTGTTCACTTCAACAGATGCCGATGATGCTGAATTTTGAGCGGAATGGCCAGAAAAATTTTGTAAAAAAAAAAAAAAATTAAATTTAAATTTTAACGGATCTAAAAAAAATTTTGGTTTTACTCATAAATAAAATAAATTCAAAATTGTGCGATTGCTTTATAAAATATTGTGTAAAAATATTTTCAAACTTGAAAAATGGCAAAAAATTTAAAAAAAAGTTAAATTCGGCTGTGCCGAGTCTTATACACCCTTACTATGTTAGCCAAATATTTATACTTTTCACTTTCCACATTCGTCTTAAAAAAATGCTATAACTAAAACGTTTAGCTTGAGGTCGTAAAATAAATTTTTTTTATTTATTATTGGGGTGATATATCGACATAAAAATAAATTTTTATAATACGATCTCAAGTTTAATAAATTAGTCGTTTCAATTAAAAAGGTCAAATGAACTTGCAAATAAAATATTAAATAAAAATATAAAAAAAAGAAATGACAAATATTGATAAAACTAATTTTCTTTGAATACGTCTCTTTATTAATAGTAAAATAAATAATTAATTTCAGTTCAAAAAACTAAAATTAATGAGTTTTAAAAAAATCCTCTCTGATTTTTAAAAGCAATAAAATGTTTGCGGGCACTCAATAAAAAAAGAAATTGTAAGGAATGCTGAAAAAAAATATAAATTATTGTTATTTTGAAAATATTTGCAAAAAATTTTTAAACCAAACATGTTTAATAAAATATTTAATATTAAATTAAGAATTTCTAATTAACGGCAAAAATCAAAAAATCCTATTTCAATACAATTTCGGTATTCGTAGTTCTGTAGTTACTGTGTAGTGCCATCACTTCACACAGAATACACGCATACACACGAGCTTGTATAAAACCGACTACCTGGTTGGTTTTGTGTTTGTGTGCACAACATTATGCATTAAACAAATTCGAGACAGCAGGCTACCGACTACAACCTGTCAAAAATAGAATACATGCGTTTATATTGAAATAATTATTTTCAAGACAGCACGGCTATATGGCTACACGGTCATTGTTGTAGCTGTTGCCAACTTAGGCTAATTTATATTTTTGTCGGTGGCAATGAACAATTTAGTGCTGCGCTTGAAAATATTTCATTTTATTTGAGAATCAAAAGGTGGAAGAGAAATGAATTGAATTGCTTTTACATTCTTATATTTTATAAGTATATCTATATACACAAATAAATGTGTGTTTATGTTCTTTGTAAGCTTGAATAATTAATTTTATTTTCACACATATTAAAAAATTTAGCGTGGCACCACTGACATATGACTTTCTATAGCCAACAGCTATTTATTTACATTCGTAAACAACTGCTGTTGCCGCTTCTAAAATAATTAAGTAGGTGGCTACACGGCGATATTTGTAGCTAACGCCTCTTGTAGTCGTGTACTTGTAGTCGGTATCCTGCTGTCTCGAATGTGTTTAGTGCATTACGCTTAAAAGCTTCCATAAAAAAACTAAGAAAAAAAAATATTAAACATCTAAAATTTCTGCTGTATTTTTGATATTTCTCGACCAATTGTAGACCGATTGCTCACATAAATTTGCACATATACTAGGACTATCATTTCTAACAAGACGACATACAACGTTTTTTTGTCCGTTTTATATTTTAGATAAAAAAGCAAAAAAAATTAAAAAATGGAGGTAGTTGCACTTCAGAGCTTATAGCGCAGCTATTTATTTACCAATTAGCCTGAATTTCAGTAGCAACACTGAAGACAGAAATTTTCAACAAATTGACATACTAAACTTTTCTTTAGGTCTTTTAGGGACATCTGAAAGCTGATTTCAACATACACACGGACGAATAGATGGACCATTCAAACGGCCTCAATGTTTTCTTTTTAAGTCCGCTGAGAAACTTAAAATTAGTTGATATTCAACTAAGTTATTGGTTTATAAGTGCATAAAGCTACGGAAAGCCCATTTTTTACCCTTAACTCAGGATTTTGACAAATTCCAAAAACAGACACCACTTACCAGAAAGATATTAGCACTTCCCAGGTTTTTTTTTTGTTTTAAAGAAATTTATTCAAGTAACCAAGTTCGAAATTGAGTTTATATAATCATGATGAATTTATTTTTCATTAAAAAACAGTATTCCTAACAAAATCAAATATGTATATAAAAATGCATGTCAAGAATTTATTACAAACAATTAAAATAAAATATTTTATTCCAGTTATTATTATTTATTAAATGTGAGCTTTCTTTATCTCAGCACATTAAAATTATTAATGCGTCCCATTTGTCTCATGTTCAATTAATATGCAATTTTTTATTAAGAAGGTTTAAGCCATAAAATACAATGTTTTATTCATTTGGAATTAATTGATGCCTTTCTACTAATTAAAATAAGCTGAGTTTGCGGTCAAGATTAAGTAAACTTATTCATCTTCACTAATTTTTCATTTATATGTAGTAAGAAATTTTCTTTATGCCATAGAAAGCACAAAAGAACAAACTATAAATTTATAGTTTGACGTCAAGATTATGATCAATGCAAAAACCATTAATAATTATGGAACCAATAAAAAATATGTTGTTATTTTAGCGCGTTTTTCTTTTTCAAATAAATGCTTGTAATTTCTCACTATAATTTGAAGGGATACTTTAATGGTTGCACTGAAAGAATAATTCATTATTTTTCAACCAGTGACAACGTTTCATTAGACTAATGAAAATATGTCATTTATTGTATTGTTATTTTATAATGAAAAAGTGCGCTTTTACTGAGATACCCTTTATGTTGAACATCTTATGTTAAAATGTAGTTATATTTTTAATGTTGAACTGTACGAATGCGAATTGTTTGAGAAGAATTTTATTACTGGACTTACTTGTCGTACATATTGCGCTGTTTGGCATACATAAAGAGACTGGCCATGGGATCAGAGCCTGGAGATAACAAGAACACTAAAGGTATTTTCGTTGAACTATCTGCAAATGATGCATTTAAATCAAAAGGAGGCGGCTCCACAAATGAACGGTCCATGTTACGTGTAATGAAATTCTGTTGAGAAAATTAAAATGACATGAAAACACAATTAAAGAGGCAAACAATTTTGTAATCATTACGTATGTGTGCGTGTATGTGCACATGGATGTATGTATGTGTACATAATGAAAATTAAAACAAATAATATGAAATTTTCTTTTAATTTAGGAAATGTTTTTTTTTTGTCACGAATGCGATGGTGAAGCATATGAAGAATATTATTTTTATTTTAATTATCAGCTGAATATTTCTATGAAATTTTTGAAATAAAAATTGCAAAGCATATACATACATATTTATTTTATAATTTTTCTAGTCATTAAAACAAATAAAGCATGTGCTTGTAGGTTTAATAAAGTTTTTGTCACAAACAAAAAATATCAGATAAAAAAGCAAACGCCCAATTCAATAATTTATTTATGTTCTTTTAACAAAAAATAATTCAAAACCATTCAAAGTACAAAGAAAAAAAAACAAATCTTATATATAAGTAAAAAAAGAAATATAAAAAAACTTACTCTAACCGCTGGTACAACTTTATCCGGTCTTAAGCATTTCAATAATATCAAACTCAACATCTCATCAATTTTATCATATGGAGGCGGATACTCAGCTTCTTCCGGTGATGACAAATCATAAAATTTCTTCCATGACTCAATATCTTTTTCAAACTTATTATAAAAGTTTTCTAAGCTATTGTTCGAAATATGAATGTTCAGAAAAAAAAATGAAAAAAGAAATTCAGTCAAAGAAAAAATTTTAACATTGTTGGGATTATTTGGCATAAATTCAAAATACATACGTACGAAGAAACTTACATACATAGATCAGTATATGATTACTTATTCACTTTATAATGAAGAAAGTAATACAGACAGACATACTGATAGACAGACATTTTATTTTGTATTATGTTTCTATACAGAATTATTATCTACTTAAAGAAGTTTGTCGTTTCATGTGCTAATTTTCTATAAATAGCTGTCTCATTTACACTTACACTGATGTTAATAATGTGTGTCATGCAAACCAAAGACTTACTATTTATGTACATATTTACGTAAATAGATGTAGGGTATTTTTTCAAGCAAAATGAAAAATAACATAAAAACTTTAATTTCATTAAAAAAAATTATAAAGAGTATTATTATTTTAGGACTTTTTGTTTGAAGCACAATAACAATTTTTTTAGCATATCATAAAATAATATAACTTTAAAACTTTATGACTGATAGGACACCATTGTGAATCCCCTAATTGTTTTTGTAAGCTTATTCTACAATTATAAGCTTGCATATTAGGGCGGGTCGATTTAAAAACAGCACAAATTAAAAAAAACTCGTATTTTAGGGATCAAAGGAGCCGTACCTCTAAAATGTATTTTGATGTTCCGAAGGGTCAAATTTTGAAAGGGATTACCAGTATTTAACCCAAAAACAGCACAAGATTCTTGTTTCATTTACATATGTTCTGACTAAATAAATTTCAAAAGAGAAAAATTAACTCCAAAAATAAAAAACATCGCTGATTTTTTCTTGTAAAGTGCCAAAAATTTTGATTTTTTGAAATGTTTGTATGGGGAACCCCCCAGGGGTGGTTCCAGAGGGTGTGGCATTGGCATAGGTGGGTCGGCCCTCCAAAATTAGTGGGGGTCGATCATACATTTTAACTTGATTGAGGCACTCTAAATGGGTCAAAGTGAAATTTTTCAAAATTTGACCCTTCGGGTCAAAGGTCAGGACAACAAAATACATTGTAGAGGTGTGGTTCCTTCGGCAAAGTTTATTACTTTGATCCTTAGAATACGATTTTCCTTGTAATTTGAGCGATTTTTTTGCCTCCATACAAATCGCCCTATTGCACATATAAGGTTAATTATAAGGGTGTCGTTTTGCTTATACTAATATTTTTCTTCTCATTTGGTTTGTTGGGTTTAAAATTTTGTTTTTTGCGAATGTGTCTGAGTGTTTTTTATCGTTTTCTTCCTACAGGCATTCGTTAATAGTTTCAAGCCTGGGGCCAAGTAACCGCATTCGAAATAGAGTACTTTGTTATCGAAATGTTGTTAACGTGGATCACGGCACTCGTTATCGTAACGTATTTACTCGAAGTTGCACTCGATTTCTAATGTACTATCGAAAACAAATAAACTCTATCGTTTTGCAGCGAAACAAAACAAAATAAAAAGAAAAAAGAAAGAAGTAATAAAAAATGTAAGTATTCTCCTGATTTTTTCCAAAAATTTGCGCAAAATATATAATTTTAATTGTTTTTTAGGGAAAGTGAAGATCAAAAAAAAGATTGCCCAGGAACTAGTGGAAAAAAATTAAATAATAGAAAAATCGCTTTCACAACAAATATAAATAAAGTAAATGGAAAACAAAAAGAATTATTATTTTATCATTTTGGAACACAATTTGTTTTGTATTTCCTTTGTCACGAATTTCACAACTTTGCACATAGTACTTTAATTAAAGTTTTTTTAAATATTTTTAAAAATTTTACAGCTTTTCACCAGTTTATTTATTTTTTGTTTTCTTTTTTTGTTGTTTTTCTTATTGCCATATGCTTACAGCAATGTAAAAGGTAGTAGTAGGTAATGTAAATTACGATCGAATAGCGTGATCCAAAAAATTTCAGCTATCGAAATATTTCTCTACACGAACGTGCACTCGATATCGAATGCCGTCATTGTCCAACCAAAAGCTTGATATTTACTTAAAAAATCTTAACTTTAACTATAAGTAACTTGCAAATAATGACCCTACGTAGCAGCTTGCCTTTTTCAAATTACAGTGGTTCTTCGTTGGTATTGGCAATTAATTTATGAAGCTTTTGTTGAAGCAGCATGTTGCATTGTGATGGCTTACTATAAGCCAAAAGTCGACGCGCTGCTGTTTTAGTTGGAAATGAGCAGCGTTGAGAAGAGCTAGAAAAAATAAGTTACAATTTGCCTAAAAAAGGCTAGAAAAAACTAAATCAATCACAAAAGAAAAAGCTTGGAAAAATTATAAAACTATCGCTTAAAATTCCAAAAAATAATTATGATTTTTATAAAAAGTCAAAAAGAGAACATACAATGACAAGAACTAAAGAAAATAACATTGTTTTAAACATGTTTTCCTTTTTGAATAGTTTTCTAGATATCGACTTGCACTATCCGAAAAAAAAATAAATTTCGAATCAAAGCTAAAACGTTTATCTATACAACGCAAAAGAAATCAAGTCTATATTATGACTAAAAAGGTAAACCTTTGCTTTTTTTTAAAAGTGACAAAAAAAAATGTTCGCACTATCCGCACACATAAAACTTTTATTTAAAATGTTACTTTAGTTGATTTTAAAAATAATAGCAACTTAAACGAACATTGTGCAGCCTAATTTTAAATTTAATCCAATTCAAGCTCGAAGTTTATAGAACATATTTTTTGTTCAGGAATTTTCTTCAGCCTTAGTTTGTTTATGTGTGATTTAGTTTCATTTTCCCAAAACTTAAATAAAAAGCTATTTAAGGCTATTTTGAAAATGATAAAAGGCTTGGAAAAAAGCTAGAGGCTAAATCATAAATTTTAAGGCTATATGCGAGAAATGAAAGCTAAATCTAGCCTAAAAAAAGGCTAAAATGGCAGCGCTGGAAAAAAGTGACTTTCTCTATCGCTTGGAATCGAAATAGAGAGCATGGCAGTAAAATTTTAATTGTTTTTGAATCTTGAACAATTTTTGCAAATACAAACACATCATTTCTAAATTTAAAGAAATAAAATCTATTAAATTTAACCACTTTGCTTTCGAACAAAGGAGTTGTTTGTTTTTAAAAATATTTTCAATTAATTTGTTTGTTAAATTTGAATGAAATTTTTAAACTAAAAAAAATTTTTCTTTAATTAATAGTATATTTGTTAATTTTTTATTTTTAAAAAAATTTTTCAATAAAAAATTTTAATAATACTATTATAGTTATTGTATTAAAAACTTAGATTGTTAGTATTTTTAATAAAATATTTTGAAAATGGAGAGTTAACCCATTACGGTTTTTCCTTTTAATAAATAATTTAATTTTAGTGTACACAAAGCCTTTTTTTTATCTTTTTGTTAATAGATTTTATATCAACAGCTTCTTTTTGTAAGGAAGCAAAACATTTCTTTTTTATAAACAAGCACCTGAAATCTAATTTTGTGCAACGTTTTTGCCATATCTACAAATAACAACAAATTAACCCTTAAACATATTCTTAGTTTTTAATTATTTCAGACGTTTAAGATGATATTTTATTATTAGTGTCTTCAAAAACTTATCTTAGCAGCAGAGTGGCTGGGGTGCTAGGTAATATTTGGCAGGAATATTAGCATTTATACTGACAATCGAATTGAAATAAATCCTTGGTGGGTGCCTATTCGACTTTCGATCTGGTCAATTACAAATTCTCACGAAAGGTAGCAAGCCGATCCCTGCATTCGATAGCGCCTGGACCTTACAGGTAGCGTTCTTCAAACTTAAGCTCACACTGGTCCTTCAGTGCCTTCTCTTGATGTCAAACTCATTCTTCTCACATAGTTGCTAAAACTACATTTTGTCTTTGTTGCTGTCACCACATAGCTCAATTGATCTCTCTAAATCCTCAGTAAATCCCTGCTCAAATTGCTATTCATTCTTCGCTTTACTACTCATCTATTTGTCCATCCATATGAACTATTCGTGTACCGTATATAAAGCAAATTTTTTTCATTTATTTTTTGTTAAATCTATGTTTTACTGGTTTAAAAATTTCTGGTATAAAAACATCAGTTCAATAATTTCCTTAAATAAATTTAGTATTTCATGTTAAGGGTTGAGTCTTTTTTTTCATAATAAATAAAAGAAAATCAATATTGAAAACTGTCAAACAACAAATTTTTCCATAAATAAGTTAACTAATTTGTTTTTAAGCAAATAGTTTGTTAAATTCTCTAAACCTGCATTCGTATTTTTTTAGTTTTATTTTAGCTTTATATAAATAAATTTAAAATTTCCAGTGATTTCCTTAATTGTTTAAATTGAAAAGCTTAGCTTTGTTATTTATTTAATACAAAATTTCAAAGTCAGCACTTTAATTTAAGATCTGGTATCTATTAATACCATTTAATTAATTAAATATTGCTGCTTCGTAGAATACCCTTAATAAACATTTATTTCTTATACAAATTTAAAAGATAACCAACGAACAATTTAATATTAAATAATCTGCTGTTTTTTGTCACACAAGCGAGTTAATTGTATAGAAATTACTAAAATTTATTTTTTAAATTTAAAGCTTTCCATATAAATTACTTAAGCGACTTAATCACATTTTTACAAAAACAACTTTCTGAAAATCAAAAGAAATACAAAATTGTTTTTTTTTAAATATTTTTTTTTAATATTTAAATTTTATTATTGAGCTTTAGTCTTTTTATAAGAATTATTTATTATTTTCAATATTTCGCCTTATTGTGGAAAGCTTCTTCAGGAAAATTATAAATATTAATAATAATAAATAACAAAAATTTTTTATTAATATTTATAATTTTCCTGAAGAAGCTTTCCACAGGAAGGCGAAATATTGAAAATAATAAATAATTCTTATAAAAAGCTAAAGCTCAATAATAACTAATTATATATTTATATAAAATCAATAGTCTAAATAAATAATTACATAAATTTAATATTTTAAAAATAAAAACCAAATTTAAGAGGAACTAGAAATGCGCAATGCGCAAGTTCAGCAATTAATAAGATAAAGCACAATTTACACTTGTTGCCTTCTTCGCTTATTAACTTAAAATAAAAAATTTTACAATTTACTTGCGTAATACAAATCACAAGCTTCATTTGCACATTGCCAGACTTTAGCACTGAAATTGTGTAGTATAAGAGCGGTAGTACAGATGTAACTTAATTTCTTTTTTATTATTTGTTGGCGTATCAACTAAAGGGCTGCACAAGCATACTTTAAAGCTATACGAGTAAATGATAACAAACATGTGTAATATTTATATTATAATAATAAGTGCTTGTAAGCCCTTTCAAGTATGCTTGCGCAGCCCTTTAGTATCAACTAAGTACTAAGTGAGTGCTAACAGCTTTTGTTTTTCGTTGGTGACATTCAACCTGTGAATAAAGCTATGTACAAACGGTTGTCAGATCTGACAATATTGTAAGGTCTGGCAATGCTCTGACAACAAAACATTGTCAGCAAAATATAAATTGCCAGTTCAGACGATTGTAAGAAAACCTTACAATTTCATTGCCAGACAATTGTCATACAATAAATTTATCTGCCAACAAATATTGTCAGTTCACACTGTTGTCAGATTATTGTATAGCAAAAATTGTCAGATATGTTGTTAGATATTGCCAGAACTGTCAAAAAGAAATTATTATTTAATTAGAATATTTTGTCTAACAAAACTGAAAGAGAATTGTTTTATTTTATGTTTGTATTTTGTTTATATTGTTTTTTTGCTAAATATATACGCAATTGCATAGAGGAATTGGATTGAGTAGATTTGTTAACTTTCGTGCTTTAAAAAAGATCATCGGCTTGAAGTATCTTCAAGCAATTTGAAATTGCTCGTCAGAGACTTGGCCTGAATTTTTTGGTATATTTTTTTTTTATAACAACTGATGTGCGGAGACTTGCCCATTTTCTTTAGCAATTATTCAAACTTACATGGATGCAATCTACGACTTCTTGCCTTAACAATTTTTGGAAAGTTTATATTCCAGCCAACCAGCATTCCATAAACTTCGCCGTACCTTAACTTCTTTTATTGGTTTGATTATATTTTAATGTCATCACATGGATTTTACTTTTTTGTTGTAAGATTTTTGTTTGTCCCTTGATTTTTTCCCACCTTCAGGCCTTTTTGGTCACTGCAAAATGATATAGAGTCAATTGCTCACAGCAGCAGTCTATAACGAAGGTGTTATCGCTATCCATATTTTATTTCACTTGTTTTTTTAATTTTTATTAAGTTTTGGTTTGTTTTTGAAAATTGATGTATATTGCCAATAGAAATAAAGAGTGATTTTTTTGCTATTATCTTTTTGGCAACTCTAGTTTTGACAGCTCACGCACGTTTTGTATCTTGTGTCACTGTCAAACATCTTCAGTTTGGTCTATAATTTAATCATGAATCGTCTTACAAACGAACAACGCTTGCAAATTATTGAATTTTATTACCAAAATGCGTGCTCTGTTAAGAAAGTTCATCGCGCGCTTCTTCCATTTTATGGTCAGTTTAATCGACCTACTGAGGCTTCTATTCGGGCTATTGTAACAAAATTTCGCACCAAATTTACATTGTTGGACATTAAACCACCAACACGCTTACGTAGAGTGCGAACTGAAGAAAATATCGCAGCCGTATCGGCCAGTGTTGGTGATGACCGTGAACTATCGATTCGGCGCCGTTCGCAGCAATTGGGCCTCTGTTAATCCACTACGTGGAAAATTTTGCGGAAGGATTTGGGTGTGAAGCCTTATAAGATACAACTGGTGCAAGAATTGAAGCCAAACGACCTACCACAACGCCAAATTTTTGGTGAATGGGCTCTTGAAAAGTTAGATGAAGATCCACTTTTTTATCGAAGAATTGTGTTCAGCGACGAGGCTCATTTCTGGTTGAATGGATACGTGAACAAGCAAAACTGCCGTATTTGGAGTGAAGAGCAGCCAGAAGCATTGCAAGAGCTACCAATGCATCCACAAAAACAACCGTTTGGTGCGGATTATGGGCTGGCGGCATCATTGGGCCGTATTTCTTCAAAGATGATGCGAATCACAACGTTACTGTGAAAGGTGAGCGCTACCGTGCGATGATAACAAACTTTTTTTTGCCCAAAATGGAAGAGCTTGACTTGCATGACATGTGGTTTCAACAAGACGGTGCCACATGCCACACAGCACGCGAAACAATGGACCAATTGAGAGGCGAGTTCGGTGAACAGTTTATTTCACGCTTGGGACCAGTCAATTGGCCGCCCAGATCGTGCGATTTAACGCCTCTAGACTATTTTTTGTGGGGCTATGTTAAGGCTAATGTCTATAGGGACAAGCCCGCTTCGATTGACGCACTGGAAGCCAACATTGCCAACATTATTCGTGAGATACCGGCCGAAATGTTGGAAAGAGTATGCCAAAATTGGACTAAGCGGATGGACCATTTGAGGCGCAGCCGCGGCCAACATTTGCATGAAATAATCTTCAAACATTAAATTATATTGACCCAACTATCGATCCAAATAAATATTTCATGCATTTTTCTGAATTTTATGTGTTTTTTTTTTTAAATTTCCGATAGTTCTTATAAAATCACCTTTTATTTCTCTGACAATGCTACCATTGTCAGGCGCATTAATTTAAATAGATCTGACAATAAAAAATTAGCTTACAATGTCTGACAATAGCAAGAAAGAGTGTTCACACGATTGTCAGATGTCTGACAATATTATTGTCTTACAATGTGCTGACAATGCTTTTTCTGACAACGTTGTAAGACAATAATTGTAAGTTCATACGGTTGTCAGATATATTCTGAACATTTGCTGACAATAATTGTAAGATCTGACAACCGTCTGTACATAGCTTTTCATAATGTTTTTTTTTAAATACACGTTTTTTCTTAGTTTCGGCCTTTTTTTTTAAATTAAAAATTTAACAACAATAGACACAAAGAACAATTATGTTCATCCATAATGAAAATAGAATATTGCATTAAATCGCAATTCTTTGAGTATCTACTTTTATATAAATAATATACATTAATTCATCGCTTTATCGTTTTTACCCTTTCTCTTATTATGAAAAGAACTTTATGGCAGACTTCGAGAATTTTTTTCCAAAAAAGATACAATTTCTCTGAGAAGAATTCCATATGACGGACAATATTTTGTAAGAAAATAATTGCTTACAAATTCTGAAATGTACATAAATGCTACTGCTTTATTAAGGCTGTAGTGTTGGACAAATTTAATCAAAATATATTTTTATAGAATTAAATCGGGCAACTCCAATTAATTAAATGCACCATGTAAACCTCGACGAGCAATTCGATGTTTTGTTATAGCTTCTTCTAACAATATATTTATTGATCCATCTCTAAATTTGTTGTTTTAAAATTAAAATTTTAAATTTCACTCGTATATTTATTTTGCAAACTTCTTATTCACTAAGTAACGATGACCCTTTTGCATTTAAAGAGGAATAAAAATTTTAAGGGGAAAAAAATTTCACTTTTTGTTACCATGGGGAGTGATTAAATTTGTAAAAATTTTTTATTTAGTTTAATTTTAAATTTTTAAATTATTTTTGCTATACAATACGCAAGCATATATTTTCTGTTCAATTATAGCGGAGTTCACTCTTGCTGGCATATGCAATTAAATCAAATGTGCACCTATTTCTTGCTACAATGCGTGAGTGACCTTTTCTACGACTGTAGCAAAAAAATTATCACAGCTGATTCCATAGAGAATAAACATAAACAGAACACTCATTTATATTTTTTCCTTTAAAGAAAATTTGCGTATTAAATAAATCCTTGAACCAAAGGCAATGCCAAAGTTAACAGAAAAAAACACAATCATAAATTTTCTGGTTCAAAATGTTTTGCATGAAATTAAATTTCAAAATTTTTTTGTTTTGTTTATTTTTTTTACATAGAATGCGTATGGAGAACAGAGTACGACATTAGCTAAGTCGCAGGACATTTTTGAAACTTAATGCCGTGACGCATTGTTGTATGAAAGTGCTTGTAATTTTGTTTTTACTCATGTAGTTTTATATAAAAATATAATTTTCCTTTATTTTAGCAGTGCTTTTCAACCAAACCTAAATTCGATTTAAGCGTACGTTGGTAATTTACATGTCGCCTACTACCGCCGTATAATTTAATAACTATGAGCTTTAGTTGTTTATTTCGTTCAGCTGTATTGATGGTGCAAACTTTTTGAGTTTGTTTTTGCAATGATTTTCAGTCTTGCGAATTTTATAAACCGGTGCAAATCTCAGTTTCATATATTTTGCTGTTGTGAGGTCCAAAATTGCCACACTTGCAATATTTGCAAGACTTGAAAGGGTAGTTTGCACTTAAGAGTGAAAACCGCTTATGTTTCCCCTTTTTTATCAGTATTTTTATCGATTCGTTTCGTATAGAGTATTAGACTGTTAGCTGGAATTCTTTTGCTGTTTAGAAACGTTTACTGGGATGCATTGTTTATTATTTTAATACAGTATGATTTCTTTTAAGTGCTTTTAATACCATTATTTGCCTGTTTGTAAATAAAACTGCTAAAATATTTTCTATGCCATAAAAAGTTATACAAACGTATACACTCGTATGTAAGCAAACATGCAGTTACATCTACTTCATACTACCATTCTATGCAAATAGACTTTAAAGACATACAAAATATAAATACGCTTATTTTTTATTTAGTAAATGTATTTTCTTTTATATAAGAATATAATCACAATTTTGCTTACCCTTGCAAATTGCTGGCCAGCACAATTTGAAACCAAGCCTTTTCAGGAAGCCATGCTGATGCTGGATTAGAAGGAATAGTTTGCAAACCAACGCCTCCCGTTAAAAAGAACAACAAATGGGATTTATTTATTTTACCCTTGTTTTATTATAATTTTTTTTTTTCAATTTTTGTTTAGAGCAATTTTTGTAATTAAACCAAACAAGAAAAAGAAAAAAAGCAAGAAAATAAATTCAAGTTAAGAGTGTAGCCAGTCAGTAGCAAATTGCAACGACAGCACCAGCAATAGCAGTACCAGCAGCACCAGAAGGTCCACCAGCATTGGTATCATTAGTTAAACGTTGTAGTAGAGTATGAAACAGCAGTTGCATTTGAAGGCACCAAACAAAAAATTATACAGACATGAAAATATAAAGTAAATGAAACATCATGGCATTAAATCAAATGAAAATACAATAAATAAATAAAAATTGTAAATGCAAAATTAACAAAAAAAGAATTTTTGTTGAATAGTATTAATGTAAAATACATTTTAATAATGACTGAAAAAATGAGTAATGATGATAAAAAAGGATTTATTTCAAACGTATTTTCTCTAATATTTTATCTGCTATTTAATATTGAAAAATTTAAGCTCATTATAAATTTTTATCTAATAAAACACACAAATATTTTCCAAGTAGTTGAACATTTATAAGGCAAAACGCTTCTTTCGAGTGTTTTTAAATGTATATGTCCGAGTAGTATCATCTCTTGTTACAATCATCATAATTAATGCAATAATTTTATATAAAATAAATAGTACCTAAATACTAGAGCAATGCACAGGCATAATAACACAACACTACAAACATGTATAAAATTGTATAACAAAAAGTGCCATTTCAAATATTAAATTATTTCTTGAAAAAAATTTAAATGGTCTTATAGCAAATCAAAGTTTAATTAATAAAAAAAAATTATTTATTTAGTAAATAACCTTTAATTTTCTAAAAGAAATTATTTATATCTGTCATCTCATTGATAAAATAAATTGTCAACTAAAATTAATGTTCAAAAATTTCCTTGCTCTAAAGAGCAAAAAATTTTGGATACAAACATTTGTTTTATTTTTGATAAGTTATTATCGCCTTCTTACAAAAATCACCAATAGGTTTAGTTCGATGTTTTGAACGGAATTAAAAAAAATATAATTAAATTTCTTGCTTTTTATTAAAAGAATCTTTTTTTTTTAAATTTGTAAGTCTTTTCCCACCCCAATTAAACCAAAAAACTATTTTAAAAATTCGCAAATGGAGCGGATTCGTATTCAGAATACCGAATACAGAACACCGTTGAATATTTCAACGTTTTTAGTTGAGATTTTTTTTTTTCGTAAGATATGAGAGGCTGCTTCACACATCTTATAGCATTTTGTTATGAAATATTTCAAAAAACTCAAAATAATATCGGCTCTAATTTATTTTCATTCAATTTGTTTTCATTCAATTTCAATTTAAGACATATTCATGTAAAAGGTTTGTTGTACTTGAAATTTTTTTTTACAAGCCAGGGAAAAAATTATGCTCGCATAAAAATAGAACTCATACTCGCAACTATAAAAATAAAACTAATGCTAATGAATGCAAGACTTAGGAGGAATTTGTAATAAAAAATAATGCTGTTATTGTAATAAGTGTACTAAAAATTGGTTTTTGCATTAGATTTGTAAAGATTCTATTCCTTAGGGCTTACGGTTGAAACTGGATGAGAATTTAAGATTAAATCTAATGGCAACAGAAAACAACTTTTGTTGTAGTAACTAAAAACTTATATAAAAATTTCTACACATAAGTAAAACATCGGTTGTAAGAGATAATTTTTTTTTTTAAATCAAGAATTCAGTTGTGACAATCAAATTTTATAGTTGTAGCAACTGAAATTCGTTAATATAGATCAAAATTTAACTCCCTTAAAAACATCTCAAGTGGTAAGACTTATTGTTAGAAATAATAATGTTTATAAAACACTTTAACTACAATGTAAATTCTACATCAAGTTTGCTTTATAATATGCTTTGTATTACATGTCAGAAGTTTTTCAGTTAGTTCGATAAAATACATTGTACTGAATAAAAGAGAATTTTATTATTTAAATAAAATAATTCATTATAATTTTATAACACTTATTTTCTATTCTGATGAATAAAAAATTCGACTACCACAATTGAATTTTTGATTGGTAACATATTTATTTAGTTCTCAAAACCGAAGTTGTTTTCTTACTATCCGTTTCATTACATTAATGCAAAAAGGGGTTATTAAAATTATATTAATAAAAATTTTTATAAAACATATTATACATTATCAGTTACTTTGAACTTATTCATTCATCTAATTAAAAATTTCATTTAGATTCAACCAAAGAAACAAAAAAATTGTATTAATGAAAAGTTTTTACTAAAAATATTAAAAATATTTCTTTTAAGCTTCTTTCATTCATAAATTGAAAAGATTTTATTAAGTTGTGAAATTTTTTATGGAATCAATGAGACAATTTTAATATTTAAAATCATTTCATTGAATTTATGGTGTTTATTCTTGTTGATTACGAAAAACAACTCAGTAGTGCGATTAAGTAATTTATTACGAATATAGTGCAACGATATTTTATTTGCTACGATAAAAATCATTATTTGCAATGATTATTTATGTGCTGTTAGCTTCGAATATTTTTGTCGAATTCCATCAAATTCGTTATATTTATTTTTTCGATACGAATGTTCGTAATAAAAGTTACCGAATCGCACTACAGCAAGCCTGTTTCAGCGCAAATAAGTATGTTAATTTACTGAACTTTTTTTCAGTTTGTGTTGAAAAAAGACCAAAAGTAAAAATTTAATTGTTTAAATAACGTTAAGAGAAAAATATGAATTTAAAAACTTGTCTTTTTGTCAATATTTTAAAAATAAACAATTATTTAGTTTAGCACAAAAGTTATACATAAAAAAATAATTAAATTGCACTTACCTTTGAAATCATTATACCTAAACACATTACCAACGATATGACCAATTTATCTTTTTCAAATAAAGATCTGCACACGTTCTGATAAACTGATTTTGTAAAATAATTATTTAAATGTGCCAAACGTTCACTTAATACAGTTGATTTGGTTGCCTTAATGATGGCATTCACAAAGAGATTCAAAAACCAACTTAAAGAGTATTGATACATTGGATCAATGTTTGCCAATTCACTGATGCAAAAAAACAGTATGGCCGAATGTTGGGCTACAGGTGCATAACGTTGACGCGCTTCATCAATTTCCGCTTCGGTAGCAACTGCAATAATTTGTTTCTCTTGAATTTGTTCAGATAAGATTTTGCTTGATGACAAAATGTTAATAGCATTTTCATCTTCCAATACATTGCCTTCGGATGTTGACAGTACCTGTTTTCAAAAAATTGTTGTTGTTGAAAACGAGAAAATTAATAAAATCGAAGACATATTTACTCAAAAAGAATATTTGCTTATTTGCATGTGCTTGGGTGTGTTTGTATTTACGATTTTACTCGATTATACTTTTGTGAGGAGAAATGCAGTTGAAAATTCATTTATTAAAAATGAAAAAAGAAAGAAAGTCATACAACTGAAAACCATAATGACTATTGAAAAAGTTTGTTGTTACACTAAAAGAGTTATGAGTAAGGCATTTGAACATTTAATAAAATTTAAGCAATTTCAATGATTAAAGAATTGAAAATTATTTTGAAATGAAAAAAATTCTATTTCTTAAAAAAAATACCATTATTAAAAGCAGAAAGATTTTCAGTACTTAAAATTATAACGTATATATGTATATATTGATATTTTAAACTAAATGATGACCTTTTCAAATAGCTTTAGGTGTGTAGCATATTGTTTGTGTTTTATGCTTTTGACATAAATTGATGCATACTGTTTTTAATATTCTTCCAAAGCTTTAAGAAAAATAAACAGTGATTCAATTTTTTCTTGTTTAAATAAAAACAACTACATGCAAAGAAAAAAGATGGTTGAATTTGGTCACCTCAAACTTGTGTGTTCTTCATAAAAATATTATTATTAATTTGAAGGATCTAAACATTATTCTGATCACGATAAACATGTTTCTAGTTGTTTTTAACCGTACTATGTTTAGTGTCTTAGATCAGCCGTATCATTATCATATTATTTTTAATAAGATTTTAACTCAAACCATAAATATGTTTATAGTAAACGTAATAATGAGAATATATCGTTGAATGTAAATTGTTTTCTATTTTGTCTCTTCGGCAACCATATAAAAAAAGTGAGTATAAAGCAAAAACTTAATCGTTCAAACTCAATTGAGCTTTGTGGCTAAAGTGGTAGAGTGGCGAGTTAATGCTTCTTAATTAAATATTCCAAAGTTCGAATCCTGGTAGAGTCAAATAATATTAAAAAAAATTAATTCAAAGCTGCTGTATTATGTAATAAATAAATACAAATTAATAGAAATGAAAAAGTCAATGAAATAAAAAAATTTTATTTATACAAAAAAATTTATATAAAATATTTTTTTTTAATTCATATTAAAAATTTTTTATAAAATATTTATGTAAAATATGTATGTATTAAAAAAAATTTAAAAAATTTTAGTCCTGACCGAGGGTTGAACCGCAAGTTCTGCAGTTGAAAGGTAGTTTTAATATCTTTGATTTAAAAATATATATGGTTAGATGTAATCATAAATCTAACCATACAATGTTTATACCAGAATATGGTTGCTTCAATTATATTTTTTCTTTGCGTGTACCCTTATACTCGTACATGTATAAATATGAAGCTTTATTAAGTTTTCATTCATACATAATAACAGATTGATGCAACAGAAAATCTTTACTTTGATGTTTCTTTTTTTGCCCTTCACTGTAGGCAAGAGTAAGTTTGTGATTTCGTTTAAATTTCCATACCGTATATGTTGTACCAGCTCATAAAATATATATATTCTGGATCCTTATAAATAGCGGAGTCGACTTAGGCATGGTCGTCTGTCTGTGTAGTCGTTGAAATAAACTGTTTGAAGTATCTAAGCTAAACACTAATCTCTCAGTTGTTACTGTCTTCAGATTGCTATTGATTTGTATATTGCTATTTTGTACAAAATACAAAATACAAAACGGACAAAGAAACGTCAAAAATGCAATGACAAAATATATGCAAAATGGCATGATGGTTTTCGACTTTCACCGTTAATTTGAAAATCTTTATTTGATATTATATATTTATTTAAATATTTGTGGCTTAAAAAATTTAATTTATTTTGTATTCTTCAAATTATGAGTACCGACAGCCATTTTATTGCTTTTAAAAACTAATTAATTCCAAAAAAAATTATTTTAATTAATATTTGCCATTTAATTAACAATGTTATTTTTAACTTTTTTTTTAATATTTAAGAAGAATTTGCAAATGAAAATATAAATATTTGCGGATATAACAGTGAAGGGTATATCAGACTCGGCATTGCCGAATTTAACTACAATCTGAGAAAGAGAAACAAAAATATAAAGAACATATACATAAGTATGTATGTATGTATTTATATATGACGTAGAAATGGCTTGTCATTCAAATGCTGGTTTTAATTATAAATATTTTCCTTTATATCCATCACCATTTCATTTGTAATTACTAAAAAATAAATTTCCATACAACTACGAAATTTATTTACACATGGAGTTATACATATATATTTCATTGGAGAGTTTGCCATCGAAATCGTACTGCAAAACTTGTCAAGACGAGAACAGGAAAAGTCAATAAATATGTCGAGCAAGTACTTCAGAATTAAAAATTGGAACAAACTTTCGAATAGTCACGACTATAATTAAATAAATTTTTCGAATGAACTAATTTCTTAAAATTAAATTAAAATGAAAAAGAAGAAAGAAAAAATGTTCTTCTATTTTCTTATTCTCCCTTTCAGCGTTTCCATTTTAGCCTTTTTAAGGCTAGATTTATGATTTAACCTCTAACTTTTTTCTAGCCTTTTTTGTTTTACAAAATAGCCTTTTTGGGAAAAATATAAACAAATCTTTATCTATGAAACTGAAAATGAAACCTATTAGGTGTGCAAGCTTGCTTCCACCGTTTTGCAATAGATGGCTCTAGCGGTAAGTGGTAGTCGAAACTCGTCATTTGCTGGAGGTTTTAATTTTGTGCGGCTGAGGCTCATCGAATGCTCTCAAATACCTATGGTGAGGCCGCTATTATTTAGTAAAATGACGTCCCAAGATTGGTTTCAACGCTTCAAGAACGGTGATTTTGACGTCGAAGACCGGTATGGCGGCGGAAGAGAGAAGGTTTTCGAAGAAGCATTACTTGATCAAGATTTGTGTCAAACGCAACAAGAATTGGCAGGATCAATGGGAGTGACATGAAAGACATGAGAAAGATTCAGACACAAGGAAATTGGGTGCCGTACGAGTTGAAGCCGAGAGATGTTGAACGGCGTTTGTTTGCTTGTGAACAGCTGCTTGCAAGGTAAAAACGTAAGAGATTTCTGCATCGCATTATAACTGGGGACGAAAAATGGGCTAATTACGATAATCCCAAGCGCAGAAAGTCATGCGGATATCCCGGCCATTCTTCCACGTCGACGGCCAAACCGAATATTCACGGTTCCAAGGTTATGCTCTGTATTTGGTGGGACCGGCTCGGCATAGTGTATTATGAGTTGTTAAAACCGGCTAAAACATTCACAGGCGATCGTTATCGAATGCAATTAATGCATTTGATCCGAGTATTGAAAGACAAACGGCCGCAATACAACGAGAGGCATGATAAAGTGATTTTACAGCATGACAATGCTCATGTTGCCAAAGTGGTTATACTTGGAAACGTTGAAATGGGAAGTCCTACCCCACCCACCGTATTCTGCAGACGTTGCTCTCTCGGAATATCACTTGTTTCGATCAATGGCACTTCCGGTCTTATGAAGAAGTTCAAAATTGAATCCATTCGGGGATCGCTTCAAACGATGACCAGTATTTTCAACGCGGGATTCGTACGCTGCCCGAAAGATGGGAGAAAGTAGTGGCCAGCGATGGACCATACTTTGAATCATAAATGGATAACCAGTTTATTACAATAAATTTCCGAAAAAAAAAGGCGGAAGCATACTTGTACACCTAATAATTAGCTAAAATAATATTTTCGATAAAACTTTGATATGATATATTGATAAATTTGTGGAACGAAGGTAATTTCATAAGTGAAAAAAAAATATTTGGCTTCTAACTTGTAAAATAAAAATGCACTTTATTCTTAATTAATTAATTATTGTTCTATTTAGTATTTAGTTAACTAGTATTACCATTTAGTAATGCAGAGGTTGCTCGCTTTAGAGTAAGACAAAGCAAGCGAAATGTTAGAATAGAAATCGCATTAAACAATAAATTATTACCTAATTTTACTTCAATTTAACATTGAAGGTTAAAAATAATTGAATTCGCTTATAAGTATTTAAAGTCGTGTGGAAAACGACCTTATTTTTTTTAGTTTTTGATATTTCATATTATTCTTTTTTTTAAAAATAGCTTATATTTTTCTAGATTCTGGCAATGCTGCTCCCTTTCTATTTATCCTTTAGAAGGGACACAAGATGAATTAAATTTCAAAAACTGTTTACTTTCCACAAAAAATCAAAAGACTATTAATATTCATGTTTTCGTTTTAAATTAAAATTTCTAGTGTACATAGTAAAATTTCTAATGAAATTATATTTCGAACATTTTTTTATTATTTCTTCGTGTAAAGAAAGAAATATTATGGTATCAACAAAAAAAAACCTTGGATTTAAATTTATTAAAAATTTCTTTATGTATTGATTGTACTCGTAATTTGCTAACCAACATTTTAAAATACCAAAAAAAAAAAAAACAACAACAACTGCCTGCTGTATCCAAAAAATAAAACTACAATTTTTGTATTGAATAAAATCAGAACTTGCAATTTTTTAATTGAATTGTCAAGAACAAATAAAAGTTATAAAAATTAATAAGTTTTCATATCCCTAAGCAAAAATAATAAAAATAAATTTTTTACGAACACAAAAAATAGTTGAAACATTTTTATTGGTGAGCATTGCTTTTGATATTATATTTTGCTTCATTGCAATATAAATATAGTTAGGGTGGTTCAAATTATGCCTATTAATAATAAAATGTAGTGAAAAGAGTTCTATTTAGTTATAATTCACATAAAGTTTGTATCAATATTAAATTATTTTGCTGCATGGAAATTTTGAATAAAAATTCCCCTGCAGTTTTTTTTTAATTCTTTAATTTAAGGAATACCCCGTGAAACAAAGAATGAATACTTGGGAAGTGATATTATTTCTGGTAGGTGTTGTCGAGTATAACAAGAACCTCTTTTTAGAAGTTGCCAAACACCCCCAAAATCTTGAGTTACAGGTAAAAAAAACTGGTTGAATATTAGCCGATTTTAATTTTACCAGCGGATTTATAAACACTGAGATCAATTAAATGGTATATACATTATTTAAATAGCCTTGAGAAATCTGTACGTATTTCTCTACCTAAAAAAATTTTTAATATTTTTCAGTCATCTTTTAAGTTTGGAGACGCTTTTACACAGTATTTTATGAAGGAACCGTACAATTTTTGTATTTTTTTTTTCAAAATATATTTATTTATGAGTAAAACAAAACATTTTTTAAATCGCTTAAAAAGTTACTGAGTTATTAAAATTTTTTATTAAAACAAAATTTTTTCCAATAATACAATTTGTTGGCCATTCCACTCGAAAATGTTTGCGTGGCATTTTTTTTAAAACTCAGCATCAGCAGTATCCCTTTAAAGTAACCAATAATAATTTTGAATCATTTTTTGGTGAAAATGTTAGCCTTTTTTTCGCTAACTGTCCCAGGTTGTCTGGGAAAAAGTCCAAATGTGAATTTTTATTTTTACGCACTTATAAATTCATTCACAATCGCGACATAGTCGTCGCTTCTGTGATTGTTGCACTATGTGATAGTTTTCTTAGTAATCACAAAAGCGACGAATATGTCGCGGTTGGTGGCGCAAAGCATATTGTTTTATTAGGGACATTGTTGTTTTAAGCGTTTTAATTTCTTTTTCTTTATTCATGTACAAAATGAAAATGATAACCATCCTGAAGTTTAATTTGAAAAATATGAAACTACACCTGCTTCTCTTTGTACACGATTTTTTTTACATCTTACTAAATCAAGTAACGAGTTAAAAAAATTCTTTTGTTTTAACACGATTTTTACACAATTTAGAGATGATAATTCAAAAATTATTTTAAAGGGTGTTTTTATAGATGTATAGAACTTTAAGTTGGCATTACTGTTCAAGATGTCGACCGATTGTCAAGTGATTTATTCTCAGTTTGGTTTGGCAATTCACGAATTGACGCCAAACGATCATCAAGTAAAGCGTAGATTCGTCGAATGGGCCCAAAACGAGATTGCCGTTGTTGTTCATAAGCGAATATTGTTTAGCGATGAAGCGCACTTCTGGTAGAATGGCTACGTCAACAAACAAAACTGCCGCATTTGGAGTGAAGCTAATCCTCAAGTGTATGTCGAAACACCGTTACATCCAGAAAAACTGACTGTTTGGTGCGCTTTTTGGGCTGGTGGAATCATTGGTCCGTACTTCTTCAAAAATGATGATGGCCAGAACGTTACAGTCAATGGTTATCGGTATAGAGCCATGATTACTAACTTTTTCATTCCTGAATTGAACAGCCATGATGTCCAGGAACTGTGGTTCCAACAAGACGGCGCAACATGTCACACAGCTCGTGCCACAATTGATTTATTGAAAGACACGTTTGGTGACCGCCTAATTTCACGTTTTGGACCTATGAATTGGCCTCAAAGATCTTGTGATTTAACACCGCTAGACTACTTTCTGTGGGGCTATGTAAAGTCATTGGTCTATGCGGATAAGCCACAAACACTTGACCATTTGGAAGACAACATTCGCCGTGTTATTACCGATATACGGCCACAAATGTTGGAAAAAGTCATCTAAAATTGGACGTCCAGATTGGACTACATCCGAACCAGCCGTGGCGGTCATATGCCATAAATCATATTTAAAATGTAATGCCACAAGATTATCTTTCGGATAAATAAAATTCAACTTAATCGAATAATCCATCGTTGTTTTATTGCAATTTAAAGTTCTATACGTCTCTAAAAAACACCCTTTACAAGATGATGATGGCACTGATATTCCTTTTTTCGAAATTTAATTTAATATAACAAATGAATAATAATGTGTAAGCGCTAAAAAAATTAAGTGCACTCTAACAAGAACTTTTTTAATAATTCCCTTTTTACACGAAATTTCTTGGAAAGTATCTATCGTGTAAGAAGAGAATTAGGTGTACTTAATATCGTAACTAGATTCGTACACTAGATTTTTGTTTTTTTTCTCCAATAATAACACACAAAGAAAAAATATTGGTTGGAAATCGATCACAATATCGAAATATCAGTTATTCGAACTTATATTTTGTCATAATAATCCTATTTTTACCAATATAACAGATAACACAGGTCTGCGAAAAAAAAATTTTTTTCAGCTGCATGAGATATTTTTACTGAATTATATGTTTTAAAGTGCGCTGATTTCAAAAGTGATGGCCATTTTTTCTATCACATAAGGATTTTTTGCAAAATTCAAACACAAAAAATTGGTTAAAGCACTCCTTTATTCAAAATTTTCAAACAATAAATATTTTTTTTAAAGCAAACGAAACATTATTTTGATACATATGTATACTTATTCATGTTCTTTATGAAACCTCTTCTTCTTTTCCTTGATACTTTGACGATTTCCATCTTCAGTTTCTCGCTTAGGCAGGTTTTTATTTTTTAATCTAGAACCTAACAGTTCGGCTGCATCTTTTGAAAGACCTAAATCTCTTACTAAATCATTGAGCTCACCTTGAGCAAATAGTTGAGGCCTTCTATCTTCGTCAAAAGATAAATCTGAGCTTGATTCACCTGGAGGAGGTAATGTAGCTTCGTTCTCCAACTCACTAGGGTATTCATCCAAACTGGAAGGTGGCTGCGGGATAGATATCTCGGAGCTATGGGGCACTGGACGTATATCTGAGTCAAGATTAGGATAGCTTATGTTTCTTTTGCTTTTTGAATTGAATCTCTTTACGTCAACTGAGCAGAAGTAGCAGTCAGTGGTGTGATTTTTCTGCTCACGCCATATCATAGGAATTCCAAATCGAAATGCATTTTTCTTTCCCTTAAACCACAAACGAAGATCTTCTTCGCATCTTATACACACCTTATGCGGGGCCCATGGTTTATCTTGATGACCAAGTTTTAATTTAAAGTAGGCAAAATAAACTTTCCTTACAAAATCACTTATATTTCTCTGTTGACTTTTAATAGTGAATTCACCACAGATATAACAAAAACTGTTTGGAGAAATAACACAACTCCTTGTAGCCATGATTAACAGACAACATCACTGTTCACTTGAATATCAGTATGTCTACTGAGAGCTTTTCTTTGTTTCAAGCGATGTAAAATAAAACACTGCTGTTTTCACTTAATGTAGAGCGATTGTAAATTCACTCTACGACGGTTGATAAAAAACTTAAAACTAATTTGGTACACATGCGTACCTGTCATTTCCCCTATTAACACACACACACATACACAAGATTTTTAGGTAATCTTTTCAAATGCATATTAACATTAGGTAGTACCTAAAGTCTTAAACAGATTCCAAGAAACAATTAGCACTATCTATTAATTAGTGTACACGTTTATTACTTCAAGGAAAAACAAATAAAATACGCTAATTTGTAAAACAGAGCTTCGCTAATCGGTGTGTGAGATAATAGGGTTGGTTTTTTTCAAGGCCATAAATGTCACACATACTCGTTCAATATTGGGTACCTGCGGTAAATTGAGAATAAAATCCGCATTTGTTATTCGATTTTCATGATTTATACCTTATTTTATTCTTGAGATATTTAGCTTTCAGAAAAATTAAAAATTTTTGCTTTTTCTTTTTTTTATTGCATTTTTAAACTGAAAAAAAACGCGAATTTTGCAAGAAAAATTTTTTTTCCCCTCTTAAATTTTTGAATAATTCCAAAACGATAAAATATAGAAAAAAGTTATATTAAATTAAATTAAATATAATTTTGTTACGCATCTTTTGGTGTTTTGTTTATGAAAATCAGATAAGCCGTTCTCGAGTTAGGCTGAAATATGTCTTCGTACCTGACTAATTTAGGGGGAAAAAATTGCCACCCCCATAAAAAAAAATCCCTACGTGATGGAGAAAAACCGAAAATGGATTTGAGTTTAGCGCATCAAAATCTGTAAGAAAATGTAAAAAAATCCTATGCAGTTTTTTTGGTCGCAGACCTGTGTAATCATTATTTATAGCCATAAATTGTATTCATAAAGAAAAGATGATTCTAACAACTTTTATATTGTTTGTTTTAGCCAATTTAGCATTGCCTACAAAAAATGTACAGATTCGTTGAAGACAACTGCTTAAAGTTCATGAAGATAAATGATATAAAGAGTGATTTTTTTGCTATTATCTTTTTGGCAACACTAGTTTTGACAGCTCACGCACGTTTTGTATCTTGTGTCACTGTCAAACATCTTCAGTTTGGTCTATAATTTAATCATGAATCGTCTTACAAACGAACAACGCTTGCAAATTATTGAATTTTATTACCAAAATGCGTGCTCTGTTAAGAAAGTTCATCGCGCGCTTCTTCCATTTTATGGTCAGTTTAATCGACCTACTGAGGCTTCTATTCGGGCTATTGTAACAAAATTTCGCACCAAATTTACATTGTTGGACATTAAACCACCAACACGCTTACGTATCGGCCAGTGTTGGTGATGACCGTGAATTATCGATTCGGCGCCGTTCGCAGCAATTGGGCCTCTGTTACTCCACTACGTGGAAAATTTTGCGGAAGGATTTGGGTGTGAAGTCTTATAAGATACAACTGGTGCAAGAATTGAAGCCAAACGACCTACCACAACGCCAAATTTTTGGTGAATGGGCTCTTGAAAAGTTAGATGAAGATCCACTTTTTTATCGAAGAATTGTGTTCAGCGACGAGGCTCATTTCTGGTTGAATGGATACGTGAACAAGCAAAACTGCCGTATTTGGAGTGAAGAGCAGCCAGAAGCATTGCAAGAGCTACCAATGCATCCACAAAAAACAACCGTTTGGTGCGGATTATGGGCTGGCGGCATCATTGGGCCGTATTTCTTCAAAGATGATGCGAATCACAACGTTACTGTGAATGGTGAGCGCTACCGTGCGATGATAACAACCTTTTTTTTGACCAAAATGGAAGAGCTTGACTTGCATGATATGTGGTTTCAACAAGACGGTGCCACATGCCACACAGCACGCGAAACAATGGACCAATTGAGAGGCGAGTTCGGTGAACAGTTTATTTCACGCTTGGGACCAGTCAATTGGCCGCCCAGATCGTGCGATTTAACGCCTCTAGACTATTTTTTGTGGGGCTATGTTAAGGCTAATGTCTATAGGGACAAGCCCGCTTCGATTGACGCACTGGAAGCCAACATTGCCAACATTGCCAACATTATTCGTGAGATACCGGCCGAAATGTTGGAAAGAGTATGCCAAAATTGGACTAAGCGGATGGACCATTTGAGGCGCAGCCGCGGCCAACATTTGCATGAAATAATCTTCAAACATTAAATTATATCGACCCAACTATCGATCCAAATAAATATTTCATGCATTTTTCTGAATTTTATGTGTTTTTTTTTTTAAATTTCCGATAGTTCTTATAAAATCACCTTTTACTATTATTATAGTAAAATATTAGTTGTAGTGTACTGAAAATTTGGTATTAACAACCGATAGTACTTTGCCTAAACAAATTTTTTGCTTAGTTTGACACTTCTCAAAAAAAAATTTTAGTTTGAAAATTAATATACATATGAGCATATAAAATATTATGTTTTTAAAATAAAATGCAATAAAATAAAGGAATTCAAAGAAAAACAAAATCAAGGGATCATTAGCGGAGAGATGTAAATCTGGTAAGTATTTTTCTTCATATTTCGATTGTAAATATAATAAAGCATTATAATGTGCGGTAATATCTTTTTAGGCAGAAAAAAATTCTATCCCATTTGTTGAGTTTCCTGGATTAAAACTGGGCGACCTAATTAAGGAATGGCCAAGAAAGAAATTTAATTCAGAAGGTATAATGGAGGTTAATTTATATTTTTAAATATTGAATTTTGTGTTTCTATTTAAAACATTTTGGATTTTCTTTTGTTTATAAATTTTTAAAATTTATTTTTGTATATTTTTTTGTCACAATTTGGTTTGTGGCTTAAATAGATGGTGCAAAAAAAATTCTTTTTAATTATTTCATTTTGGTAGCAATATTATTTTGTAGTATTTCAGTTGCGACTTCCGAATTGTTTCAGTTGGTGTACTCGAATTTTACTATAATACATGCAACCGCCAGAATTTGATTGGCAACGAATTCGAGTATCACAACCGAAGTTGTTTTCTGTGTGCAAACACACCGCTTGCAATTATTTATAGTTTTGCATATATAAAATGTGAAATGTGCTTGCTTACCTCTAATATTTTTGACTCAATTGTATATAAATCATCACGATTTTTTGCTGACTCAATAATCAATTGTTCTTTTTTATGTTGTAAATCGGGACGTTCATGAGCCACAACGGTACCCAACAGTTGTTCACGTAAGCCTTGTTCCGTTATCATAAAATTTATTACCGTTACCTATTCAAAATGCCACATGAAAGAGAAAAGTGTAAATTTTATTGTTTAAAAGAAAATATAAAAAAAGGGGATAGAAAATTTGTAATTTATGTAAAATAAATAAAAAAAACTTTATATTGGGGCTGGCTAGTGCATTCCTCTTTTTTCTTTTTTTTAGAAAACAAATAAATACTCTGTAATAGAAAC
The DNA here is from genome assembly GCA_947397855.1 of Thelaira solivaga. NCBI lineage: Eukaryota > Metazoa > Arthropoda > Insecta > Diptera > Tachinidae > Thelaira > Thelaira solivaga. The sequence continues at coordinate 39,882,921 of OX377613.1, forward strand.
GTTTACAATAGTTTGTTATCAATTTTGTTCATATACATACATAAAATAATATAGAAAATCGTTGAAAAAATGTCTTACAAAAACGGTGTTTTTAAATATATCTAATATAAAAAATGTCTTTGTGTTTCTGAAGTTTAATTTCTTTTTATATATTATGGTAATCAATCAAAATATATATATCCTTTTAATTGAGTTTTATTACCTGAAGATAAGTTATTTTCGCTTTAATCCAATTTTTAATGAATCTGGAAAACCTTTACTTATTTAGCTTTCATAAAGAACATTTGGCTTTTCTAAAAAAATCTTTTAAATTCATATTAAACATTATTGCCTCAAACAGTTTTCATCTATAAAAATTCCTATTTATGCTCACATAAAATGTAAGGAATAGTGCTAGATAAGACTCTTATTTGGAACAAACATTTACTATACATAACTATATAGTATAGTATATAATTTTTTAATTTTTTAAATTTAATAATTTTGACATATCAAATTTTATTTTATTATAAAAACAATTTTCCCTGAAGAAGACCTTCAAAAGAAAGTCGAAATATTGGAAAATTAAGATAAAAACAATTTTTTCATTGAGATCTTAAGCTTGAATAATATTAACTAATAATAAATTTATAAGATCGAATAATTAAATAAATTTATTGTTTAATTTAATTTCATTTTATTTTATTAAAATATTAATTCTTAAAGAAATAATAATCACAAATTTAAATATTTTTTACTTAATCATCTGTTATAAAAAAACAGAGTCTATCAAGCATGTTCAGAAAATCTTTCTTTCTGAAAGTGATTTCAAATCACGAAAAAGATGTTCTGTGCCCAAAATCATTTGACATCTCATGATTTAAAATCGGGCAGCTAACTGTCTTACGATATCAAATCACTTGGAACATTTTACTTTAAATTCCTTAATAAAATGATTAATTTGAATTGTTTTTTATTGGTCTCAAAAATTTATTATTTTTCACAACGGAAACGTAAATTTATTAATTTATTTTGTATGGAAAATTTATTTTTCTTGATTTTCAGTTCTTGTTCTTCTTTTTCTGAGCAAAATTTAAGCTAGTGATCGAGAATAGTAAAAAACACTACTCAAAAGCTAAAAATCTCGTGATTTCCAGAAGACTAAAAATTCACTTACGTAATTTTAAAATCATTTGTGGTTTAAAATCACCGTCATTTCAGAATATGCCTGTATGTCAGGCGTGACAAAAAATAACAAATTTTGACAGACATGAAGAAAACATGTGTATTTTAAAATTAAAATACAATGTAAAAAACATCTCGCCTATTAGTACCTTTGGAAACTTTACAGATGTAGCATCACGTGGTCGTATCTCGTAATTTTAATTCCAAATTTCTAATGTTTTAAAAATAAAACCATGAAACCTTGAAATACACTGCTGAAGCAAATAAAAATCATTCTTATTGCTGCAAACCACGTATATAAATACAGCCAAACATGCATATGAGTATCATATCACTTTACAAAACGAATAGCCAAGTAGTGGTTATGTCGTTGTTGTTGCTGTTCTTTTTTTTTTTTTTTTTTTTTAAGAAAAATTTGCATATTTGCAAAAATAGAAAATTACACACATTTGAATTGTTGAATAAAATGAAATCAGAAAAAATAGCAAAAATAAAGCTATAGAAGAAGCATAAGAACAAATCCCCACTTTCTTTCATCATCATCTATTTGCTGGAAAATGTAGGCAAATACTACAATCAGACATATATTTTGTGGCTGTTTTATGTATTTCAATTTTGTTTCTTTATTATTTGCTTTTTGTATTCACTTTGCAAACCGTGTAAACTGTTTTATACGTTTCATACAATCACTGAATTGATATCATTTCATTTGAAATTCATTTTATGGTTACATTTATTTTAACATCAATATCGGCAGCAGCAGCAGGAACAGCAACAGCTAGAAAAAATGAGGCAAATTGAAAAAGAAAACAAAAATCCAAACCCTTAGCATCATCTAACTAATTTCTCTACTATGATTTCTATTCTTACTCACACTTGAGCAAGCACAATTCAGCCATTCACCCCACCCATCCCACAGCTATACCACTTTAAACAATCAACAGTTTTTTAACTTGGATATTTATTTAGTGGCCTTTTTCTTACAAACCAAAAACGCTGTTCGACGAAGTAAAGCAGAAATCAAGTTGGTTATTTTTTTGTGTATTTGCATTAGTGTTTGTGTTTTTCTTACTTAAAATATGTAAATGAATTAATTTTTGATATTTCTGAAATGCTTTGCTGTTACCAAAGTTGCTTACTTACCATAACCATAACTTCAGGGGGATAATGAGGATTTCTTAAACATGTTGTTATGTATAAACGAAAATTGCTATTATATTCAATCATTTGATCTCCACTCTTTATAAAGTAGCCACCCTTATGCTTAATGATATTCTTTTCTAGAATGGGTGTTAAATTGGAGTCCAAGTGTTCACCTAAAAAGCCACACAAACAAATGAAAATAATTTTATGGCTCAATGAATGTAAAAATGATTTAAAAAGTTCCATTTCATTTATTACAAATACAAAATACATAACATACAGTCAAATACAAATAGGCAAAAATAGAAAATCAACTGCAATTCCCTTAATTAAAAATTTTCATTAAAAAGTACTTTTAATTAATGAAGACGAAATTTATGAAAGAAAGAATTATTTTTCATAAATGCGCTGAAGCCTGCGTTATTTGTTAGTTCAATGAAATATTCAATAATTTATTTGATTCAATCAAGTAAACTTTCAATATATGAAGGAAATTATTTCATTTATTCATATTAATGAATTCGTTTCATTATATTAATGAAATTATTCTTATAATTTAAATAAATAAGGTTGCATTAATCAAATAATAAAAAAAAGTATTGCAACGAAATTGTTCATAAGATAAATTAAAAGATTCAAGGAAAACATAAAAAAAATTTATTGCGCTAATAACAAAATTAAATGTGTTTCATATGTTTCAGCAAAATTATTAGAAAAACCCAGTCATTGGATAAAAAAACATGAAATTTTGTTTGATAAGTAACAGTTTTGTCCGGTCCTTTATTATGTGAATTAGAATCTTTAGACCCACGAGAGAACTCAAAAAATTCCTTTGAAAGCAAACAATTAATCATTGAGAAATCCATCAAACTTGAAAAGAAAGAATCTTTTGCTAAAGTAGTTCAATGAAAGTAAAATACAATTTGAAAAGTAGATGTTTTATTTTTGATGATCTACTAAAGTAGTGGATTTTTTTAAAAAGATTTTCATTTGAAGTGAACTTCGAAAAGAAATTTATAAACAGCTGACATATATTTGCATATGAATTAATATTAAAAATTAAAAAAATAGATCAAAAATAAATAATGAGTACGATTTTAGTGTCCATAGTGCTAAAGCAAAATTACAGAGGAGAATTTTAACCCTTTAGATATAAACAAGGTTAGGTAAGTACACATGGGTATAATTTTAATAATTTTTAGTGAGAAGCTTAAACGATAAACTTATTTTTAGTTTTTACAGTATTACGGAATTAAAAAGGATATCTTTTGCAATGTTTTTATTTGCGTAAAATATAGGTGAGGGTGCCTTCTATTTACACAAATACAGCTAGCTGCCTAATTAATATTCTTAGCAGAGGTGGATTTCAGCGATTGGTACGAAAAGGCAGCGATGTGGCTTTGGCTAGAAGCACAATATGTATTATACTATTATAAATCGTGTGCTTGTCAATTCAGAAAGGTGCTAGGTGGATCACATTGACTATGAGAGACGCCGAGCCTAATATGTCAAACCGTCATTTTATGCAAATATTTGTTATACCAAAATTCCTCCGATCTGATGCGGAGACCATTCATAAATCCGCTTGCAATGTCTATTTTGTTTTGCATAAAGTGCAACAATATTGTTTCCCCTATAAACAAGCACAGTTTCTTAATTCTTAATGTAGATATATTAATGAATACTTCTCTAAAAGATTTCAGTTTCACCATTAAATCTAAAAGATTTTTGAAAAAAAACTTTTTTTTTAATTAACGTTATTTGTATAACACGGAAGTTCACTACGATCTGATATTCGAAAACAAGAAGTAAATGAAAAGTCAAAAGTAGAATGAATGCAGAATATCAAACATTCCAATTGAAGTGAATATAGAAAATGCCTGTATATATATCAAATTTTATCTTAGAAACAAAAAAGAAGCTTGCAAACAAAGAGAAAATCATTTCTGTTTATATATAATACACTCAAAGAGAAATCATTCATTATATTTATAAAACGCGTTCGTAGATAATGCATTCATTGCATTACGAGTATATGTGAGAAAACTTTTACGTTAATATAATCAAGTTTCATAATTTGCAAATTTTATGAAGAATATTTGCATTTATTAAATTAAATTTATTATGGATTGAAGACTTTGGAAAAAAAAACTATTAAACTTAATGAAATATTTCTCTTTAACACAATGAATTAATTGGTTAAATAATTTTCAATGAAAAACTTTTTATTAAAGAGTGTGCCAGTAGGAGTAACTTTTTCATTTTAAAATAAAAACACGTATTTTTTGAGAGAGTTGTGACTTTTTTAATTCGATTTTAAAGAAGATATTGTGGAAAGAAATACCCGCATTGGCAATTCGTGCAATAGATAAAAAAGCAAAGTGAAGTCAAATAAAATAGATTTATTGTAACATGAAATAGAAAAATTCACTCTTACTGAAACTTCCAAGCCATGAGCTACACTCTGCCAAGAATCTACAAAATAATGTCATAAATAATTATTCAAGCATCTTTGGCATGTGATCACTATCTTATTTAGTTTTTATAAAACTGATACCATATCTATTTTCTTCGTAACATTCTTATTTTTTTCTTTCATAAGAACAGAAAAAGAATTAGGGAAATTGGTCGAACCAGTAAGTATTGAATCGTACTTTCTAATGCCAGTTTAAGTTTTAAAGTTTAGCCAAAAATCAGTTCTTTGGGTCATACAATTCTCACATAAATTTTTTAACACACAGAAAATAATTTTGATTACGATGGTGAAGAGAAACTGTTGGTTATTTAGCCTTAGACAACAAACGGTAAAATTGCATCGATTTAAATTTTTTATGGGAAGCTTGATATGTTACAGAATTCAATTCCCAGCTAAAAAATTTTTATTGATAAAACTATTATTATTATTATCATCAAGGACTTTAATCGCACAATCACTTTTAAAATCTATTGTGCAGCTTAGTGTCTAACTATTATCCGAGATTTATTACTAATCTCGTAATTGCTGTAGAATTAATCATGCCTAGATCTTCTGAGACCAATGCTCATTTTGCATCTTGCCACCCCTCAGTACTCGCAGAGAATATATTTCGCCGTTTCCTGTGCCTTCCGACTGAAACGACAGGAATCGTTTTGTACCATATGCACCTATTTTACTCATGTGATAATTAACTCTACTGTAGCCGGTATTAGCTCAACGTAGAGTTTCATGTCGTTTCTGGTGAGATTTAAAACAACCTCTGGACTAATGCACTCGAGGTTAATGAGTCGTTTTACTACTACATGACAATTTTGTCCCTAAATCTTAACAAATTCAGTTCGCACTTATTTTCCCAGTGCAATTTAATAAATTTAATAAAATATATTAAAAATATGTTACATTAACTATGACATATCATTACAGTTTGGTCTCTAGCATAATTTTTTTTTCAGTGTTGTCTAACACCAACACTTATAAAAAAATAAATATTGTCGAATATCGTGTCAACATCAATTACAAAAAGTGGAAGAACCTATAATAAGTCTTTATTGTTCCATAACATTTAGATATCACGTCATTCATGGTTCATTTCTTCAAGTCATTAATCTTCTAATTTTTTTTCCATCTAATCGTGAAATCTATAGAAACAATAATATTAAAATAAAAATAAATGAAAAAAACATTAATAAGAAGCAAATTGATAATTCAGCAAAGTAATCAGAAAAAAATTATTACAACACAGTCACAGTTTATGCACAAATTTTTCAAACACACTTAAAAACCAAAAAAATAAATAAATAAATTATTGGGCCAGCGACTATTAGAATGTTTTCAAGTAGAAAACACTTGTAATCATTATGGAATGAAAAAATAACTAGAGGAAAACATAAATTTGCAAGGAATAAAGTAAACATAAGCACGCTTATCATCCATCCATTGAAAATTTAGGAGCAAAGCTTGTAATATATATTTTAAATATACTGAATTATAAGAAGACACATAGACGATGAAATTAAATAAGTTAAGTTCGGCTGTGCCGAGTCTTAAATACCCTTCACTGTGTTAGCAAAATATTAATATTTTTAACTTTCCATATTCAAAAAATTAAGTGATTGAAGATAAATATGCTGAGTTAAATGTGTTTTAACGTAATCTCTTACTTTTTTTAGTATGTTTAAATATATTTTCAGTATTATAGGCATATTTATCAAATACGCCTTACGTCATTATATATTTCTAGATTGATAATCTACCCCAGAAATACTCAGAAGTTACTTTGGATTATTTTCAAAATTTTGTTTGAAATTTCCATATACTCCAATGCTACACCCCTGGGGTGTATCTTCTCGGTGAAATTTCACCTTGATGTATCACTACTGGGGAATATAGGTGGGCCAGCACCTGGAACTGCCATGGGTTTGAATCTGGCAGAAGGAAACCTGAGGGTTTACCTAAAGGATACCTTCGGGGTCCGACCAGTGACTCTCAACACTGGTACCACGGGAGCCGGTAGCCCCACAGAGGAAGCACTAATGTCCGAGCAATGGGTTAAGAGCTGATGCTCACGAATTGTTGAACAGTGAGTGCTCGGAGTCTGTGGACCGAACTTCGTTCCAACCCCACGGGGTTTAATGTATGATGTTCTGGGGACAACATCCCTGGTTCGTTGTTCGGTCTGTGGACTTCGTGCACACCCAAATGTTTGGACAGCGGATTCTGTGACCGGTTATTGGTGAGGTCCCCTTCGGGGGTTCACGTGGTGGCTGTGGTTGAAACCAAAAGGTACGGTGGAAACGGAGTTCATGTCACCTTTGGCAGGGTGGCATGTTCTTCAATGTGCTGTTTTATAGAAACAGATGTCACTTGACACGGGTTTTGGATAGGCCTAACTCCCTTAACAAGGTGGTGTATGTGACATGGCAGAAACACACACAATTTGCTACCTGTGTCCTTTATTGGTCACAGGGGCTATAGTGGTAGGCATGAATACCACTCGTGGTTTGACCACGGTGAGATTAGGCCCTAGGGGCAGGTGCTCACCTAAATCATCCACATGCATACTCCAGTGCTGTTGCTTTTAAGGATTTAAGCAATTTCATCATAAAAAAACTACAAAATTTTTCGAAAATATTGAAACACTTGAAGAAAGCTAAGAACCTACAGATTAAATTTTATTTTGATTTTAGTAATCAAGTGCAAAGTCGAGAATGGTACTTCGACAAAATTGGGAAGGGTACAAATCCCTCAGAGCAAGAGGTATGAGAGAATGAAAAAAACTTTTACAATAATCCGAAATAAATTCTAAGTATTTAGCCGGTGAATTAAAAATTTAAACGACCTCTCCTTTAAAATGATATGTGTCTCATCCCGTAATATTCTATGGCTCGTTTTCAAATTAGTTAAATCTCTTATAGTGTTTTCAGACTGCTTTTAACGTTAAATCCAACTTATAAAAACTGTATTTACCATTCAAAGTGAATTTAATAAATCCACATTAAATGCTATTTTGGAACTGAATTTAAGTTGGATTTATGAAATACTACTAAATTTTTGTCCGTTAAGCTCAGTGCTACCAAGTTAAAAAGATCTGTAAATATAGCAACAGCTGCTAGTGATATTGAATGAAATGAAAAAATAAAAACCATTTCAAATATTTTCAGAAGAAAATGCTTTCAATGGCAGCAGCAATAAAAGAATTTTGAAGAAAACGAAGTTTTTCGACGAAAGACAAAGAAAATATATGTCTTGTAAGTGTATTTACCAAAGGTCACACATGTTGTGTCTGCTGTACAGTTGGTCAACTAAGTTTTGTAAGAAGTAATGCATCAAAAACATTTATTTCTAGGTGAAATTTTTATTTTTTTGTAGAAATTTATTTGCATGTTAATTTTTTTTTAAATTTGTTCAAATAAACCAAAGAAAGAAGTCCAACGGTGTCAAATCACATGATCTTAGCGGGCAATTGACATCGCCACCACATGAGATAACACGGCCAATTGAAGTTGTCGCGCAAAAGAGCTATTGTTTCGTTAGCTGTGTGGCAAGTGGCACCGTCCTGTTGAAACCACATATCTTCCACATCCATATCTTCCAAATCGGGCCATAAAAAGTTCGCTATCATCTCACGATAGCGAACACCATTCACAGTAACTGCCTGACCGGCCTCATTTTGGGAAAAATACGGCCCGATTATGCGGACAGCCCATAAGCCGCACCAAAGAGTCACTCTTTGTGGGTGCACTGGTTGTTCGACAATCACTCTTGGATTATCATTTGCCCAAATGCGGCAATTCTGCTTATTGACGAATCCACTGAGGTGAAAATCTGCCTTATCACTGAAGATGATTTGCACGATATGCATTTTGATTTGAACGCTCATTTTCATAATAAGCCTGAACAACTTTAATGCGTTGCTCGATTGTGTATCTTTCAATGGTTCAAATTGAATTAGTCTGAAATTGAGAAATTTCAAATGAAATGCAGAAAAAAACTTGACGTTTAGGTATGGTTTTTTGTCCGTTTTGTAGTTTAAACAAAAATTTGGTTGTATTTTTGATATTTCTGGGTTATTTTTGGACCGATCTTTTTGGTTTTTTGCACAGACCTTACGACTATTACTTCTGATAAAACTGCGTTTTTTTACGTTTTGTATGTTGGACGTAAAAACGCATCAATAATGGTCATAAAATAGAGATAGTCGCGATTTTTTACTGCTGCTACATTTATCAGATATTATAAATATGATGTCTGAAGAAACTAAATATTAATTTCTTTTACTCACTTTGTAGTTTAGCCTGAATACATAAAAAAAGCAAAAATAAGGAAAACCAAAAATTTCAATTGTATTTTTAATTTTTCTCGTCTATTTGTTTTCCGATCCTTTTGATTTTTTGCATGTCACGTTTTTTGTCCATTATGTATTCTAGACAAAATACGCTAAAAAATCCACTAAGAAATATGATCAAATATAGAGATAATCCCGGTTTTTTTTAAATGTCTTATTTTATTGACGACAGTTTCAAAGCTCTAGGTTCTTCAACACTAATAACATCAAAATGTACCATTTTTTGATTTTTCACTTTGATAGTCACTTTCATATTTCTGGCTTTGTTAATATTAAAAATTCAAAAAATGTCATTAAAATTCATAGAAAGTATCATATTGTCCCTTTTGCGATTTCTTATTTCGTTCAGGACCATTTCTTTCTACCAAGCTTAAAAATAACACATAAAACTATCACTAAAAAAGTTGATATGTAGTGATTTTTTCCCTTAAAATTTTTTTCTTCAATTGATTTTAATTCAGTGTTCATCTGCTGCACCATTTTACTTAAATTACAATCTTTACTTGTTAGAATGGAGTGTCAATATATATAATAAACGTTTTTTTTAAGAAAAGAAGAATACAGCTTAGTTTTTGTTGCTGTGATTGTTACTGTGAAAGATAAAGGGATTTAAGAAAATTTTAACCACAAATGTAAAAATATCAAAAAAGTACTAAGTCTCCATCCAATTATTTTTGAGTAAATTATGTTGTAGCCTAAATTTTTTCTTTATCTGTATTAATGCCGAAGATAATAGAAGTTAGATTTTTTTCGTTTTCACCCTAAGTATTCAAATTTTCAAAAACTCTTTTTTATTCATTGCATTGTGAGAGAAATATATTCACATAATTTCCAATATTTATCTTTAGTCATTTTTTTTTTTTTTGCTGAACCTTATTTTTTATATATTTATATAGATATAGTTATTATTTTTTTTAAATACCTATCTCTTATATACATATAATTGAATAGAAGTTTTAATAAAATAACCTTATTATACTTACCAACATTTTCTATTAGTATTGGATTGCCGTAGGTAATTGCCAATTCAAGTATTTGCATATAATTTCCATCACTTTGCTTTATAATTTTAAGGTCATTTTTCTTTTCCATATTTTTTATCCATTTGTTGGCTTGTACTTTTAATTAGAATTAAATTTAAAATGAAAAATTAATTTTTAAATACCGATAAGTATACGAGTCATTGCATGCAAAGGCCTATTTACAGTACGTAATGTCAATTCTTTTAATTGAAAACGTCTTTCTTTAATAATTTTCTTCAACTCTACGTTTTCTTTTAAAAAAAACGATATTTTATTTTGTTTGTTATTCTCGAATAGACTTTACAAATTTCTAAATCATTGCATGAATTTGATTTGAATTTCATTAAATTAAATTTTTCGGTTAAAAAAAAATAGGAATGGAGCGTCAGTAGATAGTTTAACTACATAGAATTCAAACATTTGAAGGCTGTAGAACTGTGGGGAAATTAAGCGTTTCAATTCCATTTTCATCCTATCTGACTGCGCACAATTTCATGTCTAATTTATATTTTAATTCTATTTTCTTCCTACTAAATAAATTAATTTCGATTAATGAGTAATAAAATTAAAATGATATGAAATGAAAATAATTATTTATAAAAATGAAAAAGACAAGAAAATAAAAATTAAAATTATCACTTTATACCGGTTCATTGAAGTGGAATGCATTTAATGGAGTAAAATAACCGAGTGCAACATTTTTGAAGTCATCGAGTACAAACTACTTCTCGTCGGAAAGTAACATTTTAACTGCCGTTCGGATTTTAAAACTTTAATTTTTCAAATATTTTACTATTATAATTCTACACTTTTTTCTATTATTGTCCCGACAGACAGGAAAACAAAATTCTAATTGGTATTTTAGATATTGCCGTAAGAAAAACAGAATGTTTTTCAGAAAACTCATGAGGCCATAAAATCCGAACCGCAGTTAAACTAGGAAAACAAAAATAGGGTTTTGTTCTTCAAAGCAGTTTCTTTATGTTTCTTTATGTTTTGTGCAATGGAAACTAAATGAAATAAATGGGCAAAACACAATGACATTAAGGTGTTGATTTTGTTCCGGTCTTAAAGATATGCATGCAATTAAATGGAAAGTTTACAATGAAATGAATATATCTATATAAATAAAATTAATTTGTTTGACACATATAATCTTTATACTCCAAGAAAGGCCGCCGTATGCTTTTGAAACAACCACGCAACGGTTACCCCCACTTTTCAATGGTTTTCACTCACCATTCTTCATAAAGATATGCGTCCGTATTTAACTTGCCACTTTAGTTGGTAGTGAATGGCTGCATTTACTTGGATGGGTTTTTCAATGAGAAAAATTCAATTTGTAAAACGATTTCTGTAAAAATTAGTACATTTGCTCTCTATACTCCAAGGATACCACCTGATGTAATAAGAGACCGGGCAGGGCGAATGTGTAATTCAGTAATTCTTGGTTAACTTTAAGAGATAAAAATTCAATACTGGTATGAATAACGTGGACAAAAACCAAAAAGGTTACAAATACCATGTACGAGTACAACAACCAAAAAAAACTTATTAATTATATTTTTCAATTTTATTTTGTTATTAAGTAAATATCACAGAAAATTCTGGCTTTTATAAAACCACATAGCTGACAGTTAAGAAAGAATTTTACTGAAACAAAAGTTCTTAAATTTTAGGGTTAACTATTTTTAGCCAAAAGTTTTTCTTTAAAATTTAATAGTGAATTGCACTACTGATTATATTAACTTAAGATTAGAAAAATATAAAAAAAGCTCAATAATTTCATTACTTTAGTTCAGGGATTGTCGGCAGAAATATTTATATGAATCGAAATAATTTTTGTGGGAACGGGGTATATACGTAAACACTAAATTATTAACACTGTAATAATACGACTTAACTAATCAACAATGACATGACATACTAATAATTTCGAGACAGACAGAAAGCAAGAGAGTATGTTTAAGATGTGGAAGAAGTAAGATCGGTCATCAGTTAGATGACATAAGAGTTGTAAGATGTAGTACGAGGAGGATATAAGACGGAGTGATCGGTAATCAAACCGAATAAGTTAAGAAAATATAAACTAAAAATGTTATAACTCTAAGCGAAAATGAATTAATAAATGAATTGAAATTATAAAATAAAGAGTGTGATTTATGGCGGCTCAAACTGCCAGATCCTACATTTTATAAGAAAAACCTTTATGTCTTTTAAGGTTTTAGTCCTTTAAAATAACTTAATAAGACATATGTGGCTTTTCGATATTGCTACATATAAATAAAAAGTCAAATAAATTCAATTGAATAACAAAAATATACTAGAAGTTAATGGTAGCATGTAATGAAAGTGATGGTTTCTTTGGAGCTACCATGTGATTAGGTACTTGTATATTATTATCACTTACCTTGTGGATCGATGAGCAGGGAATAACGATTTGAGCTTGCTACAATAATTGCATTTTCTACAGAAAAATTGTCTGCTGGTAAACCGGCCAATGACCAGGCACGTATTTCCATTGGATTGCCCAAAGTGTTGGCCAATGAGAACTTTTCAGAACATGGTATTTTACGTTGCTGGCAAACTATATTCCATTCTTCTAAAATATTAACGCGATACTAAATAGAAGTAGAAGAAGAGTGCAAAAAATTTATTTATAAATAATTATTAAATTCTAAGTTTCTTTTTTCAAAAAAACAAAAATCTCTGATATTTTTTGCTTTTTTTCTATTTGAAATAATTTAGCGGAACCATGTTTTATTTATTTTGAAAAATATTTGTACGTGACGTGATGATTATTATTTTAAATTTTATTAAGAGCCTCAATAGTCTTTTGTGTTAAAACCCACCCAACGACAATTACCCTATTGAACATGATCTCACACGAGTATATAAAGCCAAATCACAAAAACTATTTAAATCAACTGAGAAAGCAAAAACAAAACAAACAAAAATAGAAAGAAATCAGTTAAAAAAGTAGTCACAAAAAAGAAAACCAGAACAAAAAAAAGTTTTGGTGCTAAAGGATTTATGCAGGCAAATAGATAAAGTAAAAAAAAATTTTTCAAATCATCCCATCCTGGCAACCAGTTTTTTTGCTATTGTTTTTCAAACAGCTAATTGGCAATACGTTTCATGTATGCGGGGA